>OX459189.1:11918141-12550962 GCA_949775195.1 Diarsia dahlii
TAAAATAAGCCGAAAAAATAAATATTTTAAATCAAATAAATTACAGTGTATTTGGGACATAATAAGGTAAGTCTTCACCAAATTTCGTAGAAAAAAATTTTTTTTTTGAAAAAGATATAAATAAAAAACCAAAAACTTGGTTTTTTGAATTTTTCACCTAAATTTTGAGGTTATGTGAAAAAAGTGTTAAAATCAAAGTTGTAGATCTTTTTATGCTCTACAACTTTGCCATTACATTTTTTTCCATAGGACTTGTAGTTTTGCCGGAAATCGAGATAAACCGCTTTCCCCCCTCAAAAACCCCCCCACCCCCACTTCCCGACCTCAGATCGACCGTAATTTATTTGTCCTTAAATTTTTGTTATATTCTCTACTTTTTCCATTGGGTTTCATCCTACTGTAATTTTTTTTAATTTTTTACCATTTTTGAAGGCTTCGGCACTGGTCTAAAATATGTTTGTTAGAAGGAAAATTTAATATAGAATATTTGTGCCCTTTACTCTAAACAGTTTAAACAAATATCTTAGAAGATATCGCAATGTAAAAATATCTGCGCGGCAAAATAATTCGCGCGTCGCAATGTAGGGAGATTCTTTCCGGGAAATTCAAATTCAAAATATTTACTGCATCATAATGTTTACAAGTACAGAGTGTTATCGTATCCTATAGTAATTCACACTTTAATATAATCTAAGCTAATCATAAAGAAGAAAGAAAAGATTTTTTGTTTGTTACGATTTAGATTAATTTATGTCGGATAGTCGATATATCGAGAAAGGTTATAAGCTATATTTATGTGACGCAGACGAAGTTGCGTGGGTCAGCTAGTTTATAATAATAACGTAAATATTGATTTACCTCGTAAGTCCCAAAAACCATGTCAAACAACAACATAATAGTATTCCGGCCGAGACCTAAAAACAAAATTTCCTATACACCCAATGCACATTTCGTTTAAATGCATGTTGCTTTTATATTTTCGCGCCAGCGGGTATTTGGCGTGATTGGTTTTAATTGTTACTTGGGGAGGAATTTTCACAGCTGACATTTTGGGAGAAATTCATAAGAAATCTGTCAAAATCCGTATTTTTTGCCAATTTACCGCCGATTTAGGAAACACGTGAGTAAAAATCATTTATTCATTAAATCTTAGCTTATTTTGTCCCAAAAATCTGGATTAGTTTTTATTTAGTTCGATAACAATTATTTTTATTTTTGTACTTCGTCGTAAAGTTATGTTCATTGTGTTGCGCTTTGGGCGTTAATGAATTAATACGTAACTAAGATTTTTTTATACTGAAGACTTCTTGCCTTTATATAGATGAAGATATCAGGGTCCCAGAGTATCGTCCAGAGTTTTCGGAATCTGTCTGTTTGACACGGAACTACTCTTTTATTTATAAAAAAATCATGGTGACGTTTTTCCTAAAAAATACTAGGTAATTTAACCTCCGATTTGCCGACGACATAGTCCTTTTTGCCCCCACAGTCCTGGAACTACAGACTATGCTCCAAGAACTGAGTACGGCCAGCTGTGGGACTAACTATGAATCGGTCAAAAACCAAGGTGATGACCAACAGCACTAAGCGCGATTGAGGTAGATGGGTAGAAAATACATTATGTCGATGAGTATATCTACTTGGGCCAGTTAGTATCTTTCGAAAACAGGCAAGAAAGAGAAATCGATCGCAGAGTCGAAAACGCCTGGAAAAGCTACTGGTCCATGAAGACGTAGTAGTCGGGATTTGTATATCGCCATGCGAGTTTATCTCCTCGCTAACCAAAGGTATGGATTTCTGTTATCTTAATAAACCATGGTGCGTTGGATATTTGTTTAAGTATATAGTTTTGTGCCCTTTGCACTTTCATTATGTTGGAGGCACTGGCTGATCCCCAAAGTTGGATGCCGTATGTCCAGATTGGCTTTAGTATAGCCTTGTATAAGAGGAATTTGTTGTCTATCGCCAGTTTTGAGTTTCTTCCTAGAAGCCAGGAAAGACCTCTGTATTTCAAGTTCATTTCTTCTATTTTTGATTCGATATGTTTCCTCCATGTGAGTCTGCGGTCAAGATGCATGCCCAAATACTTCACAGACTCGTGGTGTGCAAGTTGACTGCCGTTTAGGGTGACTGGGTCACAATCTTTCTTGCAGAGAGTGAATGTGATGTGCACAGACTTGGATACGCTGGCGGCAATTCTCCACTTAGCTAGCCATTCTTCAGTCTCATTTAGGCTGGTTTGCAATATGCGGGATGCTTGCGTTGGACATTTGTGTGAAGCAATTAAGGCAGTGTCATCCGCGAAGGTAGCAGTTGTGATCTCAGAGCTCTGTGGCAGATCGGAAGTAAACAGGGTGTACAGCACAGGTCCGAGGACCGAGCCCTGTGGTACTCCTGCGGAAATTTCGTGAAATCCCGAGGTGGATTGATTTTCTCTCACTTGAAATATTCTGTTTGTAATGTAGGATTTTAGTACACCATAGAATGTATGAGGTAGCAAGGATTTTATTTTGAAATGCAAACCGTTGTGCCAGACTCTGTCAAAGGCCTGTTGTATATCAAGGAAAGCAGCTGAGCAGTACTCTTTTCTCTCAAAGGATTTTCTGATAGTCCTGCACACTCTATGTACTTGTTCTATGGTAGCATGTTCTTTTCGAAATCCGAATTGGTGGTCTGGGACTATGGACTTCTCATTGAGAACATGTAACATTCTGTGTAGTAGGGACTTTTCATAGAGCTTAGCCATAATAGGTAGGAGACTGATAGGTCTGTATGAGGTGACATCATGCATCGGTTTACCGGGTTTATGGATCATTATTACTTGTGATACCTTCCATATATCTGGGAAGTAGCCGAAGACGCTAATGAAGGGAGATCTTCCGGTTTCCCTGAAGCGCAAACTCATCGACATGTGCATTCTGCCCGTCCTAATCTACGGTGCTCAGACGTGGTCTCTCACCGAGAATCAGAAGTTCCGCCTTGGAGTATGCCAAAGGGCAATGGAACGTAGCATTTTGGGTGTCAAAAGACAAGACCGAATTCGAAACACCACGCTGCGCTCCAAAACGGGCATAGTGGATGTTGGCAAGAAGGCTACTAGGCTAAAATGGGATTGGGCGGGTTACGTCAGCCGTCAGCATGGACGATGACCGATGGCAAAAGCCGCAACACGATGGTTGCCGGAAGACGGACGACGCCGCCGAGGCCGGCCCAGAAAGAGGTGGCGAGACGATCTGGACGCACACCATGAGGGCTGGTTCGAGGTGGCTCAGGAAAAGAGCACTTGGAAGGAATAGGGGATCGGACTGGGTCAAAAAAATATGATTCTGTTTAGTCCGTAAGTTAGATTACCGAAAAATAATGAATACGTGTTTTTTGTTTTATCAAATCAATAAATAATGACGAAGATAAAACGCGTCAAAGATCTTGGAGTGGGGCTTAAAACGTCACTTGTGTCGTCAAAATGTACTATCATATGACGTCACACGAGTTTTCGAAGCACTGTATCGTCTTCATTTTAAGTTTACGTGAAAAAAGAAAAAATACGTGTCCAATAATTTTTGGAAATCTATCTGACGGACTAATTAGTTTTTTTTTTGTCCGGTCCCCTATTGGGGGAGGCCTTTGCCCAGCAGTGGGACAGTACAGGCTATTATAAAAAAATATATGCTTGTGCCGGTACCATGTTAGGGAGGCAATATTGTTCATTGTACTGCACATTGGGTGTTTAGCTCATCTTGCCAAATTTAGCTTGGGCCTTACGAGGTTAGGTGGATACCACAGAAATAAAATGGGTGATAATTATTTTCTATCTCAACTTCTCAACCAACCTCGTAGATTTCGTACTGGGGTAAGTAAGATTAAGGTAAAATTGTAATTTTTACTGTATTAGTACCTAATACATATTGAATAGGTTTATTTTTAAGGTTACGAGATCATTCTTCGTTCCATTAACTATAGGATACTTTTATTTTATTATGTTACAATCAATGAGATTAATTGGAAATTGTTAAGAGACGCCATTTTTGACAATTTTTATTTACAAAAGAGACGCATTTATTATAATTATATATTAAGAGTATTTGATTTACATAATTCTTGACGGTCTATGACATAATGGCATTAAAACTACCTTTGACGGTGTAGCACAAAAAGATTAGTAGGTACCTAGTAAAAGAAATTTTATACCGAATTCTACCAATGGTTGTGTTATTACTTAGATGCTGTTGTAATCAAGGTGGGCAAATTACAATCCAACCGTCAATTTCATTAGATTCACTTTGAACTTTGTTACCTATATTTCTGAAATGATGCCTGTGTGTCCATTGAAATGTTACATTATTTTGAGCTTAGCGTGTGTTTGTGAGAGGACGCAATCTTATTTAATAGATATCAACGGATTGCAAGGTTCACTTAGCACATTCCCTACAATTTGAGCAAAGCAGAATGTTCTTAGAGTGGTTCACCTTGGTTAAGTTTAACTCTATACAAATATTACAAGACTGTTAAATGTTCTTTTGCTGCCCCATCAATTATTATGGTATGTTTAATGCCGCTGTGGCAAACAAAACACCAAGAATTGCTTAACGCTTCTTGCCAGTCACTTCTATTTTTTGAGGCTTTCGGCAGGACGATCCTTGAAATGGGTAGAAAGTCAGCTGTCCCTATACATGTAATTACATTTATATAATTACTAGCTGAACCCGCGCATGCGTTGCAATGCGTTTTATCCTACCTACCTATCTACTACCCTACCTAATATATTTGAACATATTTTCTCCTGGTTCTTAGCTACCTCCCTACCAATTTTCAGCTAAATCCGTCCAGCCGTTCTTTAAGTAACTTTTTTACCTTTTTTTTTTCTCTTTTCATTGTTTAGATGTGTTCTGCTATTCTGGGCGGAGACAAATCCAACAAATCAAGATGAAAATTGGTCCAGCAGATCTCGAGTTATAAGTGTTGTAACAAACACGACTTTCTTTTATATATATATAAGATGCTTATTTGGTATTTCCTAAACTACTTTTCGTTTTGAAAAGTATGGCATTGATTTTTAGCGTATACGCTATACCTACTATTGTGACTTAAAGGTATAATATATTTGATAAAGGTATCCTATCTTAGCTTAATCATAACTATTCATGAGATACAAATATGATTTATCTATAACACAATGTATTTTTACTCAAACGATTTATTATTATTATTATTTATTTATTTACCACTACTTATAGCTACATCACAGACAATACATCCAATACGATGCTATAGCCTATAAGACACAATACAAATTAAAAATGTAAAATTAAATAATTAAACTATAGCCAAATCCGTAAAACATGACAAAGTTTATAGTTTAGTTTTTAGTTTTTTTTTTAGTTTATTTATGTTTGTTTAATCTTGATTGGTGAGAGTACAGGAACTATGAACCTAGGTCCTGTCGAGTTTGTTTGGTTGTTTTTTTATGCTAACGAGTACTTATAACGAATTTAAAAGTTTACATATATTATTGTAATTATCAGTAGGTACTTACTGTATTTTAAGTCGTAGTTTTATAAATTAAGTCCCATGTTATTGTTTGTATGTACCTAATTGTGATACAACTTACCGATTTGTTCAAAACGAAGCGGTGCTGTCGAATATTCTATTATTTAAACTACTATTATATGCTATAAATATACTCAGGTTTAGGTACTTAAACAATAATATACTCAGGTTTAGGTAGGTAGGTATATAAACAATAAATTATTATCAACTATACCATCACTTATGCTTTTCTACTAATGTGTTATCTACCTACTTCTCTAAATAAAAAATAAATGCATCAGGACGTTTTTGTTTAATTAAATAGGTACCTGGTTTTACAATCCGTGCAAATACAAAATGTCAAATCAACAAAGACAAAGTAGGTAGGTATGTGCTCGAAGTATATATTTTATTTTATTTTTATTAATAGGAACAGCAAACAGTTACAAAATAAGGACTTACAACTAATTGAACATAATAACAATTTGGTCATAAAGTAACCCACAACGCTGTTCACAAGTAGGCGTAGAATTTAGGGTAATAATGAGAACTAATCGCTAGGAATATTGATAGCAGTACGTATGACAATTAACTTTTAGATGATAAAATAACGACTATTAGAAAAAAGAAAAAATAATTTGTTTAAAATTAAAGATACCTACTTAACAGGATTATACAATATTTAAGTTATATTTATTATGGAATGGCGAATGAGGTTTTTAAATTTACTTATTGTGCAGTTGAAAATATCTATGTTTACAAAGGTACCTACTTACTGTAAATGTGTCAACCATACGGCGGATAGGTGAGCGTAGCTGGCCAGAGTTAGTTCGTCAAGTGTTCAAAGCGAAAAGTGTACCCGCGCGTACCTGCCGCCTGTGGATGGTTCGAAGTACAGCATAGCAGATCATGCTGTTTAGATTTGTACAGTTTTTGTTTCTGACAATTTTCAATAATACTGTGGCTTCAAGGTAATTTCTTCGAGAGCTAAGGGAGAGAGGAGCTTGTACTTACTGAGTAATTGAGAGTATGATAAATACGATTTGTGGCATCTGTAGTGCATAGCACGCAAGAATTTGTACTGTACATTTTCAATCATCTATCTATATCTATACATATAATAAAACAGTAAAAAAACTGTGTCTGTACATTGAATATATCAAAAAAATAATAATTGAGGGGGGTTTAGAAATAGTATTAGAGCAAGAATCCAAAAAAAAAATCTGTCTGTTTGTCTGTATGTTTGTACACGCTAATCATCGGAACTACTTGACGGATTTGAATGTTTTTTTTTCGTTGTATAGGTATTAAGTCTGGGCAACATATAGGCTATAATAATATTAATACATATATTAATATTTAATATTAATATCTATACATATAAAAGGCTTTGTCCTGAATGACTGACGGATCAACGCACAGCCTAAACCGCTGATCGTAGAGACCTGAAACTTGGAAGGTGTGTTCTTTGTATGACGTAGGCATCCGATAAGAAAGGATTTTTCGAAATTCTACCCCTAAGGGGGTGAAAACGGGGGGCAAAGTTTGTATGGGACAAAGTGATTCCTTGGTCCAATCTACTTCAAATTTTGCATAAACCTTTTTTAACAGAATTGATGGAAGACGTTGTTTGTTTCGTATTTTATTGAAATTCATGCGGACGAAGTCGCGGGCAAAAGCTAGTAATATTATAAAGAGGAAAGATTTGTACCTATTTTTGTATGTTTGTAAGGAATAGACTCAAAAAGTACTGGGCCGATTTCAAAAATTCTTTCACCCTTGGAAAGCTACATTCACCCTGAGTAACATAGGCTACTTTTTATCCCTGTATTCCCACGGGAACGGGATCTACGCGGGTGAAACCGCGGGACGTCCGCTAGTAGGCTATAATTTATCTTAGAAACTTGAAAATTTCCACGTGAACGATGTCGCGGGCATCAGCTAGTTTCAGAATATTTTTGTAGAAAGGGTTCCATACTGACACTGCATATTCTAACTGTGAACGAACAAGCGCTATAAATAAGCATAAATATGATGAAGTTCTCTTGAAGTTAGGGTGGACCGCGTGACTATAGGGTGTTCAATTGAATGGACGTTTATAAAAACATAGATCCTAGAATGATGGATACATTACATTACATATCCTGATGTAAAAACAAGTTTCTCCTGTCCGAAGTAATATCAGGTTACGTATCACTATCCGAAGTATGTGTCAATTTAACAAACCCTTGGCGATAAAAACATATTTTTTTCAGTTCGGGTACAGTTCTAAAGTGATACAGAAAACGGATTAGGAAACGCCCGTATCTTTGGCCGAAACTACGAGTTACGTGCTTAGAGAGTAGACTCCCTGCTTCTTTGATACCTACTGTGATTTGTTTGAAAATGAGGTGGGTAAATGACGTAAGTCTTTTATTTTTGAGTTTCTGAGAGAGGATGCACGAAAGATTCTTTTTAAAACGTCTTCGTAAAATTGACAAAAAGTATCTCCAAATCCGCGCAATCCTCCACGTTACGTTCGCAAGCAACTTAAAACCCTTCTAAATTATTTATTTCTACTTCGACAAATTGGTTTAAGTTCCCTTAAATTTTGACAAATTCCGTCAATTTGGCTAAGCTTTTTCTGTTTGAGTTTTGTTTGGTTTCTTTATTTTCGTTATTCCTGCTTGTATAAAATAATATTTCCTAAAATTTATTGTATTGTCGACTCAACCTACCCTACCCTGGCTAGAACAACTGTGGAAACTCAATAGCGGTTCAAACTTGAGGTTTGCCAGTAAGGAACGGAGCACAGCATTCTTGGCGATCGCGTTCCAAGTCTAAAACACAAATCGCCAGTACCTATATACTTACATTACATTTAGCCTCTTATCCTGAGCTTATCAGTTAATTGATTTAAGTTTAGAGTATCAGTCATAGATAACAGAAACAACAGGTATCAGTTAATTGATTTAAGCTCAGTGTGCCTTTTGGCAAAGGCCTCTTCTAACATTTTCCACTGGTTTCTGTCTCTAGCGGACATCTTCCCATCTTCTGTGTTGTCTTCCTCTTCTCCTTTTGCCATCTGTGGGATACCAATCTGTGACAATTTTGCTCCATTTTTCTCCATTACCTCTTAGTGTATGCCCATACCATCTAAGCATAAGCCATAACAGTTTAGCTTTCTAAATACTGCTACTTTCTAGTGCTGCTTTCTAGTACTGCGGAGAACAATTTGGGGGATAATGGGTCCCCTTGTCGAACACCTCTTTCGATATTAAATGTCTCACCTAGTGATTCCAGTTTTATTCTTGCCTTGTTGTTGGGGTATATACATATGCTTTTGATCATCTTTATGTATGTTTTTTCCCATTCCTTGATTAATAAGACTGTCCCACATCGCTTCATGGCTGATACTTCGAAGGCTTTGGTGTAGTCTATGAAGGTCGTAAACAAAGGTTTGTTTGTTTAACGGTGTGTATACGGTCTATATTAGCGTTATTCTTCCTGAAACCAGCCTGATCCATTGTTTAGTTTTCGTCTAGTGTTATACTTATTCGATCCAAGATAATCTTTGAGAATACCTTATAGATATTCTTTATGAGGCTTATTGGTCGGTAATTCCCTAGGCCTTTTTACCCGACTGCGGCGAAGCCCAAAAGGAGGGTTATGTGTTTGACGTGTATGTATGTATGTATGTCCGTTTCTTTGTTCCCTCATAACTCCTAAACGGATGAAGGGATTTGAATAAAATATACGTCGTTAGATTCGTCTTGATGGCGCGAGTGTTATAGGCTACATTAAAAATAAAAAACAACGAAAAATTTTGGATTTTGGGGGCCAAATATGTTAAAAAAAAATTCAAAGCGACAAATCCTATAAACAAGCACAAAAGTTAAATCATCTGCGAAGAATTTTACGCGACCAACGAAAGAACAAACAAAAGAACTAAAAAGTTGGAAATAAAAAAAGTAGTTAAAAAACCAAAAAACCCGACTGAAAAAACTGAAAAGCGAAAAACAAGCACATTTTAAATTAAACAAAACTTGGAAGCAGGCGGGGTTCATTTGAATATTAAATTATGAAAAAAAAAATAGAACCCCGCCTGCTTCCAAGTTTTGTTTAATTTAAAATGTGCTTGTTTTTCACTTTTCAGTTTTTATATATTAAAATTATGTGTGATGTTTCCCACTGCTCTGGAATATATCCCGATTGTAGAATTTCATTGTAGAACCTACCAAGGTACTTAGGGTCCCCTACGTTGTTTCGAACGCCGCTGTTGCGACGCACGCTGTTGCGAATTAGTTTTCCACTGCCTCACAGGTTCGAACGCTCATGGACTCGAATGAAGTAGTCGCGAAAGACGCTGTTTCGAAAAACATTTTCACTGCCTCATACGCTTGTGCTTGTGATTTCGATAATAGAAAGGGGTGAAAGGCATAGCATAGATTTGATTTAAAGATTCTAATACCTCCTGCCTACTTCTGTTCTCTGGTAGTTTGTGGGACTTTACTAATAAGTTATTTAAAAAAAAACATTCCAATTTTCAATACCTCCTTCCTATTTCTGTTCTCCTGGTAGTTTGTGGGACTTTACTACCTATGCCACTTAGGTACCTAGACAATTTTTTATAAAGATCAGTCTTAGATTTTTACCCGACTACGGAAAAACAAATGTACAGTTGAGGTACTAATATTTTTGATAGTTACTTTGTTAATAATAATATTAAATGATGATGTTGACATCAAATTTGTTGATTAAATAAACAGTACTTAATTAAATTTTAATTAATGCTTAAATATTATTCTGTACACTTTATGACTAAATAAATCGAAATCACAAGCATTCGAGCGTATGAGCCTATGAGGCAGTGAAAATGTTTTTCGAAACAGCGTCTTTCGCGACTACTTCATTCGAGTCCATGAGCGTTCGAACCTGTGAGGCAGTGGAAAACTAATTCGCAACAGCGTGCGTCGCAACAGCGGCGTTCGAAACAACGTAGGGGACCCAGGTACTTACTTACATGCAAAAAATTAGCATCTAGATGTAGGTAGGTACCTAAATTAATCATCACGTCCGGCCGACAAACGAAAGTGTGAATCACATGAATGCGGTAAAATAAAAAAATAACCCAAACGAATGAAACTGCGACAAGTAACTACTTTCCTGATGCATTTTCATATTATAGAAATACGAGCCATCTGGCTTTGTGTTTGTCTGCATTGTCTAGGAAAATGTTACAATGCCTGTATAAATGACCCAAGAAAACGAGTGCCAGTCTTGCTAATTTGTAAACAATTTAAGTTTAAATTAAATTAATGGTTTGCGGCACATTATCCGAAAAAGTTTTTTTTTATCTAAGGATCGTAGTAAATGGCGTTCTGTGGTTTCTGCCTACCCCCATGGGAAAAGGGCCTGAATTTATGTAGGTACTTAATGTTATTTTTGTGAATGCCGGTGCAAATGCCGTTTAGTTGACTAATTAGGTAGGACCTACTAAGGCAATATCATTTATGTAAACGCTCATTAAATATTTTCACCAACTTTAATATTGACAGTTACCTATAATCTGCCAGCCATAACCAGGATGGTTTCTATGGTTTAGTCATCATAATAAAGATCCAGTTAATGATTGTAAGTTGACCTTAAACTGTGTCACTATGCACAAAAAGGTCACGATACACATAAGTAGCCTACCGCCTCTAGGAAAACTTTTACCTAAATCGTTCTAAGTCTTCCACTCACAGCGTCATTTTAACACATAGGCTGTCAGCAGGTGTTAAACAGAAAACGGTAACATCTCAAACACTTTGCACAAACAGACAACCGTTATCACCCACTTTATCTATACACGATTGACATGTCTACTCGCATTTCGTGACCATTCCTCTATTGGGATCAGGTCTAGTGAGACGGATACCCACATTTCATGACCGAGAGGTTGTTTTAGTCAGTTACGGTGGTAAGCTCGTCACGAAGACCAGCAACTTAGGAAACATGGGCTCCAGAAAGTGGTGGGTAGTTATTTCCGCGTTAGTGGTAGCTGCTGCAGCGACCAGCATCAACAGATTCGACCAAGACGAGTTTGCTGGACTCGATGAAAACGACGGCTTCGATGAATACGACCAGCCAGAAAGCAACAACGTGACTGATGCCGGAGGAAGGAAAGGCAAGATATGTAAGTGTCCAGTTTGCATTTTATTTTATCCTCTCTTTTTTGTGTTTAATTTTATTTACCTCTAATTGTTTCAACGCTACGCGAATTCTGATAGGCACCGGCAATATTTCATTTTTTTTTTAAAGACAGCTTCGCAATACACTTAAACTTAAGTATAGAAAACATTCAGCAGTTGTTTTCCTACTCTTTCGCTATTCTATTCTAATTAATTTAAAATTGTTTCTCTGGAATTCTGTCGAGTTTCATTGTCTCAGCCCAGTTCCGGTTGTCACCACTGTTAATTCTGGATTTCAGGAATTGCAGTGGCAGGTAAAGTTTGGGAATAGTGTGCCGGGTTTTTTTTTAAATACAGTAATGTTGACATTATGTCACATATTATGTGTCTTGGGATGCTTAGGTACACTATTTGTATAGGCAACAATAGGTAATAGTAGAATAACCAAGGGGATAAAGCAGTGTCTTCTGTCGCGGGTGACGATTTAAGTTCACCCAAGACTAAGACAGCTTTATCACCGAGGAAAATACTCTACTTTTCATACCATTTGCGAAAAAATTAACACAATAATAATATGCTTATTTATTAAAAATAATGACAAATAAAAGTAAAAGTTAACATTCGAAACATTGGTCCAATTATTGATAGAAATCACATTCTCCCCCTAGAGGATGAATGAAATTCAGTACAATTTTCTTTTTCCAAATTGAATTCACATTCTCCCCCTAGAGGATGAATGAAATTCGGTACAATTTTCTTTCCCTGTTTTTAACCGATTAAAAATGACTATTGTTATGTTCGCTTTTTGTGGCATAGAATGTCACTTTTTTGAGCAAGTGGTACGAAAAGTACCTTCAGCCAAATTCCGTACTTCAGTGCGTGAGTTCAGGTGGAAAGAAAAATCCAACCGGACCCGTAGCAAGAATTAATAAGTTGACCTAGATCAAATTATATTTAGGTATTTGTTAATCCAGATGCAGATTTACTGTATAAGGGCGGTTAGGCTCCTAAAGTCCTAACGAACGACCCCACATCCTACTATATTATATATATGGGACAAGCCCGCCACACTATTCCCAAACCACTGTAACTCCTGTTAGCCAGAATCAACAGTGGCGACCACAAGAAAAGCGCCGAGACAATGAAGCTCGACGAAGTCCCAGAGAAGCGATTTAACTGTCTTGGATCCCGCAACGAAATTAATCAGAAAAGAATAGCGGAGGAGTAGGAAAAAACATAATTTCCACTTCCCACATCCTACTGTCAGAGTTCCTAAACCGCCTCATCAAGGGCCTTTGGCGCCCCCCCCCTTGGCGTAGCTACCTTGGGGCTAGGCGGGGCAGTGCCCCGGGGCCCCCAAGCTTAGGGGGGCCCTCGGACTCCGACTTCATCATCATCATCCACAGCCTAAATTCACCCACTACTGGGTATAGGCCTCCCTTTTCTTGTGCCATTCTCCACGGTCCTGTGCCAGCCTCATCCAGGTTTTTCCCCCGATGGTAACTATGTCGACTGCCCATCTTGCCGCTGGACGACCCACACTTCTTTTTCCAGTTTCTGGAGGCCATTCGGTGATAGCCTTAGTCCATCTGTCATCACTGCGCCTTGCTAGGTGTCCTGCCCAACCCCATTTGAGTTCCGTAACGCGATTTCCAATATCGAAGACCTTTGTACATTTTCGAATTCCGACGTTAGGAACTCGATCTATAAGTTTTATGCCTAGCATGGAACGCTCCATGGCTCTCTGTGCAACTCTCAATCTGTACACAGTCTCCTGCGTGAGCGTCCATGTTTCGGCACCGTATGTCATTGTGGGCAGAACACACTGGTTGTGGTTATAGAGGCGGGACTTCAGACATAGCGGAACTTTGGCTGTTTTTAAAATGTCGTCCAATTTGCTAAACGCGGCCCACCCAAGCTGTATTCTTCGGGATATCTCCTTTTGTTGGTGTTCTTTGACAAAGGAAGGAATATGGCCGAGATAGACATACTGGTCAACTATCCAACTCCAACTCTTAATTTCCAACTTTGACAGAAGAATTTGAACAGCTGTAGTCCTACTTTGAAAGAAGCATCGTATAGGTCTTGAAGCATATTCTGAAGATCCTTGAAGTTTGCAGCGAAGAGAACGAGGTCGTCTGCAAATCTTAAATGCGACAGGTAAGCACCATTTATGTTAACACCGCAACTGTCCCAATTTAGGCATTTCATAATTTCTTCAAGGACTGCTGTGAAAAGTTTTGGTGAAATGGTGTCACCCTGTCACACTCCCCTCACTTTCGGACTCCGACTTACAAACTATAAATTGAGCTAGTGAAAAATTCTCCCACATTCGGAATATACTTAAATAAAGTAGCTTTGCAACTTTAATAGTAGTTTATGCGACTGTGCATAATGAAGGGCATTACAACACAAGGCGAGTTTCTTAATAGCATCACACGAGTGTTGTAATGCCTAATTATGTATAGTTGCATACTTGCATACACTACTTTATCTACCCAAATATCTTATGGGCTCTATAATGGGTTCAGGAACCATAGGGAAATGACCAGCATTGTTAACAGTGTACCTAATGCAATAAAAAATAACGAACAAATGACAGCTCCAAATGGCGGCGTTTCGGATATCTGTCATTTTTTTTAAATCTTAAGCAAACAAACAAAGTCACTATTCTTGTGTCACTCGAGATCAAAATGTCGTGCGATTTATAATTAAAATTTAAAATCATACTGAATTGGGGTTTCGTATCGATAGGTATCTGTTTTAATGTAGATACTAGAATAGCACACTCACTTGAATTTGACACCTGTTCCAAATTTAAACTCACCTGCCTGGCCATTTATACACATCAACACGGTCTAGGGATATTTCATACTCAATTAAATAACTCGAAAAGTACTGGCCGCATTGGAATCTTTAATACACCGATTTGTTTGTAATTTATCTCAGACTAATTCCAAATTCAAATTTTTGAAAATTCTTTTGTTTCGGTGGCATAAAAATGTCTTGATGTATAGGAGAGGGAATTTTCATTTGTGCGAAATTTAAAAAACAATACGAATTACGTCTAGTTACAGTTTCTTTTTCATTTTTAAACGAAAGATAAAGTTAAAATTGAGGTATTGTAGCCATGCAACGCCGACATTTGACGAGGGCGGAGATGTTACGAGCTGTGAGAATGCTGGAAGCTGGATCTGTTCAGCGTAATGTTGCTGAGGCCATAGGGACCCATCAAAATGTAATTTCAAGATTGTGGACACGCTATCGTGCCACAGGTGAAGTAGCGGAGAGGCACCGGGGGCCAAGTCGCATCACTACCCCCAGACAAGACCGATTTTTGCAAATTACTGCGCGAGATCAACCAAATGCAACGGCGACTCAATTGGTCCAAAGGCTGCGAGTGGAACACCAAGTGCTTGTAAGTGACCAAACTGTAAGAAGGCGACTGCATGAAAGCAATCTACGCTCTCGTAGACCACTCCGGGTCCCACCTTTATGGAGAGGCAATCGTGGACGACGATTAGAATGGGTTCGGAACCACGTGGACTGGGGCCGTGAGCAATGGTCCAGTGTGCTGTTCACGGATGAATCCAGGTTCGGCTTCCATCCAGATTCACGAAGGACGCGTGTTTGGCGAGTTCCTGGACGATGGAGCCGTCTCCAGAACCCTCAGGAAGTTCGCCCATACCAAGGAGGAACAATTATGGTTTGGGCAGGAATTCGTCTTGGAGGACGGACGGATCTCGTTTTGGTGCGGGGCAATATGACGGCAGAACGATACGTCCAACAGGTGCTGGGGCCCGTAATCTTGCCCCACAGAACACAAATGGGGCAAGATTTCCTGCTCATGCACGACAATGCCCGGGCACACACGGCGAGAACGGTAGCAGCTTGGTTACATACACATAATGTTAGGGCCTTAGACTGGCCTGCTCAATCGCCAGATCTAAATCCCATTGAGCATGCGTGGGATATGCTGCAAAGAAGAGCTCTGAAGGAAGTTCCTGAAAATTTGGCTACAGAAGATCAACTTTTTGCGCACCTCAGAAGGACATGGGACAATATTCCGCAGCAAGACATTGACAACCTTGTTCTGAGCATGCCGAATCGTTGCCGATGTGTTATGAACATCATGGGCGCTTTCTCAGACTACTAACTTCAAGTTTATAAACACAAATTAAATGATGAAAAGCTGAAAATTTATTCGAATACTAAAATTATCGAATATTTGCAATCCCTAGTTATGCGCTTAGCAACACATTTTGCGATTCATTTTTATATTATAAAAAAAAAAATACATAGTACAATATTCATTATTTGATATCATTAATATCTGAATTTATTCGAGGCTATAGCTGAAAAAATTTCGGCCGTCATAAGACGGCCGGACGGCGAGCTACCCCATTACTCACCGTCCACAGGCCCGCGTCTGCGGTGGCCGGAAGCCATCACGTGGCCCCCGACGCCCGGAGCGCCTCCCGCGGCGGCTGGGACGAGAGGTTCTCTCCCTCTCACGTTCCGCCACCTGCTTCGCTAGTATCACTGCTTCGCAGAAGAAGGCGACGGCGTCCCATTCCTCCTCGCCCCGGACCATGGCTTGCACCAGGGCCGGACGCGAGAGGTCGCCGCCGCCGATCAAGAGCCTTTGACATGGTTTGACGACCACCATTTGGCGGCTGATACCAAAAAAAACATGATTCCGTGCTTCGGAAGGCACGTTTATGCCGTTTTTTATCAGACAATTATACAAAGTATGCTTCCCGTGGAAATCGAAACCACGACCACTGGGACACAAGGCAACGCCTAAACCAGTCGACCACGGATCACGGTGACCTGAAGATGTGTCATTAAATATGGGCTTCGGCCGTCTACGAAACCGGAGTTTCGTAACTGGTTTCGATGAAGGAATGATTTGTCCTTGTACGTAACTGGTTTCGATGGAGGACATATTTGTCTTTGTACGAAACCACGGTTATGTAACATGGTTACGTACGAAGAATTTACTGTTAAGGTTTCGATGAAGGAATGATTTGTCCTTGTACGTAACTAGTTTCGATTGAGGTATTATTTTGGTGATTGAAGTAGTTCAGTAGACGCGTTTGCTGTCTACTGAACTGATATTCTTCTTTGATCTTGTAATTATTATTGAAACAAGGTAAGTTGAAATATAGCACCGAACTACTGACACTCTTTAGTCGCAACAGTACGGATTCTTTTTTTTTTGTTTTAGAAAATAAGAATAGGTAGTAAAGTCCCACAAATTACCAGGAGAACAGAAGTAGGCAGGAGTTATTGGAAATTGGAATCTTGAATTCAAATCTTTATGCCTTTCTAATACCAGGCCGTTTTTTTTTTGTTGAAAATGAGAAACAAGGATAGTAATAGTAAAGTCCCACAAACTACCAGGAGAACAAAAGTAGACAGGAGGTATTAAAATCTTTAAATCAAATCTATACTATGCCTTTCTAATACCATGCATTTTTTTTTGTTGGAGATAGGAAACCAGGATAGTAAAGTCCCACAAACTACTAGGAGGCCAGAATGGTAAATTAGTGGGGAAATCACCAAATGCCTCCTCCTAGTCTGGGCAGAGCGGTAGGAAGTGTCAGACTTCTACTGACTAAAAGCCACCCATGTTCCTTCTTAGCCCTGTGTCGAGGCCGTGGTATCTTTTTTTGTAATACAAAACCTCCTTCCTACTTCTGTTCTCCTGGTAGTTTTTGGGACTTTACTGCCTATTCTTATTTTCTCAAACAAAAAAAAAGAAACCGAACTGTTGCCACTAAAGAGTGTCAGTAGTTCGGTGTTATACCTAATTCAACCGGACTACTGCAACTAGCCTGATATATGCGGCTATGAGATCCTGGACCAATTATCACATAAATCAATAGTTTCGATAAAAGAATTATTATTCCTTGTTCGTAACTAGTAAAATTTCATATTTTTGCAAAAATTCCTTGTACGTAACCGTGGTTCTACTATTAATATCATAAACGGGATATTTACCATGTTTGATTTTTGTTTCGAGTTCCCGATATTTCGGCGCTGTTACAAGCACCATGATCACGGATAAACCGGTACCCGTGGTTTCGTACAAAGACAAATATGTCCTCCATCGAAACCAGTTACGTACAAGGACAAATCATTCCTTCATCGAAACCAGTTACGAAACTCCGGTTTCGTAGACGGCCGAAGCCCATAAAACCATGTTGACTGGTTGAATAAAGATTTCAACTAAGAGACAGTGCAGTGGATAATTGCTAAGCCAGCGCCGCTTTATTTAATGTTTTTTAGGGTTCCGTAGTCAACTAGGAACCCTTATAGTTTCGCCATGTCTGTCTGTCCGTCCGTCCGTCCGTCCTCGCTTAATCTCTGTGACCGTTAGCACTAGAAAGCTGAAATTTGGTACCAATATGTGTATCAATCACGCCGACAAAGTGGTAAAATAAAAAATGGAAAAAAAAAATTATTAGGGTAGCCCCCCTATATGTAAAGTGAGAAGTGATTTTTTTTTTATTTCAACCCAAACGTGTGATATATTGTTGGAAAGGTATTTAAAAATGAATAGGGGTTTACTAAAATAATTTTTTGATAATGTCAATAATATCGGAAATAATCGGCTTATTCCACTTTTCCCCGTTGGATGATCCCCATTGATGGGGATTAGTGAACTTTTTGTTCACTATTCCCCGTTGACCCAAAATTTTTATTTAATGGGGATAATTGAACTAAAAAGTTCAATAATCCCCATTAGGTAGGTACGTTAAAAAAATAAAATATATGAATCATGTTACATTTATTAATTAAAAATATAACTTTCTTTTACCTAATAAAATCACAGATTGTACAATTATTAATTTAAAATAAAAAATATAACTTTCTTATACCTAGTAAAATCACAGATTGTACAATTATTAATTTAAAAAAAAAAATATATTTCTTATACCTAGTAAAATCACAGATTGTACAATTATTAATTTAAAATAAAAAATATAACTTTCTTATACCTAGTAAAATCACAGATTGTACAATTATTAATTTAAAATAAAAAATATAACTTTCTATACCTAGTAAAATCACAGATTGTACAATTATTAATTTAAAATAAAAAATATAACTTTCTTATCTATACTTATAATAAATCTGTAGAGAGGCCAATTCTGTACATGATATATATTTTCAAAATAACTATCAGGGGGTAATTAGTGATCGATACTGATGCCAAAAATGCAATCAGTAAAATTTTTGTCTGTCTGTCTGTCTGTCTGTCTTTCTGTCTGTCTGTCTGTCTGTCTTCCTGTCTGTATGTTCCTTATAGAAACAAAAACTACTCGACGGATTTTAACGAAACTTGGTACAATTATTCTTCTTAATCCTGGGGAGGTTATAGTATACTTTTCATCACGCTACAATCAATAGGAGCAGAGCAGTGAAGGGAAATGTTGTGAAAACGGGAAAAGTTGCTCCATTTTTTAAGCTACCGTCGCGTGTGCAGCCTTAATGGTTAAAGCTACATAAAAATCATTTATGACGGAAATGTTCTACATAAAATTATCTAAAAAATATCCCACAACAGCGTAAGTCTATCTTTTATGGTTGACTCACAATAACACGTGTAACTCCCGATAGCTTAGCAGTTCGGAGCTTTCTGATTATACAGGGTGGAATTTTGTAATGTCATCTGGAGGGAAAATACTCTTAATACTGCAGATAGAAAATGTTACTCAAAGGAAACATTCCTTTATTTTTGAATAGAAAGCCAACTGCATTCAAAGATTTTCGAAAGTTCTCTTCTCCCACACCCGGGAATCGAACCGGCTAAAATCTGAAAAAATTATACCCTGTACTTTTATTGCATCGATCGTTAGGGTCAATTATAAGGATGAAATCTCTCTAACATACATGATAAATTGATGATAAATGAATTTTTTTTTTGTGGGGATATGTAAAAAATCAAATTTACATGAAATCTGATGCGAATGACAACGAGTTGAGAGTTGAAGTTCAGAATACGATTTATAATATTCACCAAACACTTTATTAAAGGTTACTAAAATGAATTCGATAAAATAATAAATTTGTGTATCCAAGAGAATGGAGCCCATTTCGAGCAACTAATTACCATTTTTTTGTAAATAATTAAATTAATTTAAGATTTCCTGGTTTTCTTTTCATTTAATTTATCATGTTTGTTAGAGAGATTTCATACTTTTATTTGACCCTAACGATCGATGCAATAAAAGTACAGGGTATATTTTTTTCAGATTTTAGCCGGTTCGATTCCCGGGTGTGGGAGAAGAGTATTTTCGAAAAATTTTGAATGCAGTTTGCTTTCTATTTAAAAATAAAGGAATGTTTCCTTTGAGTAAAACTTACGTACTCAAGACGCTTTTTGTTACGTAAGAAAATATGGACGTCCCGACTTATATATTACTGTAACTACCAAGCCCAAGTGGGATGAAATCACTCGGGAGCTTCTTGAGGGTCAAGCACCGCATGACCGCCATGATATTATCGCAAGAGTTTTTCATTTAAAATTAAAATCAATGATAGATCTACTTACCAAAGATAACATTTTTAGTATAACGCGGACGAAGTCGCGGGCAAAAGCTAGTACCTAATAAAGTCACAGATTGTTACAATCATTAATTTAAAATTGTAGCATGAAAATATTTCTTTCTTATACCTTGTAAAATCAAAGATTACACTCACTTAAGTTTTTCTAAACAGTGCCCAATCGTAATTTCATTATTAATGAGTTCCATTTGGACCTCCTGTATATAATTATCGCGATTGATGCTTTTTTTTGTTTTTTCCGCTATACCTTTATTTTCAGAAACCCCCAATGCAAGAACTTCGTAATACGATGCATCTTCAGCCAACGCTGTGAGGAGCTTCATAATGTTGGGTTTCTTTATTTTCACACGCTTTTTTATTTTATTATTCCATGCTTCGACTAAATTCGTAGTGCGATGAGTCTGTCCAAATACACACCACGTTTTAATAAAATCATCTTGTAGCCATTGTCTGAGCATGTAATTTCTAAACTCCTTGCTATTATCATCATCAGGGCTTTGAGAGGCAACATAAAACCAACCCGCAATGATTTTATCTGATGGTAACAAAGCCAAAGCAGTGCTAAGTGCAACTTGTCTTCTGGTTAATTTATCTTTTGTTAGTTTGAGTTGTTTTCCTTTCTTCCATATTGCCTGGGTGAAATGGAAATAACAGCCGCTAATAGATATATTTACAAAAACATTTCGCATTGCGTTCATCGGAGCCACTTCATAGTCACATTTAAATATTTCTGGATTCCAATCAGGTAATGCAGATTTTAGCATACTAAATAAAATTTCATATGTTTGTTGATTTTTATGGCTCATGAGGGCATAAACAAGTGGCACAATGTTTATGTGTTTTTCTGTACTGCCCAAATCCCCATGAATGGTGTAGAGTTGGTAAAAGGGAGATGGACAGATCCAAAACGTTCCATCACCCAAGAACATCTTCAAATTTTTCATTTGATGTCGGGCAAATTCAGAGCAAAAAGCTATTACACGGATACCACTGTCATTGTAGTCTGCTAAAATAAATTCCTGATGAGCTGGAGGTACTTTAACTTCTTCAACATTTTTGAACTCAATTTTACTTACTTCAAATGCTGCATTTTGTGTTTATATAATGTTGTTTTGATAGACTTCAGGGCAGGGAATTCTTTTATTTTGTCAATTCCGGTATCTTTTAGTGAGCTCACAGCCGCGTTGTAAGCAGTGGGAATAGCAGGTGCTTCTGGATCCGCAAGTGTAGTTTTTAGTTTGAATAACCTCAAGGTAACTTCATTCCGCGCAAAATCAGGTTCACAAACATTGTGTCGTTTCTCAGCTACAACTTGATTGTCCTGTAAAATTAAGTAATAATAATTAATTACTTTACATTATTTTTTAAGTAAACAATATTGCACTTACATAGAATACAAAATTAAATAGGCTATTTAACAACCTTTAAAACTTATAACAAATTGTTGTTATCCTATCAGAATAGTTCAACAAAACATATTTCACTTTATGCTTAACTAAAATATGTAATAATAATTAAATATATACAATTCACTTCAGCTACACTCTTTTACACTAGGTGTAATAGACTTGTTTGACAAAAGAATGACGTCACACGTGCCGCCATGACAGAAACAGTGTTTAAACTTTAACGTTGATTTTTAAATTTTGATATTGATAAACGTGATATTGATAACACACATAACCTGAGTTATTATTGTCATTATTAATCACAAAATATAATAAGTAACTTACCATGACAGTGATGGATCCGGCACATTTACTTTGTTTTCTTGTGGTACACTCCCACAAAACTCCACCATTTTTATATTTGCATTTTTTACTGTATTGATGTCCGGCCCGGAGAAGTATGGTAGCTTTACCTTTTTTAACGTACTCTAAACAAACGTCAGTTGAACTACCAGCCATTTCCTTTATTTATTCCTATATTAAATATAACTGCGAACTGATAAGAACTGCACGCTTGAACTACACTACACACTACTAACCCTTAACGACTACGAAACAAAAACAAAAGATGGGTCGACCAATCACATACGAGCTAACTCGCACCCCGCTCCGCCACCGCCTTGCGCGCGCGCCTCTAGAAAATGAGCATCTTTTACAGTATTGTGTATCTTATTAGATAGATAGATATAAGGTCTTATTCCCAAACATCGTTAGAACAATTTCGTTGGGGCAACAATCTGTTTTTCGTTCTAATAAAATCGTAAAGTAGGTATGTAGGTAATTTAAAATTTTGTTCTTACCTTATAAAAATAAAAGTACATGACCCATATATTTTATTTTTATATTGTTTTTATTTAACGTACCTAATTAGAAAAACTTAAGTGATTGTAATCTTTGATTTTACAAGGTATAAGAAAGAAATATTTTCATGCTACAATTTTAAATTAATGATTGTAACAATCTGTGACTTTATTAGGTATAAGAAAGTTATATTTTTAATTAATAAATGTAACATGATTCATATATTTTATTTTTTTAACGTACCTACCTAATGGGGATTATTGAACTTTTTAGTTCAATTATCCCCATTAAATAAAAATTTTGGGTCAACGGGGAATAGTGAACAAAAAGTTCACTAATCCCCATCAATGGGGATCATCCAACGGGGAAAAGTGGAATAAGCCAAATAATCGCTCCAAAAGTAAAAAACAATGCGTCCCCCCCCCATCTAACTTTTGAACCATAAGTTTAGAAAATATGAAAAAATCTGAAAAGTAGAACTTTATAAGGATTTTCTAGGAAAATTATTTTGAACTTGGATGGAAACAACAGATGGAAACAGCAGTTAACCAATATAATTTGGTCCCTGAATCGTATGAGCCTATACAATCCAGAGGTCAAGTTTCATTGGTCCTTTGAAGAAATTGTATAAATTATAGCATACCGTTTTTGTACGGAACCCTTCATGTGCGAGTCCGACTTGCACTTGGCCAGTTTTTTGTTTAGATATCTTTGGTTAGACCTACTGAACGCTGTGTTAAAATTTGTCCACCTATTTTCATGTGACCATATATACACTTTCGTTTTGATTAACTTGAAAGTTAAAGTTAAGTGCCTCTTTGTCCAAGACACCCCTAGTTTTTTATCGTGATCCTCGTGGTGGTCCTCCTGCTAGAAGCTAGAACTCCAATAATACTTGAATTTTGGACGGTCGATGTTGGGGCCAGCATGGGCCATGGTAGGCCAGTATCGCTAGGTAAGCCTGAGGCTGGAACGCGATATCTTTTATTAAAATAGCAACACTGTCCCCTGAAATGAAAATTCGCGAGCAGTCAGCGGTTATGTGGCAATAGGCAGGGAGGGGCGCAGGGCACATTGCGTCAAATAATTTTGGAGCTCGCTAGTTCTTTTATTGATTACGTAACATCTATGAAAAGCTAGACTAGAATACCGAAAGCAGTGAGAGATTTAAGCTCGCTCAAGATGAAGGCCATCGCTATTACCTACCTAATAAATAAAATTCTATTGTTGCAGTGTTTCCCTTCGTGAGCATCGTCCGGTTCGCGAACACGGAGTGTTCTACCGCCAATTCAATGAGCGGCACGTGTCTGGCGCGCCGGGAGTGCAACAATCTTAACGGCACCATCACGGGGGTCTGCGCCACGAGGAGAGGCCGGTGCTGCGTCGGTAAGTCCTAGTTATGCTAGAGCTGTAACAGTTTCCTCAAGTCATTAAGGGATACCCTTAGTGCGGCTCAAATAAAATTGTAGCTGACTATAATGAGCCTCCCGATAAGCTCCCAGCGGGCCACCATCGCCACCAACTGCCATGGTCCACCTGGAAAATTCTAATCCAACTAAAAAGTTAATGGGCGGCTGCAGGAGCAATTTAGTCTGAAGGGGTATTCCGGTGAAATAAAATGTGATCACAGAGCCACATCAAGACAATGCTGCAATACCTACTGCTCCTCGTATAATTCGACCTGCATTTGAACAACCTGCCACTATAAACGCATTTCAGGCGAGAGTCTGAGAGAGAATCATCGACCCGGTGAAGATAAATAATAAAAAAATGGATTTTATCATAAATTACATTACCTATTATTCATGGGCTAGTCATAACCATTATATAATACCTGCCAAAAGAATTTGGGGTGAACTCCTTTAGACCGGTAACTGCTTACATTCTAGTGTCGCGAACATGTGGTGCCACAACGAACGTGAACAACACGTATTTCACAAGCCCCGGTTATCCAGCCGCGTACGCCGGTGGACCTGCCTGCTCCATGATTGTGAACCGCTGTAATGCCAACGTTTGCCAGGTGAGCCTGCATACATTGTTTTTTTTTTTTGCATTGGGAATAAATTATTCGGCACGGTTGGCGCAGTGGCTCAAGCAATGGACTGCTGCGCTGCGTGTCGCGGGCTCGAGACCCGCACGGATCAAATATTTGTATATATTTGTAGATAGTTGTTCCGGGTCTGGGTATTTGTGTATGTGAGTTTAAATGTTTGTGAACGCACCCACGACACAAGAGAAAATCCTACGTTTTAAAAATAAAAAAAAACAATAATCATAAACTTTATCATGGTTCATCTATCTATCTCTATTTCTATTTACATATAATTCTCGTGTAACAGTGTTAGTTGCCATAGGTAGGTACTCCTCGGAAACGGCTTGACCGATTTTTATAAAATTTTGTAGGTAAAGGTATGAGAATCGGTCGTACCTAATCTATTTTTCATACCCCTAAGTGATAAGAGTGGTCCACCCCAATCATTTTTTTAGTCATAGGTAGGACCTCCCTACTTACCAACATCAAAATTTTAACGGGAACGAAGTCGCGGTCATCACCTAGCTAGTGGGTACTTAATTATTTTATAATTTTACGTTCTTCCTAGTAACCTCATAATGAACTAACACTGTTAGGTACCTATTGTGGCATCCAAATTCCAATACCTATAAAAATTTAAAATAAGTCCACAGGGTTCTGCGAAGTGTTTTTCAGAATAATATGTATAAATTTTTCATGAGATCCTGTCCCTAACCTCTATAATCAACCTTTATTGTCGCATTAGCTAAAATCAGGCCGCCTAACAGAGAGTTTTAATTACACAAAACTAAACGAAAAAACCCGGGTTTTTTTTCCTAATATTGTCTATACTTCTAGCTCCGCATAGACTTTTTGGACCTGGTGCTAGCACAACCAGATGGAGACGGAAACTGCGTCACAGACTCCATATCAGTGACAGGAGGGAACACCATCGTCCCCTTGCTCTGCGGAGACCTCACTGGGCAGACTATCTTCGTGGACTTCAACGGGAACACAGCCATCACTATCATAGTCACGGCGACCTTGGCCACAACCTTCGCGAGAAGGTGGAACATTAAGCTGATCCAGCTTGGATGTGACTGTCCTGGAATTGGTAAGTAATTGTTTTCCAACAAAATAACAGCATTAAGCAAGTTTTTGTGCCATTTTCACAAGAGTTGAAGCTTGGGTACGCAATCCTGTTTGAGAGTTTGAGACATGTTCTTTTCCATACGTTCTACCTATTAACAATAATCTCTTTATTGACCCCTTTACAAATTCTTCCACTAAAGTAGGTATTCTGCTACTCATTACAATCCACATTCATACCCAGAACTTTCCCGGTAAAAATACCGGTTTTCCACTCGGTCACCAGTTCCAGTTACAGACTAAGTACCTAAACTATTATTTGCAGCACCGAACGGGTGCCTTCAATACTACACCGGAATAACGGGAAGAATCAACAGCTTTAACTACGGGACCGCTGCCAACACAGTCCTCAGTGCGTCCCTGGTCACTGGTACCAGGCAGATTGTCAACATGAACTACGGCATTTGCATTAGAATGGAAGCGGGCTATTGTGCCATACAGTATGCACAGGTGAGACAACATTTTCAACTATTTTTAACCGACTTCAAAAAAAGGAGGAGGTTATCAATTCGACTGTATTTTTTTTTTTTTTTTTTTTTTATGTTTGTTCGCTCATAACTTGCGACTGGGTGAACTGATTTTCATGATTCTTTTTTCATTTGAAAGCTGGTGCTTCCCATGTGGTCCCATTGTCACCATTTCAATATCTGATGATGGGATCTTGTAGAAATCGGGGGAACTCTTCAATAAATAACAGCAGATTAACCGCGATTGTTGCTATAGCATATCTAAGCATTGTTTACGCCATCACACAACATAATATCACGCCTGTACTCACTACAAAGGTTATAAAAACTATTTTGTGAAGATCTGATGAAGAACTTCGGAGATAGGCAACGGAACTCCTCAATAAATGATATCAAATGGACTGGGATTGCTGAAATCTCATATTGTCTGTCTATTGTGTACACCAGTTCATAACATAACATCACGCCGGTACGTTGTGAAGGGGTAAGCACATGTGAACCACTAAAAAGTGAAAAATAAAAACGTTTTTACAAAAAATAAAACCGACTTCAAAAAAAAAACACTCAAAAGTGAAAAATAAACTTGAGAAGAAAAATCAGTTTCTGAAGTCGGTGACAAAAAAATGAAATCAAAGAAACAAAAGTCACCGACTTCAAAACTGATTTTTCTTCTCAAGTTTATTTTTCACTTTTGAGTGTTTTTTTTTTGAAGTCGGTTTTATTTTTTTCAACACGCCAAATCCATATGAAACCACAAACCATATCATAAGTCATCAAATGACTTCTCCCGCTCTGGGCGGAGCGGTAGGAATCATTCCTAACCTGACCCGAAATCCTAACCCGGTAGTGGGTTAGGTTAGGAACTCAAAATAAAAAAAGAAATTTATTCCTAACCTAACCCTATTCCTAAGATTCCTAACCTGACCCGATATCCGTATTTTGGATTATTCCTAACCTGACCCGATGTATCGTGTTTACTTTTTTTTTCATCTCCAAAAAAAACTTTTTCAATACCTCCTTCCTACTTCTGTTCTCCTGGTAACTAGATTGTGGGACTTTAGTAGGTACCAATCCTTTTTTTTGTATCTCCAAATATAATGTTTTCAATACCTCCTTCCTACTTCTGTTCTCCAGCCGGCTTAGCATGACCACCGAAGAAACGGGTTTTGTCGACGGAAGAATCGACAAAATGACAGATTGTAGCAAGGTTTCATGCCAAATTGTATGGCAAAATCTTTATCTATTCTTGGTAGAATAGAGATAGAATCGCCATGCTACGGGGGTGGTAGTTTGTGGGACTTTACTAACTATCCTTTTTTTTCATCTACAAAAAAAATGAGTTCAATACCTCCTTCCTACTAGTTTGTGTGACTACCTATCCTTTTTTCCCGGTAAACCTACCATTTCGCAATTCGGGTTAGGTTAGGAACGAGTTAGGAATAGGGTTAGGTTAGGAATAAAATTCTTTTATTTTTTCGAGTTCTTAACCTAACCCACTACCGGGGTGCGCCAAAGTTCACCTAAATTTTCAAATCCGAAAATGTTCTTCCTAACATTTTTCATCCTAACAATCGCAATTCCTAACTACTCTGTCTCTAATGTATTAATTCCGAAGCATTCAACTTCTTAATGTCAGTAGGTAGCAATAAACATCTATTATACTTTTATTTGTTTTCCTATATTTTCTCAACATAACCATCTTGTACACTATTATTCAGTCATATCATTTTTGTTTAGATTTCTTTTTATTCTTATTAATCAGTTGTATATACTATGCAAAGATATCCATAGGTTAGGTTAGGTTAGAACGGTGACCAACTTCTCGCCGGCCGCAGCAGCGGCCGGCGAGCGCTACCTCGAGATTGATCGCGAAATTTTTCTAAGTATTTTTTTCATAGTGCCCCCAAGACGACACTCTGACCTGAATTTCATTTAAGACAAAAATCAGTGAAACGACCCTTAATCATTCTAAACAGTTGTATGAGTGAAAATATTATGGTAATTATGTTTAGGGATAAAAAAGTTAGGTATGTTAAAAAACAGTAGGAAATATATTTACAATAATGATATTATGAATTACAATTTTCGGAAACATGAGTGATGACCGGCGATGTTCATAACATCGCCGGTAGCACTACAAATAGTATGAATGAAAACTTTAGGATGAAAAATTTTAGGAAGAGTGATCATTCGGATTACAAATCGTTAGGAAGAACAATTTCGGGTAAAGAACTTTAGGTGAGCCAATATGGACCCCCACTACCAGGTTAGGATTTCGGGTCAGGTTAGGAATGATTCAGCGGTAGGGAGTGTCAAACTTCTACTGACTAAAAACCACCCATGTTCCTTCTTGGCCCTTTATGTCGAGGCCGCGTTATCTTTTGAACAACCCGCAGTATGCACACGGCTCTCACCCAGCCAGAGATACCATACTATAGGTACCTAAGCAAATAGTGGCTGTACTTTGGCGTTAAAAACAGGAATACATTTAGTCAGCGATAGCCACTTTTCAGATATTTTGATGGGCTCTCTGCATATGGTAGCTCCAATAGGTGTGTTCAATCTACGATATCGTAGAACGCATCAAACAAGTCGCGGCACTGATCAACGAAATTCACAACTAGAGATGAAACGGATATCCGGTAACTATCCGGTATCCGGCCTATCCGGCCTTGTTTTCACTATCCGGCCGGATACCGGATAGTAATACAGTATCCGGCCGGATACCGGATAGTAAAGGGGATAGAACCGATGTGGCATATCACCCTGTCCGCCATTTTGATTTTTTTTCGAAATCGCGGCCCATGATGAAAGTGGTATGTTTGGATAGAGGACATATAGACGAACAAAAAATGTCCAGTAACACGGTACCCAAATTGTCACGTTACCGAGATATTTGAATTTAAAGATCGACAAATGAGTACAACGACAATCATTAAATATTTAAAAAAATAGCCTTTTTACGTGTTTAAGAATTAAATTGTATCCAAATAATAGTTCCCAGGTTGATTATTATTGTACGCACAATAAAATCGATTCGCATCGCAATGAAACACTATGTTATGTCAAAAAATAGATTCCTCGTGCTCCTAGTAGTATGTAATGTACCTACTCTCTTTCAATAACCAGTAATAATAATAATAAACGCCTGTAGACACGTAAAAGGTCTAATTTTTATGTGATCGTTGTACTCATATGTCAATCTTTACCTTCAAATATCTCGGTAACGTGACACTTTGGGTACCGTGTTACTGGACATTTTTAGTTCGTCTATATGTACCCTATCCATACATACCACTTTTATCGTAGGCCGCGATTTCGAAAAAAAATCAAAATGGCGGTCGGTCGATATGCCAGCGCCCATACAATAAAGTTCAAACCCCTTTAAAAAAATATATTGCCATTTAAATCAAAATATTGCCATATTGGCGATCGTGTTTTGGATGATGACATTTCTTGTTCAAATCACGACGACAAGTGATAAACAATGAAATAAACAACAAACGAACTGAGAAACAAACACAAACTGACACGCGCGATAACACTCGAACGCCCCCGAGGCCCGAGTCGACCCGATCTCCGCTTACGTGCGACCCGAATGCGCCTGAATATTTCCGATCTCGTTCACCGCGCCAATATTCAAATCAAACTGATCGCGTCAACGCAATAAAGAGCCGAATATCCGGCAACCGGATATCCGGCGCTCCGACCTAGTAGCTTGCCGAATATCCGGTATCCGGCCAAACTACTATCCGTTTTATCTCTATTCACAACTCGCAATCATAAGCATTCTCCTGCGCTTATCCATGGCTTATCCCAATTTATTTGGGATCACCGCAGCACGTCTTCTTCTTTCATAATTCTCTTTCGTCATAATTATCCTTTCTGCTTAGCTGTAGGCAAATTGTGGACTGTATTTTAATTCTACAATAAAATTAGAAATCGCTGACACAACTAACTTTTAATATTTGACAAGTAATAAAGAATAAAAAACATAGATATATAAAAAAGGTCGCAACATCATCCCCCCCGTGTAGCGATGCTGCACAGCTACTGGAGCCCTTCCAGTGCGGCTAACTTTCTAGCGGGCCTCTTCAGTGTTCCGCCTTTAGTGACAACGTCAGCTACGCGCACGACCCCATCTTTTCCTGGGTACACTTTGGTCACGCGCCCCATAGGCCACACTCCTCGGGGTAGGTCAGGATCCACGACTAGGACAACGTCATCAACAGCTACATTACGATATCCTTCTCCTTGCTGTCTCTTTATCTTCAGAAGGGGTAAGTATTCTTTGAGCCACCTACACCAAAAAATCTCAGAGAGGCGAAGAGCTTTTTTCCACTCTTTTCTTAACGAAAAAACTCCGTCGTCCAGAGGGGTAGGTAACTGCTGATTTGATGAGCTGCCTATTAAAAAATGAAAAGGTGTGAGGCTTTGATATTCATTATTAGCTGCAACATATGTCAGAGGCCTCGAATTAACAATTGCTTCGGATTCTAATAAAAGCGTGTGGAGTAGTTCTTCTCGTGGGGCTCTTGCTCTTAAAGTCACCTGAAGAGCTGTCTTTACGGAGCGTATGAGCCTCTCCCAACAGCCACCCATAAAAGGCGATGCAGGTGGAATGAAGCTCCATTCAATTTTATTATCGGCGACAAAATCTTGTACAGCGTCGCAAAAGAATTCAGCTAACTGACGGTTTGCGCCAATAAAAGCGGTTCCGTTATCTGACAGGATTTTTCGTGGAACACCTCGACGGGCCATAAACCGACGAAAGCAGGAGATGGCGGAATCAGCAGAAAGGTTTGACACAATTTCTAGGTGCACTGCTCGCGTTGTCAAACATGTAAACAGTGCCACCCATCGCTTCTCTCTACGACGACCAATAGAGACATCCACAGGGCCAAAGTAATCTAAACCAACGTTGGTAAATGGACGACTATAACAATCAAGCCTAACATCAGGCAAATTTCCAGTAGCCGGCGTTTGAGGTGATGCTTTTCGTTTCAAGCAAAATGTGCAATTTCTTGATATCTTCCGGACCTCACTACGGCATCTCAAAATCCAGTAACGCTGTTTTAACTCATTGCAGACTAATTCGTTAAAGGCGTGAGCAGCTTTAAGGTGGTAGAACTGTATTAGGAGGCGAACAGCTGGATGACGACCATCAAGTATAATCGGAGACGTGGTGTTGTAGTCCATATTCTTCATATATTTTACCCGGCTGTCCAGCCTAAGTAAGCCTTCTTCGTCTAATACCAAAGCCAAGGAGTGCAGTTTGCTCATTTTCGGTATCTTGGATTGTTTGGGGTCGTGCAACACGGTCAATTCTGGGCCAAAACTGTCTAACTGAGTTTTCTTTAAAATGGCGTTTTCTGCTTTCTGCATATCTGAACCAGTCAATGGTGAAAACTTGGAAGAAGAGGTATTAGTGTTCAATTTAGAATTTTGACCTTTAAAACGTGGTAAAAGAGATCGAAATTTATACGCGCATTGGTAAACGCGCGCGGTTGCACGCACCAATCGATTCCACTTACTGAAACGTAAAGGATTTGGAATTACCGGCGAAAGAAACTGACCACAACTTGTGAGACCCACAATCGCTTCAGATGGTTTCAGTTCCTCTGAACCGGTTGAGGTTCCAAAAGTTGATGGTGGTTTAGGCCATTCCGACTGTGGGTACAAGAGATACTCGGGTCCGGATAACCAACGGCTTAAGTCAGTGTCACGGTCTTTTAACCTTGTCGCATCATCTGCTACGTTCAAACTACCGGGCACATATCTCCAACTATTTACATTTGTTGACTCAGTAATCTCACCGACACGGTTGGCTACAAATGGCTTAAAAGTACGAGCATCACTTCGAATCCAACTCAAAACAGTGGTTGAATCCGACCAAAAGTATGTATGGTCAACTTGAACGTCGTGACCGGTAATGATTGTATTAGCAAAACGAGCAGCAATCAGAGCTGCCTGCAGCTCTAAACGTGGTATAGATGTAGGCTTTAGAGGTGCTAAGCGCGCCTTTCCACCAATGAGTGACAGCTTTACTGAACCGTCTAAGAAAGTGAAACGCCAGTATGCAACACAGGAATACGCTTGCTCACTTGCATCAGCAAGTACATGGAGCTGTCTGTCACTTATTGTTTTATCTTTAAAACCATATCTATGCCATCTAGGAATACTGATTTTTGAAATATTGGATAGCTGCCGCGACCAAAATAGCCATTTCTGGACAATGTCTGATTGCAACTCGGTATCCCAGTCAATCCCTGTTCTCCATGTTTGTTGAAATAATATACGTCCTTGAATTACAAAAGGAGTTAAGAGACCAAGGGGGTCATAAACGCACATTAAATAAGATAAAACTTTACGTTTAGTTAATTTATCATTGCTATCGATTTGGGACTCGTTCTGAAAATTGAAGGTGTCGTTCTGAGGATGCCAAATAAGACCTAAAGTTCGAACGACATCCTCGGTCCCTGCGTGAATATTTTTGGAAGTTGCAGCACGCAGGTCTTCAGGAACGCCAGTGAGTGCGGCGGGCTCGTTTGAAACCCAACCACGCATCTCCATTCCTGCTGACCTGTGAACTGTGATAATGTCAACTGCAAGCTGCGAAGCCTCCTGAACGTCATCCATACTGCCTAAATAATCGTCCACGTAATGATCATTAATGAGAGCTTTAGCGGCCGCAGGGTACAACGTCTGTAGTTCGTGTGCGTTGCGATTTTTAATATAAAGAGCCGTGCACGGGCTGCATACAGCACCAAAAATTACAGACGTCATTCTAAACTCTTTTAACTCGCTACTGTGATCCTGTCTCCATAAAAAACGCAAAGCATCTCGGTCATGTTCTCTCATTTTAATCTGAGGAAACATCTCCTTTATGTCAGCAGTCAAAGCAACACGACCTTCGCGAAATCGAAACAAAATATGGAGAAGGGATTGTAGCAAGACAGGTCCCGGAAAAAGAAGGGAATTAAGGCTAATCCCGGAGGTCTTTGCAGCTGCATCATGCACAACTCGTAATTTCTTTTTCTGAGGATGTATAACAGGAAAATGTGGTAAATACCAACGAACTTTATTGATATTATAGTTTGTTGAATTAATCGCATTGTGATACGTGTCCTTGGGGCACTCTTCAGCATATCCTTTTTCAAACATATTATTAATGAAAGTGCAGTAATCCTTTTCAAAATTGGCGTCACGTGCCATACGTTTTTCTAGACCTAAAAATCTTGACAGCGCATGTGGGTAGCTGTCAGGTACATCTGGAATATCGTTACGCCACAATAGACCGACTTCAAATCTACCAGAAGTCAAACGCTTGGCTGTAGATTCTAAAATATGTAGAGCATCCTTATCTTGCTTGGAATATGAAGTTTCTAAGTTTGAAATTCCTATGGCATCAAGACGAAAGTAGTCTTTGATAAGATTATCTAAGTTGGAACTGTAGTTGTCATCGTGAGAAAAGTGGTTCACGAAATGGACCGGCTTGGTCCAGCTACTACATTTCCCGTGCAATACCCATCCTAGAGCTGTGCGGGTTGCTACAGGTTGATTTTTAGAACCCTCTCTAACTTCACGACTAACTGTCAAATACCAATGTTCAGCACCAAGAAGAATTTTGGGCGTCGCATCTAAAAGTGTGAGCTGATCAATTAAATCTGTCAAATGCGAATACTGATATAAATCTTCCTTGGTAATAGTTTGCGTGAACAAGGATAGAGTGTCCATAGCTTTAGCGTTAGTGACGGAAAATGCATCACTACAATTTTTACCTTTGATAGAAAAGCTAACATGTTGGATAGGTTTGTGCGTTGACATTCCAGCAACACCGTCGACCTTGATTGATTCCACGGGACCTGTCGCACCGATGCGACGTGCCACCTCTGAGTCAATCAAGGTTGCCGTGGATCCGTCGTCAAGTAATGCGTACGTGTCATATGTCCCACTAGGGCCGGTTACTTCTACAGGCACGATTTTGAGAAACACTCGGGATTGAGATACATTTTTATCCAATAAAACAGACTCAGTAGTGTTGGAAATGGTTACGATACGAGCTTTATCATCAGCATCAGGTGAAATGCAATTTGAACCAGTGGGGGCCTCATTGGCAGTGTGGGCCGCATGTACAGGCAGCGCTGAATGCAGAAGCGGATTATGAAACCGTTCGCAGCCGTCGACGCCACATCGAGTGATCTTACACGCCTTCCACCGATGAGCCTTGGATTTAAGACACTTGTAACAAATCTTAACATCTCTCAGCCAACGCCACTTATCATCTAAAGATAGAGCCTTGAAATCGCTACATTCGCTCAATTCATGCTTATTCTTACAGTATCGGCAAATCCCTGCACTAGTGCTACGAGTTGACGTGACGTGCATGCTTTCACGCCGAACAAAATCGCTGCCGCCATGGTGAGCATTAGGACGTTTGGCGTATTCCGGAACTAAACCGAACCTATTTTGTTTATCGGCCTCAATATCAAGAAATGTGGACAACACTTGTAGTTTTGGTACACATCGGTCGCTACGGTAAGCAAAATCTTTCCACTGACTGTACAATATTGGAGTTAATTTACTAAGTACAGTATGGAATATTTCAATAGAATAAAGATATTCTTTTTGGTTCAAACTATTAATGACGGCTATGCAGTTACGCAACCTACATGCAAAGGAATTGAGCTCTCTTTGGTCATAGCTTATCTTAGGCAAATTCCGGACGAGGGAAATCTCATGAAGCACAATAGTCTCGGGTAGCGCAAACGTCTGCTCCAGGATGTCTATAACTGCTTCAGGACGCTCGGCAGTGTACAGCAACGCATACACGCTCTCCAGGGCGCGCCCGCGTAGCGCGCAGCGTAAGCGAGCGAGATTTTCTGTAGGCGTAAACAAATGTTGAGTGTCATGATAAGTGCGTTTAAACATTAACCACTCAGCAGCCTTTCCGCTAAATGGCATTAATTCTATATATTTATGAGAAAACCTGTGGGAATTAATGTTTGTAGGATTCATTATAACCTCAGGTCTTGTCAATTTTTGGTGTGACGTTTCAGCTGGCCTAATTGTTGCATGAATATCATGATTCGGTTCCAAGAAATGAGTTTCTTCGTGATATGTCAACATGTCTTTTCGCGGTGGGTCATTCTGTGGGAATTGACAACTGTCGTGAACCCATGATTGTGTACGGGATTGACTCACCGAATGAAATGACTTTTCATCAGCCTCCTGCGACGCCAGGTTTGCTAACAACTCGAGCTCTTCCACTCGTGTTACCTGCTGAAGGAGCTTACGGTCACGAGCTAGCCGCTGTTCGGCGAACTGCTGCTCACGAGCCAGTAGTTGTTGTTCCCTTTCCAGTGATTTCCTAGCCAAAAGTGCTTCTGCGGTCAACTTACGTGCCTTGATAGTGGCTGATGACCGCGAGGAACCTGACACACCAGATCTAGAACTTTTAGCAGGTTCAGTGCTAATAGTGGGATTCTGGCGAGATGCCCCTGAGACTGGATCGACGGCCGCGGGTGTTTTCGTGGCTTCGGTCAAAAAGGGGTCCAATTCGGGGGACCGACCGAGCCCACCGACGACGGGCGCATCTGACTCCGAATGCATTTCGCCAGTATCCCGGAGCTGTGCCAGCTTCTTCTTTTTAAGTCTCGTGTTCATTTTACGGCGAGATAGGACCAAAAAATGTAGGCAAATTGTGGACTGTATTTTAATTCTACAATAAAATTAGAAATCGCTGACACAACTAACTTTTAATATTTGACAAGTAATAAAGAATAAAAAACATAGATATATAAAAAAGGTCGCAACACTAGCCATATCATCCTTCACAAAGTCCATCCATCGTTTCTTTGGTCTTCCTCTACTCTACCAGTCTACTTTCATACTCAATTTTTTTCTCATTTTTCCGCATGTCATGTCCATACTACGAGAATCGATTACCGCACAACTTTTCAGTCACTCACCGGCGTACTGTACTTATTCCTTATTTCATCCATTCGCGTTACACACCACATATCCCCCTTAGCATTCCCATCTCAGCCACATGTAATTGCCTTTCATTCATTCCTTTTGTACCTACTCCATCATTCTGATCATAACTCACAATCATACGGAAATAATTCTAATTTATCATTATCCATGCCAGGTCGCAGGTGACGCATTCTCCTTCACCCTGACGGGCGACGTGGAAGGTGCTGACAACACTGTGCTCGGCACAGCCCTGGGAGCTGTCAACGGTGCCAACTGTCTGACAGACTTCGTGGTGATACCCAATCCCATCGTGGCAGCCACGGCTTTGGCAGCAGGCACAGACCGTTTCTGTGGTCTCGGATTCGTTACAGTGCAAAGTATGTTTATTATAATATTCCACAACTATCACACAAACACAACGGCTTCGGCCGTCTACGAAACCGGAGTTTCGTAACTGGTTTCGATGAAGGAATGATTTGTCCTTGTACGTAACTGGTTTCGATGGAGGACATATTTGTCTTTGTACGAAACCACGGTTACGTACAAGGAATTTTTGCAAAAATATGAAATTTTACTAGTTCCGAACAAGGAATAATAATTCTTTTATCGAAACTATTGATTTATGTGATAATTGGTCCAGGATCTCATAGCCGCAAATATCAGGCTAGTTGCAGTAGTCCGGTGGTTAGTCCGGTTGAATTATAACACCGAACTACTGACAGTCTTTAGTGGCAACAGTTCGATTTCTTTTTTTTTGTTTGAGAAAATAAGAATAGGTAGTAAAGTCCCAAAAACTACCAGGAGAACAGAAGTAGGAAGGAGGTTTTGTATTACAAAAAAAGATACCGCGGCCTCGACACAGGGCTAAGAAGGAACATGGGTGGCTTTTAGTCAGTAGAAGTCTGACACTTCCTACCGCTCTGCCCAGACTGGGAGGAGGCATTTGGTGATTTCCCCACTAATTTACCATTCTGGCCTCCTAGTAGTTTGTGGGACTTTACTATCCTGGTTTCCTATCTCCAACAAAAATAAATGCATGGTATTAGAAAGGCATAGCATAGATTTGATTTAAAGATTTTAATACCTCCTGTCTACTTTTGTTCTCCTGGTAGTTTGTGGGACTTTACTATTACTATCCTTGTTTCTCATTTTCAACAAAAAAAAAACGGCATAAAGATTTGAATTCAAGATTCCAATTTCCAATACCTCCTGCCTACTTCTGTTCTCCTGGTAATTTGTGGGACTTTACTACCTATTCTTATTTTCTAAAACAAAAAAAAAGAATCCGTACTGTTGCGACTAAAGAGTGTCAGTAGTTCGGTGCTATATTTCAACTTACCTTGTTTCAATCGTAATTACAAGATGAAGGTCAGTTCAGTAGACAGCAAACGCGTCTACTGAACTACTTCAATCACCAAAATAATACCTCAATCGAAACTAGTTACGTACAAGGACAAATCATTCCTTCATCGAAACCTTAACAGTAAATTCTTCGTACGTAACCATGATACATAACCGTGGTTTCGTACAAAGACAAATATGTCCTCCATCGAAACCAGTTACGTACAAGGACAAATCATTCCTTCATCGAAACCAGTTACGAAACTACGGTTTCGTAGACGGCCGAAGCCAACACAACATGTATATTTTTTACTTGTTTTGTAACCTAACTCCTGTAGGTAATCTCTGAAGGGTTAAACCAGGTTAAACAGAGGCCTATTTATAGTATAAGTACCTACACCCATATTTACTAGTGCGCCATGTAGGCCTATGGACAAAAACCCACATCGCGGGGCTACTACCTACCGAGTACCTAATTATTTTCATGAGTCTATTTATGTTTAATAATCCTAAGGTAAAGGGAATATATTTCCCACCATTTTTTTCACCTCAAAAATTAAATCCGTCACACGAGTTTTCGAGGCAATGTGGTCTACATTTTTAGTTTACGTGAAAAAAAAATGTGTCCAATATTTTTTGAAAACTATCTGGGGGACTAATTACATTTTTTTTGTAGACTATCCTATCACTTTAGCCTGGTATCTCATTTATATTATTTATGCAATGTTTCCTTCTGTACAAAATACGTAGGTAAGTTGAAACGAAAACCATGTTCATGGTATTCATTAACGATTGTACAGTCAGTCGCTACATTTAAAATGCCATCTATTCTAGCAGCATTTTGTATGTTAATACTTTCTTACCTCCCATAAAAACGTCAGTCTATGTAGATATGTTAATGTTTTTGTATTCTGTTTCACAGCCGGAGCAAAGCCATTCGTTCTATACGTGGTGACAAACGCCAACGAAGGAGCGACGGCGGTCAGTCCACCCGACATCGCCAACCGAGGATTCTCGCTGCAATATACTCAAGTTGCTTGCTGATCTGCTATCGTGCCATCATTATTATAGTTTGGTTCTATTTAGACAATCATTCGCAGTCTTCTTCTTCTTCTCATCCGTTCAAAATACACACGTATATGTTCGGGTCGGCCAGATTCAGCATGATGTATATTTTGCTACCCAGCTGTGCCTAATAAAGTCAACCCGAACAACCTGCAAGTAGTTGCACGCCTGGTCTCAAGAAGGCCTACGAAGCGACGGCTGGAAAGTTGCTTTAATAGGCAAATAATTTACAACTAAACAGTCTAAACGATATACAGATCAGGCGCACTGTTCAGATTTCTGTCCATGTAAAATGACCTACTTTTTTTAAAAGCCTACCTATTTAAAAAAAAAAAACAAGTTAATCAAAACTTTATGTTAGGACAAGATTATTATTTCGGCACCGGTAGTCAATCAGATAAAACATTTCGATAAGGCAATGTCTTGTTTTCCAAAATGGAACCAGAAAGACACTTACTCGTATATGTCAATATTACTATGATTAAATGAAGATTAGTTAAGATTTATTAAAGCCTAATAGCTGGTTGAGGTTTTATGATAAAATGTAAAAGGCTGATTTGAAAAGAAGACTTCAACTAAATGAACGATCAGCTCAAGTTATCGTTTTCTTTTCGAAACAAAGAATACAATTATTAATTATACATTGATGTAAAGTTTATTGAATTTGTAAAAATAAATAAATTAATTATTTATACTGTTAAAGATTAATTTCAACGACAGCTCATGGAAATGAGCATTCTCTCCCCTCCCCTCCCCTCCGAACTTCACTACGTACCACGTCAAAAACTCTATACTTAGCTCCAAAGCTCAAATAGCTGATGCAGGCCAAACTGATGGAACAGAGCTGGTCCTTGACAAGCTTTAGATCGAATAAAGTGAAAGGATCCCAAAGGCCTTTGTCGTGTACCTAACTGGGGTAATGTTCTATATGCTGGTGGCTATTTACAAATGGATTAAAAAAAATTAAGCCGCTAAAGGTATCATATTACCTTTAAATATGTTATTATTAAGATGATTTTACGATATTATTACAATCACTACATAGTATAAAAAAAACTTTTTTGCAAAAAAACAACCGACTTCAAAAACACCAAAAAGTGAAAAATAAACTTCAGAAGAAAAATCTGCTTCTGAAGTCGGTGACATTTCTTTCATTTCGTTTTTTTGCCACCGACTTCAGAAGCTGATTTTTCTTCAGAAGTTTATTTTTCACTTTTTGGTGTTTTTGAAGTCGGTTGTTTTTTTTTTGCAAAAAGATTTTTATTTTTTTCATTTTTAGTTGTAATATCTTATAGAAATACTATGTCACCTAACCCTTAACCTTCAAGATTCCCTGATTATTGCTTTCAACTGTTCCATTGAGGAGTAGTACCTTCCACATTGATATAATAAAATCCAAGATACACACTCCGCGTCTCAAAACCGTCCGCTTAAAATGAGTTCACAATGAACTCATTTCAAATAGCGCGCTCGCGTCGCTCGCGTCTCTGCACGGTCGTACAAAATACTTTTTATATTGCTTTTTATAACTGCATTGTAAAAGGAATCTGCGTAAGGTTGAATTTGCCAAAAAAAAAATGTTTATAGTGACGATAACTACATGTAGTAGTGCGTGTATTGGTGAGTGTTTGGCGACAGCTTCGACTGTTTGTTTTGTTCGAGACTGTGCATCTAAGGTTTTATTATATCAATGACCTTCCATCATAAGCTCATCAACATGAAGTGATGACTGCTAGATGCGAATACTTGTATAGCGTCAGAAAAACACGTAATACGTGCCTATGAAATTTGAGGGTTGCCCTCCATTTCTCTGGGATTTCATCACATACCAATCGAAATCAAAAAACATACCAATCGAATTGAGAACCTCCTCCTTTTTGGGAAGTCGGTTCAAAACTAAGTCGCTTCCCGCTGTCTGTCCCGTATGCTTAGATCTTTAAAACTATGCAACGGATTTTGATGCGGGTTTTTTTTTAATAGATAGAGTGATTCAAGAGGAAGGTTTATGTGTAGAATTATGCTTCCGTGCGAAGCCGGGTCGGGTAGCTAGTAATTATATAAATCTGAAAGATTTATTGTCTTATTGAAAGTTAAAACCTAACCCGACAGGACATTCATAGACAATTAAGTCTTCTGGCACGATTCCGCATGATAGCGGTATGGAGGAGTACTTAGTGCAACAAGCCAGTCATTCTTCCATACAAACGGAGTATGGTGATTACTCCTCTGGTTGACGGTGTAGGTTCAAAATTAATTTAAAAAAATGGTCTTGTCATTATCTAGGTCTCTATGGAAGCAGAATTGGAAAAAAATATTGGTTTGGAAGTTATGAGCGTCAAAACTTTCATTACACATTAGCACTAATTTTAACCATCTTTGGGCGTAAATAAGTTACGTATATAGTACGAAAATGAAAAAAGTGAAACTATACAGGCATAGATTAGTTATTAAAGAATTCAAATAATTTTATTTTGAACAGATACATTCAATGGATTTTTCATGGTATCCATACTACCAAACGTCTGCATAGAAACAATCGCGCGCCCGTTTTAGTTGTCTCTTTCGCTCACAATTTCGCTCGTGATGTCGGATGAAATAGCATGCATTTTAGCCCCGCCCACCAACTAGTTCGTGCCGTTGGCTTGTTTACCCTTAAATACATTTGTATAAATTAGCCCATTATTGCATAAGTACATTTACATTATTGTTTCTTATTAAGTATTCCAAAATGATGAGTTCGTGACGACACAAAAATACAACACAAATAAATAATCATGTTTTTAATAACAACTCTAACTAAACAATAAAATCACATGTTAACATTTGCTCTACACTCTTCATACAGACATTTTTGAAAGAGGCCCAAAACTAAATACTTTCTCTAAGTTGCGTGAAGTGGTGCTGATATCTAATAATTAATAATTAGGCTTCTTGTCTATGACTTATTTTATATTTCCATAAAACATTAAGACTATGGTAGGATAAAACCTGGGAAATATATACATGGAAGGCACGGAATCTTATAACAGGCAAATATACATTAAACTGTATTTATAACAAACAGTTTACGTTTATGATATTTGTACGTAACCTATCTGTGACAATTAAGTACCTTAATACGTTTTTAGATTTTGGATTAAACCTATTAATTTCTTATTGCACTAAAATATTTCGTTCAGGAAAAATGCAAGCCTCTATCATCATGAGCAGACCAGGCCTTTTCCCAACTATAATGTTATCAGCTATCAGTCTAACCGGGTGCAGCTGAATACCAGTAACTAACACACAAGTGATTGCCTATTTGACCTCTATAAACCTAGCTATCAGGTAACCAGATAACCCTTGGTAAGAACTAGGCACACTTTCTAGTGATGCTGTCGAAGAAATCCATTTCATACTGTTTGAAATTTTTCTTAGTCCGTTCCCTCCTAGTTGAAGGTCATAAATGAAAGCCTTTAAAATGTACATACAATTAAATTCACTAACCACCAAATATCAGAATAGGTTAAATTCTGAATTAAAACTGTGTAAAGGGAGGGAGGTATTATCCATATCCACGTGTTACTTCCTTGCTTGAAGTTTAGGTAAATGTACTCCACATATATACCTATATCTCTGCCTATGACACAGCCACCGCGTATTACGTACAATGTGCTTGTTCATCCCAGTCAGGGATGGACCTTGCCATGCGTTCATCAACTCTGTTTCCCTCAACTGAGATTGACATATCTGTTTTTTTTCATTGGTATTCGGGCAACAATAAGTGCCAACCTACCATAACCATGTAATTTTTAGTGCTAACAATTAGGCTAGATATCTTATATTTATCTATAGTAGAAATTTAATCTAATCAAAATGCTCACGTCGTTAAATGTTTAAGAGGACGTAACAAGTCATGAATTAATGCACGAAATAAATAAAATTAACTTATCTAACTTTTTAGAAACAAGGGCAAGTTTATTATTTATAATTAAAAAATAAGACGAATAGGTTTTTTTTGTGTAGTGCAGTTAATACTGTTTCCAGACCACATTTCTTTATATGATCCTATTTCTTCAGGCTGTGCTCTAATAAATAGGCATGTTTAATAATTTATGATACAGAGTATTATTGCAAATTGTACTTTCAATAAATAGTTATAAACGCAGAGTTACCTAAAACACCATGAAAGTGTTACAGGAACTAAGGAGTTTATTAGGGTAAAAATTAAAGGTATTCTATCTAATTAGTAGTCGCGCCCGTAATCGAAACTCACGTTATTTGCCACCGAATTCTAAATCATTACAATATTTATATGTCAATCTATGGTATTAATTTTATGTCTAAGCTGTAATACGTATTAAGAGTTGTTAGGAATTCCCCCTAGCCCATAACAACTCTATTTCATTCATAAAACTGGCAACCAGTGCGCTACAACTTGTCCAAATCTATTCAAAAACGTAGTAAGGTAGGTCAAATAATCTCTAAGAAACATTATATAACTAAATAGTCATAATATTGCTGAACTGAGTCACATACTTAAAAAAATCTGAACATCAGATGTCGTTTTAAATGTATCAACACCAAAACACGAATTTAAAAGCGGTTACACACGGCGACGACACTAACGCGCGACGGCTTTGCGCCAGAATGGAGTGTAGCTAATTGACGTTGTGTGAAACCGCCCTAACTGCGGTACTCAGAGATATTAATGATTGCTTAAGCCGTCACTTAGTAAAGATTTGATATACTTTTGTATGACAAAACTGTCAAAACTTTTACTTAGTGATGGCCTAAGTAATCATTAAAGCTCTCTGAGTGCGGCAATAAGTCGTAGAAGTCTAAGCATGCACGGCGATAACTTTACCCATTCGTGTCTGTATTTCATTCTTTGTATCGTAGTACCACTTCTCAATAGCCGTGTGGGTCTTCAAGTCTTGGAAGGCTCCACAGCCCTCGATGCTGCTGAGGACTCCGAAGACGGTGACATCAGCCAGGTTGGGTCTATCGCCGCCGAGGAATGGGGTTCCTTTCTTTTGTACGGCAGCCATCCAGTCGTTGACTGCATCGTAGAGAGACTCGCGAGGATCATCCTTGAGCTTGTGCCTGAAAGTTGTTATATTCATTGTTAACGGTGAAATCAAACTTTCTACTAACGTCATCGGTGGTATACAACATGTTGCCTTCATTAAGGTTTTATGCGAATACAAACTGAGCGACAAATCAGTAAAAATATCCAACTTCTTTCTTTCAACCAATATGGGGACGATATTCATAATTCCTTCCCATATCCTAATGCACTATTTTACAATAGAAGAAACTGGTGAAAAATTCTTGCTGTACCATCGCCTGCAATAATGCATGGGGAGTTCAGAAAAAATACCGTGTGAAGCAAGAAATAACGCCACCTGGCGTAAATTTAAGTACTCGATTAGCAACATTGATTATATTGTTGATGCTACACTAACTAGAGGGTGCTCACGTTGTATAAAATGTTTATGTAGTTTCTTTTTTCTGTTTAAACATTCAAATGATTTATTATGAATTATTTCTATTAAATAAATTTATTCCTAACTACCTACTTTGTTTGTTTAAATTGAATATTATTATCATTCTAAAACTATCTGATTTTAATTATCTATGTTTTAGTTTTCAAACTTGAGGGTAGGTCGAATATGAATTCATAAATAAATTAGTAGGTAGTAGAAATAATTAGATTGAAGATTTATGAGTTATGACTAAGCTCAATTGATTGTTCGATAAGTTTGTTTCGATTACCTCATTTTTAGCTCAGTTTTATTTAAATTTAGGTGAATTAACTTATTTCATCAAAATGAGTACGCGTTGTAATATTGTTTTCGTTACAAGAGCTCAAATAACTGATTTGCAAAATCAAGGCAAAAACTTATCGACACTCGAAACTTGTCGACTTATATTAATAACGTAAGTAGTTTTGATTTCAAAATTTTTATAAGAAAAAAAAAATATGTTTTAGTTACGACTATACCTACTACTTAATAAATAATCATTAATGCGTATTATATATTTCTGTTATATTGTTGCAGAGAAAAACAGTTGTTCTAGTGGTACGACGATTTTAAGACGAGGGTTCTTTGCAACACCATCAAAGAACTAGTAGACCACGGCTCATAGACACATTACCTACAGCGTCAAATCGTGTTATGAGAGTATGAAGAAAATGGATTCCTGCCGATGACCGACTATGCTGCTTTATATGACTCAAGTGTTGACAATGCCCGTCGTGCTCTTAAAAGTGAAGAGCTGCATTATAGGAGGCATGTTGTGAAACCCTGGCCCACAGAAAACCATAAAAGGGCAAGATTACAGTTCGCTTTGGATCATGTTAACTTTGATTTGAGTAATGTTTTTTCATCTTTACAGATGAAAAAACTTTTAAGTCCAGTGAACACGGACGCTTATGTTTGTGGTGCCGAAATAATACGTGATAAACAAGTGGTTATGTAGTGTCCAATATGCTGGTCATATTACAGTGAACGTGTGGGGATAGATAAGTGTTGCCGATCCAGGATTTATATTTCATAATACTTAAAAACAATATTATATAACTTTAGTACCTATTATTTATATTAACTGGAGGCCGGGATATTATAACCTATTACATGACTTACGTATTTTTAATAACTAAAAAAAGTCAAACAACAATTTTTTTTTACATTACAAGAACCTTTTCGTGTGTTTTTGTGCAATTGTATAGCTATTATCCTACCTATTTAATTCATTTAACTTTTCACTTTTGTGATGAAATAATCCGGTCTCCTGTTTGTCTTTGTTGAGGTTATAAAAGCTTCAATCCTCTTTCCGATTTTGGAAACGAATACTTAAGCTATGGCCTCAATAAGAAGTTTTATATAATATAATAATGTTGAACGATAATAAATGTCTGTTTTTGAATAATAAAGTGTAAGAAATAAACCTCTAAAAGTGTGATAGTGTCTTTTTGTTTGTCTCCGTTAATCCCTGTTGCTAACTGACTACTAACTCGAATATTATATTTTTGAATGCTATGCGCACAAATTAGCTTAATGAAAACATTCCTTATGGTTTCTTTTGTTTTTTTTTTATCATTTAACTTCTCACTCTTAATCCAACCTAATACGTGTTTCCTAACTTCTTACTTACCTAACCTATTTCCAAGTCAAAGTCCATTTTTTTCTATATCTCAACAGAATAGATTACATTTAGTTAGGACTAAGTTATAAAAATCTAACTCTTTTTCTCTTTTTTTCTCTTTTTTTTCACCTACAGGTGACACCGGGTAATCCGGATATTGTCATTGCGGAAAGTAAAAACTTTAAAGGTTTAATTTCTTATTATTATTTAAGTAGGAATTACAAATAAAATTGCTGTCAGGTAGAAACAGAAATAAAACTTATGCCACCTACAAGTGACACTGGGGATTGAAGAGTTTAATATCACAGTTGTGCAGAAACCAAACGCCATCTATTAGTTATTTTCGAAAATTTGATTTCTACCTTCACAGAAAAATAGGCCCTAAGGTATCCATGCACTTGTGTGGGCGACTGTACATTCTAGGTCAGCATTTTAAGATTTGTATTAAATACATGGTGAAGAAGTGATGACAGGAAGGACGTTGGTATTAATTGCATGGACTGACCCAATTGAATTATATTGAGCACGCTTGGGACGACCTTAAGACCTTAATAAACAGCATGGTCAAACGCCTAGCAGCTGTAAGAAGAACCCATGGAGGCCATACAAAGTATTGATTTTGTTGTATGTGAGGCAGGTAAGGAACTATTTCTTTCACAATGTAAAAAAACCAGCTAAGTGCGAGACAGATTCGCGCACGAGGGGTTTCCGTCGGGGCTGTGGGTTGGTCACAAACATACCGCGGCCTCGACATAAAGGGCTAAGAAGGAACACGGGTAGTTTTTAGTCAGTAGAAATCTGACACTCCCTTTCGCTCTGCCCAATAGCGGGAGGGTTATTTGATGATTTTCCAACAACCAAAAATAAAAATAAAAACTGGCAAAAATTAACCTCCATTTTAACTATTTTTATTTTTTGGTACTTGTAAGTTTTCGCGAAAATCTAAAGGGGTTTGAACTTTTTTGTATGGGAGCTGGCATATCGACCCACCGCCATTTTGATTTTTTTTCGAAATCGCGGCCCACGATGAAAGTGGTATGTATGGATAGAGGACATATAGACGAACAAAAAATGTCAAGCAACACGGTACCCAAAGTGTCACGTTACCGAGATATTTGAAGGTAAAGATGGACAAATCAGTACAATGACCACATAAAAATTAGACCTTTTACGTGTCTATAGGCGTTGATTATTATTATTACTGGTTATTGAAAGAGAGTAGGTACATTACATACTACTAGGAGCACGAGAAAACTATTTTTTGACATTACATAGCGTTTCAATGAGATGCGAAGCGATTTCAATGTGCGTATAACAATAATCAACCTGGGAACTATTATTTGGATATAATTTAACACGCAAACACGTAAAAAGGCTATTTAAAAAAATATTTAATGAATGTCGTTGTACTCGTTTGTCGATCTTTAACTTCAAATATCTCGATAACGTGACACTTTGGGTACCTTGTTACTGGAATTTTTTTGTTCGTCTATATGTCCTCTATCCATACATACCACTTTCACCTTGGGCCGCGATTTCGAAAAAAAATCAAAATGGCGGACAGGTTGATATGCCACATTGGTTCTATCCCCTTTGCCCATATCTTTTTATCGTGTTGACTCAGGACCTTGATTTTTATACACATAAGGCAGTGGTCCGACCGCCGACGATGGACGAGAAACGAGTAAAACTAGAAACTATGAACGAGTTGGCGATCGTCGGGAAGCGAGTGTGTAGTTTCGATAGTTTTGTCGCCGGGCTATAAGCGAGTGTGCAAGTGCGATGAGCGATTACTCATGCCACTCGTCCGCGGTAGCTCAGTCCTGTGCAAACCTGTAATTGCGAGTATATTTTTGAAAGCTCGTCGGTCAGCGACAAAACGAGTAAAGCGAGTCGTCGCTGGCAGTGTGAACAGTCAGAGAGCAACTTTTAATATATGCATCTCTTTCGTTTACACGGAATGTAGTATTTATTGTGCGTTTCTTGAGAGAAAATCGCCGATAGTTAGTCGTTTTCTCGCCGGCGCTCGGACCACTGCCTAATAGGGAATATAGGCATAAATTTCAACTTGCTAGGGCCACCCGTCCTGAGAAAATCGGTGGTGTGGTGACACACGGACAAGATAGTGACCTTATAACTACCTTTTGATGTATGGAACCCTAACTATATATTTTTACTAGCTGTTCGTCGAGCCCGCAAGGATCTGTCGACATGTTGGATAGATTATAACAAGGCCTATGACTCGGTGCCACATACACATGGCTCATGAAGGTGCTGGAGTTGTACAAGATAGACGCAACTCTACACGCTTTCCTTGAGTCGTGTATGGGGCAATGGAAGACGGTCCTTCGATATCCAGGATGTCGACAGATCCAGGGGAACGATGAACCTGTATGGATTAAACGGGGAATATTCCAGGGCGACAGTCTGAGCCCGCTTTGGTTCTGTCTAGCTCTGAATCCTCTTAGCACATTGCTGGAGGATTCAGGTCTAGGCTACCGGTTGAGGAGAGATGGTCAGGTCATATCTCACCTTTTTTACATGGATGATCTGAAACTGTTTGCCCCCAACAAATTGCGACTGATGGAGTTACTAAAAATAACTGATTCTTTTAGTAGCGCCATCAGGATGGAATTTGGTGTGGACAAATGTCATGCATGTAAAGAGAGGAGAGATTATGGAATCCGAGGGAATTCAGCTCTCGGATTCCATACACCTCAGATCCCTTTCCTCAACTGAAAGCTATCAATATTTCGGTATGTCGGAAGTGTTAGGCATTAACGTAGCTGACATGAAGCAATCGTTGAAGGAGCGTTTCTTCGGACGCCTAAAGAAGGTTTTAAATAGCCTTCTTTCAGGTGGGAACAAGGTGCGCGCCTTCAACGGTTGGGTCATGCCGGTTTTAATGTACTCTTTCGGCATACTCAAATGGACTCAAGACTGAACTCGACGCTTTGGATAGGAGAGTCCGTACATTGCTGACCGCAAATCAGATGCATCACCCACGATCATCGGTAATGAGACTGTACATCCCGCGGAAGTGCGGGGGTCGAGGCTTTTTAAACGCAAAGACCCTCCACAACCGCGAGGTGTGAAGTCTCAGAGAATATTTTTTAAAAGCCGATGTGGGTATGCACCGAGATGTGGTCACAGTGGACAAGGGACTCGCCCCGATGTCCATGGCTAACGAGAACTGGCGCAAACCTGTAGTACTTACTGCTGATGACCGCAAGGAAGTATGGCAAAGCAAGGAGCTTCACGGGCGCTTCTACCGGGCTCTTCATAGGCCCGATGTAGATTTTCTAGCGTCCGTGTCCTGGCTACGTTTTGGCGACCACTTTGGGGAAACAGAAGGTTTTGTCTGTGCAATTATGGACGAAGTTTTGTTGACGAACAACTACCGGAAATATTATGAAGGATGGGACGGTTGACGTGTGTCGGGCATGCCATCGCCCGGGTGAGTCCATCAGACATATTATTTCTGGTTGTTCTCGTCTGGCTAACGGCGAGTACTTGCACAGGCACAATCAAGTAGCCAGGATTATTCACCAGCAACTTGCCTTGAAATATAAACTTGTGGAGTCAGAGGTACCGTACTATAAGTATGTGCGTGACCCAGTTCTCGAAAAAGACCATCTAACGTTGTACTGGGATCAGTCTATCATCACTGACAGGACTATTGTTGCCAATAAGCCTAATATAGTGGTGATAGACCGATCAGCGTGCCGCGCAATGATAATCGATGTCACCATTCCGCATGACGAGAACCTCGTGAAAGCTGAAAAAGAGAAACAAATAAAATATCAGGATTTACCACACGATGATGTCGATATGAGGCATGTGAGCTCGGCTATCATTGTGCCGATAGTCGTAACGGCCAATGGCCTTATAGCCAAAAGCATGGACCAACATCTTTCAAAGCTTTCGCTTGGCGGTTGGATCAAGGGCCTGATTCAGAAGGCAGTACTTCTCGATACGGCTCGTATTTTGAGGAGGTTCCTGTCTCTGGAGCCCTAACCACCGGTGGCTTGGACCCTGCGCCCGTCATCGGTGGACGACTATTTTTTATATTTTTAAATGTTTTTTTATAAGTTTTATGAAATATTTAAAAATGTAAATGATATGTTAATAAGTAAATAAAGGACATAATAAAAGAAATAGATTATAGTAGTTTATGCGACTGTGCATTTTGAAGGGCATTACAACACAAGTGTGGGTTTAAGAAACGAGCCGAGGGCGAGTTTCTTATTAGCATCACACGAGTGTTGTAATGCCTAATTATGTATAGTTGCATACTAGTAGTTTATGCGACTGTGCATAATGAAGAGCACTACAACACAAGTGTGGGTTTAAGAAACGAGCCGAAGGCACAGATTACGAAGGCGAGTTTCTTAATAGCATCACACGAGTGTTGTAATGCCCAATTATGTATAGTTGCATACACTAATTTATCTACCCAAATATCATAAGGGCTCTATGATGGGTTCAGGAACCATAGGGAAATAACCAGCATTGTTACCAGTGTAATGCAATAAAAATTGTAGATGTTCAGATGTCTTTTTGATGGTCTTAATGTAGATACTAGAATAGCACACTCACTTGAATTTGACACCTGTTCCAAATTTAAACTCATAACCTACTGTTTTCAATAGGTTATGAGTTCATAACAGTTCCGTTTATTTCTGCTGGTTGGTAATGCTGGTCATTGCCTATGGTTTTTGAACGCATTAGAGAGGGTTTATGATATTTGGGTAGATAAATATATATTTTTTAATGTATTTTGGCAAATAAAATAATAATAGGGGATCGGACTGAGTCAAAATAATATGATTCTGTTTAGTCCGTAAGTTAGATTATCGAAAAATATTAAATACATGTTTTTTGTTTTATCAAATCAATAAAAAATGACGAAGATAAAACGCGTCAAAGATCTTGGAGTGGGGCTTGAAACGTCACTTGTGTCGTCAAAATGTACTATCATATGACGTCACACGAGTTTACGAAGAACTGTATCGTCTTCATTTTATGTTTACGTGAAAAAAGAAAAAATACGTGTATATAATTTTTGGAAATCTATCTGACAGACTAATTAGTTTTTTTTTGTCCGATCCCCTATTGTCAACATTTCGTGTTGTTTAAAACTTTAAACGTTTGGTTTGTTTTATTAACTGGTAAAGGGGATAGAACCGATGTGGCAGATATGCCACATAGGTTCTATCCCCTTTACCAGTTCACAAAATAACATTTTCGAAATCGCGGCCCACATTGAAAGTGGTATGTATGGATAGAGGACATATTATAGACGAACAAAAACTGTCCAGAAACATGGTACCCCAAAGTGTCACGTTACCGAGATACTTGAAGATAAAGATCGACAATTGAGTACGACGACAGTCATTAAAAATAGAATTTTTACGTTTATAGGCGTTAAATTGTATCCAAATAATAGCTCCCAGGTAGATTATTACTATACGCACGAAAAAATTGCTTAGCATCGTAATGGAACGCTGTGTTATGTCAAAGAATAGTTTACTAGTGCTCCTAGTAGTATGTAATGTAAATACTCTCTTTCAATAAACTGTAATAATAATAATCATCGCCTATGAACACGTAAATGGTCTATTTTTGATGTGGTCATTGTACTCATAGGTCGATCTTTACCTTCAAATATCTCGATCAGGGATGTTGCGGATGCCGATTTTTTGACATCCGCGGACGCGGATGCGGATGCGAATGTTTGAGATAAATAATATAAAAGAAGTAAAAAAAAAATTAAGTAAAATAAAAATGAAGTACCTACCTGAAGTATATGTATAAATGAAGAATTATTAAAACATTCTTTAGATTAGGTACTCTGTATCGGTGGTGACATTGTTAATTAACTAGACGCTGAAAAATAAAGAATTTTGTTATAATAATAATAAACTTTACCTACAATAAAACGATAAAACCAAATATTACCGGTGTAACATAATGGAATTGACCTGACGATTGAAATAAGCTGAGCTAGGACTAAAGTAGTCTTAGATTAGCGTAACTAATATAAAGTTTTCCCATAAATAATTATTTACACACAATGATCACAATCACAACTCACAACAACACTCGAAATATCAATCTATACGATAAGTAATCAACAGCGCAAACAAACACGTAATGATTTATTTACAAGAAACAAAAGATGCACCAAAACAAACGCGTCGGATCTTGTCACCAATTTCTTCGCTCCCATTGGTCATTGTCATTTGTCACAAGGGAAACGGCACGCGCCATTCGCAGGCCGGCCTCGCCCAATTTCTTTCTTGCCGCAACTTGTATGACATTCGCATCCGCATGAATATCCGCATTGATTATTCGAATATTCGCAACATCGCTGATCTCGATAACGTAACACTTTTGGGGTAGCATGTTAGATGACATTTTTTGTTCGTCTAAATGTCCTCTGATCGCGGCCCACGATCAAACTGGTATGTATGGAACATACCACTTTAATCGTGGGCCGCGATTTCGAAAAAGAACAAAATGGCGGTGGGTCGATATGCCAGCTCCCATACAAAAAAGTTAAAACCCCTTTCCAACAGTTTCATTCACGCCCCTAGGTTTTATTATTTTAAGAGTAATTTTTGTTCTTCGTACTAGCCCATTTTGAGCGCTACCTGACTATTATAGCTAATATTTTTAAAAAACTACAAGCTATTTGATCATGCTTATTACTTATTCCATGCCGACGCCGCGTGATAACTCAGTAGACGGCAACAGGAGCTCTGATTTAACCCCGTAAGGGATTTTTTTATGCTTGTCCTAGCATATATTTGACGGCACGGTTGGCGCAGTGGCAAAGCGATTTGACTACTGCGCTGCGTGTCGCGGGTTCGATCCCCGCACGGATCAAATATTTGTATGGCCTACAGATAGTTGGTCTGGGTATTTGTGTATGTGACTTTAAATGTTTGTTTGCGCACCAAACGCACCCACGATACAGGAGAAATTCCTAGTGTGGGGCATCGTTATAAAAAAATATATATATATCACGAGAACAGCAACTATAAAAAGACACATTACCTAGTCTTCAATCTCTTCGAAATCATATACATGGCGGCGGCTCCAATGTAGACCATGAGAGTGCACTCCCAAGCCGGGAAGAACTGCCGCCAGCTACCGGCCTGCTCGAACCATTGGAAGGTCTCTAGGGCTTCGCCCGCAGTTCTGTACACGTTGGGGGACAGCGTGTTGACGAGGACGCGGTCTGCCCATTGCCGCCATTGCCGTTCTTCACTGTAAGTTGAAGTTCTACTTAGTGATGTCAGGCTACTTTTACATTCAATCTTGTAGCTTTACTAATTGAGTACAAAAGTATATAAACTACGCAACTGCAAGATATCGTGGGCCGACTCCAGAAAGTTGTTGTATTTCCATTGCATAACATGAACCCGAGCGTGACCTTGGCCGCGCTCGCTCGGCAAAACTGCCTCGCATGTATACTACATTATTGCCCCTCTTTTTCCCCCAGCCACCCCAAAGCAGGGCGCAGTCGAGTGAATGGGCAGGGGAACACGACGGGTGTTGTCATTCCCCTCGCCTTTACTACGCGACACGTGCAAATATGCATGCGGTTTGGCGCACGTTTTAGCTTTGACGGCTAAAACGAAATAAAAAGACCAGTCTATTTATCTTTTTTACGCGTGGTCTTATTTGGTAAACGAATACGTACTAAGCAGTCGATTTTGACAAAATATGTGTTTATTTGAGTTATTTCAGCAAGTTTCGATGTAACTTATGATCTCACTTGGTATCTAGCAAAGATCAAGACTTTTGCCGAACGTAAAATAAGCGAATGTAGGAGAATAACGAACTGTGTTTTGTATTGTTTACCATATTAAGAAAAGCACTTTACTACTTGTGGTTATAAAAGCGTCTATCTAAGCAAAACTTACATTTCAAGAGCTTTCTCCTTTGCATCAGGTACATTAGCTTGATGCATGATGAAGTATTTGTTAGCAATGTCGGATGTTTCAGTCCCCGAGTCGTTGACAAACTTCGTGTTTGGATAGAACTTGATAATCTCCCGCAGACCAACCGACTTGTCTTGTAAATACGTTTCAAGGACGGAGATGATGGCAGTACTGTCCAACAATTGCTGAAATACCAATCACACATTTAACTATACGAAATTCTTACAGAAACAAAATCAAAAATATAATTATGTACTTTATAGTGTAATGATATAACTCCACAGTCATTCTATGAAGATAAAGGGCCAACACTAATTATTCTATACAAATAAATATAATTGCAGTGTAATTACAAATTAACAGCTTTTTACTGAATGTTTATGAAAGTAATACGGTCTAACAGCTATCGGTTTATTTTTGGACTAATGTTGACGTTTACGTGGCTGAAGGACACCTGAAACACCTAGTTTATAATAAATTAGATTGGAATCTAGAAGCCTTTAAGGTTTTGAGGCGTAAAATGTGATACTAAATCAATAATAATTATAATTGAGAGATGTTTAATACCTATTTAAAATATTAACGTAGATTCCTGTACCTAACAGTCCCTTTTCATCATTACGACAATATCCTCTATAATTCTATATTGTTCAATGGCGAGGGGAAGCAATCAAAGGAAAGTTCTATAGAAAGTTCGAGGTACCTATTGCCAACTCTGTATCGTTATTTTATTAGGCTGTCGTTTGTAACTTGAGCAAGAACAGGGTCGTATTTTACACAATATTTATTCTGTTATGAGAAAATCGCATTTAAATCTGTGCATGCATTTTGCTTATGGTGTTTTGTGTCAATAAACTTTTTATTTGTACAATTGTGGCTGGCCTTTCTTGTGATGTTCATGTCCCATGTGCTAGGACAAAAAACCTAGCTGAAAAACTAGGAAGTAGTGAAGGGCTGGTTTATATACTTAATTTTCATTCAAGAAGTACTATTTTTAGCCTAATTTCTAGTTTTTATACGTATTATTCGTATGGTCACACATGAAGAGCAGTTTTCTATCTATAGAATCTGAGTGATTTGATTTTAATTAGGTACCTGATATCCGCCATCAACTTTGGCAAGCACTATCGGCACTTTCTTGTATCCAGACCACTTGATAGCTTGGCGAAGCACAGCATCTACTTCCACAATCTCATAGCTGATGCCACGTGCGTCCAGGTAAGACCGGACTTTGCAGCAAAACGGGCAGGTACGATATTGAAATAACGTCAGCTGCAGGTCACTTGTATCCGCATCATTTATGATCTAAAACAAATATCTTTCTCATTACTTACACGATCACTGCACACACACTTGTCGATACCTAAAACACCTTTTGCTATATCTTTTATTGATAAATAATGGATAAGAGTTTACTAGTTAAATAGCATAACGATAATTATGTTCTTAACATAACACCATTTCCAATATAAAAAAGATCGGCAACATAATCACGTACCAATTAATTTTAAGTACATTGCAGTCAGCAGCACCAATATGAATTATTACTTATTAATACTTAAGTATAATTATTAATACTCATCACCTGCCTAGCTTTTTTCCCAACTATGTTGGGGTTGGCTTCCAGTCTAACCGGATGCAGCTGAGTACCAGTATTTTACATGGAGCGACTGCCTATCTGACCTCCACAACCCAGTTAATACTGGGTAATACGATACCCTTTTTGGTAAAACTGGTTGTCAGACTTCCAGGTCACTGACTACCTGTAACGACTGCCAAAGATCTACACATGGCACCCGGGACCAACATCTTAACGTGCTTTCCGAGGCACGGAGGAAACTCGCTATGTAATGGGCGGTCACACATCCACAGAACAAGCTAGGCAAGCGCGGCAACTACAGTACACTCACGAGTTATTCTGCCTTGTGACTGGGACTGTAGCTTAGTTTATTTTTAGCTTCATTAGTTTAGTAGTTTACTGCCGCACTCGGAGAGCTTCGGTGGTTGCTTGGGCCGTCGCTTGGTAAAGGTTTTGGCAGTTTTGTCATACAAAAGTATGTCAGGCCTTTGCTGGGTGGCGGCTTGAGTAATCGTTGGATATCTCTGAGTGCCGCAGTTAGTTTAATTCGACTATTCAAAAGTGCCTGTTACTGGCCTACTTGAAATAAATATTTTGATTTTGATCTTGTTGCATGAATAATATGAAAATGACGATTTTCATTTTCAACATTTTGTGACCCCACCCCTACATCCACAATGAAATCACAGTACCTATCGCGGAAAATCGTAAAGATAACGAAAGGGGTTTGAATTTTTTTTCGAAATCGCGGCCCACGATGAAAGTGGTAAGTATGTATGAATAGAGGTCATTTATACAAACAAAAAATGTCATGAAACTTGGTACCTAAAGTGTCACGTTATCGAGATATTTGAAGGTAAAGATCGACATTTGAGTACAATGACCACATCCAAAATAGACCATTTACGTGTCTATATTGGCGTTGATTATTATTATTACAGTTTATTGAAAGAGAGTACACACATTACATACTACTAGGAGCACAAGAAAACTATTCTTGGACATAACATATCGTGTATTGCGATGCGAAGCGATTTTCTCGTGCGTATAATAATAATCAACCTGGGAACTATTATTTGGATACAATTTAACGCCTTTAAACGTAAAATAGCTATTTATTCACCAAGGGGAGTAAGGCACAGATTACTAATCGAGTGTGCATTAGAGGCCCGACGCGAAGCGGAGGGCCGTAAACCACACGAGTTTAGTAATCTGTACTTACCCTCGAGTGATATATACTGCTTTATACTACACTTAAGCACAAAGAAGTCAAAGACAAAATATCAAAAAAAGCATTTTATTAAAAAGCTATATTGACAATGTTACAATTGTTAAATGTTAATGTTATGTTTTTTTTTCGGGTAGTTTCATATTAGTTTGAGACATATTTAGATAAACTAAAAACTTAACTAAACTTTACCAAGAAAATTGTTTCTACAAAATACGTCAACCAACAATAATTTTGTTGATACTAACACTATGGACTCATGTCTGAAATAAAGAGTTTGAATTTGAATAAGTCTTTTTTTTCTTTAAATTTTAGCGCGTCAAACAATTTTCGCGCCAAAAGACGTTAAGCCGCGTCCCCACTAGAGCCACGCGGCACACGAAGCCAAGCCTCGCGGCTCGAGTGGGGACGCGGCTTTAGAGAAGGTAAAAACGCCCCGTTTCGCAGGTTCCAACTTACGCGCGTGTTAAAGCTAGAAAAATAAAAATAAAAAATCTTAGAAATCCCTATGTTCTGTGGTTCTGTGTATAAATCTCTCGCTCTATCGCATAGAGGTTTGAAGTTTTCCGGCCTTATCGGAATGTATGCTACCTGCTTTAAAAGTTCTAGTGGCCAGTACTTTTTATCGAAGCTTTTTATGGTAAAATTAAATCGTTTGATTCACAGGTTTGATTACCAACGTCATCAAGACTTTAAAAAAAAGGTAGCACTCCGGGAGTGCCGGCAGAAGTGAAAACTTCAATATTAACTTTCAAACTCGCGTCAGGGTCACGTGATGCTGATCGAAAAATCTTACGCTTTTTCGATCAGCATCACGTGACCCTGACGCGAGTTTGAAAGTTTTTACCCATACAAAAAAAAGTGCTCAGCGCCGCTAAAGAAGTTTTCACTTCAAAAAACAAAACGCGTTAGTAATGAACGTATTACTACATTACTACCCTGATTTTCAGGGCAGTAATGAAATTCCATACAATTTAACTGCCTAGATTTTTGAGAAGGTTTAATGAACAGCTTTCAAGCCTTATAGTGGGGTAGTATTGGTACACTTACCAAGCAAGTGTAGTAATGTATATATAAAGTCTATTTTTAATGATTGTCGTTGTAGTCAATTTTCGATCTTTACCTTAAAATATCTCGGTAACGTGACACTTTAGGTACCAAGTTTCTGGACATTTTTTGTTCGTCTTTAAGTCCTCTATACATACATACCACTTTCATTGTGGGCCGCGATTTCGAAAAAAAAACAAAATGGCGGCCGGGTTGATATGCCACATCGGTTCTATCCCCTTTCGTTTCAAAACTCTATAAAAAAATCACACCTATGGACATATTGTGCGAAAATAAAATGTATTGCTTTGAAAAAATTAATAATATAATACACACATCAAAAGTGTCTAGGGATCAACATATATTTTTGCAATAACTTTTCTCCTGATTGATATTAATTAAAATTTTCTTTAAGGATTCATCAAATAAAGTGTTTTCGTTTGTCACAGTAACGATAAACCAAGTCACCTTTGCATTAATAAAGAAATTTGCCATTTTCCTAATAAAGGGATTTTTGACATTAGAACCACTAACATTAAAGTTCGAAAAAAGACTGAAATAACAGTCTTCTTTAAAATTTTATTGGGTAACTTAAACAATTAATAATCCGTGTTTCTACCGCGAACACTAACAACACAAGAACATCGGTTTGGCATACTCAAAATGAGTTCATCCAAATCACGCTGTGGAATGGCCGCCCATGTTCGTTGCAACAACAAAAAAAGGTCTTCTTGCGACTGGATACCCTCCATATTTGGCAGAGCTCTTCTCTGTAGCATATCCCATGCATGCTCAATCGGGTTCAAGTCTGGCGACTGAGCAGGCCAGGGCAGGACATTGATGTTAGCTGCGGCGAGAGTCTGTCTTACAACTCTTGCGGTGTGCGGTCGTGCATTATCATGCATTAACTGAAATAAGGGACCGATTTGCACTTGTAGAGGAACGATGACGTTTGATACAATCGTCTCAGCATAAATTTGAGCGTTGAGGTTGCCTCTGATCCAAATCAACTCAGTTCTTCCGCCTATCCAAATACCCGCCCATACCATGATGGTTCCACCACTCTAAGGATGGACTTCCTGGCAGGATTTTAATCGCTGTTGGCGTCCAGGGGTTCTCCAGTGTCGTATACGTCTTGTATCCGGTCTCATACCAAAACGAGACTCATCAGAAAAGCACACGAAACGCCATTGTTCTTCTGCCCAATTTCTGTGTTCAAGAGCCCATTGATATCGAATCCTACGATTGTGCATTGCTATAGGTGGTACCCGTAGCGGTCTTCGGGAATGAAGGTTCACTTCATGCAAGCGGTTTCTGACTGTTTGGTCTCTAATTAAGTTCCCTGAAGAGTGATGAAGCTTCACGGCTAACATCATGGCGGTTATTGTTGGAGCTCTTCGAGTTAAGATTTGAATGTATCGGTCTTGTCTTCGTGTGGTGCAGCGATACCGTCCTCCATGGCGCTCAGCCACGGTACCAGTGCTTCGGTAACGTGTCCAAAGTCGACTGATAACACTCTGACTTGTATTCAGAGCTAAAGCCACAGTACGTTGCCGGGAACCAGCTTCTATCATTCCCACGGCTCTGAGCATTTCTTCCCTGCTTAAATGACGTCGCCGCTCCATAATAACGTTGGTTTTAATCAGTAGTAGGGAAACAGTAGCACTAATAATGTCTTCAATGCGTTGTATGTTTTTATAGGGAAAATATTGACAGCTGATTTTCATCTTTTACTCGAATTTGATTGACAGTTCCTGATTCAAATTATGAAATGCACCAAAAAGGATCCATATAAATTTATAAAATCATAAATTTATTACAAAGCCACATCTCAATCTCAAGAAATCCGCATAAAAATGCTTGATCCCTAGACACTTTTGATGTGTGTATATAATATAATATAATAATATTCCACAACTATCACACAACGCCATCTAGTTAATTAAATTACATTAATTCCTTGTAAATAGTGATATCTAACATAAATCATATCACAAAACCCCGGAGCTATTAAAAACGTACAGTGTAGTGGTTTTACCGTCAACAAAACTTAAGAAGTGAAGTGCCAATAAAATGTCAGTGACCTGAACTGAACTTCAAAGTGATCAGATAAGTTATGATATTGAATGTGTGTTAAGTGTTAGATGTGAGTTCATTCAAGGATCAATTATGTAAACTACAGTCACCAGCACCTTTAGTATGCATGCTTAGCAAAGTTCAAACGCAAATAACGATTGCAACATGTGAGACCTACATACCTACTTCAGATTCCAAAATATGTAAAGTGTGCTGTGTGCTGTGTGCTGGCTGTTCCCTACACAGTTAAATAATATATTTGTGATATTAGATAAGTTTTCATAATATCTTATGAAAACTTATCTTTTTGCGTACCGTAAAATGCTGCAACTTTGCCTGGATTTAAAGTTTTTTGTTCGTATGTCTGAACCTTTTTAATAATATGACTTTTAATGAGTTTAAGACGGAAAACAGACCTTATATCTAGCCAAGTAGAACCCACATCTGTTTGAATCATGCTGTTTTTCCGAATCATAAGCACTCAAAGTCGTAGGCAAAGTTGTAGGTGAAAGACGCAACTTTGCCTATCCCAATAAATAAAAGCGTTATCATTTTCAGTTTTTTTTTTCTGGGTGCATAAGACACCGAGCTGGTCCCGGCAGTCAGATGATTGCCCTAAAGGCATTATTCTTTTTTTCAAAGCTAATAGGCAAAGTTGTAGCAGGTACCTCAAACTTTCCATAGAAAATATCGTTGACTGTAGGGTTGTCTCAAACTACAAAAAAACTTTATTTGAAATAATACTTTTATTTACTTGTTTTCACACATTTTACAGACTTACGAGTATAAAATATAAAGTATATATAAAAAAAAAACACTTAAAAATAATCTCAAACAAAAATAGAAAATTATTAGTCCATTGAAATGTTACATTTAGCGTGCACTTCTTAGAGAACGAAATTTTTTTTAGATATCTAGGTCAGTTTAAAGTAAAATCCAAGTTTATAATTGCCAGCTCCTGGTTTTCTCCGGCTTTGTTTTTTCTTGTTTCCCATTTTTCATATAACTGCAAAAAAAAGACCCCGTAAAATACAACACAATTCAAAATCACGCCTGTATTCTCGAATGGTTAGGCCTCCATCTCTGTGTATGATATACCCACATTCCGTCAGTTATGTTTTTAAGTCCCAGAGCGGGAGGGGTTATCTGATGATTTCCCACACCAACCCCAAAAAAAAGGGGTCGTGGTTGTAAGTCTAATTGTCACATACCGGGCACAATTTCAGACATTTTGTATGCCATTCAATCGTTAATGATTTGGGTTCTGTTTAATTGTCGGTAAAAAAAATATAGATTCAAGAAATCATACTAAAAAACAATCATTAATAAAATTCGACAAGAGACAACCCTAGACCCAGGCAAAGTTGTGTCACTCAACTTTCTAAAACAGTGCACAACATTGCCTACTAAGTTATTTTGATGAAATGGCGTCCTTTTCATAGAAATATCAAACAATACGGAAAATAGACAATATTTTCTTACCTTGGAATAACGTCTCTGCTTGAAAACACCTTTTCTCTATTTGAAACTGCAAAAGTTACAGGACACCAAAATCTTTCACCCACGCGCACCGGTGTTTGTCGCACAACTGACAGCGTACCATGAAGTTATAGATAAATATGGAGGCCACACTTAGAACAAAAGTTTGAGTCAAATACCTACGATTCTCTATCTCACTCTCTGTGGGCTGACCTCTCTTTCTAAGGTGGACGATAGTATTGCTATCTCGTTATTAAAATCTCCTTATTCATTTTTAACAAGAGTCACCACACAAATGTAATCAGAAGTTAAATACTGTCAAATAATGTGCTAATAAATAAAAAGCTAAACTAAGATTACTGAAATTAAAATTCCAAAATAGTATGTCACGAATGCTTGACAAGGTTGGCGAATCAGTGTATTATTTTCCCATTTCCTAAGGATGTGGTAATGTGGCAACATTGGCCCCACATGTCAACATAAATCGTATAAAATCGTACAATATGGCGGTTGTTTACTTTGCGGTTCACAGTTTCGTTTGAGATATTTGCCTGTAATCAAAGTTATAATTGAGAAAATGGTGCAAACTTGTGTAGTGCGTGGTTGTGGTAGTACGTGGTCTCCAGGAGGTGATATAAGATTTCACGCGTAAGTGTTTAAATCGGGATTTTTGACACTGAATAATTGTAAACATATTTCTGCATATTTCTTTGTATTTTCAATTAATTACTTCATAAAAGCTTGACCTATGATTTAGTCAATGATAACTTAGATAACTATGTAAAGACCATACAGTTTTACATTGAATTTCATGGACTTTCTGCAATTTTATTTGTTTTTGTTTTTAAGGAGTCATACTGAAGTAGTGTGACCATATTGGGGATATATCTGGGACTTTCCGTGGGACCTTCATTAATTATATAGTCATTATCATACTCGCTTTATTACATTTTATTACTTTTTTCACACACAGTGTTATTTCTGTTAGTTCTTTGAAATAACATAACATTTTCGTGAATTTTTAACAGTAGTCAAATAGCCAATTACTATTTAAATAATACAGTAAATGTAATGAATAATATAAAATTATGTTCTGATTTCACACTCTTCTGGTTTTAGGTCAACAGCGAAGCCCAGGTCTCTATGAAGATTGATAGGGGCGTACAGGTGTAAATAAAATCAACTGAAGAAAAAATACTGCAGAAGAAATCTAAGATTCTTAAGCAAAGAGTTTTACGACAGACTAAAAAAATCAGGACATGTCTTCGTAATATAATAGAAAAAATATTATAATAAAATGATTTTAATTTAGAAAGTGTTTTTGTTTCTTTTTGAGGTTTTATACATATGTATTACCGTTCCTGATATAGCCTCGTATTCAGATGAAAATACATAATATTAAAAATTCCACAGTGGTAAAAAACCTAAACACTGACTTACCCAGAAATCTTTAAAAAAAAATCATCTTATATGTATCATTTTCATTAGTCTACAAAATAAAAGAAACATCTAATTTCTTTTTTGCGATTTCATGATTTTATAGTAAGAGTTGTACTGGGCAAAAATCTCTCCCAAATCCTTCCAGATTCATTATCTTGAGCCACCCCACCAGCCCTTGCGGTAGGCAACCACCGTGGTCGTGTCACCACCTCTTCTGTCATTATGATTTACTAGCTTTTGCCAGCGGCTTCGCCCGTGTGAAAGTGGCGATTTTCCATACAAACTTTCATCCCCTATTTAACTCCCTTAGGGGTTGAATTTCAAAAAATCCTTCCTTATTCCTTGTCTAGATTATAAAGGGAACCTCTGTGCAAAATTTCAGCTTTCTAGGTCCAAGGGTTTGGGCTGGGCGTTGATGAGTCAGTCTGTCAGGACTTCTCTTTTTATGTAGATAGATAGATAGAAGATCATTAATTTCGTATTGCTACAGGAACTAAACTTTTATACTGGCCATGGTCTATATTCTATTTCTGTGCGAAATTACGTACGTATACGACCTAAGACTTTTTTGCGTGATTGAAAATGACAAACTGCCAAAAAAAATCAGGAACTTTCACACTGTAAGCAAACAGCTTCTTTCGTAATTTATCATTGGCATCTTTCATCAATCTAGAAGTGAACAGAGATGTGGATATATTAATTTAATCAAACACAAGTTATGAAAAGGAACCACGTAATGTCCTAGGTAAAATGAAATAAAGGTTACCCTACTTAGAAAGAGAGGGTCTGCCCACAGAGAGCGAGATAGCGATGCATAAGTTTTGCTTCAAGTAGGTATTCGAAGTGTGGTCTCCATATTTATCTATAACTTCATGCAGCGTACCAATGGAGTTACTATTGTAAAAAAATAAAAATATGTTGCCCTAATAATGGAAAGTGACTACCAAATGGTAGAAAATAATAAAAAACTAAGCAAATGTGAAATATCGTAATCGAAACCAAATAGGCAAAGTTGGGTTTACTTGGCAAAGTTGCAGCATTTTACGGTACCTAGCTTTTGTGTTCCTAGTGACTCCGCATGCAGTCCAATTTCACATACCTACTAATGCTCTGATTTGTAGTCATAGATGTTATGGTGGGCTAATCATGTATGTATACTACACAAGATGGTACTATATGAAACCAAATCCAGCATAGTATGTGATGGTGCAAAGACCAACGGGAAAGAAAAAAATACAATCAGACACTATTTTTGCAAAAACTGGTAGTCATAAAATGATTAGGTACGTAATCCAAATCATCTAATTACATATTCGACTGGCTTGTTGGTCTAGTGGTTAGTGACCCTAACTGCTATGCCGGAGGTCGTGGGTTCGATTCCCACCCAGGACAAATGTTTGTGTGATGAGCACGATCATTTGTTCTGTGTCTGGGTGTAATTTATCTATAATATGTATGTATTTAGAAATATATAAGTATGTTTATCAGTTGTCTAGTACCCATAACACAAGCTCTGCTTAGCTTGGGACTAGATGGCGTTGTGTGATAGTTGTGGAATATTATTATTATTATTATATTTAATCATTTTGATTTCATAAAATAGAACTCGATCTTCTGACAAATTGTATGAACAAATGAACCATGGAATTCACATTCACGGATTTCAATAAATCAATTTAATTATTTTGATTTTAATCATAGTAAAACAACATATTGCTCAAAATTCTCATACAATATAAGTAATATTGTTTTTTTTAATTCACAGTTTTGTGAAGAAATAAATTTTGCTGTATTGGTAAACAAATAATAAAAATAAAGGGTTACTAATTACTAAATTTGCTTTTTTTCTACTCTTCAGTTTCCCTGTCTGTCTACCTTTTGGCAAAGGCCTCCACCAGCTCTCTCCACCTTATCCAGTCCTTCTTCATACATATTTTGTATTGTCTACTACCTTCCAAATCTCATGAGCCCATCTTCTAAACAGTCTCCCCTCTTTTGTGGTTCCCATCTCTAGGATACCATACCACTCTGTTATTGCTCTACTCTATTTGTCCTTTCCCTGCCCATCTCCGTTTTAGTTTTTTCACTTTTTCTGTTATATTCTCAATTTTGGTTTTCTCTTGTAATTGCTGTTTTCTATCCTGTCACTTTTTCGAATGTTTAGCATATTCTTTTTCGTGGCGACTTGGCATACTTCTAGCTTTTTCAAGTTGGATTGTGATAGTTCATGTTTGTCAGCCATATGTAAGGACAAAGAAATGGCAATGTTCATAAATGCCAAATTATTTAATACTTGCATGCTGTATTGATAGGAAGCTGATAAATACTATACCTCTCGCACTTGGCCAGTTATTTTTACTTTTTTTAATCAAAGTATCATGCTATTGATGAATTTCTGCCAGCCGAGTGGTAATTGTTCTTGGATCCGTTCTTGAAAAAATCAGGTGAACAGGAGGCAACCAACACTTTAAATGCGTTTTGTATTGCCTCCCAGGTCTTAAATATTTTCCCTACAAAGTCGTCCAAATTCTAGATAAAGTTGTTATCAGTTTGCACAAGGTCTGTTAGGTACCATGGATGAAGCAAAATTTCCAGCGGTAGTTCGTTATTTAACTTGGCGACGCAGTCTAAGGTCGACCGTTGCATACAGGAGATAGATTTGCAAGCTTCTCCATCATTGTCTATAATTCCTCACAGTACATAATGTCCTAATAAACTAGACATGTGTACTATGGTACACTGGATTGCTCGTGCCATTTTATAATAGGTGATTCATCACAGCGGTACTACCACCAAATAGTGACCCTCACTTTTCTAGGGGTAAGTTTTCGTTTGCGGCATTGCCTAGGTGGTTGTATTGGTGCGGGGATTAAGTAACATGTTGAATGCTTATGGTTGTCAAAATTTATTTTTCAACACAAGTGATGATGTGGCTCGTAAACTCTTCACTCCTGTCTGTAAAGCAATGCAAGGCATAGTTCAACGTGATGGTCGTGCTCGTGACTATTCAGTTCGTTTTCCACACATTTTTCAATGGCTTCAGCCGTCTACGAAACCAGTTACGAAACTACGGTTTCGTAGACGGCCGAAGCCTTTTCAATTGCCCAATCAGACAAATCAACCAATATTGTTTTGGTACTAACATTGAAAGTTTCTGCTAACACAGTGGTTTCGTACGAAGACAAATAATTCCTCCATCGAAACTAGTTACGTACAAGGACAAATCATTCCTTCTACGAAACCAGTTACGAAACTACGGTTTCGTAGACGGCCGAAGCCTTTTCAATTGCCCAATCAGACAAATCAACCAATATTGTTTTGGTGACATTGAAAGTTTCTGCTAACACAGCCTCAGTCAACTTCCACTATTGCCCTTTAATTCGCTGTTGTTTACTTCCGGTTTCAGGTGATCACAGAGTTCATGTTTTTGATCAAAATTTCTAAATCTTCATTTATGTTGCAAGCTGTTTATGCCACATTGTGCATTGCTATTACGTTGGAACTCATATCCCTTTAGGTACTCCTTTTCGTTTTTCTCCATAGTGAAGGAAAAAACTCAAATTTGGCGAAAACTAAACACTAATTATTATCAATAAACCTTGATTAAATTCAAAAACATCATTTAATATTTTCTTTAATAAAGAACTATTATAAACTAGCTGCCTCCTTGGTCGAATGGTTTAGGCGTTTGCCTTGTGACCCAGTAGTCATGTGTTTGATTCCCACGGGAAGCATATTTTGTCTACAGCTTCCTCTGTGTGAAATTATTAGGAAAATATCAATTCCTATAATTGATTCTTTTGTTTACAATTTTAAGGGTTTTAATTTTTACGCACGGAACCTTTATCCTTTTTCTTAAGGTGAAAAATAGGATATGCAACCGTAACAAATGTGACTTTACTGAGTAATAATTATTAAATTCACCAATGCAGCACATTTCATATTACTTCTTTGAATGCCTTTTTCATCAAATAGTCACTCAAGGAAGGTTGTATTGGTCAGGCAGTACATTTCTCTCTTTAAGCATTGGGGCCATCCTGTGCAGCAGCACTTTTTCAAAGATCTTGGACATTGTCAGCAAAAGGCTTATTGGTCTATAAAAATTCAGGGACCGATTTTGGGTGCAGGGCCGGCAAGCGGATGACGTTTCTCTTGGGCATGTTTCCCATGTTTGTGAAACATTACAATTTCTGTAATCTGTTTCTGTAAATGAAAATACTGTAATTTTCAGCATGGAGTTCAACAAGATTGTTAGCATAACTATGCCCTTGCATGGTAGTTCCCACAGTACTTACTTTGTGATGAAATCATAGCCTAGTGCTTTTTTATAGTCAACGCATCTTATAGTCTTTTGGACCTCTTGGGGTGTAACTGGTTTTGGTGGAAGACAACATTGAAAAATATTCTTTTAATATAGAATTAACATTTCTACATCCCTGTCATCATTTGGTTTAAAAACCTGTGACAAATGTTTTGCAAAGATATCTGCCTTTTCCTAGCCTGTTTTTGGGGGTTTTTGTTCATGAGGCCATAGAGTAGTTGCTTTCTTTGGTTGCCATTAAGTACTCTAGTTTAAGCTGGAGGATGTCATCATTGGTCTTTTGAATTAAGCTTTTGAGTTCTACAATCACCTTATTCAAGAGGGTTTTGTCTGAAGATAGTGCCAGTAGTTGAGTTTGGTGCCAATGGGAATTAGCAGGAGTGTAGTTCACTCTTTTCTATGATTTTAAGCTTAATCTCTAGAGTGAGGTTAGTAGTTTTCTTTTTTTCGGTTATCTGGTGTATTTCTCCAGCAAGCTTCCTAAACTATTAATGCTAAATCCATCTTCTACTGGGATTACAGTGGCCTGCAAGTAATGGTTTGGATAACTAGGCAGTACATAGTGTTTTATATTGCTGCATACAATGCTGTTAGTGTCTACCTAAATGTCCTGTAGCATTTGGATGTGTAGTGAGGTAGGTGAAGCATTCAGGTATTTTAATGGAGCAGTTTTAAGTGCAATGTGCTTCAGATATTAAAACTATTAGAGTAAGATCCCAGGGCCGCCAGACGTCACGTATTTTCTGACGAAGGAAATGTGGACGATTGAGTAGTGTTAGTATGAACTAAGAACGCACGACTACCAGCTAGCTTGCTTAGACGTCCAATTTTTAGGTATCAGGCTATCAAGGTACATAAAAACATTACTAACTTCACGTATTTTCTGATAGCTGATTTTTACGTATATTGTAGGCAATATCCTTAAAAATAAGTTGCCAACACTCCCAGACACTTCCTAGCGGCCGTTTTGCCTATCGGACGCTTTAAAGTTCCGAAAAAGTTTAGACTTAAACGTATTGTGACTGTTTACCCGAGAACGCATGGCATCGCTCGTGTGGCTGACATACAGACCTCCACTGGACTCATTCGGTGGGCATTCAACAGGATCTGTCCATTGCCTGTGTCTTCAGATTTTTTTGAAAACGTTGCTTTGACCACTCGGGTGCATGTTGGAGCGCCTGCCCAATATAGCATGGCAATAACCCGATCAAAATTAGCTTTAAGTATTAAAACATTAAGAGTTTATCTATTCTATAGAGCGTCTGTTAAGCAATACGGCCGACGGAAAGTGTCTGGGAGTATTTGCGATTTATTTTTAAGGATATTGCCTAAAATATACGTAAAAATCAGCTTGGAGAAAATACGTGAAGTAAGTAATTTTTGTATGTACCTTGATGACCTGATACCTGAAAATTGGCCGTCCAAGCAAGCTAGCTGGTAGTAGTGTGTTCTTAGTTCATACTAACACTACTCAATCGCCCACATTTCCTTCGTCAGAAAATACGTGACGTCTGGCGGCCCTGGGATCTTGGACTATATGACAAACTTTTTGTTCTGCCATTAGTGGAATATTTTCATTTTGGTTAGGAGTTAATCTATTTATGTTGATAAATGTTACTACTTTTCCAAAAAGCACATCAAATTATCAAAATTATTTTGTACCTAGGGGTGCCTATGAATTTCTTGTCAGGAATATTGTATAAGTATGTTATCCCTTTGTCAATCTATACTTCTATACTAATATTATAAAGAAGTAAAGTTTGTGTGTTTGTATATTTGTTAAATTGTAAGGGGTAATCTCGGGATCTACTGAACCGATTTTAAAAATTCTTTCACCAATAGAAAGCCACATTATTGCTAAGTGTCATAGGCTACTTTTAATCCCTGTATTCCCACGGGAACGGGATCTACGCGGGTGAAACCGCGGGACGTCAGCTAGTTAGATTTAATAGACTCATGTTCCTAAATATAAGGGTCAGGACCAAATTTTTGACGTAATCGCACAACGGAAATCACAACGGAATGTGTCACACTGGAAAATAAATGTAGCACAATAGAATTATTAGGGTGCTAATAATTACCTACATTTATTTTCCAGTGTGACACATTCCGTTGTGATTTCCGTTGTGCGATTACGTCAAAAATTTGGTCCTGACCCATAAATATTCAGCAAAACAGCCAGGACATTGGCGGTGATTTAGTTTTATCTATAATATAAAAATGAATCGCAAAATGTGTTGGTAAGCGCATAACTCAACAACGCCTGGATCGATTTGGCTAATTTTGATCTTGAATTATTTGTGGAAGTCCAGAGAAGGTTTTAACGGTGAGAAAGTGGTTTGTAGGTAGGCAGAGTAGTAGGTAGGTAGGTAGGGTAGTAGGTAGGAAAGTAGGTAGGTAGGGTAGAGTAGGTAGGTAGGGTAGAGTAGGTAGGTATTGTAGTAGGTAGGTAGGGTAGTAGGTAGGTAGGGTAGTAGGTAGGTAGGGTAGTAAGTAGGTAGGTAGGGTAGTAAGTAGGTAGGTAGGGTAGTAAGTAGGTAGGTAGGGTAGTAGGTAGGTAGGGTGGTAGGAAAAAAGCATTGCAACGCATGCGCGGGTTCAGCTAGTCTACACTAATATTATAAAGAGGAAAGATTTGTACCTATTTTTGTATGTTTGTAATGAATAGGCTCAAAAAGTACTGGGCCGATTTCAAAAATTCTTTCACCCTTGGAAAGCTACATTCACCCTGAGTAACATAGGCTACTTTTTATCCCTGTATTCCCACGGGAACGGGATCTACGCGGGTGAAACCGCGGGACGTCCGCTAGTATTATATAAAACTAAATCACAGCCACCAATGTCCTGGCTGTCAGTGTAGGTGTGTCGAAGTACTATATTTCTAGCATATTAAATAGAAAATATAGTACTACTTTGACGAATAGTTATGTAGTGAGAATTTATGACAGCTCTCTCTCTCTTTACATCACTTGTTTGCTTTTTAGGTTATGTACTATTATGATTCATTTTAAAGTTTAAACTTGTTTTCCTATCAACGAACATAAATGCCATTACTTTAGTTCTTTTTAATAAATTATACACAACTCCTACAAGTAAAAATTGCGGGTTGGCTCGAGTGTTACATAAAAGCTTATGATTAGTTTACAACTTTGAACTATGCTAAAAGTTTGCTTACTCGGTAGTGAGCTCCGTACTCGGGAGCCTCCTTCAGAAAAGCATACTCTTCAGTCTCACCCGGTTTGAAAGTCTTTTTAACATTCACTTTGTAATGCGTGTAACCTCCATAACCCGCGCCGAGAAGGACACCGATACTAGCACTGACGAGGGTTAGCTTTGATGTAGATTTTGGTAGCCGGCTTTTAGTAGAGAATAATAATTTCGACAAATTCACATTCTCTCTAAGTGAAGGCAACACAATTTTCTGTAATATTGTAAACGTCGGCCTCCACATTTTATGTCGTAATAAGTTCTAAGATCACTTAAAAACAAAGCATGCTATGGCTGCGTTACGTTTACGTTCACAAGTTTCAACAACGTAAAATTATTTTGTCCTCGATCGAGTCGATGATTCGTAGTGATGTACGATCAGCGATATACAGTACATACACGTATCCACGTTTTGGTAATTATTCATCGTCGAAAGTTTTTTTTTAACAAACCTGAGTTTATTATTTTTTTATTTCTATTCATTTCGGATATTAATTGGTTTCGCATTGGTTTCGTTTGAATGGCAAAAAATTAGGCTAACTTTTTTTTACTTAGTCTGTCGTTGTATTTGATATTTACCAAAACGCTTATAGACATAATTAAGAGGTTTATATTTAGTCGTATACCACTTAATGTGTGAGTACTATTTATTAGGAAGCTGTCATTCTCTGGATACCGACATATTTTTTTTATACCTAAGGTACTTTATAAATTACAGCACGAAACACTACAGTAGGTATCGATGGACAGAGTGCGAGACGAGTGATTTACTATTTCTTAGATTCTCTTATGGCCTATGTCCAGCAGTGGACGTCTTTTGGCTGAAATGATGAGATTCTCTTATTACGTTTCTTTCTCTATCTGTCACAAACAAAAAAAAACGGTGTATTCAATATTTACATTACACCCAAACCCTACAAAAGTCTTATAAAGAGTTTTTGTAAAAAATTGAAGGTGCTTGTAATTCTTAGTAAAGCTAAACTGTGGTATGATAAATGTGGCACAGAGTGAAGTGAAGGAAATGGGTTTAGTTGCCTTAGTTGAAGAGATACAGTTGTTCTTTACCACTATAAAACAAGTGCTTAATATTATCTCCTGCACAGCCCTGCAGAACATGCACTATCCAATGGAAATTTAGGACTTTACGAAGAATAAAAACTTAGTTAAGGTCACCAATTACAGAAAACCGTTTTGTCAACGCCTTTGATGAGCCACTTGAGAGTACATGAAAGAGCAGCACACCAAAGCTCTTGACAACCATCCTTGAAAGTCATCGAATGCAGTCTCTGTGGGTGGAATTGACTAGACGACATAATCATACATCGAGAGTCCCTTTCTTGCTCCTCTAAGCTTGCTCTGGACGCACAAAATAAATATGTAAATGAAATTTTAGCTATATTTATTTAGCCAGGTCCTCCCTGGCCATTATTGAAATAAGGTGTAGTCAGTAAATCAAAGGCTCTTAATTTTCAAGCACTTAGTTTATTTACTTCTACCCATCCCTCAAAAGATGCTGTATACGCCCGTGCACTACATAATATAACAATAAGGATCCTCATCAAGGACTCCAGCCAGGTGAGCCAAGGCAAATAAACTTACAAACTAAGCGACCACACGCTACGGGCACCCCTGCAGGGTAAGATTCTTGGCTTAGGCCGTCGCTGTGGAAGGACAGTAAGAGGACAGACTGGATCTGAGTGGAATTATTTGTTATAAAAACCAAGTAATGGAAAACGTCGCTGTATTTTTTTTTTTAGAACGGATATATTAACCGATGCTACTGTGCAAAGCCAAAGCACTAAAACATCGATGTTTTTTATTTCAACGTCCAGCACTAGGATCCGCTCTACTATCTATGGTTCTCTGCCACAGCCCACAGGTTAAAAAAGTAAAAAGAGATGTGATTTCTTCAGAATGAAATATTTTTCAAATCCCATTCTCGGTATGATACTAAAATAAAATTATCGATAAGCAAAGAATGAAAGGAAATTGAGATAAATTCTTATCTCAATTTCCTTTCATTCTTTTGTTAATGTTCATATCGATTATCTAGCACGTTGTGCCAATGTACTGGCCGCACCGTTAGCCATAATCTACAACCGCTCTCTTGTCGAAGGAAATTTTAAATCTAGAATATTACCTACCTGTTTATAATTTATGAAAGGCGAACAGGATAATACTAAAAAAATAAAGACCCATTGCTATTCTTTCCCAAACCACAGATAATATAATACTAGCGTAGTTAGTACCTACCATTGTAGTACTTAAATATTATGGGCCACTGTATGTACTCGCAATCAACATCTCGAGGTTGTCAATAATTATTTTATGCGTTTATAAACTTAGAGAAAATGTCACTATTTACCCTTTACCCATATACAGAATATAGTAAGTCTTAGCAGGTATTTACGTAGTACGTTACGTACGTAGGTAGGTACGTTATTATCAGTTTTATAAGTAGGCAAATACCTACCTATTATTATATTTTTATACTAAACCAGATATTTTTGATTAATTTTATTTCTAAATGAAAAGAAATTAAAATCGAAATGGTCAATGGAATCAACTCTTTTTACGGCTGTCATCCACTTTTTCTTCATTTTTGGGTCCTCAGGGCCCTCAGGCACATAAAAAAAGAGTATATCAGGTGTTTAAACTATTGACTTGAAGCACCGAGGCATAATACAGTATTTTTTTCCGTTTTTATCACAGAGAGCTTTATAATTTTGATTTTTACTGCGCACCGGCGTGCAAACGAGAGCGCGATTGTCGAATGACGAAGGTTGTGACGTCATCGGGTAGAAAGCGCCCGCCCGCGTTTTTAAATACGCACTTTGAAAATATCTCAGCCATTTTTTATGATATGAAAAAAATAAAAACACAGTATTTTTCTCGTCATTTTTTGAAGATTAATTTGGCATGTAAAGTAAAAAACGTTTGTCAGACCCATTATGATTCTATTAATTGTAATTCCAACACAATAGATTAGTTTTGAATTTCTGGATTGGACGTCGTGCTTACCTATAATTTAATAGTTAAAGGTGTAAAAATACCTATATCTATTAAATTAGTATTATTTAAAGTAAAGTAAGGTAAGGTAAGGTAAGGTAAGGTAAGGTAAGGTAAGGTAAGGTAAGGTAAGGTAAGGTAAGGTAAGGTAAGGTAAGGTAAGGTAAGGTAAGGTAAGGTAAGGTAAGGTAAGGTAAGGTAAGGTAAGGTAAGGTAAGGTAAGGTAAAGTAAAGTAAAGTAAATTTTAAAACAATTGAAATAATATTTTGTGCTTTTAAATCACGGAACAGAAACCGCAAAATATTATTTCAATTATAAATCGAATCAAATCGATTCAACGAAAGTATCATAGACAAGCTTGTTTTCACAACAATAACTTCACGTCTCGGTGTCTGTGTCGTTATGTATGTCTTGCTATGTCTGTTGTACGAGCTAGCCAGTGATTATGATTACCTTTTAGCTGATTTTGTTGAATTTTGTGAAATTTTAAAATGATTTGTTTTATTATTTCCGTTCTGTCTTCAATGAAAATGTACTATAAGTTTTAATGATGTTTTATAAGCGGTAGACTTACTACTCGCGCCATAAGTAAGGTAATTGTCGTTTCACATCTTGATCTATGATATTGGCGCGTTAGTGATTCCGAATTATTGAAGAAGTGCGATCAAGTGCGCAGTGCGAAATAATTTCTTTATGTCTTTAGAGAACTGGTAATGCTCCAAGCATGCCATCGACGTCGCGGTCGAGGGGCTCCGGGCGCGGGCCGGACGGTGCGCCACGGGCCCCAGTCATAGCGCCAATGTCGGAGCGGCAGCAGCTCGCTCTAGTGATGCAGATCTCATCACAAGACGCCCCGCCAGGTTTGATGCTGTACAACATCGTAAAGTTTACAAATGTTGAGCTGGTTGATCTGACTTCCCGCCTTTTTCGTGTTCAGCCGCTCCGACCCCAGCAGAAGAGAGAAAGCGATCTAGGCAGCAGCGTAACGAGCGCGGTGAGACACCTCTGCATGTGGCTGCAATACGAGGAGATCATGAACAAGTAAAAAAGCTGATCGTCCAAGGACAAGATCCCGATGTGCCTGACTTTGCTGGTAACATATTATTTACTTCTTTAAATAAGTGTCAATGTTCTATTAGTTTCCTTCATTTAATTCATGTTTCTACTTTCTTGCTTCCAATTACTAGTATGAAATTTATTTGCTTACTTCTGTGAAATCAAGGAATATACATGTTTGATGTTGAATTTTCAAAGTCAATGTTTGTTGTCATAGTCACTCACATTGTATTGATGTTTCGTTCATATTTGTTCACATACACAAATAGAAACATAAACTGTCAAATAAAATTAAGTTCAAGCTAAACAGAAAACAAGTATGATGTAAAAATATCAAACATTTACCGCCTTATTAATAAAAATAGTTAAACCTGGTTTAACTTACGCTTGGTTTATCTCGCATGCCGTCTCACTTCAATATTATTCAAAAGAAAGTGACGGCATGCGAGATAAACCAAGCGTAAGTTAAACCAGGTTTAACTATTTTTAATAATAAGGTGGTTAATGTTTAAAATGTTTATACTGTACGCTTGAATTTAACTATTTTTTGATGAATCCTCCCCTTGCACAAGCATGATTAGTTTGTATGGGGTGGTTAACAAGGAAACTAGTGATGTTAATAATACATTTCTAGCATTGAAAAATAAATAAACATTAAAATGGCAGTGTACCAAAAACAAAATGACCACTTGGTGAAACTTTGATTTTTAATTATTATTTGAAAATGTTTATTTCAAATTAGATACAAATAATATCAAATGCATTTTATGCGTTTAATACGATATTTAGGAATTAATATCTAACTCAACAGGTAGCAAAAATTGTAGCGCGTTCACCATCAAAAGGATTTGACTTGAGCAAATTTTATAATACTAAATAAAATTTTAAATATCATAGGGTGGACACCACTTCATGAAGCTTGCAGTTATGGGTGGTATCAAGTCGTAGTGGTACTTGTGAATGGTGGGGCTAATGTCAATGCTAAAGGGTTAGACGATGATACTCCTTTACATGATGCCACAACTTCTGGCAATCTCAAAATGGTCAAATTTCTCATTGAGCATGGAGCCGATCCATTTGTCAAGAATACCAAGGGGAAAATGCCATCAGATTATGCTGCACCACACATCTTTGAGTACCTGCAGTCTTTAAAAGGTATGTTTTTCCAATTCCAACTATTTTTTTATTTGATTGTCTAGTATGGATTAACTTGTTTAGCGGTACCTATCATATATTACAAAGTGCTCACTTACCAGTACTTAGGTATAATATATCACTTTTTTAAATGTACCTAAATACCATATTAGCAAGATTTGTGTAAAACCACAAAAACGTCTCATTATGCGGAGTTATTCAAGTCAGAGATCACTTTAGAAGTTAGTTCCATTTATTCTTTTGATGTTTTCTTCCACTTCTTTGTTATATACTGTAAAATTGCATTTTAATTTGTACTAGACAATCCACAAATAATATGGAGTTGCTTTATAGGGAAATGGTAACACAATTCTTCAAAATATAACATACTATAAAATATTTTAAGGGTAACAATACGGTCGACTCATACTATGTAATTTACACAAATTGACATTGTTTTTATTTAAATAAATCAAGAACTAGTCATGCTTGTCTCGAACACACTAAATGTTTGCTTCATATGATTAGAAGCTTTTGATTACATCCCTAAACTGCTGACTGTTCTTCCCATATAAGTCATTTAGCGTTGTATGTCTTTAGATTTGGCATGTTATGTTGTAATAATTAATCCTAGTAGATTGGTATAGAATAGTTGTTTTAGGGTAAGAAAATATCAATCAGCCAATGTTGTGATAATTTCAGCCCCATCGTCATTGCATGTTAATTGTGATATTTAGATTGATTAGTATTTTGTGATATGGACGTTGATTATGTGATAAGATTTGAAACAATAATAACAGTCTGTTATTGTTTCACTCTATGGTAAGTTTTGAAGAGTGTTTTAGAATAGATTGAATTTTACATTTAAATATATTTCAACCTGAACTTTACCTTCCCTAACCTATGAATATGGTGTAACATTAAAATATTAACATTGAAGATCCAAAATGCATCTTGTCTAACTCATTCACCAGGTAGTTACCCCATCCAAAAGGTTGGCTGGTTCTGATTTAAGGATACACAGAGTTTACCATGGCTATGCCATATGGAAGGAAGTAGGTACCTACCTACAATGTTATATTAATTAGAAAATACATAAACAAGACTTAATTTTTATTTACAAATTAATTTCAACTGCGTGAACCGTGAATTCGAAACCCAAATGTGAAACACTTTGTGGTGCTAATAGTTTCGGAGTTAAACGGCTGCGACATACGGGCGGACAGACAGGACGAAACTAAAGGGTTCCGCATTTTCCATTTTACTAGGGTACCTATTAATTCACTTCATAGACAAGAGCAAATTAAATAAGAAAAAAAAACCATTGTCACTCCAAACCTCCCTAAGTTTTGGATGGTGCAAAGCTACCAGGCGAATATGAATAACCTGTGTGTGTGTGTCTAGCTTTTTAGTTTAATATACTATTTCCTTTATTGATTTCTATATAAATTTAAAAATATACTTATTATTACTTTCGAAGTTCTCTGAACAATTTGGTATGAGTATAAACAAGTTATTTAAATAAATGCTGAATGACGTCTAGCACCTAGTCCATTGATATAATAAAAGCCTAGATGCACAGTCTCGAACAAAACAAACAGTCGAAGCTGTCGCCAAACACTCACCAATACACGCACTCCTACTACATGTAGTTATCGTCACTATAAACATATTTTTTTTTGGCAAATTCAACCTTACGCAGATTCCTTTTACAATGCAGTTATAAAAAGCAATATAAAAAGTATTTTGTACGACCGTGCAGAGACGCGAGCGACGCGAGACTATTTGAAATGAGTTCATTGTGAACTCATTTTAAGCGGACGGTTTTGAGACGCGGAGTGTGTATCTTGGGTTTTATTCTATCAATGACCTAGTCAATTTCAGATTCAGACGTGTGTCCCCACCACAGTTAAGTGTAACAATCACTAAACGGAGTTGTCATTGGTACAGTACCTACCTACTTTGTTAAGGAGCGTGGACATTGACTGTGTCCGATGTTATCCGCTTGCGTTTATTTAATGAATAGGTACACTACACTCTATTACGTTACATAATACAGTCATTTCATCAATGCACAGTAATAATATACCCAAGTATTTCTATGGCTTGTGTTCAAACGCCTACCCAAAAAGAACCGATTTTACTACCAAAAAAATCGAAATGCCGGCCAAAATGGATTAATGCTCACCAAATTGTGTTAAGTACACACGGCTACACATCAAGCTATACAAAACCAGTTAATCTTGGCCTCACTTTACTAGATCTTTTCGCACAATGAACGATCAGATTATACTGGTTTTGTATAGCTTGATGTGTAGCCGTGTGTACCTAAAGTAAAAGTATTGTAGAAAAAAAACAACCGACTTCAAAAACACCAAAAAGTGAAAAATAAACTTCAAAAGAAAAATCAGCTTCTGAAGTCGGTGACATTTGTTTGTTTGATTTGGCTTTTTTTGCCACCGACTTCAGAAGCTGATTTTTCTTTTGAGGTTTATTTTTAACCGACTTCCAAAAAAAGGAGGAGGTTATCAATTCGACTGTATTTTTTTTTTCTTTTTTTTTTTTTATGTTTGTTCGCTCATAACTTGCGACTGGGTGAACTGATTTTCATGATTCTTTTTTCATTTGAAAGCTGGTGCTTCCCGTTTGGTCCCATTGTCACCATTTCAATATCTGATGATGGGATCTTGTAGAAATCGGGGGAACTCTTCAATAAATAACACCAGATCAACCGCGATTGTTGCTATAGCATATCTAAGCATGGTTTACGCCATCACACAACATAATATCACGCCTGTACCCACTACAAAGGTTATAAAAACTATTTTGTGAAGATCTGATGAAGAACTTTGGAGATAGGCAACGGAACTCCTCAATAAATGATAGCAAATGGACTGGGTTAGCTGAAATCTCATATTGTCTGTCTATTGTTTACACCAGTTCCTAACATAACATCACGCCGGTACGTTGTGAAGGGGTAAGCACATGTGAAACACTAAAAAGTGAAAAATAAAAACTTTTTTACAAAAAATAAAACCGACTTCGACAAAAAAAACACTCAAAAGTGAAAAATAAACTTGAGAAGAAAATCAAGTTTATTTTTCACTTTTGAGTGTTTTTTTTGTCGAAGTCGGTTTTATTTTTTTCACTTTTTGGTGTTTTTTAAGTCGGTTGTTTTTTTTTGTAAAAAAGTTTTTTTATTTTTTCATTTTTAGTTGTGTATCTTATAGAATTAATATTTACTATGAAACCTATGCTTGTATAGCGTCAGAAAAAGCACGAAACACGTAATACGTGCCTATGTTTGAGGGTTGCCCTCGATTTCTCTGGGATTCCATCACCAGGATCTGGTTTCCATATCATGGTACCGCCCTTGAAATATCTCCATTCTAATAAAAAAAGAATCATCAAAATTGGTTCATAAACGAAGAAGTTATTCGCGAACACACATAAAAAAACGAACGAAAAATGTTCATAAATTATAAAAAATGGTCATAAAATGAAAAGTACTGGCCCAAACCATGCTAACTTTTTATGGGACCAAATGGCAACTATTCCGCATCAAACTAAAAAAGAATCACGTAAATCGGATCATAAGGGCGCCTTCAAATTAGGGCGTTAGCAGCGGGGCAGTCGCGCGGCTGCAGCACATTTTTATAAGAACAGCCGTAACAACCCGTTGATAATTGTTTATAGTCGCGCGGCTGCCGCGCTGCTAACGCCCTAATTTGAAGGCGCCCTTAATCGCAGCGTAATCGGTGTACATACATAGAAAAAAAAAAAAAACATTACTATACCGATCGAATTGAGAACCTCGTCCTTTTGGGAAGTCGGTTAATGAACCTATTTTTTTTTTATTCTATGCTATAAAGATTGATAAATACTTTTAAAGCTAATTGCAGACCAAATATTTTATCTTCATATGTCATTTGGGGTCGGCGCAACACGTTTTTTTCTTCCATTCAGCCCTGTCAATCGTCACGTTATCATTTATTCCGTTTTCCTTCATATCACCCCTCACACACTCCATCCATCTTTTCTTTGGTCTTCCTCTCCCTCTCCATCCATCCACATTTATATTATCGCTAAATAGATGTCACCAATATTGTATTTCACGACTTTCAATTTAGTCAGTTTTACTGAGGCAAAATAGCTTACGGTCGGTCCTAATTTTTTTTTGAATAAGTATCACATTTAATATTGCGTATCCCAAACACATGTAAAGTACTTGTTTTTCTTTATCTTTATTTATATACCTATGATTCTTCTGTACGTGTGTTTGTTACTGAACTCCTCCTAAACGGCTGGACCGTGTGTGTGTTCAAGTGGATTCGAGAATGGTTTAGATTAACAATTGGACCCGGTAGGCGGCGCTGCTGGCCGGGCAGGACGTTGTCTGACAGGCTAGTTGTTTCATGAATTTGATTAAAATATGATAAATAAATAAGTATTTCACTCTCAATATTACTAAAACAAATGGCTATGGTAAATAAAATATATAAATCACTGGTTTAATATTATTTTCACTTCTCTCGCTCTAAAATTCGTCTAATAATCGGCCCAACAGCCACAGGAACAACTTCAACTTCATAGAATAACCTCTTTAATTTGTTTCGCTAGAAGGTATTCTAAGAACAAGGGATTACTGCTTTTCATTACGAATACAAGGAAAGTTGATGGGAATAGGCTTCCCCCAATTACCTAAATCGCTTGATGGCAATAGGCTTGCTCTTAAATAGGTTGGTTGATGGTAATAGGCTTGCTCCTAATTACATCATTTGATGGGAGTAGGCTTACTCTTAATTACATTGATTGATGGCATTAGGCTTGCTCTCATTTACCTAAATCAGTGGATGGCAATAGGCTTTTCCTAATTACATCGGTTGATGGCAATAGGTTTGTCCCTAATTACATCAGTTGATGGCAATAGGCTTGCTCCAAATTACATTGGTTGATGGCAATAGGCTTGGTCCCAATTACATCAGTTGATGGCAATATGCTTGCTCCTAATTACTGATGGCAATAGGCTTGCTCAAAATGTTTTTATAACTGAGCAGTATGAGTAACGACATAAGTCAGGTGATAAGTCAAGTTTCCTACTGAAAAAAAAAAGTTAATTGGCGGGAACCATAATTATTTTTACAATAATTACAAGTTGCTGTTGCATTTCCTCGCAATCGAAGTGAAAAGTAGAGTGTAAAACTCGTCCATAAAACCCATTTTACTCTCTATTTTTTAACCATCCTCGCTCGCAAGCTCGCATCGGATGGATAAACGTCTCGCGCAAAATGGTGCGTTAGAACAATAAAAGTTTGGAGGCAGATAGGCAGGGTGGTTAATATATTCAGTTTATTAAGTCCACATATTTTGATGGGCAAATACGGAACCCTACATTGTGCGTGGTCCGACACACACTTGGCCGGTTTTTACAATAACGCTACCGTTTAGGTACGGTGTCCTTTTTTATTAATATTTTTTTTACTGTCCTAGTTTTTTACTACAGACTTGATAAAAATAACTCTAGTATGTATTTATTAAAATAAATAGGTATCACTGTTCGTATATTCGTACCCTAAAGACTCCCTAAATTACTGAACCGACATTCATGGAATTTTTAAAATACACGCTACAGTTAGTTTATAATAAAAACGTACCAAGGTTAAAAAAAAATGTAAAAATTCTGCGCTTTTTTTTTATTAATTAACAAATCGAAATGTTACAACGATGTTACCGCGTAAAGGAACGACACCGACGACGTTGACCATGGAGCACAATAACCAGTGGAGAGCGCGTGCGGGGGCTACCGCGGGCGCCAAACCTACGCTATAACAAGCGTACGCGGCGAAATTTTGCTCAGTCGCAAAAATTGTAGGCTAACGCACGAACGTCACGCGCTCCCGTTTTGAAAGCATTTATTACGAAAAATAATGCCTAGTTGTGCAATTAAATGGTGTGGAAAGTGTACTACAACTTCAAGTTACACAAAAGATGGGATAACATTGCACAGTTATGTGGTTTTCTATTCAATTTGATCAAAACAATGAAAAAAGAATCATATAATTGCTGTCTCTTTCTGGTACACTGATTTGCACTAATGCAGTTGTCTCTTTCTTTCATGATAGTGATGTTCGAGTTCGCAGTATCGCGACGGTTTATGGTATCGATATAATTTAAAATATAAGTTCTTAAAATACCTTATATTTTTTTGTTTCATTATTGCTATATTTTCAAACATGCTTATTCCCTTGGCTTTACTCGCAAATGTGTATAATATTGGCATAAACTTGTACATAACAGTAAAAAATGGAAGTGTATGATTTCTCTGCCTGCCTTTTACACAAAATTTTGACGCGTGGCTTGGAATCTATTTGAATCATTGCAATCCTAGACAATTATGTTTTTTTTATGTTTTTTTAGAGGCCAGTGTAGGTATGGAACAGACGTTACAATTTTAGTTTTGGAGTAAAGTCAGGCAATACGCGCATCGGCATGTGAACACATTGCTGGCAGTGGCGTGCCTGCAGAAAAATGGAGGCAAAGGCCTATGAAAAAACTGACACGATAGGGATAAAAAAATTGGTTGGATTGTGTAGCCTAGCTATGGAACGAGGACATATTTTTTTTTTATTACCATATTGCAGAATCGGGTTAACCTGCGCCATATACACCATTTAGGGTCCGAGAAGCATGGTCCTACGATGCACCGTTGCCGAGTTATGGGCGTTTTAAATTATTGTACCAAAATAAGTTAAATATAAATATCTTGAAAACGGAGCGTCCTAGGCAAAAAATGACCGAAATTTTAACCCCCCTTTGCTCCCCCCGTGATATCATGATCTTAACACACAAAATTAATTTGAACTAATTTGAGGTCCTTTTACTTTTTTTTTCACCAATTTGACGTAGAATCGACTAACCATTTAATTGATTTAGCTTCATGTGTAGCAAAAAAATATATTGATACTCGACTGACATTTATTACGAAAAATAATACAAATCCAAATGATTATATAAGAAAAACATATTCAAAACTAATCCATTTTAAAAACCAGTACCTAAATATATTATATTTTTTTAATTACAGTCTTCTAAGTTTAATAATTACCTGTTTTATTTCAAAATCGAACCCGTAATCTCTGTATTGCAAACAAATCGTTATAATACTAATAAGTCAAACAATTATCGATATCGATACTTTTTCAATTACATTTATGGAATCCCTAGAGAATGAGTTGTCATTTGGTTGTCAGTTCGTCAACCAATCACAGAGTCCGAAACGTACCTCTCCCCCCGCGGTATATTAGTGACTTTGATTTAGAACAAAAACGTGCCCATACTTTCTCCACTGGTTATTTTACTCCATGACGTTGACCGAGCGACTCGTAACGTAATCGTGTGAAGTTCGCACGTTTTCGGTTCTTTCGAAGAACCGGAATCGATGACGGCATTGTTTCTTTTCTTTGCAATTTTTATAGAATGATTTTATTTTATTATGATAATTTATTAAACTATATTGACAATATTCTGTATATAAATGAATGCAACGATTCTTTTGTGTTGTAATATTATGAGCTAATTTACATAAATAACTTCTAATTTAATCTGTACTTGTGTTTAGTTAAAATTATTTCGTGGAAAGGAGCGATTTGGGGCGTGTTACTTGCGCTGTCGAATGATGGCCGATCCTTAACGCCAACTTCGTGGCGGTCTTGCGGACCGATTTAGCATAAGTTTTTATTGTGGAAAAATTTCAGTTTACGGACGAGTATAAATTCTTCAAACTGTCGGACTACGTGAAATGCAAAGGAGGACGCTCTCGCACAACAAAGGGGAGTTCACGTTTACTCATTATTCGCCAAAGAGAGATAACTAAAATCATGATGCACGCCGCACATCAGTCGCGATCGTGCTGTCTGTGACCCCTGCGTAAACTCATATTGATGATCTGACATAATATTACGATTATTTTAGAAACACTCGACTAATGGATTGTCAAACTTACAGTGATGACTAGTCGTAGTATGCTTTATTTAAAACCTTTGTAAATAAACTGCAGAGGTTCTGAGGTAATTAAGTTTCGAAGTGTAATTTAAAAAATAGTAATACCTTGCATTTGCAGGTAAGTAAGTACGTTTCCGTGGGATTCAAGGGATATTCGCAATTAGATATACGATTACAATTTAATATTAACTATTCTAGTTATATTTTTTTTAACATTCTGCCCTAGCAATTGTCAAATTGCCATTGTCTTAACAACAAAGTATGGGGTATTAAACTCCTAGTTTTATTCTTTAATTACAAGGTTTTAAACTCACAATGGTTACTAAAACGGATTATCTTTGAATATTCTAATTTAATTCTGACAATAATCATTAGAAAAATTATTTACATTTAAACAAGGTATAGTTAAATAAATCAATGAGGAAAAATAATTGAAACTTGACATCATTATTATTGCTACATGCCGATTTAGTGTTTTGCCTACATTATATTATTACCTCAGTAATATATTTAAGCATATTTTATGTGACTAGGTTAAAAGGAACACTTCACTTTCATTAAGTACTGCTATTCTTTGGTTTCCAAGGAATAAATGTAGTCCTCGGGATATTTTTGACATGAAACTTTACCCATATTAAATTAGTGATTGTTACACTATTATACTATATTTAAATACCTATAGGTATTTTGTTATATATCATATATTTGTTTTACTGATAATGGAATAACCTTTATTTAAAGTTAACCTTCAAAACATGAAAACTGCCATGTTTGTCATTGGTATTAATACTATAAAATTAATGAGTAGATAGGCTTTACAACAAAGTAGAAACGCATTTTTTATCTATTTATTTATTATATTACTAAGACTAAATATAAATATGTGATACAAAATTGTTGTAATATTTTCTAATGGCAGTTGAAAGACAGTCATTTATGCGTTATAAACAAGGCAAGTAAATACATTTTGTTATACAGATAGTAATTTTGAATAGTCTAGATTATCATTAAGTAGATATAGATGAAATGTAGTTAATTAACTGAAACCATTTTGCCTTTTTGAAAATATTCACACTCACTACACAAACATACACTATGCAGTTAATATCCCTGGTATATATTTTTTGTGATTATTTTAAGTGTGTGCTCAGATTTCATTCAAATTCAAGGGCCTGATGTTTTATTTATGAAGCCTTATTTGTACCACATAAGAATAATTAACATGTTTTTGTTGATTTTTGCAAGATCTTAATCAACTGACTCATTTTCCATTGATACTCATTCAAAATTATAAATTTATTAAATAAATTAACAAAGTTTTAGTTCACCGCTCCCTAATATAATGTACTAAAGAAAAGCATATCATAATAATTTTTTGCTCATTCAAATACATTCAACACAAATGACATTAATTCTATGCTAAAATTTGAACGTAACAATCTAGATAAAGTTTCATTTGAGCAGTTTTAAAGAAACTAGTGTAAATACTTACACAGGAAAAAGTTCCTATTTATGTGGAACATGTTGGTTTATTTAAACAGATATTAACGCGAGAGCAACACACGTCAGTCGGGCAAGGGATGACAGCACCAAAAAAGGTTGCAATGCCAGTGGTAACAGCGATTGCAGTAAGCGGAACAACATGGAGACCCTAGCCCAGGGGGAACATTTCGATGGCAAGGACGTCACCGCACAGGAAAAAGGGGGCGCAGCCGAGACCCGTGACGGTTAGAGGCATAAAAAGCAAACTTTCGTATTTTGAAAGCATCGATAACCGGCGCCACAAAACGCCGCCACTCGCCTACGTACGTCGTGTTACTGACTTACATGGACACAATGTCAAAACTACAAAATATTATTTTTTTATTATGAATATAAAATGTTTTATTTTCTTTCTGGCATATATATTGCTGAAATTAAAAGATTAGAACCATGTTCTGTCCATCTGTGTCAGTCTGTATGTATGTATGTTTGTTTGTTTGTTCACATATTAAATGAGCATGGTTATTTTACGTCATGTAGCCAATGGCTAGACCTACATACTTTTATCTCTTTTGGTTTTAGAAAATACAGGTCAAAGAAAAAATCTTTGAGTATTGTTCAAATATGAGGTGTTATCACTTCAATATAAAAAATATATTTCCTGTCAAGTACACATTTTAGGGTTTTTAGTAACACGGCGGTCTGTCTGCCCCAATATTGGCTCTGCTTAGATTTAGGTCTCGGAAACCAAAACAAAAAAGCTTGTTAAAACCATGACGTGATTACCCCACTCATGACCATTTCCAAAGATAACACGTGCCGAGGACATAAATAATTTCTGAGCAAATTTTCAGTACACAATATAAATTGCTTTCAGATGGTAATCAGCTAAGTAGCGGGGTGGTTTCGTCGACTCAAGACGATTGCAATAAACGGCCGCATGACGACGCTGACAATGAAACTGTCGAAGATGACGTTTCCAAACGAAAGAAACGCAAGGACAACGAGGAGAAGGAGCCAATGGGCAAACCGGCTCCGGTGGCGCGCGGGGGCCCTGGACGGTAAGACAAAGTTTATACTCGGCAGTACTTCCCTACAGTCAACTTTTCACTTAAATCATTGCATATTACGTCGACGAGCTTCGACGATAGTCGGCTACACTAAAATAAACCAGTCAAAATCATAACCCTCCTTTGGCTTTGCCGTAGTCGGGTAAATAGTAATGTTGCTTATCTTAAAACTGTCCTACAGATGTTATTTTGCGTATTTACAGGATCCTTACCGGCAGTAAACCACCGGGGCCTGCTAGTAAGACAGGCGCTATACCGCTGGGCAAGAACAGCGGCGGACAGAATGTAAACAAGGGAGGAGCGGGTTCCTCCGGGAAGGGGAATGTACAAGCGCAGGGGAAAGGAGGCGGTGGAGGCTCTAAGGCCAACGCGCAAGGCTCACATCAGGTAAATAATGTTCATGTATGGTCCCATGTCTTAGACGAAAAAATGGTTGATTTGTACACCACGGATTATTATATTATACCTTCAATTCATGTACAGAACTACAGACATTTATGAGTGCAATCAGATTATTAAATGTTTATTCCCACATAGTTTCTAAAACAAATATGATTGTTAGGGCAAGTCTGGCGGAGGAAAGGGCGGGTCATTGCAAGTAGGCAAACAGGACAGAAAAAGCCCAGTTGCTAGTCCGAAGCCGAACCAGAACAAGGACAATAATGATGGCGACGAGGACACGAAGACCCACGAGGCAGCACCCAAGGTCCCGCCGCTCAAAATTGTGATACCAGGTGGCGCGGGCGGCTCCGGCAATCGGAACGAACAAGAAGGCGAGGGTAAGACTCAATCCTATTTTGATTCCACGAATCTTAGTCAGCAACTCATCGTACATCATTAAATCATCATACATCAAACATTTTTAATACTGAGTTTTAGTTCGATAATACCCTTCGATCAATAATAGTACTAGATTAAGCATCAGGAACAAAACTAAGTCGCTCAAGTGGCCACGTTTGCACACACGTAAACATCTACATAACATCTTAGAAAAAAGTTCAATATTATTAACAACTTCAGATGATTATAAACCTTAACACTTAAACATAAGGTTTAATTATCATTGTAAAGTATATTTATTTAAGCCCTTTCATCGGAGAAAGATTAGAAGCAAAACATTTTAAATGTCGCTCCAAAGTAAAAAGTCATCAGTACAAAAATATTCATTCTAAAATGAAACTTAAACTCTAAGCAATACGGTTAAAAGCATTTTGTGTACAATGTCGTGCTTATTCTATTGCGGAACTAGCGTTCCCTGTTCAAGAACATGATACAATAGTTGGTGCGTTGTAGTAAACATTGGCCAAACAATTATAATATTCGCTGATTTAATTATATTTACAGTTTAATTATGTTTAAATATTATGAAAAAGCACATAATGATATTAAATTAACGAAAAAAAGATATTTCTTCCAAAACCTTGGTGTTACGGTGGTTATTTACGCAGTTTTTGAACGCATACTGCGGTATTTTGACGTCTTAATGTTGGCTATGATTGGACCATACTAATTTGAAATAAGACCACAAATACGTTTGTGGTCTTATATTTCGGGCCGTTTTTGAAGCGCTTATCGGGAATCTAGTACATTATTGATCGAAGATAATACCTAAAAATGCACACATCGATTTTTCTAATAATATTGCTGATTGTGAAACCATGAACACGGTATTAATAAAGAAAAAAATCGGTTTACGATACTATTCCCTTTTTGTTGTCTTTAACTAATTTGACTAGGTGGAACAGGTCAAAGAGGAAGCGGGAAGGGACGCGGTAACGCATCAACGCTGCCATACGTGATTCCATGCACGAGTGCTGACACTGGCCAAACTTCAGATAGCTCCGACGGCACCTCTGACGACAAGAGAGGAGAAGGCGGAAAGGTAAAAAACCTCCATCTTCTTAGACATTTCTAATGTTACAAAACATTCGTGTGCTAGTGTTACAGAATGCAAAGCCTCCTTTTTATTTTAACTATACTTTAATGATTATTCTAAATACCTGAACTAACATATGCTCATAAACCTACTTTTCGTCCGAAGGCTGGACAGAGAGTCCTCCGTTCTCATAGGACGAATGATGGGGATAAAGATAAGGAGAGGACGTCCCCTCAGACAGGGAATGACAGCCGCTCCGGGGCGGGACAAGCTCAAGCTAACTTGAATTCCAATAAAAGTCCTACACCTTCGGGCTCTGTAAGTACATGAGTAGTTCAACTTTTTAACAACAGTAGTTAATATAACTCACACGATCCTTTTCAAAATTTTACATTCCTTTAAGTTGTATGCAAAGATTTTATGAGTATGCAATGTTAATACTGAAATGCTCTTTATTTTAGGGCCACGATCACGATCACACTGTCTCTTCGAGTTCTTCAAGGGCAGAATGTAAGTTTTAACTTACTACACTACTAACTAACCCACTCAGGTTATGTTCTAACTGTCTTAATGCGCAATGTTGTGCGTTGGGTATATAAGTGGCGCCCGAAATTTAACGCGCGTCACATTTTAAGCCTTTTGAGTTTGGTATAAAAATATCTTTTCCCATATACTTTCATTCTAACATTAAACTATCATTTACAGCTCATTCAGGCCATGTTGAGCTACATCCACGAAAGAGGAAAATTAAAGCGTCAAAAGATGGACACTCTCGTGATCAATCCAAAAATGAGCAGTCACACGAATCAAGCGCCAGTCATAACATCACTCACTCCAATCCGTATCAAATGTACATTCATATACGGAAGCAGGTTAGTTCAAATGATATTATGGAGTAATTCATTATCTCGATGCAGAAAACTTACGAATTATTGTTTTGATCTATTATTCTACAGATTGATCGTCGTCAGAGGAGCTTATTCCCGGTAAAGCCAAAACCTCCAAAAGACTTTAACAAATATTTGATGAATCGGTGCACATACACTCTCCAGGGTAATGTAAACCCTGATCCTCAAGTGGAAATACCGCCTAATTTGCCATCCCAGATGATTAATGAATTTATTACTCAAGAAAAGGAGAGGTATGTCAAGTTCATTTCCTTTTACTTATTTATTTCGTATATCTGACTTATTGCATTTGCATAATTCGGTATGTAAAGTATTTTTTAGGTATTTTTTTTTTATTTTTATTTCGTAAAACATTTAATTTTAAGCCACTAATTTGAAGCATTTTGTTTTCCCATTAACAGTTATTTTTTTATTATTTTTTAAAGTAATATTCGTGATGACGTCATTTCGTATCCTGAATAGCTTTAAGTCTTTGCCACGTTTTCAGTACATACAAAAAACACATATAACTTCAAACTTGACATTGCCAACAGTTAATACTTGACAGATCACATACCTTACTGATTTTTTATTTTGTTGTGAAATGTTAATGCTGTGATCGTGGCTGTGATTTCCTACGATTTTTAGCTTTAATTTCCATCCATTAGCCGTGCTGCGTATCCGTGCAATGAATCGGTCATCGATAATTACTGCTAAATGCTTCGTACCGTCATGTAGAAACACTACAACAAATAGCCGACACAAATTGTTTGTAAATGTGAAAGAAACGCTAAAAAAGAAGTGGTGCGAGGAGGTAAATATGGAATACAAGCCTGGGCGTCGTCTTTTTTGTTGCGAAGATCATTTGAACGTAAGTATTACAAAAAAAGTACCTATGTAAAAACGAAGGCGAAAAGTAGGTACCTAATTAGTAGAATCCTGAGATAGAATCCTACAAAAAATTCAGAGAACATGTCGGGTGGTCAGGGCTCTCGAAATGAAAATTAAATCTCGTGAACTACTTTTATATTAGAACAATTTCAGCTTTCAATTTACTTCAAGCCATGTTTAACATTCAATCTTTTTGCAGTTGGAAGAAGATCTTGAAAACTACCAATATTACAAATTAATGAAAGGAAGACCTGTACCTACTCATTCAGTAGTCAGCCACAAACATGTTGGATACCTAGATGCTGCAGTGTTAATTGCATGTGGTTTAATAAATTTACAAAGTGAAATAATAAAGACTGATTAAATAACATTATCGTTTTATTTGTATTATGCACTAAACAGTAAATACTGTTGAATTTACAAGAAACGAGCAGTTAATATACCTGTACAAATTACAATACCTTATTTTACACCTTATAATATATTCTCTTTATTTGTTTCACTTACATAATAGATTACATTTTTAAACATTTCTTTTCTCATTGGCCGTTACGACTATCGGCACAAAGCTAGCAGAGTTCACATACCACATATCGACAACCTCGTGTGCTAAGTCCAGACATTTTATTTGCTTCTCTTTCTCAGCTTTCACGAGGTTCTCGTTCTGTCATGAATAGTCCTGTCAGTGATGATAGACTGATCCCAGTACAACGTTACATGGTCTTTTTAGAGAACTGGGTTGGGCACATAATTGTAGTAAGTACGATACCTACCTCTGATTCTACAAGTTTATATTTCAAGGCAAGTTGCTGGTGAATAATCCTGGCCACTTGATTGTGCCTGTGCAAGTACTCGCCGTTACCCAGATGAGAACAACCAGAAATGATATGTCTGATGGACTCACCCGGACGGTGGCATGCCCGACACACGTCAACCGTCCCGTCCTTCATAATAGTAATAATAATCTTTTTGTATATAAACATTTTCCAAAATATTAACGCTTTATCAATCAGGTCCCTATTGTATTGATGATGGTTCACTGCTCCTTTTTTCCAACCAAAATAAAAACACCAGTGTATGTTTGCATCCACCGGCAGAAGCAGCACAGCCATCACAAGTTGCTTGCAATATGACTTCAGCCTTTTCGTTGAGAGTTACCATGTACTGCTTATTTGACACTCGGTGTTCTGGAACTACTTTGGCCCTCACGATGTCCTTGACTTGGTCTCTTTTGACTTCAACATAGCCAACAGCAGAGTCCACATAGGAAGCGCGAGACAACCTTTAAATATATTAGTTAAGTAGTAAAATTACTAATGTAAATGGGTGCAAGGTATTTATAAATATAGGTAGGTACAGCAGTAGTTACATTGTTACTTACATTAGAGCTTTAGTTCCTCAGATTTCAGCGATGTTATATTTATCATCATTTTTCATGATCATAACATTCCAACTCCAGGATCATAACATTATCCAATTTGGGCAAGTTAGTGGAGTCGCTGCGTTCAAATTGATCCATATTTAACTAATCCATACAATAGGCAGGCAGTTCCGTAAAGCGTGCAATGGTCGATCAATGGTGCAGTAAGTATCAAAGTCCAACGGGAAAGCAAGGTCTGTCGTGTACAAAGAATAAACGTAGAGAAAGAGAAATTAAGGTAGCGCGCGATCCGTCCTTAGCTAGCATCTAGTAATGACACTGACAATGACGGACTGACAACTAGAGATGGGTAGCTATTCCAATAACTAGCCAAATAACGGCTATTAATGAAATAACTACGGCTATGATATCCGTCAAAACGATAACTAGCTATTGGCTACTGGCTGGCTACTGGCTAGATGGCACAGCGGATAGTCGCCACAGAGTATATTATTATAACTAATACGCGCTACGTTGCCGTAGCCGGTAGCCGTCCCGATATTCGGTAGCCGGCTAGCTGGAGTAGCCGTTAGCTGACTAGCTGTGTGAGTGTGTGCGTGTTCACTGCACTGAGTAGTGTGAGGTGTCACTGACTCTGGCAGAGCCACCATCAGGGATTTTCATTTTGAAAACACAAAAAAATTGTCGCTAATTAGTCGAAATTTGTCGCCAAATATCAGAATTTGTCGGTCACTGGTTCAAAAGATATAAGGGTTTATAGGTGGCCGATCTGGAGAGAGTCTCCCCAGCAGGGCCACATTTATATCTCAAAAACTAGGGCACCTAGCAAATATCTCTTTTCTCCCATAATTTGTCGCCAATTAGTCGGAATCAGTCGCCAAATATCAGAGTTTGTCGGTCACTGGTTCAAAAGATACAAGGGTTTATAGGTGGCCGATCTGGAGAGAGTCTCCCCAGCAGGGCCACATTTATATCTCAAAAACTAGGACACCTAGCGAAGATGTGTTTTCTCCCATATTTTGTCGCCAATTAGTCGCAATTTGTCGCAAAGTTACAGATTTAGTCGGTGTGTAATTAAAAAGATATTAAAGAATTCAATTTCCCCATACAGTGGTACAAGCGAGTACAAAATACTTTATGTAGTTTCTAGACAGTATCTATGACGTCTTATGGAGGAAATAATATTGAATAAGTACCTACTTATAAATGTTACAAATACCTATTTGTAACATTTTCTGAAAGTACAATAATTTTAAGGTAATAAATCATTTTATATTTCGACAACAGAAGTTTTATTATTCTAACCTCAATTAAGATAAAATAAAAACTCAACCCGTCCATACCCACAACACAACACTCGCAATCACCTCAAAATACACACCAACACAACACACATCAAACGAACTTTATGGAAATTCATTTTTATATAATAAAATTTGATTACAATTGACAATACTTTTTCAACGTTTAAGTATTTTAAACATTTTACTAAAGGTACGACATTTATTTATTATTCTAAAGTTAATTAGAGCTTAACATTGTAAAGTGGTAAAACAGTTGCATGCGACTGTACATCTTTCACCAAATAGACCAAGAGCAAGGTTTAATGTTTTCAAAGAAGTTTAAGCCACTCTAACCTAGTAATTTAAAACATAAAAACATGAATTAAATTGAGAATTTATCTCTCTCGGACATTTCTAAAGACTTTAGACCGATAAAACTAGAAGTATATTACACATATTAATAGAAATATTTTTTTCTTGGTATTTTTCGTGAACTCTTCGACCTAGCTCTTGGACTATACCTTACTAATTGAACTCATTATATCTCCTAAACTAAGATCCGATTAAATCTGTGACTTGGCGACAAGTTGCGACTAATTGGCGACAAAATATGGGAGAAAACACATCTTCGCTAGGTGTCCTAGTTTTTGAGATATAAATGTGGCCCTGCTGGGGAGACTCTCTCCAGATCGGCCACCTATAAACCCTTGTATCTTTTGAACCAGTGACCGACAAACTCTGATATTTGGCGACTGATTCCGACTAATTGGCGACAAATTATGGGAGAAAAGAGATATTTGCTAGGTGCCCTAGTTTTTGAGATATAAATGTGGCCCTGCTGGGGAGACTCTCTCCAGATCGGCCACCTATAAACCCTTATATCTTTTGAACCAGTGACCGACAAATTCTGATATTTGGCGACAAATTTCGACTAATTAGCGACAATTTTTTTGTGTTTTCAAAATGAAAATCCCTGATGGTGGCTCTGCCAGAGTCAGTGACACTAGTGTGAGACGCGCGAGTGCGAACTTCACTCGCATCGCACATCTCATTCTCACAATAGTCACAAAATAGATGAGGGAAAGAGAGGGCATTATAGTTAGTAATTTCATCGTTTAGTGTAGAATTTACGAAATACGATAGTTAGAATAAGTACGACCTACGAGAAGTCATTTCTTTTAAAAAAATTAGGAAATAAAATAAAAAGTAAACGAAATCATGAATTTTCCAAACTTATTATTATTTATGTTGCCGGGGTGAGGATCGAACTCGAATTGCTGGGCAGTTGATCTTGATCTAGCTACGCCGCGCGCCGCTGCGCCGCTAGCGAGGGCTAGTTGTTATTGGTCAATAGCCAAGTAGCCAAATAGCTGGCTAGCTAGCCGGCTATTCCACGACAAATAGCTGGCTAGCTAAGCTATTGAAATTTCGGCTAGTTACCCATCTCTACTGACAACAACAGTTTTTTTTAAATTTATCTTGAAAAGCACGAAGGAAGTAGTCTATTCAGGAAACTTTATTACGTCATTTAGAGGTCAAATGAAAGTCAAATCGTTACAAGTATTATTGTGAAAATAAACACAATCTTGTAATATAGAAAGCTAAAAGTAGAAAAATAAGACATAAGACCTCAAAATCTCCAAATGGTTTTGGAATCAGCGTAGGTTAATATTTACTTTACATACCGAATTGCTGTAATCACATTTTCTTTGTTTTATGCAGAACCAGGCTACGCATACAACATCTAGTAGAAAAAGAGAAGCTTGTGTTGGCCGTTGAACAAGAAATATTGCGCGTTCACGGGCGCGCCGAACGCGCTGTGGCAAATCAGGTAAAGTTGAACCTTTATGAAACCGGTGGCTCACACTATATTAACATCGATAGAAATACGTCGCCTATTACTTTGTAATATCGTTGCATAGCTAAATAGGCGTTGTTAACCTAACCTATGGTCAGTCTAGCTAGGACCATACCTTGTTCAAGTCTGTCTTATGTCTAGCCTACTGAGTGGTTGTCTTCGTCGAAAAAGTCGCGGCGCGCACGCAAGTCAAGAACTGGTTCGGTGGTACTAACCTATTAGACTACTGGCCCGTGTTGAAAAAATTATGGGTCATGGGAACCACCAGGAGACCTATCTAGAACGATATAAGAGCATAAAATAATAAGATTCAGCACTATGCCGTCACTTGTAAGCTGTCCAACCGAGTGCAGGTGAGAATTCAAAAGTACAGGTAAAGTGGGTACATTTTGGTCATATTTTTTTGTACTGCATTCTTACCATCGATGGATCTATGAAAAATAATAAGAAAACGCGTAGTGCCGCAAAAAAAATGGTGCGCCACAAAGTCGAAATTTTTATTTTATTGTCCGACAATTTCCAGGGTAAAGGTCATTTGATTTTGTACGGCATCAGTTTCATACTATTTCAATACTGCTTCTAATCCATTATTCCGCAACGCCGTACAAAAATCATGCGACAAGGGGAAATAATCGAGGGTTGCAACCTTGCAACCCCCTCTCTTTCCGTGGTTCAGGGGGTGATTTGACACAACATAAAATTAATTTATTTTGAAAGTATTTTATGCATAGATAATATTTTTTCATATGCCGTACATTTTCGTTTGTCCAAAGAAAAACAATTTTTTTATATTAAACCAAAAAGTATACAAAACTGTTGATACTGGGATTGACAGTTTCAATTCTTGGATATAATATAAACACCGTTTCAGTTTAGTTAGACGTCATAGTGATTTTATCATATTATCAATTGTTCTCTTCAAAAATATGTTAATGCCGTACTGTATCCTGTATCAGATGGCCTATATCAGCACCCTAGGCCTGTATCAGTACCCTTAAAATGGTAGCGTCATTTTCATCAGCCTAAAAGATATGGTCTGCATTAAAATGTACGGCATCATTTTTTCCTAATTTATTTATGTTAATACTATTTAAAACAAGGGATAAAATTTAGAAAACTGGTATATTTAATTAATCTATGATATTTAAACTTTTGCAATAATTTGCAAAATTTCAGTTTTTGTATTTCTCTATAACTTTTTTTAGAACAGTTTCTTTTGAACGGTAATACTATTTATCAATTGTATTTTACAATATCATGTAAAAAAAAAGTTCCCGTACAGGATCAAATGACTTTACAGCTTTAAAAATCAAGGATACGATGAAATTATAGTAGATTGTACACCAAGTGCATAAAACGCTCCATTTTGCGCGAGAAGTTTATGGATGGATATAAAGTAGAGAGTAAAATGGGTTTTATGGACGAGTTTTACACTCTACTTTTCACTTCGATTGCGAGGAAATGAAACAGCAACTTGTAAATATTGTAATAATAATTATGTTTCCCTCCAATTAACTTTTTTTTTCATCAGTAGGAAACTTGACATAACACCTGACTTACTCATACTTACTGCTCAGTTATAAAAACATTTTGAGCAAGCCTATTGCCATCAACCAATGTAATTAGGAGCAAGCCTATTGCCATCAACCAATGTAATTAGGAGCATGCCTATTGCCATCAACTGATGTAATTGGCACCAAGCCTATTGCCATCAACCAATGTAATTAGGAGCAAGCCTATTGCCATCAAATGATGTAATTAGGGACAAGCCTATTGCCATCAACCGATGTAATTAGGGAAAGCCTATTGCCATCAACCAATCTTATTAGGAGCAAGCCTATTGCCATCAACCGATGTAATTAGGAGCAAGCCTATTGCCATCAATCAATGTAATTAAGAGTAAGCCTATTCCCATCAAATTATGTAATTAGGAGCAAGCCTATTGCCATCAACCAACCTAATTGAGAGCAAGCCTATTGCCATCAAGCGATTACGGTAATTGAGGGAAGCCTATTCCCATCAACTTTACTTGTATACGTAATAAAAAGCAGTAGGTAATCCCTTGTTCTTAGAATACTAACGAAACGAATTAAATTAAGGAGGTTATTCTATGAAGTTGCAAGTTGTTCGTGTGGCTGTTGGGCCGGTTACCAGTGCCGATTACCTTGGGCTTCGACGAAGATTTTACTTTATGCTCTAGAGCATAAAACGCGACTTTATGTCGCCTACGCACGTTATAAAGACGCATTTTAGAGCGAGAGAAGTGAAATAGTAGATTGTACACCAAGTGCATAAAACGCACCATTTTGCGCGAGACTTTTATCCAATATAAAATGGGTTTTATGGACGAGTTTTACACTCTACTTTTCACTTCGATTGCGAGGAAATGAAACAGCAAGTTGTAAATATTGTAAAAATAATCATGGTTCCCGCCAATTAACTTTTTTTTTTCAGTAGGATACTTGACATAACACCTGACTTTCTCATACTGCTCAGTTATAAAAACATTTTGAGCAAGCCTATTGCCATCAACCAATGTAATTAGGAGCAAGCCTATTGCCATCAACCAATGTAATTAGGAGCAAGCCTATTGCCATCAAATGATGTAATTAGGGACAAGCCTATTGCCATCCACCGATGTAATTAGGAAAAGCCTATTGCCATCAACCAACCTAATTAAGAGCAAGCCTATTGCCATCAAGCGATTTAGGTAATTGAGGAAAGCCTATTCCCATCAGCTTTCCTTGTATTCGTAATGAAAAGCAATAATCCCTTGTTCTTAGAATACTAACGAAACGAATTAAATTAAAGAGGTTATTCTATGAAGTTGAAGTTGTTCGTGTAGCTGTTGGGCCGGTTACCTGTGCCGATTACCTTGGCCTTCGACGAAGATTTTACTTTATGCTCTAGAGCATAAAACGCGACTTTATGTCGCCTACGCACGACATAAAGACGCATTTTAGAGCGAGAGAAGTGAAAAGATAATTATTGATGTACATTTAAAATGAACAATAATTTTTTGACGGCATTATTTTTAATAGTACTTTTGAGTGCTAGATAATGTTTTGGAACCGAAGCCGTACTTTTTCAAATCACCCCCTGGACCACGGAAAGAGAGGGGGTTGCCACCCTCGATTATTTCCCCTTGTCGCATGATTTTTGTACGGCGTTGCGGAATAATGGATTAGAAGCATGTGGTTCTGGTTGGCTGGACATTTCTTCAAAACTGCTCGCATTTAAGTAGGTCAATAGGGCACTTTATGTGACGGCTAAACACCCTTATTTCAGAATAGGTGACGCTACAGAATCTTAGATAATCGATCGAAAGCGTGTCCAGCCAGCTTGAAAAACCACTTTTCGCTGGTCTCTCAATCTCCGTAACGGAAGTGATTTTGACGACTTTTTGCATATCAACGGGCGTCACATAAATATGTGACAGGCATCAAGCTAAAAGTTTTGTGATACGTACAGTGGTTTAGTAGAAAAATGCAAAAAACTGTGTCCAGCCATCTTGAATTTACGTAGAAAACTTTTGGCTGGCACTTCCGAATCCCACATAACGGGAGCGTTTTCGAATATGGTTCCTTTACTAATACTTGGTGACGCAATGTGTGACAGTAATAACGTTTGATTTATGCCGTCACATGCAAGGGTTTACGAGATATCAATGAAAACTTAATGTATACTTGTGTCCAGCCATCTTGAACTCAGGCTGGCTGGACACCTGTATCTCCGCTGCCTGATGATCTACGACCTTCAAAATGGTATCAAAATGTTGTGACGGGGACGATAATGGTAACCTGAATTTGTGACGGAGAAACTTTGCGTAGTTTCAAAGATATTGATCTATTAAATTTTCCCATACAAACACTGTAGTAGGGTTACCAATATTGTAGGTTTTATGTAGGACTAAGTATATTTTAAGGTGTTTTCTTTAATGGACGAAAATTCGCGTATTGGTGATACTAATACGAACAACTGTAGATATTTTAATCAATAGAAGACAAAAGTGTAGAAGTGAGGAAGGGGGGGGGGAGATTTTTTTTTAATGTTATTGATTATTTACGTGCAGATACCTATCTACTCTTTTTAGTAGATAATTATTGGTGTTTTTATGGTAAGTACATAGGTAGATATTGTGTCAGGATAACAGACTAATGCTCTAAGGTATTTAAATGAAAAAATAATGTAGGTAAATAAAATCACATTTATTTATTTGCGCTAGAGCGTTTCAATGACGAAAATGACGACGATCAACTCCATTTGCACTTCAATAACCCCCGCCTTGTACCAAAGCGTTGTTTTTACCGCCGCCCTAAGTGTTTGAAGCGCAAATGAAGCCGGTGGTCGTCATTTTAATCATATAAATAGCTGAAAAAACTAAAATATTCTTCAATACCTATTTATGGAAAAGAATAAAATTATTACACAAAATAAATCACAGCATCAGTCTTCATTTGGTTTTAGTACGTACTACCATTATTACGCTGTCACACTCACAGCCTGTGTACAATCTCAGTGTCAGTGCATCAGTGTTGCCAACAAGACCGATATAGAATCTGCTAAAATGGTGTTAAAATTATGCCAATTGCTTTATAGAAATGCTAAAAAATCTGCTAACATTTTTCAGTGTCAAATGAAACGTAACATAGTTTTAACTTTTTTATTATTTAACAAAATATACATACTGTTTTAATCGACTATGATCTCAAATACTCTTTCCATTATGTTGGCACCAGAAGCGCCAACAATATAGTAAAGGGATTTTTTTTCTAAATGGAAATAATTGCGTACGCATTAATGTATTTTATTTTATAATTATTTTATATGCTAAAAATATGCTAAACAACTAATAAGTTTGCTAAACAACATGAAAAAATGCTTAATTGGCATCACTGAGTGCAATGCACTTTGTTCTTTTTTGTTAGTGTTTTTAATTATTATTTTGAATTAACACATACTTACGCTTTTTACTGCAGGAAAACCTTTTATTCCCACGGAGAAATCAAATACAAAGCAGGCGTGGCTGCTACCGGCCGATTAGTCGATTAAAAAGGAATCCTTTATTTATGTAAAAATTATGGTCACCTCACAATATTAATGGATGTTTGTATGGGAAAATTTAAATGATCAATATCTTTGAAACTACGCAAAGTTTCTCCGTCATAAATTCAGGTTATCATTATCGTCCCCGTCACAACATTTTGATACCATTTTGAAGGTCGTAGATCATCAGGCAGCGGAGACACAGGTGTCCAGCCAGCCTGAGTTCAAGATGGCTGGACACAAGTATACATTAAGTTTTCATTGATATCTCGTAAACCCTTGCATGTGACGGCATAAATCAAACGTTATTACTGTCACACATTGCGTCACCAAGTATTAGTAAAGGAACCATATTCGAAAACGCTCCCGTTATGTGGGATTCGGAAGTGCCAGCCAAAAGTTTTCTACGTAAATTCAAGATGGCTGGACACAGTTTTTTGCATTTTTCTACTAAACCATTGTACGTATCACAAAACTTTTAGCTTGATGCCTGTCACATATTTATGTGACGCCCGTTGATATGCAAAAAGTCGTCAAAATCACTTCCGTTACGAAGATTGAGAGACCAGCGAAAAGTGGTTTTTCAAGCTGGCTGGACACGCTTTCGATCGATTATCTAAGATTCTGTAGCGTCACCTATTCTGAAATAAGGGTGTTTAGCCGTCACATAAAGTGCCCTATTGACCTACTTAAATGCGAGCAGTTTTGAAGAAATGTCCAGCCAACCAGAGCCACATTTAGAAGCAGTATTGAAATAGTATGAAACTGATGCCGTACAAAATCAAATGACCAAATTTACCCTGGAAATTGTCGGAAAATAAAATAAAAATTCCGACTTTGTGGCGCACCATTTTTTTACGGCACTACGCGTTTTCTTATTATTTTTCATGGATCTATCGATGGTAAGAATGCCGTACAAAAATATATGACCAAAATGTACCCACTCTACCTGCACTTTTGAATTCTCACCTGCACTCGGTTGGACAGCTTACAAGTGACGGCATAGTGCTGAATCTTATTATTTTATGCTCTTATATCGTTCTAGATAGGTCACCTGGTGGTTCACATGACCCATATTTTTTTCAACACGGGCCAGTAGTCTATATTCAGTACAGGTATAATACGGATATTGCACCACCAATCAATTGTCATTTTTTTTAGGACTGCCAAAACACGGTTGCCATAAAAAAATTGTATGGCAATAGTAACCTGTGACATTACTAATTTATCAACTCAATGACTAGGTACATACTATTTATTAGTTTGAAAGCAAATCTAAATGTAACTTTACAGTAAAATTAAAATAATTCGGATAAAATAAAATGTTTTAGGTTTTAGTAGAAGAGTTGTGTTTTGGAATTATTGGTTAATGGTGCAACTAACCAATTACAGTACTGTTCAGAAGCCGTTTCTTGATCTTATAATGTGATGCGTTTTATCCATACAAAATAATATTCTTTGTTTCAAAATATGTTTTTTTTTTTACTACAGTCACTCCCGTTCTCCGTGTGCACGATACTTCGAGACAAGGAAGTCTACAATGTATTGGCTCCGGAGCAGGAAGAGAAACGCAACGCGCAGCGCTCCCGCTGCAACGGCAGACAGATTAATTCATGGCTTCAAGAAGTCGATGATAAATGGGAAAAGATCAAGGTATTCTTGAATTCTTCACATACTACGCACATTTGCATAAAAACACATAATTATGATTATGTGACATAAATTAATTTATATTACAGGAAGGAATGCTTCGACGTCAACACACGGAGGCACAAACTCTGCATGCTGTCCAGATCATGGGATGGGAATGGAAACTAAAGGAGTGTGGCATTTGTGACTACAAAACGACACCCAAAATTGATACAGTGCATGTGCCACAAATTCATGTTTCAAATTTTGACTTGCCCGCTTGAATTTAAGTTCATATTGCCTGTGTTTATGTCAGGTCTTCACGTTTATCGTGTTGGCATACATATTAGTTAGTATTTAAGTTTTTATTAATCATCTAATGAAATTATAACATCAATTGGTAATAAGAATCAAGCGGAGCTACAAAATTGGATTTTAAATGTCTAAATTATCAACATTTGTTGAGCCTTCTATTCTCCCGCGCACCAATTCCGATAACTTGTTATTAATTACCTGACTCTTAGAATGATAACAACCTTAACGAATATAAATAGGTAACCTGTTATCGGGAGAAGGCCGAAAATCTAAAATTTATTTTTTTAAATCTTTCTCTAGGACAAAATATTAATGAAATTTTATTAATTATATTTTTGAATTGTCCTTGCCTATGAATGCAGAGGTGTCTCTTACACACGTGCTGCTTGACTATGGCTAAGCCATTTGCCTATAAAACGCAACAAGTAAACAATTTGCTGTGTTTTGTTCTACTGAATTACTTGATGAAGATGTGTATTGACACCTTTATGTTTATTTGTGTATGTGCATGTAATTCAAATTTATTTTTTGTATTATAAATATAATTTTAACTTGTAGGGGAGACCGGGGACAATTGAAACAATTTGACTTAAATCGTGTGCAGTGAAGTATCTATAGTACCTACATCCCTCGAATTTATATAGTTGAAAGGGTCGTTATCTAGTTCCTAAATTAAACATAATCTATATCTCTATTTTGAATAGTTAACCTACAATCACACATTAAAGAAGACCGGGCGCAGTGGTTCTATTGACCCCACCCCAAGGACGGTTGAAACGGTAAGTAGGGATAATTGAAACACTGAAATATTTCAGGAACTACTGAAGGTTTTTACTCAATCTTAAAAATTTAACTTATTACTAAATTATTTATTGAGATCGTGACAAGTGTGTCACCGTAAAGTTAATATTTTGAAAATTATAAAAGCAAAAACATCTTTAATATAAACAACGTAAAATATCTCTTATTTTAATCATTTTCGAGCTTTAATTTGTGCTAATGAATACTATTTCACATGATTGAAAGACTTGTTACCCTATTTTGCTGTAATTGCACTTACATGGGGGATAAAAAAAGATAATCCAGTCTCATACAAAACAGCTTGTTTCAATCGTAACAATGTTTCAATCATAACAATGTTTCAATCATAAAAATGTTTCAATCATAACAATGGTTTATTGACGGTCTGCTTCAAGTCCTGCGGTAGACTGTTGTAGTCAGGGCTGGGCAAAATAAATGCTTTGCTTTAATTGAAATACAAATTACAAAATACAGTTTCGCAAGTAATTGAAATCTTTAAGTAAGGACGTATTTGAATAAAATACAAAATACAGTATTTTTAAGCTATTTTTAATTTAAATACAAAATACATACTTAATTACAAAAACTTTTTCAAAATAAAAATAATCGCCTTCAAAAACCACCACAAAAAAGTGGACAGACGAGGGGATAAATGTATTTTAATGTTAAAATGTGTTTTGAAGCCTCAAGTATTTGAAATACTAATTACAAAATACTTCGTCGTCAGGTATTTGAAATACGAAAAACAAATTTCATTTTAAGGAAGTAATTGAAATACAAATACAAAATACGTATTTGTATTTCAATTACTTACGTATTTTAATTACAAGTAAGTAATTCAAATACTGCCCAACCCTGGTTGTAGTGTCATCGGGCTGGTAAGGTCACTGTTCCGACACATGTATGACCATGGAATTTGGCTGTGGAGTCCCTAAGTACTTAGGAGAAGATGGGACAGCAGCTTCAAATCCTGCGGCAGACTCATTTTAGAAAACACAACGTTCTTCTGTGCAGTCGGATAAAAATGCGAAATATGCGGGGACGTTTGAAACGTTTCAAACGTCCACAGCCACGTCGTTTCAAACGTACCCATGTCACATCTTCTACTTTAACACTCAATATTTTGTAATATATTGACTTAAATAATAATTAACAGTAATAAAAACTAACTTAAATAGACAAACAATACTCTCAAATAAGAAAAACTGACAAACTACAAGACTAAAATAGGTAAAAACCAAAAAAATAAAAATGGTGAGAACTTACTTTTTGGCGTGAAATTCGTCGAGGCGTCCTGTGTGCGACTACATTGCTCGCTCGCTCGAGCCGTGCTAAACACAAAACCGAATATGGCCGACGATGCAACGAACGCCGCATCACACGCGTAGGTATCATGGTTTCCGAGAAATTGAAGTTGTTGCAATCATGACCTGTTTCAATTGTCCCCGGTCTACCCTAATTCGTTTAAATTTGGTATTTGTATAATTTCGAGAATGAGGTGGTTAATTTTTAGATATTAGATATTTAATTTAGCGAATTAATGATTTATGAAATGTATTATTTGATATCTTATGTTTAAGATTCGTATTATACAAATTTTATTAGAAAAAAAAAAATTAAGTACCTAATGTTTCCATTTCAGGTTTTTTTTTGAGTTGTTTAAAAGTCGTAAGATTTTAAGTTCAGTAGAAATCATGTATTCTTAGGGTTTTAGAAATCATGTCATATTCTGTCAAATACATCTTAAATGTTCATCTTATCACCCATTCCTGGGTATTAAATTAAAGTAGTGTGTAACACTGTGTTAATGTATCTCATCATAGCTACTATGTATAATATTAATTACATTAATTATTTTATCCATAACTAGGGATTGCATATTCGGATGCATATTTACCTAAAGTTTGAGATATAATAATAATAATTATTTATTTATTTGTCAGAAAACAATGATATGGTTAGTAACAATTGAAACTTGTAAACTATGATAGTAGGCAAAAAAATCACAAAATAAATATTACAAAATTAAATAGGCATTTGACTGGTATGGATTTATTTAATTAAATTGTTATTTTTACTGGATTCAATTAATTAGATCGTAATATGTATTTACATTTTCTCAAATTACTTGCCTGTTTTCAATTAGGTTAAAAATGATTATAACGCGTTTGAATACTACACTTATATTTGTGATATTCCGTGATTTACTGAATTCGTATTTTAGGTAGCCGCTTACCTATCTTGACAAACATAGTTTAGGTAAATCATCATCATACATGTCGTAGACCCATATATTACTTGAGGTCGTAATATGCAATTTCCTTAGCAATGTTAAATATTCAATAATTTTATTATTCAACAGTGATTGCAACTTGTAAAAATGTCTGGCTAAGAATGATTTTTTAAATATATAGACACGAATTGTTTTTAAAGTCTCTTATATTACCTGATAATTTGTTTATTAATTATTGTAATTATTTGTGAATATTGAGTTACATATTTTAAACATCAATCTTTAATTATTAAACTCCAATTAGATCTCAATCAAAAACTGTGTTTAATTGATTACCCCAACAAATATCGCACACATAAATATATTTATTAAACGTATTTATAATTCTACACACTATATTTTAAAGACAGACTTTCAATCATGTATAAACAATTTGATAGATTTTACACAGGTACAGTATCATATACAAGTTCTAGAAGTAGTTTGTGGCAAACAATGTAGGCTGGACATTAGCACAGATTTTGTACATCATGATATTCGCTTCAATGGCTAATGTTGTAAAATTGTAGTGAACACTGTAACAAAGCGGCGAGACATTATGTGTCTGTACCTGGCGATTGACCATGCCCTGCGTTTAAACAAATAGGTACATTAAATAATTAAATCTATATTTGTTCTATCGAAATATGCATAATAATTATTTTGTTCCGTTTTAGTTAAAAAAAATGACTTCTTCTTTAACATTAGCCAGCAATGTACTTGAAGATTATTTTTCACTTTTTTGTAGTCGGTTGTTTTTTTTTTGCAAAAAAGTTTTTTTTTTATTTTTTCATTTTTAGTTGTAATATCTTATAGAAATATTATTGCTTATTATTGCTTTCAACTCCTAACCATTGAGGAGTAGTAGGTACCTTCCATCATAAGCTCGATCATCAACATGAGATTACGCACTTTTATAAACAAAACCTAGATAAGCGATTAGTTCTTCATTAACTCTAATTACTTATCTACTTTTTACTTATAAAATTCATTACTTTAATTGTAATTACTTTAAGTTAAAAAAAGACATTCTTTTATTATCTTTTTTTATTAATGTTTTATAAGTAAAAAGTAGATGAGTGTACCTAATTAGAGAGAGGAATTGCGGGTGGTCTTTTCTCCATACAAACGCTCTCGCCTGTTTTCTTTTTGGTTAATGACCCTAGGCTTCTTTTGGGTTACCTCGTTCCATCACCAAACTCATATCTGTCGTCGAGGTAAGATTGAAGTCAAGAGCCGTCAGTTGATTCAAGTTGAGGTTTCAAACCAGTTGTAATAATTCGACACGACAAGAGGAAACACTTGTTTACTGTTTGTGCTGCTTACGAAGTTACGACACTAGTGTTGTTAATTGCAATTATACTCTAATTATTAGAAACGGCTCTACAAAAGTTTCCCCCATTTCACATCTATTGAAACGTGTGTTTAAAGCAGAAGACAGACATTTTGTTCCACACTTCAATAATCGGTAAAATTAACAATAGCATCTGATTACAAGTGGTAATAATAAGATGCGAAGCGCATTCTAACACCAAGTACAGTGTAAACTCCATTTAACGAGAAACTCCTTGAAACGTCGAAATTACTTTGCTCTGGTTGCCCATACAATGATACACTCTATGTAGCATCATCATCTGCCTAGCCTGGGCTTTTCCCAACTACGTTGGGATTGGCTTCCAGTCTAACCGGATGCAGCTGAATACCAGTATTTTGCATGGAGCGACTGCCTATCTGACCTCCACAACCTAGTTAATACTGGGTAATACGATACCCTTTGGTAAGACTGGTTTGTCAGTCTTTCAGGTCAGTGACTACGTGTCGACTGCCAAAGATCTTTATCTAGCAGCCGGGACCAACAGCTTAACGTGCTTTCCGAGGCACGGAGGAAACTCGATAAGTAATGGGTGGTCACCCATCCACAGACCAACCTAGGCAAGCGCGGCTTAACTTAAAGATCGACCCGAGTGGCAGTTATTATTAAACCACGCGCTCCTCTATGTAGCGTCAGAACCTACTCTATAAATAACGACAATAAGTCAGCACTAGGCTACAGTACATAATCAGATATCGAAATAAGAACTGCATGTGTAACGTAGTAGCTTTTGTTTATTATTTTGTAGCGGTATTGTCACTCGTGGTGCCCCTATTGACCTCGACTGTCGGCATCATACGTACCGAAGATTCTAAATTATGGTCTATCAAAAAACGTTACACGAAGATTACAGAGTTTACGAAATAATTGTTATTTGTATCAATGTTGGTCTTTGTACATTTTAAACTTTATGCTAATAAAGTTTAAATATAGCATTGAGTTTTCTTCATGTAACGACAACTCTCAATAAAGCCTAAAAATGTACACTCCCTTGATCCCTTCAGGTTCGCCATAAAGAGTTTACACTGAATATTAGAAAGCTACCTTCAAGCCAGCGGTGTGGCACACTGCCGGCGCGCTGGGATAAGCTTAGCAGGCTGGATGTAGATTCCTCACTGCTCCAACTACTCCCAGCAGGGTGTCGCGTGTTTTGAACACCTTTCGTATTGACTTCTGCTATCCAAATCATCTACACTTGAACGACAATAACATGCTAAAAAAAAATATTTTTAATTACAATTCTCGTCCTCCCAGTGTGGGAAACAGTAATTAAATTAATGCTTTGACTTCGTAGGTACATTTTTAGTAACAGCAATTAAAGAAATGCGTCTCAATAATTAAACTCTGTATAAATCCTATAACACCTTTAGTGCCGGGAGCCCTCCTGGAGGGCTCACTCAAATCGTATCACCGATGCCGGGAGCCCTCCTCGAGGGCTCATTTTAAATGTAGGTTTTTCTTTGCGAAAACTGCATGAAATAATGTAAAAATAAAAAAAGTTGTATATTTTAACAAGATAAGAATACGCCGTGGTTTTAAATTACTAGCACTTTTATTTTTTATTCATTTTCTACGCCTCTTCCTAGACGCAGAGAGCCCACGTGGTAGGTTCTATTTCAGAGGTGGAAAACCATTGGTACGATTTACAATATTTTCTAAAAATAGGTTATTTATAGAATTTTTCCAATGTTTCAAGAAAATTGTATACAGTATATATTTCATGTTCTTTTTTTCAATAAAACCGAAAAAAAAAACAAGAAAATATGATAAAAACGGAAAAAATTTCATGTTTTAAATACATTCTTAGTCAATTTAACGTAGGATATTCTATGCTTTTACTCTTTCCATCATCATCCACCTAGCCTTTTTACCCGACTGCGGCGAAGCCCAAAAGGAGGGTTATTCCAACTATGTTGGGCTCGGCTTCCAGTCTTACCGGATGCATTTCGGATGTAGTACGTTACATGAAGCAACTACTTATCTGACCTTCACAACCCAGTTATTATATTATATACTGGGTGATACGATCAACCTGTCAAGTCCGACAACTGGTGAGCAACAAGTCTTACCGAAGGTAAGACTAGACTGCTACCAGTTTCATCAAAGGTAAGACTAGTAAGACTGGTCTGCAACCAGTCTTACCAAAGATAAGACTAGTAAGACTGGTCTGCAAACAGTCATACGGTAAGACTAGGAAGACTGGTCTGTAATCAGTTTTACCGAAGGTAAGACTAGTAGGATTGGTCTGCTACCAATTTATCAAAGATAAGACTAGTAAGACTGGCCTGTAATCAGTTTTACCGAAGGTAAGACTAGTAGGACTGGTCTGCTACCAGTTCAATCAAAGGTAAGACTACTAAGATAGCACTACAACCAGTCTTACCAAAGGTAAGACTAGTAGGTTACAGTCTTACTTTTGGTAAGACTGGTGGTCAGGACTTGACAGGTGATCGCATTACCCATTACTAACAGGGTTGTGGAGATCAGATAGGCAGATATCGATACCCATCACATATGTGGAGTATCGCTGGCTAATTTAAATTAACTGATTAAAACATAACAAAACATCACGCCTGTAATCCCCGAAGGGTTGCGCAGAGGTGTGATTTCGCCAATTATGTTTAAGTCCCACTTATTAGGGGGCGACCCTATTGCCATCAATCGGGCACAAATCCAGACTCCGTGGCTGCATCTAGAAGTTCCTGATGGAAAAACCCAATAACACTTTGCCCGACCCGGGAATCGAACCCACGATCTCATGATCACCAGTCGTGGTTGTGAACACTAGACCAACGAAAGATTCTACAAGATTAAAAAAAACCACAAAAGGTTGAGCACCACTTATTTTTTGGTTTTATAACTTAGTTCGAAACCTAATGGCTAGAGCCCTCCAGGAGGGCTCACATTTTCCCAAACGTAATGCCAGTGACCCCCCTGGAGGGTCCACTTGCAATAAGTATGGCGGGATGGCACATGAGTTCTATGAAATGGGGGTGGAGTCGGATGTGTTACGCAGCCGTGGTCTCGGCAAGCGCAAAACTTTATTACATTATACTTGGCTTGTTGAGAAAAAATAATTATGCAACAAATTGCACACTAGTTCTATTACCTACAAACATTCAGATTGATCATGATAACTGTAGACAATTGGACAGTCTGTACAATAAAGTTTATATTTTTTATTTATCTACCCACATCGATATAAATGCGCACAGTTTCCATTTAAAAATGCATTCAACTGTAACACAACATAACACATTATAGTACAGCCCATTTACAGTAATGGTAACTTCTTAACAAAGAAACGACGCCACATGATTGCTGTTATTATTGAAAGTGACCACCAAGTGACAATATAGGAAAGATGTTCGTTCCTCAAAGTGACTCTTGTCTGGTTAGGGATAGGCCATCCTTCTGGAGGGTCTGGTATACCTCGAGCATCAAGCCAGACAGGAGCGGAGCCCAGATAGGAACTCATCTGGTCTAGATCTCTGAAAAGAAAGAATAATGATGTACTTGTAATTGCAGATTTCATACAAAACAAAGAACAGAACGCACGATTACGGGGACCGCCAACAATTTCTGGTGTCTTCCGACTTATCACATGTGTGTGATCTACTAAGTTGATTTAGAGTTTCCAGCGGTGGGCGCAGCAAAAGAAACAAACGAGCTGGTAAAATATTTTGAATCAGATACACACTCATTGTGTCGATAGCAGTTAGGTATGATACCAGATCGGCTTTCTATCCTTAACGACATTATAAGCACATACTCGGGGAGGCCCTCAGAGAATAAGAAATATAGCGTGTAAGTATTTTTAGATCTTCGATCAATAATGTACTAGATTCCCGATAAGCGCTTCAAAAACGGCCCGAAATATAAGACCACAGACGTATTTGTGGTCTTATTTCAAATCAGTATGGTCCAATCATAGCCAACATTAAGACGTCAAAATACCGCAGTAAGCGTTCAAAAACTGCGTAAATAACCACCGTAACACCAAGGTTTTGGAAGGAATATCTTTTTTTCGGTAATTTAATATCATTATGTGCTTTTTCATAATATTTAAACGTAATTAAACTGTAAATATAATTAAATCAGCGAATATTATAATTGTTTGGCCAATGTTTGCTACAACGCACCAACTATTGTATCATGTTCTTGAACAGGGAACGCTAGTTCCGCAATAGAATAAGCACGACATTGTACACAAAATACTTTTAACCGTATTGCTTAAAGTTTAAGTTTCATTTTAGAATGAATATTTTTGTACTGATGACTTTTTACTTTGGAGCGACATTTAAAATGTGTTTTGCTTCTAATCTTTCTCCGATGAAAGGGCTTAATTAATATACTTTACAATGATAATTAAACGTTATGTTTAAGTGTTAAGGTTTATAATCATCTGAAGTTGTTAATAATATTGAACTTTTTTCTAAGATGTTATGTAGATGTTTACGTGTGTGCAAACGTGGCCACTTGAGCGACTTAGTTTTGATCCTGATGCTTAATCTAGTACTATTATTGATCGAAGTTTTAGATACGTTTCATCTTTACGAGGCCGCGAGGGTTCAGTCTTCCAAAACCTTTATCCCAATGACCTATTCAAATAAGTATTTGTTCTAACTCAACTTATCAAGTCTACATATTTTTTTAGTATGGGACAAGCCCGCCACACTGTTCCCAAACCACTGTAACTCGTTAGCCAGAATCAACAGTTGCGCAAGTCTACAGCAGTTCACTCACACCTGGTTATTTTGCTCCATGACTCACACACACTAGGTCATTGAGTCCATCAGTCGCAGACCGCTCCACTCTATTCTCGGCAACAACATTCACCTGCTACCAGCCACCCTTACGAAGTCCACCAACCCTGAGGGCGACAGACCCTACGTTACCGTACGTTTGCCGATTCACGATCTTCGCTGAATAATAGTTTTGAGAACGTGTTGCACTTACTGATTTTCTGAACAGGTCTAGGGGATAATGTGTCTTTTTGAATCTACAATGCTTTTGAACATCCAAAATAATTGTTTCTTTACAAAAAAAACATATCTGCTCTATCTGTTCTTTGGCTTTGTTGCCACTTCAGGTTGACTGGTCTCTATACGATGTATGTCGACAACTTGAGTTCTCTGCTGTATCACCTTGATCCGGGCTTAGATTAACTTTTTTTTTTTTTTTTTTTTATTGTTTATTAAATAAAGAACAAAACAAAAAATAAACAGAAACATCACAAAAACCTCAATAGGTTTGTCCGGATGTTGAAACACTTAAAAGCTATCTTAATACTAATGTAAGGTAAACATAGATAATTTATCGTTCACACATATAAAAACTAACTCATGCATTTAATTTTAAACTTACCGTGAGAACCAAGACCCCTTTTCTGGATTGTTCTTGGGCATGAACGGTGCTCGTTTTTCTGTTAGCCTCACAACGCCAACTAACTCGATCTCCCCCTTCACCATAGATGGCTCCCGTTTCTCTTTTGGCCGCATATTTTGGTGGATCCAGCCGCGGTTAACCAGAATGATTTCTCTAAAATGAGAAGATATTTTAAAACTTACTGATGTCAAACATAGTGATAACTTATATCAAGCATTGAGGACATAGTCGAGGTTTGACAATTTAAACTGAACCTCAGATTGTAACTATGCTTTTTTCCGTCCTATGAAACCGACATTGAATAGCAGTCAACCTAATTGTATTCTTAAGGACCATAACTGCACAAAGTTTAGGAAAGCTAAGCTTGTTCATGTAAGCCTTCATCAACATTATTATGACATTAATCCTTCTCTCGGTATGACATAAAGTATCTTACCCTGTTTCAGCCAGCATGAATGGTGTTATCACAAGCCATCCTTGATTCCTCTTAGGGTCAGACACCAGAGAGCCTGTCCTAGGAATTGGAGTGTCTACATCAATCAATGCTCTTGGTCCAATGAGAATTTCTTTGTCGTGAAGAAACTGTCCTTTGATTTTTACTGGCGCATATTCCATCTTCTCCAGTTCAGTAAAACTATAAAGCAAGAGCAAAGAGCATTACCATACAGTACAAAGATAACCTTATAATATGTAAAATTATTTCAAAGGAGGGTGTGGCATTCCCAAATGTGCTTTGGAGAATTACTGACAATAAAGTGCTCAATAAGACATGCTGACGTTTATAGAAAGGATTTTTTTTTAATGGATGAAAAGTAAAACGAAGACAATCCCGGCGAATTGATAACCTCCTTCTTTTTAAAGCCGGTTAAAAAACTAGTCATTGTCCTATTGAAATGTCAGACAAATAATACATAGGCTAAACAACAACACTTACTAGCTGGCAGAATTAGTACATAATTATATTACTAATGTCCGGCAGCTGTGCTAATCATTGGATCCTGGTTTTGTTTTTATTGAATGTTTGATTTATTTTTACATTTGTGTAGGAAACTTGATCACATGGCCAGCCTCAACTCCTCAAAAAAGTCCAGCAATGCCATGGCAAAAGAAACAAAATAGATGGCCCCACGGTTTGCATTTATTATAATTATGTATAGTGAATTGTACCCTTTTTTTTTGGCTGGTGGGAAATCGTCTAATAACCCCTCCCGCTCTTGGGCAGAGCGATAGGGAGTGTCAGACTTCTACTGACTAAAAACCCCCTTAGCCCTTTATGTCGAGGCCGTGGTATATCTTGCGAACAACCCGCAGCCCCGAAGGGTGTACCCATACCCTACTGTTGTCAATGGTGTTCTGACATGTCGGCTTTGTGCTCATAGTTTTTCGGTCAAAGTTGGGAGTACAAGGAAGAGCAGCACACCAAAGCTCTCGAGCATTTGGTGGAAAGTATGCCTACGCCGGGAGCAGCAAACACTGCGTTACCGTGCTTTGGGTGACAGATCTCGGTGATAAGCGTGAGTCCATCGATGTGTGGCCGGCTTTGGGTTTCATCTCGATGGGTCTCTTGTACGCAAAGAATGTTGCAGTATGTCTTTTGGCATAAATCAGAAAGAATTTCTGATTTGTCAAGAGGGAACCCTTCGATGTTAATCGAGACTATGCACAAAACCGGTTTTGTAGGAGGACTTGGAATTGTCATCGTGGTGAAAGGATTAGCCAGTCAGCGTGGGGACTCACTGACTGCCCAGGGTGGGCCGGACGTATAGTATTTCAATGGATACGTCACTCGGGGAGGCTCCCTAGAATCACCCAAGAAAGCCATTGAATGAAGTTACTGTGGCGAATTCAGCTAGTGAGCATCATCAACATTATTATGATGGTAACTTAACTTATTTATGGTTGATTGTAGACTGTTGAAATGTTATCATTGAGAAAAAAAAACCGAGCAGGAAATCAGGTACATAGTTGTTACTCAGCAATTTAGCATTGGTTTATAATTCAACATCGTAACTGTTGGCTGTGAGACCAGATGTCTTTACAGATATGAATATTTACTATTAAGGCGACATTAACTGCCCGCGCCCTTGAGCGCGCGTTTAACTCATCGCCTAAACAAATAAGGTTGAAAATGGGGATGCGTTTGATTCTCGTGACTGCCAATATGAACGATAGTTCGCAGATTTAATTTATAAAAAAAAAAATACGCTGTAATGTTAAAATATTTTTACATAATATGTCTTTAGTTGGTTAAATTTCCTTTCTGATAGTAAAAAAAAAATAACAGTTATCGCTCAAAATATTGAGCATTTCGAGACGAAAAAGTTTTTTCGTGTGATTTTTTTGTGATTTTGTGATTTTTTTTTTCGAGGTTCTTGATTAATTTTAGAAAATATTTTTGCATAAGTCTTTTACCTATACATTTGACTATACACTGTATTTTTTTTGGAATTGTAATAAGTAGCAATACAGCTAACTCTGCAACGAAAAACAGGTCGTTTTTACGGTGTCCCTCTTATCTGCGCCTTAAGTAGCACAATCAGCCTACAACATTCCCACTGGGACACAGGTCTCCTCTCTGTGAAGTGTGAGTTTTCTGTCTATGATATTTTTTTACTTTATACATTCTTCTGATAAATACACAATATGACATAATATTTCATCAAATACTAACTCATTTGGCATTTCAACAGGTGTAGCATTTGTTTTAGATTGCATCATATCAATGAGGCCCAACTTCCACTGCAGGCGGTATGCCTGCCAACAGCCCAAACCGAAAGAGCTGACTGGGATCATCTAAAATAAACGATAAAACTGTAAACATCTTCTTACATTAATTTTATACAGAGCAATCAGCCCTATATTTTTTTCAGTTCAAACCCTACTTAAACCACAAAGTGACAGCATGATCATTATATTTTATACTAGCGGACATCCCGCGGTTTCACCCGCGTAGATCCCGTTCCCGTGGGAATACAGGGATAAAAAGTAGCCTATGACACTCAGCAATAATGTGGCTTTCTATTGGTGAAAGTATTTTTAAAATCGGTTCAGTAGATCCCGAGATTACCCCTTACAATTTAACAAATATACAAACACACAAACTTTACTTCTTTAGAATATTATAGTATAGAAGTATAGATTTAGAAAGCCAGACAGGAGCTTGTATACATAACTGCCACTTGGATCAATATTTAGGTTAAGCCGTGCTTGCCTGGGTTGGTCTGTGGATGCGCATCCGGCCATTAGAAACAGAGATTACTTTATGCCTGGGAAAGCATGATAATTTATTGGTCCTGGCTGCCATATATTGATCTTTGGCAGTCATTACAGGGAGTCAGTGACCTGAAAGTCTGACAACCAGTCTTACCAAAGGGTATTGTATTACCTAGTATTAACTGGGTTGTGGAGGTCAGATAGGCAGTTGCTCCATGTATAAAATGTTGTTAGACTGGAAGCTGACCCCAACATAATTTGTGAAAAGGCTAGCCAGATGAGAAATCCAGACTTAAAGCTTGCACAGTTAAATATATGACAATTATACAAATTGAAGGTTATTATTTGAAAAATAAGGGTGTAGCACTTTGAGTATGAATGTGGGTGGGTGTAAGAGTAGAGGAAGATCAAAGAAACAATGAATTACTGTGTAAAAGGTGTCTCTTATTGAAACTGTGTCTCATGAGGGACGAGAAATTAAAAGTATGAAGAAGAAGACATGCTGCGTCCACCACAAATGAATAAGGCAAGAGAATAATTATGAAGAGTGTAGCACTTTGTAAGTAAACTAAATTGTACAAACCAATAATATCCATTTGAAAATTTCTCCAGGCTCCTTTTTAGGTCTAACTCTCTGAGACCTAAAAGCATTGGCCACAGTCGTATTGCACCGTATTGTAGTTCTTATCCTTAATGTAACGCGAGGGCAAAAATTATAATAGTTGTTGACCACATAACGCGTCCTTCTATATAGGTTGCCGAAAAGCGTCGACATTTTTTTATTTATTTTTAATCTCTACACCCATTGAACTTTGTGAAGTGAATGTTGATTAATGATTTTAAAATATTGACACATTGTCATGACATTTGCCTTAAATTTGACATTGTGAATAAAATCTGCGTGAAACGAAAAGTTGTTGGCACAGGTTCTGTAAAAACGTTTCGTTATATCACTTTTATATTTCACAGCATTCCTTGACTTTAATCATTTTAACGAATCTAGTATATTCTATGACAGAATTGCCTATTGTAATTTGAAATTAAAAAAAAAACATATTCTACTAAAACTTAAAATCACCTATTTTATTTATAAAATTGTTCTATTGTTGTCACAGAGTCATGGGCATTCCCATTCACGGCCATTGCCATAGTGTGTTAGTCACAGGCGTACACACGGCTACACATCAAGCTATACAAAACCAAACAGCACGGTTAGTCTACTTTAGTTATTTTCACAGCGTTATGTCCTACGGTATTCTGCTGTGGGGCAAAGCTGCTGATATTCAAAATATATTTGTACTGCAGAAGCGAGCGATTCGTGCAATTTATCAGCTGGGTGCCCGAGTTTCCCTTAGAGATTTTTTTAAGGAGATTGGTATTCTCACGGTTGCTTCTCAGTACATCTTTGCCAACATTTTATATATTAGACAAAATATCCACCTGTACACTAAAAACAGTGATATCCATAACTTTAACACTAGAAATAAGCATAAACTACGCGCTCCTTTTCACCGGCTTCACAAAGTTCACAATTCATTCGTAGGGCTCGGGATTACATTTTATAATAAACTGCCATCTTCTTTTCTAGACTTGCCATTTAATGAGTTTAAAGCCAAAGTTAAATCTAATCTTTGTTTAAAAGCTTACTATTCTATTAACGACTACTTAGATGATAAGAATAGTTGGTCGCTGAGTTGAACACAAGACAATGTTTGTTATTTGTGTTCTTTCTCCAAACTTAGTTTACTGTTATGTTATGTATTTATTATTTTATTTTTACATTGTTTATTGTTATATACTTTTGTTTATTACTGATTGTGTCTGTAGTAAATCTTAAATGTAACTGACACCTTGCTATTGTATCGAGTCTGGTTCTTCTAACCAACCTAACAGACAGATGTGTGCTGGGGAGTTTGTTCCGCCACTTCTTCTTTCCAGCTAAACACTAGGAAGTGTCGATGGGTGGGCGTTTTGGGGGACTGTCTTATAAAAATGTAAATACAGTGAAACCTGGTTAAATGTGTCTCAGATATTCAAATCTGTCTCATGGGACCCCAGTATGAGTTCCAGTTAAAGAGGTTTCTCACTTATCCAAGTCCCAGTTAACCAAGTTTCACTGTAGTAAAGTAGGTAAAGTAAATTTTGACCTTCGAAAAGTGCTGATTATCAGCCTAGTTTGAATAAATGAATTTTGATTTGATTTTGATTTGATTTTGAGTTAATCTTGGCCTCACTTTACTAGATCTTTTCGCACAACGAACGATCAGATTATACTGGTTTTGTATAGCTTGATGTGTAGCCGTGAGTTGCTTAGAATGCGAGGCGACCGAAGCGAGCTCGAAAAATTCTACACTTATTTTAGATTAGGTCATCCTAAATTAATAATTTTGGACTGTAACTGCTCCCGTGGTCGAATGGTTTAAAGGCGCTTGCATAGTGACCCGGTGGTCGTGGGTTCAATTCCCAAGTTACAAATTAAAGTAGTTTCCTGTTTGTCTAGGACATTGCAGGCTTGAATCACCTGATTGTCTGATAAAAAGATGATTCCGTGCTTCGGAAGTCACGTCATAAGCCGTTGGTCCCGGCCACCAAATAGCGGTTGGCAAGCCATGTCAGAGGCCTTTGAGGCGGCTTAGAAACTCTGACACCTAAGGGTTTGTTGGGTCGTTAGACCTTACTGCCCACACGATATGAAGAAGAAGAATAATTTTGAGATGCGACCTAAACTATGGTGCATAGGCTTGGTCTAGTCAAAGCTTTGACTAACATCCAGAAAGTCCCAAGGCAATGGATTGCAGTATAGGGTGAACTCATCTAATTCTGTGATTCGCCTAATTCGGTGATATTTGATTTGCGCGGTATCATAGGGCTGACGAGTGCACAAATGCCTTTATCACGAAGCTAAATGAGTTCACTATACTAGGTGTTACATTACCTACTTAACGGATCGTGTTCGAAACACAATACTGCGCTCCAAAACAGATATAGGTGATGTGGCTCAAAGGGCTACCCAATTCCAATGGAATTGAGCAGGATATACCTCTTCCGCATGCATGCGTGATAAACTGTGAACCAAAAAAGCAGGACATTACTTACTGATGCGGGGTCGCGGCAGACCACGAAGGAAATGATGGCGAGATTAACTAGTAGACAGGTTCAGCTAGAACTGGAAGGAGGACGCGTGGTTTCTCGAGAAATGGAAAGTATGGAGGGAGACCTTTGCCTAGGAACTTGATAGACTAGCCATTGCCAAGGACTAAAATGTCACCAGGGTGCCCTATCGCTTGCCACAGTGTGTAACCGTTGTTCTGCTGCCATTTTTAAAGGTGTCATGGTGATGGCTCTCCTCGTTCTAAGTATAAGAACCAAGCCTAGCAGACTGAAGTTGGCTGAACACCGTATTATACCCGTAAGGTACATAAATAACGATAAAAGATAATTTTAAGTTATTAAAAATCTTATCAGTAATATGTACAAGAAAACAAAATAACTGAGATAACATTTTGAAGTGCAAAATCAATACTAGCAGTAGGCATACATTCTAGGCCGATACATGACGGGGGTTACATATTTTTAGTTTACTCAGGTGTTACGAAGAAGTTAAACGAAACAAAACAAATCTATGTGGCACCCGCCGCGTTGGCACATTTAGTAGACACGTATAAGCGTACTACACGACGTAGATACCATACGAGGGGTGGCAAGAGTCGATTGAATAAGTCGATTTCAGCTTAGTAGTTGGGATAGATAGAGGAAATACAAATACAACTTAAATCCCATTCTATTTGGGGTCGGCGCAACACGTTTTATTTTTCTATTCTTCCCTGTTAGATGTCACAAATAAAACACACAATGACAACTTTAAAACCGGTAGGTAGCTGATCAGTTGGTCCATGGTGACCGCCGCCTATGGACACAATCATAGTACTTGCCAGGAGAATCATAGAACATACACTCACCTTTCTGACATAGGATCTCATCAAAGAGAGGCCAGCTGCATTCTCAATAGGGAAACCCAATTGAGAATTCAGCCTGCCTCTTCGGTCCCACTCTTCTTCAAAGATCCCAAATTTCGTGTAATCTTAAACCATTTACAACAGCCGGAATAAAAACGAGTCCTTAAGTCGACGCGAATTAATTATTTCGAGATAAATGTCCATAGCTACCTAGAAAAATATACCACATAAACTCCACCAATATTAAAATAACACTTTCTTTTAAAATGTAAAGTATATAGTGCTAACGAGGTGACCCACTCTTTCTCTCCGAAATTGTTTAAGAGCACACTTGAGGATATTTCAGGCGGCATAAAGAGGTTGACAAACCTCAGATTTATCTAGCAGGTCAGGGCCAATTAGTTTTTTTTCGAAAACAGGCAGAAAACGGAGATACATCGCCGAAAGGACACCGCCTGAAAAATCTACTGGCCCGTGAAGACGCTATTGAGGGAATTGAGAGAAGCTACTGATGTAAGCATAAAAACTCTTCGATTGTGTATCCTGCCTGTTCTTACCGACGATGCTCTCCGAGACGCAGAAGTTCCGCCTTTGAGTACACCAAACAGTAAAGCATTTTGAGTGTAATTAAAAAGATCAGACAGATAGAACACTGAACACCACGCTGCGCTGCTTATTGACATAGCTCAAAAGGCTGCCACTGCCAGGCTCGAATAATCAAATTTGTATGGTCACGTAAACCGCATACGTATCGACCGCTAAACAAAAGTCTCCACATAATGGGGGCCTGAGACCCGACTTTGGAATGTAATGGACTCGATACTATTCAGCTGTAGTGCTTGCGATCATTATAAATACCAAGGAGGCTCACAACTTTTTATAGCTGTCTGTGAGCGTGTTAGCGACTATGAGATTACAGAACAAAGTCGATAACAAAGCCGATTTACCTATCGATACAACACTATATTTCAAATTGATGGTCTCAGAATTTTAGGTTTAATCATTGAGTCGACAAGGTTCGGAAGCGACGCGCGCGCATTATCGACATGGCAACCAAAGCCGGGGGCGATACGGTAAAACCAAAATAATTCTAGTTTTAAAGTATTTTATCGATCGTTCTCGAATGTATATTTTGTTATTTTATATTTTAAGTATTTGCCTAGTATGTATTTGGTGTATTGTACCCGTTGCTATTTTTTGTAAATACCAGCTGGTTTTTTGCCGGTTTGGTTTCCAAATTTCAATTAGAGCTACTTATTTGTTTTTTTTTTCATAAATTTAATTACTTACTTAGGGTATGTTTTTCATGTCGTGAATCGACATGGTACCTACCTACTTATGCATGTTGAACTTGGCATATAAAAATATGTTTTTCTTCCCACCTAAATCTGTAAGACCCTAATGGTCCGTTTAGGCTCTGACTTGGCGATAACTGTAAACCGGTGTGTATGTCCTCAGTGGCTGCAGTGGCTGGTCCAGACCAATGACATCAAGCAGCTGTGGGCGGCCCAACCCACGTACATCCTCTCACAAGCCGTCTACATAATAGCAGGGATTGTGACGCTGATACATGGTATCTTTATAATCTACTTTATGCCTTTGATCATCATCATCATGAAAGACGACCTGTCCTGCGACTCCCGTGTCGCAACGCCTTTAGCATTTACCAATTCGTACCTATGTTTTTATCAAACATTACTTAATACTTAAGAAAAATACATTGATTTATTGTGATTTGCGATAGCGACTGAAACAAATGCTTGACGTGATAAGTTGGTACGAGTACTTACAACAAGCGAATTCAATTAAGTTATTACCCATGACTGATTCCTTAATTGTATTAAAAACTCCAATATTTTGCCGATTTATAAAACAACTGCTCCTGACCGTGACTTTTTGATTCTTCATTTTTTCATACTTATTTAAAAGTATTCTACTCTTTCTGCTTCACTGTACCATCACTATCACTACATATTATAAAACAAAGTCCTCCGCCGCGTCTGTCCGTTCGCTATAAACTCAAAAACTATTGCACCGATTTTCACGCTGTTTCCACCAATGCATGGAGTGATTCACGAAGAAGGTTTTAGTATATAATTTGACCGACATCCACGCGGGCAAAGCCGCGGGCAGCAGCTACTACTATGAATTAGTTATCAAAAGTAGTAGTTAGTTGGTAGCTACTTAGCTAGGTAGATCTTGGAAGTCGTAGAAACGGTAATTCGCTGAATACGGGATCATTCGGCTGTATAAGGAATACGTTCTGAGGAGGCTGATGTCCAACATTGGATGTTCTGTCCTGAATCATGATAAATTGAAAGTAAGACATGATGGGACAGCCAAATGATTTATTTCAGCTTTCAGAAAGGGTGGTAGATGGCCGTACCTCTGGTTGGCGACGATCCTTCATGGACTCTGGACTGACAATTTCTGGCACTTCGTTTTGCCAGAGTACGACAACTTCTGGCATTCTCAAACCCCCATCATCTTCCTGGGAGCCAGATTGCCTCTTCACATCATTCTTTTGTGTGAGTATTGATGCGGTTAAAAGCACGTAGATTGACATAATATTGAAGCTATATTTTTGTTAAGAATTCTTTGATACTTTACGCCATTGACTGTTTGAAGACAATGTTTTGATTTCTCAGACAAATTATATTTTTAAAACAAACTCGGGGATCAGTTTCTTAACTCCTTCCCGACAATCTTTTGTCATCTTTTGGGACAGATTATCTAGCTACCAAAAGATGACATCTCTTTGAGGTGTTTCTTACGTTGAGCATAGCCATATTTTTAAATGATTATAAAACTAATCAGTTGGGCCTGGGTGCAATTCCCAGGGTGAGCAAAGTGCTATTGGAACTTTCCAACAGGCATTTGTCACCAGTAGCCACGGAGTCTTAATTTGTGCCCAGTTGATGCCAATAAGCGATACAAACATTACATGCGACTTAAACTGGTGAAATGTGGGTGTACTTCTGGTTTGGGTACCACTCTGCTTATCCCTTCAGGGATTACCGGTGTGATTTTATGTGATGTTTATAAAACTTTTGATTTCAGATCCCGCATTTATCTACCACGCTGTATACGCGTTGTCCAGATTGAATCTCCCCAAATACGCAGAGCCTTTCGCGGTGGGTTTAGTAACAGTTCTAGTAGACATTCCGTACGACATCACGGCCGTGAAGTTTGTCCACTGGACCTGGCATGACACTGACCCCAATATCTATGACCGTCACTACTGGGTGCCTTGGAACTCTTATTACTTCCATGCTGCCTTTGCAGCCAGTTTCTACTACTTCTTTACTGCCAGCAGGTCTTGGTTTGCACCAAAAGTTGCGCAGTGGGATGCAGCTGAGTAAGTGTTTCTTTACTTTCAAACTTAAAGAATTGAGCCCATTGAGATTCTATCTAAAACTTTGAACCTAAATCTTCTTTACCTACAGCAAGAAGTCAGAATGGAAGTCTGTATTGATCGCGTCGCTGCTGGGTATGCCCGGAGGTGTTCTCCTGTTCGTGCCCATCTACCACCCGCTGCACGACGTTCAGAAGATCCACTCAGAAGTGACCTTCTTCTTGCTCTTCGCTATCTTCGCCGTCATCGTACTGACTGGACTCCTGAGCAATAGGGAGAAGAGCAGCAAAAAGTAAGTTTATATTACTTATTGAAATAAATTACCCTACTTAAAATAATTATTGAGATTTAAAATTGTTTGCCCTTGGACCTCTGATTCTGACCAAGTATTTTGTTCTTCCCTAGGTTGACGACGATCGACTACGTATTGATCCTGCAGCTGGCCGTACATTACTTGCTGTACCTAAGTTTCACGATATTTTTCAACCCTGAGCAGGAGTGGTCCCTGGGGCTGCACGAGCCTGTTGGACCATGCAACGAAGTCGCAACACTCACCACACCGTTTGGACAGGTGAAAATAACATAACATAACAAGTTTTGATGGCTACTATAAGAACTTCTTTTACTTGAGAATCTTTAGACATAGTCTAGACAGAAAGATTCATACAATTGTTAAATAGATTAGGAATTAGGAGATGGAATGTAGGTAGGTAATTGGTACGTGATTACACTGATCTGATAAGTTATTGTTTCCGGAATTAGGTAGCTACTCTACATCTAAATAAATAAATAATAATTATTGAACGTCTCACTTGTTGGTCTCTAAATTGAATACTTACTAGCAATATCTAATACTACTATTTGAGACAATCAGCTTGATGTTTTTTTGAGACCATTATTTTTAAGTCGCAAGTTTTTGTTATCGTCTTACGCGATAAGGAGATATCGTGAGGATTCATTAACACGTAATACTAAATGATTGTTATGACTAATTAACACCTGTAACGGCTGTAGTTATGCTGATTTGATTAGGTTTGTGCAGACTGTTTATTATGTACATGTGTAAAATCAAAATTATGTAGGTATTGATGTGACATCTTCGTCTTGCTGATCATTTTATGGCGCTGGTAGTGACCGATCATTCTAGCTTACTTCATCATTTGCCTACCCTTTTCCCAATTATTGTGGGGTCGGCTTCCAGTCTAACCACGTATCGAGTACCTATCGGTATTTTATTTAAATGGAGCGACTGCCTATTATAACCTACACAACCCAGTTATTACTACTGGATAATTTAAAACGATATCCCTTGGTAAGATTGGTTGTCAGACTTAATTCGGGCCAGTGACTACCTTTATCGATTGTCAAAGATCTTAAATCGACAGTCGAGACTCTGAGGTCGAGACTAACTGCTTAACGTAGCACGGAGGAAACCTGGTAGTAATGGATGGTTGCCCATCCACCGTCAACCCAGGCAATTGCGGCTTAACCTGAAGATTGACCAGGGCGACTTATATGTTTTAGCCACAAGCTCATTGTTGAGAACAGGATAGATTTAAACCACAAGTTCAGCCTTTTCTTTATTGTCGCAGCTCTGGTAGCACATATTTTCTCATACTGACATTAAAGTAAAACAATACAAAAATTGACAAGTAAAAAAGAAATATAAATTAAAGAGTTTGGTAGCTGGTCGCCAACATGGCCCCCGACGGTGTGAAGCACCAATTTACTGGCCGGCGACCAGCAAAACCACCTTTCGAGTGGGTCGTCGCAGCACGCCCCCCTTCGTAGTGACGTCCACAACTCTGACGATGCCGTCTTTCCCCGGATGCACTGCCGTGATTCGCCGTCGAGGCCATTGGTTCCTGGGTAGCGTGCCATCTGCGATGAAGACTAGATCGCCCACCCTTAATGGACGACGAGCCTCCTGCAACCGCCTCCTAGGTGTGATCGTGGGCAGGTACTCGAGCACGAAGCGCTGCCAAAAGTGGTCTGCCAGCCTCTGCGCTTTCCTCCAGTCAGCGCGTCGTGCTCGAGTACCTGCCCATGCTCACACCTAGGAGGCGGTTCATTTGTGGAACATAAACAGTGTCGGCATGTGGGTATTAAACTGTTGCTGGCCCATTCAAACATTTTCACTTACTTACAGTATACATAAAATATTATTGGTAAAATTCCAGGAGTTGGAGAAACGTAAATACTTCTGCCCAACCGACTATAACGAGGACTATTTCGACTTCCACTGCGTGAAGGAGTTGCCTAGGAACGGTGCCACCTGGTATGTCGTCTGCGGAACTCCTTTCGAGTAAGTACTTATTACCTATTACTTTAAAGTATCCATCTTGCTATCCCATTGTCTTATGCCTGTTTTTTTTGAGTGGGAAAATCCTTCTAGAGACCTTCCGTCTAGGGCCAGAAGAGGCTTATGGCGGACTGCAACGAATATACCCAGTGTTCCTCCTAGTACCAAGTGTCGGGGGCCGGAAGATACAAGTACATTTGCGTGCACCATAACCACTGCCTGCAATTCTCGGCGGGCACCATCAATAAGGGTAAACAAGCCAACGGCACGAACTAGTTGGTGGGCGGGGCTAAAATGCATGCTATTTCATCCGACATCACGAGCGAAATGCATTGAGTGAAAGAGACACAACTAAAACGGGCGCGCGATTGTTTCTATGCAGACCTTTGGTAGTATGGATACCATGAAAAATCCATTGAAATTGAATGTATCTGTTCAAAATAAAATTATTTGAATTCTTTAATAACTAATCTATGCCTGTATGGTTTCACTTTTTTCATTTTCGTACTATGCTATTACGCCCAAATATGGTTAAAATTAGTGCAAAATATGAAAGTTTCGACGCTCATAACTTCCAAACCAATATTTTTTTTTCCAATTCTGCTTCCATAGAGGCCTAGATAATGACAAGACCAGTTGATACAATTTAATTTTGAACCTACACCGTCAACCAGAGAAGTAATCACCATACTACGTTTGTATGGAAGAATGACTGGCTTGTGCAACCTTAAGTGCGGTCAGCGACCTCGAGGCCCTCCTTATCACCATAAGGAGGGCCTCGAGGTCGCTGGCCGCACTTAAGGTTAAGGCGGGAGTCGAAGGGCGCTTAATGATCCCCGGCCACCTCCGGGGATCATTTATTTACGTATATTTTAGGCAATATCCTTAAAAATAAGTCGCAAATACTCCCAGACACTTTCCGTCGGCCGTATTGCTTAACAGACGCTTTAAAGAATACTAAACGCCTTATTATTTAATACTTAAAGCTAATTGATCGGGATATTGCCATGCTTTATTGGGCAGGCGCTCCAAAATGCATCCGAGCGTTGAAAGCAACGTTTTCAACAAAATTCTGAAGACACGGGCAATGGACAGATCCTGTTGAATGCCCACCGAATGAGTCCAGTGGAGGTCTGTATGTCAGCCGCACGAGCGATGCCATGCGATCTCAGGTAAACAGCCACAATACGTTTAAGTCTAAACTTTTTGGGAACTTTAAAGAGTCTGTTAAGCAAAACGGCCGCTAGGAAGTGTCTGCGAGTACTGGCAACTTACTTTTAAGGATATTGCCTACAATATGGGACTGGCCTGTTGGTCTAGTGGTTAGTGACCCTAACTGCTATGCCGGAGGTCGTGGGTTCGATTCCCACCCAGGACAAATGTTTGTGTGATGAGCACGATCATGTTCTGTGTCTGGGTGTAATTTATCTATAATACACACATCAAAAGTGTCTAGGGATCAAGCATTTTTATGCGGATTTCTTGAGATTGAGATGTGGCTTTGTAATAAATTTATGATTTTATAAATTTATATGGATCCTTTTTGGTGCATTTCATAATTTGAATCAGGAACTGTGAATCAAATTCGAGTAAAAGATGAAAATCAGCTGTCAATATTTTCCCTATAAAAACATACAACGCATTGAAGACTTTATTAGTGCTATTGTTTCCCTACTACTGATTAAAACCAACGTTATTATGGAGCGGCGACGTCATTTAAGCAGGGAAGAAATGCTCAGAGCCGTGGGAATGATAGAAGCTGGTTCCCGGCAACGTACTGTGGCTTTAGCTCTGAATACAAGTCAGAGTGTTATCAGTCGACTTTGGACACGTTACCGAAGCACTGGTACCGTAGCTGAGCGCCATGGAGGACGGTATCGCTGCACCACACGGAGACAAGACCGATACATTCAAATCTTAACTCGAAGAGCTCCAACAATAACCGCCATGATGTTAGCCGTGAGGCTTCATCACTCTTCAGGGAACTTAATTAGCGACCAAACAGTCAGAAACCGCTTGCATGAAGTGAACCTTCATTCCCGAAGACCGCTACGGGTACCACCTATAGCAATGCACAATCGTAGGATTCGATATCAATGGGCTCTTGAACACAGAAATTGGGCAGAAGAACAATGGCGTTTCGTGTGCTTTTCTGATGAGTCTCGTTTTGGTATGAGACCGGATACAAGACGTATACGACACTGGAGAACCCCTGGACGCCAACAGCGATTAAAATCCTACCAGGAAGTCCATCCTTATAGTGGTGGAACCATCATGGTATGGGCGGGTATTTGGATCGGCGGAAGAACTGAGTTGATTTGGATCAGAGGCAACCTCAACGCTCAAATTTATGCTGAGACGATTGTATCAGACGTCATCGTTCCTCTACAAGTGCAAATCGGTCCCTTATTTCAGTTAATGCATGACAATGCACGACCGCACACCGCAAGAGTTGTAAGACAGACTCTCGCCGCAGCTAACATCAATGTCCTGCCCTGGCCTGCTCAGTCGCCAGACTTGAACCCGATTGAGCATGCATGGGATATGCTACAGAAAAGAGCTCTGCCGAATATGGAGGGTATCCAGTCGCAAGAAGACCTTTTTTTGTTGTTGCAACGAACATGGGCGGCCATTCCACAGCGTGATTTGGATGAACTCATTTTGAGTATGCCAAACCGATGTTCTTGTGTTGTTAGTGTTCGCGGTAGAAACACGGATTATTAATTGTTTAAGTTACCCAATAAAATTTTAAAGAAAACTGTTATTTCAGTCTTTTTTCGAACTTTAATGTTAGTGGTTCAAATGTCAAAAATCCCTTTATTAGGAAAATGGCAAATTTCTTTATTAATGCAAAGGTGACTTGGTTTATCGTTACTGTGACAAACGAAAACACTTTATTTGATGAATCCTTAAAGAAAATTTTAATTAATATCAATCAGGAGAAAAGTTATTGCAAAAATATGTGTTGATCCCTAGACACTTTTGATGTGTGTATGTATGTATTTAGAAATATATAGTATGTTTATCAGTTGTCTAGTACCCATAACACAAGCTCTACTTAGCTTGGGACTAGATGGCGTTGTGTGATAGTTGTGGAATATTAAAAAAAAAAAAAAAAAAAATATACGTAAAAATCAGCTAGTAGAAAATACGTTAAGTAAGTAATTTTTTTGTGTACCTTGATGACCTGATAACTGAAAATTGCCCGTCCAAGCAAGCTAGCCGGTAGTAGTGTGTTCTTAGTTCATACTAACACTACTCAATCGCCCACATTTCCTTAGTCAGAAAATATGTGACGTCTGGCGGCCGTGGGATCTTGGACTATTAGGGTTAGGTTAGGTTACACGATTACAGGCGTGATGTTTTATTGTACTTATGTAATCAAAGTAGGTAAGTAATTATGAGAACGAGAGTCTAGATTCTGAAAAACAGAGAATGGTAGTCACGGGTCCACCACTCCACAGAGTTAATTCTCTATTAATTCTGAATACCTACATTAGTTACCTGTGTGTAGGGATAGACACTATTCAGGCACATATGCTTCTAAAATGTAAGCCCGTGTATATATTGTCCATGTTTGACCTAAGTACATGAAACTCTTTTTTACAGAAACCGCGCTGAGTACATAACTGTGCTGTCCACGATATTGGTGGTGGCTACCGGAGTCTTCTACAGTCTCTACTTTAAGACTGGTGGAGGCACAGAGCTTCCCCCTAAGAAGTTGAAGAAGAAATAGGTAAACTAAATAAAGTCTTAATTGAAGTGGGTAAATTAATGAAAATGCTTTGCGAGTTTTTCTATGATTTTTTATAAAATCCACATTTATTTATATTAGGTCTTGAAGTGTGTGAGTGTAAATTATTTTGCTAATGTTTCTGTAATTATTAATTTTTTTAAATTAAATTTGAACACTGTGTTTTTTAATCATTCACTATTTTGGACGCCAGTACATCAAGCTATCTACCTACTATAAATCTGTCAAAATTATTTAAGGTTCAATGTTGATTAGGAAAAATAGACAGTTTCGGCGTCTGTACGGTGAAGTACGGTCTACCTATTCTTTGAACGTACGTTTTCGCCATGGATTTCGTAATTACCAAGATAGAAAGATTTACTGCAATTTTGGTCACTAAAATTATATATTATTAGCGGATTTCCTAAATGAGATCTTGAGAAAAAGACGTTAAGAATCGTCTTCCACTGACAGAACTAAAGTAGTACAGCTACTCGCCGCTTGGCGCGCTTTTCTATTTTAAAAAACGCATTTTAGACTATTTGAAACCTTTCTGCATTTCAAGTACCTACTTAGGTGTTGGGTGTTATAAACAAGCCAATTACTAATTTGTATGATGTCTTCTATCGAAAAAGTAACGGTCAATGTCCAAGTATTGCCACACTTTCACTATGAAAACATTTCAAATGGGCAATATATCTACCTACTTGGACCATTTCCAACACTGTCGATTTAAATCATAAATTCATAACTTACAATAAACCACTCGAAGGAATATGTATGTATCCTATAGAATAGAATTTAAGTAGATATTTTCAGTTATTTCATGATATAACGAATAGGTATTTTGGTTGATTTCGGAGTTAGCAGGTGGGTATGTAGGTTTCCAATGTGAAAACTTACTCATTCACCACGCAGTTCTAGCCTGCGAGGGATTTTAGATTTGATCAGCAGTCTGTAGTACCAATATGATAATTAATCGATTTCATTGTAACGAGGCGACTAGTTCATGAAACAGTCTGAGTCCATATGTTAGGTTCTATTGTAAGTATAATGATTAAAAACCAATTTTAGAATATCATTTAATCACTTTAATGATATGACATGCAATCACATAAATTCCCTTACATGCTATTTTATATCGAGTGACTTTGAGAGTCTAACTCAAACTATACCCTAAGAATATTAAACCAAATCAAAATGTATAAAAATAACAACTAAATGGCGTACACCTCGTACTAATCAAAATAAATTATTATAAAAGTTACGGAAATCAATATTTGGGTAAGTAGGAAAAATATCAGCTCTTCCCTTTTTTTACATAAAATACTAAATGATTTCGATGGTAAAATCGTTGTTTTTGAATTAGTTGACAGGAATTTCAAATTATAAGTACATTGTTATTTAATTGTATGTGTTTATTTGTTGTTTAGGTAATACATTTCCTGCAGACAACAGACTAGGTCACAATACAAGTCCCTAAAGTGGTGCATCAACTGCTGCTATTATTTTGCAAGCAGACATACCCAAACTAAAATAAGATTACTGACTAAAACTTATACTCACTAAAAGCATCACAAAATTAAAAGAAACCGGTAGGTAACCAAAAATAATTGAACCACAAAAAGGCCATAGACCATTATACGGTTGTTATTAAACCTAGAACCTAACCTATAGGTAGGTATACATGTTAAACTACTCTTACAGTACTTCAACATTGTGCATCACAAATAAGTGCCATCAGATTATAAGTTAATTCTAACATTTTTTTTTTCGTTTTCATTGAATTTAAACATCTTTGTGCAGAACAAAACAAACATAGCCTATCATTAAAAAAAACACAATGTCACAACCCATTGAAATAAAAAGATATGCAGCTTATACATTATAGCTAGTATAAAATGAGCTGGGAAGTGACACAAGCAACTTAGATGTAACTGGCTACAAGTTTGTGCACAACTATTGATCTTCCAGTCCTTAAAATCTAGGATCTCGTAAACCCGAAAAATAACTTAATCACATAGGAGCAATAAATACTAAAAACTAAAGGGCTGAAGCAAATTAAAGCAACATCAGACTGTGTCCGAAATGTCAGTCTATTGCAAATAAATAAAGATTAAATAGTTTACATTAAACGTTGGGTAGCTACTACCTATCTCATGGATGCTTCAAATAATTTTGAAAGCGGCATCTACGTATAATTCACAAAGTAATGGAACTGTGAGCAGTTCACTACTAAAGAAGTCGGTTAAATATGATTACGCGGTTAAATATGATTCCTATTTCTAAGCAAGTATACGCGAGATTGCATCTTGTGCACTCGACACTGGGTTATATTTAGACACACAATATTATTATGCAAAAGATATTCTATAATAAGTAGTTAAAATTTACGAATTATGGAATGACTGAACATCATTAACCAATATTCAAACATCGTCAGCAGGCCTACAGACTTATGTTAAACTTGTAATAAATAGGGATGTTTCTTAAATTAAGTAAACCAATTTCATAGTTATGCTTACTGCGGGGATTATAAAGTATCATTGAATGATACAAAATTAACATAAATCAGAAATATAATTTCTTTGTTTCGAACTACCAGGCAACTATAAATAAGAATTTGATTTTTGAAGCCAAACCCGCCTATCTTATATCACAATCAGTTAACTGATTCAAAGAAAACCGATCCTATCGATTTTTGACAAAATATAAATGCCAAACATTATAAGTTCTGTACTTAATGTTTACGTATGAGAACAGTGTTTAGTAACTAAATATTATAGTGTAGTTAACTTAATATCATTGACTTTGTATCACTAAATAGATATCCGATCACTATTCGATACCTATATAAAGTGCACCGATAATAATATACGACCAAAGATTATACATGTAGACAAATTCGAGTTTTTGAACCATATTGGCAGGCACACCCTGTGTAAATTGCTATACTTCTAGCTAATTTATATCTATTAAGTGATTCTTTAAGTCAATGATGAATACATTACACAAATACCTGCACATAGTATGTGTTCAAGGCATGTGATACCTACTTTAACCCATGTTTAAACCTCACTCAGTCAAGTTATGACTAACGTATAGGTAAGCAATGAATATACCAGTGACAGTAAAGCAAAAATTTTGAATGACCGTGAAATACACGGTGTTATCGAAACAGTTGCGGACGGATATTCAAGCTACATTGGGAGAAAGCTAAAAAATATTGGGTTCACAATGAAATATGGTAAAGGCCATGCATTTGAATAGGAACGTAAAAATCAGCTGTTCGCTATCCTCTGAATGTTTAGGCACGGCGGGTGTGGAATAGTACCTCGACGATGGAGGGGTCGGCCAGCGTGGAGATGTCGCCAACGTTCCTGTCGCCTATGGCGATCTTGCGCAGCACGCGCCGCATGATCTTGCCCGAGCGCGTCTTGGGCAGGCCGGGCGCGTACTGGATCACATCGGGAGACGCAAAAGCCCCAATCCTTGCCCTCACGCGTTTCCTCAAGGAGTCGACCAAAGCAGCATCGTATTTGGAACCTTCGTTCAGACAGATGAAGCAGTAGAGGGATTCACCCTTGATGCTGTGAGGCCTGGACACGACGGCGGCTTCGGCCACGTTCGGGTCCTCGGTGAGCACGCCCTCCACCTCCGCCGTGGACATGAGGTGTCCCGACACGTTCAGCATGTCGTCGATGCGGCCCGTCACCCACAGGAACCCATCCTCGTCCCTCCTGGCACCTGCAAATTACAAACATCACATGTCTTCTAACTCACTCACTTTATGACAATCAGTGAACACTTTAAGGACAGATAATGAGAAATGACAATAAAGAGCTGTCGTTATTGTCAAAGCAGATATTTATAGTTCCTACCCATTAAATAAGAGCTGGTTAGTATTTTACTTTATATTCGCCACGTAAGTAATTGTGGTAAAAGTATGATATCAATTCATACCATCGCCGGTGCAGTAGTAGCCAGGGAACTTCCTGAAGTACACGTCTTCATAGCGGTCGTGGTCTCCGTACAGGCTGGTCATGATTCCGGGCCACGGGCGAGCGAACACCAAGTAACCTTCGCCGGGGCCTTCAACCACTGTACCTTCCTCGGTGACAATGATGGGTTCCACGCCAAAGAATGGGAAGCCCTGTGGAAACAGACATAAGAATTAAGACTCAACTTCGTTTGTTAAGTTGAAGGAGTGTGTTTTCTTGTATAAAGAACTTACAGCAGCGCCAGGCTTCATCGGAGTCGCAGCCGGGAGGCTGGTAAGCACGTGGCCACCGGTCTCCGTTTGCCAGAAGGTGTCCACGATGGAGCAACGGCTTTGGCCGACAACGTTGTAGTACCAGAGCCAAGCCTCGGAGTTGATGGGCTCGCCTACGCTGCCCAGCACGCGCAGATTATCCAAGTTATGTCTACAACAAATAATGCAAATAAACAATCTTGAACATAACGTGCGTTAAGCAATGCCATGTTTCGTAAATTAAATAAACCATAGTTAATTAGCACCACCTTGTACGTAGTTTTATTTCAACATCGTAAATGGATGAAAGAAATAAGCGTAATGCGTAATGGCGTAAGCTCAAACTTTCGATGGGGGTATATATGAATATTTAGTACCTACTTATAAACGAACCTGTAGAACCGTGTATAAGTTGATTTGTATATCCATGAAAAAATTAATAACTATCCAGGATATTACTGTCCCACAGCTGGGCAAAGGACTCTTTTCATAAAGACAGACGCCACACTTGCTCAATAAGACTATAGGACTAGGTATCCATGAATATTGCAAAAGTCGTTCAGTTGTGAGTATGGATCGATGTACCTATAATGAACTGATTACTCGCTAACCTATCAATTTCTTGGAAAGGACAAGGGCAGTTTGTTTTTTTCCTATGCCATGGTAATCGATACACCTGGTAAATAATATGGTTTCATGACAAAGCAGCAGTTTGCCTTTTACGCGACCTTTAGCGCTGTCACGAAGTCTTACGAGTGGCAAATCGTGATCACAGATCAATCAAAGTGTGCACACGTTACAATTTAATAAAGCGACATTTCAGTGGTCTTATTTTCACCGTGATGCCAAGCAAAACAATATTTATTATTTTAGGGTTATAGGTACAGGCACTAACAAATACATTCTGATATCATATCTTTCAAATGTAATCCTATAAGTGATCATCTTGAGATGCTTTCTGATATTCAAACTGTGTTAAAGTAATATTCGATATACAACCAGGTCGACCTTTACAAATGTTTCGAATCAGTAGCTCTGATCATGCGTCGACCTCTGTCAACAATACGTATAACCCTCAACGGTGAATCAGGATGCGTTAATGCCAATAAGTGTGTGTCGCGGGAACTTGCACACTGCACTGCACACTCACAGGCTGAGACTGCATCGCACAAACCAATATTTACTGTATAAATATAACACCACGCCTGTAAAACCCGATCGGTTAGGCAGAGGTACCCCTAGAGCACCTACAGTTATATCGACGAGCCGAAAATTATCATCAACCGGATTTACTATTCGGACAAATTCATATTCCAGGCTGTTACGTTAAAACTTTTTGCTCAGCAGTAGAGTTAGCAACCACTGGGCAATAAGGGAAATATTTACACAATAGTGTGTTACGAGACAGTTAAAAAGCAAAAGTCACGTTGAATGAGTACCCACAAGTGCCTAAATACAACACAATAAGGAACATGCGTTGCTCAATTCAACAGCGCACGTGTTGCAATATTCACGCGAACCGGAAGTAGATACGCAAACCATCGTCTCTTTCGAAAACAAGGAAAAATTTACCCTAATGAGAGTTTATTGCGAAATTAATTTGACTTTTTCCAGAGACCTTTTAAGAAGACAGCCCATGTGGCTTAACTTAATGTGGCGAAAATCTTTTTTTGTCCACATCGCGACAAGACGAGAAGAGAATTCTTTTGTATTATAAACATTATGCATGTAAGAAACACGTTTGTAAGTATTTTTGTGTTCCTTTCTGCTAAATCTGCCAAATATACGATTATAATTATAAAAATCAAAGTCTGCTTGTCCTGGAGAAAAAACACCTTGCAGCTTTGCAGCATACAAAATACAATACCTACTTATTAATTGGCACAACCAAGTACTTAGTAAATAAAAATAAAAGCCACATCATTAAATGCCGCATAGAATGTTTTGTCAAATTTGACTTACCTCTTGACAATATCATCTCCAAACTTGGTGAGCGCCCTGATGGCGGTGGGGGCAGTGTAGAACTGGGTCACCTTGTACTTGGCACACACGTACCAGAAGCGGTCGTGGTTCGGGAAAAACGGAGTCCCTTCGAACTGAAACGGGAATGCATCATGTAGTTTGTCTCTTTGGTGACACTTTATGGCGTTAAGTCTTTAAAGGTTTATTATTACAGCTCTATCGTTTTTGTATAAAGTTTGTAAATTTTAATTAGATTATAGTTATCTTTATCACTGATCTACTGAAAACTCATACTGAATTTCCTGTATAAAATTGAGAACGTTTCTACCATGTTACTCCTCACGGTAAGAAGTTTAGTAGCTACTCTCCTGTAGAACCTATGCTATGCATTATTATAAACATCATTCGTCAAACGCACAAATGTTTTAAATAATCCTGCCAATCAGATTCATTCATTGAAATAAAATATTAGACGACTAAGAATCGATAGATTTAATCGTTTCGTTTTTAAATCGACTTTATTACTTCCTAGTTACATTGTTTCTCTAATAATTAGGTGTCGGTATGTCCTCGACAGCTGAGTTGACTTGCAAGGTTACAAAACTGTCTTTTCACAGTCAATGTCAAGTTCTTAGAATATTAATGCCATGCATTATTAGACTTGTATTACCTTTTCGGGTTTATACGACCTTATAAAATCAATTATTTTGAACTATGTATCTCTTATCGTTCAAGTTACTTTATGACTTTATGGATGGCGTTTTGAAAAAAATCATGTCTGAAATAAAATAATTCCAGTTAAAACACAAACATGTTTGCTCAAAGTAGCGTCAACAAACAAATAAGTTGAACGAGATACTTTTACGTAGTTGTAAATAAATAAGTAATCGCTCATTATTCCATATAATTGTTTACATTATAATGATTACGTTCTAAGCACGTGCTTAAACGTCCTCATAAACACTGTTTGGAGGTCAATTAAAAAACGATGCACACTATACGTAAACTCGATAGATAATGAAGTAAGTCCCGTCTTCTTCTAATTCTCTATGGTGTGGTTGGGCCACTGACTTAGCTTTACATGCCGTCAACAAATATCTCTCAAGCATGCTGTTTTCGTCACGATGTTTTCCTTTACCGAGTAATTGATAACAATTATACAAGTAAGTCCAGCGAAGGTGACCTTAAAGTCAAAATATATTGTTTAGATATGAGGTTTCTCTTGCTTATTTAATAACATAGTTAATCAATTACATATTTTGTAAACATATAAATTGGCGGTATATTCCCTACACGATATTGATATTGCTGCTGTAGGAACACTGAAATAATTACGTTAATTAATACGTGATAATTATCTTAACTACTAACGATGAACAGCGTAAGTTTATTAACCCCTTTGCCCCGACTATCCTAGTTCAGTTTTGCAATCGTCATCTTGTAACTGTGGAAATGTGTATGGTAGCGTGTAGATAAACGAGGTTTTATAACAGGACTATGTCAGGGGTATTTCGATAGTCAGGATAGGTAGAGGTTCAAGATAAGCATCATGACTAGTTCGTCTCTTCATCCTAATCAATCAAGCATTTTGCTTGTCCACTACCAATTCAGCCATCAGTTAATAACCTCCAGGGTGAATGTACAGGCGTATTCTGGCCGGGTCCTGAGCTAAAGGCAGCTTGACAAAATAGCAACTTACCATAACCGAAGTAGCAGCATTGGCCATGGGTGCGTAGACTACGTAGGTGTGTCCAGTGATCCAGCCGACGTCAGCGGTGCACCAGTAGGTGTCGCGGTCGCGGTAGTCGAACACGTAGCGAAACGTAGCCGCGGCGTACAGCATGTAGCCGGCTGTGGTGTGCACCACCCCCTTGGGCTTGCCAGTCGAACCACTGCACCAAACAGTCAAGATTAGCAAACAGAAAACGTCGTGAAGAAGTATAAGTGGATGGCTATTATACGAGGGAGGGACAAACACAACATGTTATTATGATACTCGTACTAGGGTAACAGTAAAACATTTAAAAGGTCATAAAATCTTTGAATCAGTCTTTACCTGGTATACAGCATAAAAAGAGGGTCTTCAGAAGTCATCCATTCCGGTGGGCAGATGGTCGACTGGCCTTCCAGAATATCATGCCACCAAACATCAATCTCGGGATTAAACTTGTACTGAAAAGAAACAGAAAGGTAACACTTATTGGGGTGATTCCTTGAACATGTTCAAATTACGTGGCATTCCTCAAATAACTACTTCCTTCCGTTCCTCAAATCTCATCACCATTCTTGTACCAATTCCCAAAATATAGCAGTTCATGCTCGAAAAGTTTTAAATATACACTAAAAATCGTGTTTTTTGTAGCAATTCAGATACTATGCGACATGCTTTACCAATTAGCAGAATATACACAATAAAGAACACTTTTAAGTTATTTCTCATATGTTACGACTCGAAAATTGACCCAACACTTTATCCTTAAAACCATGTGTAAAATTAAACCTGCACGGTCGTGCAGGGTATACTTTTTCCACATACGTTTATGGTAATACTTTTTTTCCATTCACCCAGAAATTGTGTTTGTCAAACACAATCTCCTTACCGTTCGAGTTTCGTGGCTGTAATAGTTGCCATAAGATACTCTGTGTTCCCAAGTTATTAAATTCTATATAGAACATATAATGTAAGAAAGTGTATAAATATCTATTTACCGTTCATATCGTTACCATTATAAATGTTGATGGGTGGAGATGGAAAGGAAGACAAAGGAAATTATGGATGGATTGTGTGAGGAATAATAAGAAAGAGTAAATGATAGCGTGACCGTAGACTAAGGAGATTGGAAGAAAAAAACGTGTAGCGCCGTCCCCAAGTAACATGGGCAAGAGCAGGAAGATGATGATGAAGATGACAATTACCATTCTTCCCAATCGTAATCTTGCGTATTGTAATGAGAAATTGAAAATGGTAATTAGTACCAGCACAAGCTGGCCTCTTATAGTATCGAAACTCCCGCTAGGCCAGTTTAAATACTAATTACCGTGTGTTCCATTCCATATCTCATCATCATTCCACGAAGTTTTTCAGCTTCAAAAGTTCAAATACTGTCATTCATTTCGTTACTCTGCGCTATAACAATACGTTCATAATAGTAGGTAGTTTATGCGACTGTGCATAATGAAGGGCATTACAACACAAGTGTGTTTCCTAATAGCATCACACGAGTGTTGTATATTGTATGTATAGTTGCATACACTACTTTAACTACCCAAATATCCTCCGTCAGAGGATATAACAGACTTGGCATATTCTTCTTTGAACGAATGAGTTTAAGGCAAAAAAGTTATTTAATAGAATTATCGTTTTGCCGAATGTTTAACTGGTCGATTTTTTTTTGCATACTTTTAAGATGGCAGAATTTTATTTGGTAGAGTTTTATAAGAAATATTGCCAATTCTATTACAATATTTATGAACTTATTTAAAATTAAAATTCAATACCTTGTGCTACAAATGTTAGTGACAGAAACGAATCGCTGCCAAACCGACTCCACGTAGTCTCTTCTGCCCTACCCCGACAGTGTAATGTAAACCCGCGTAGGCGCGGAGGGGCTAGGCGGCCCGCAAGTTGAGGAGCAGGTGGCTTAAACGCGCGCCACCGTGGCTAAGGCTGGCCGGCAGAGCCGGCCAGCAAGCCGAAGCTGCGGTGATGTGTGTTAAAACCATCTGCGACAATAAGCTTGCGTGGGACCGCCTGAGAACCGCAGCGCCGGAGCCGTGACAGAAGCCATGCCTTCTGCATGTTACACGTATGTATGAAATGAAATCAATGTATGCAAAAAGACGATTCTGATTGTGAACTTTCGGCAATATGACGGTTCTAGAAATGAAGTTTATGTTCAATGATGATTCTGACTTACAAAATTATGCATTTTGAATTTATGGTAAATGAGTGTACGCCAAATGATTTTCGGCGAAATGAAGGTTCTGCAATTCAATGCTATGCAAAATAAAATTCGGATATTAAAAGTTCTACTAAAAAAGGTAGACCCCGTCAAATGTTCACCCTGGAGTTTGGACTTCGCAATAACATCCGAAATATAATACCCGGCACGGTTCTTGAGCGCTCGGCGGAAGAGTGGGGATCGCTGTGCGCATCGTACACTTTATGACAAATAAAACACACACCCGTTTATTATTTATTGGTCGTGAGGTAAGTGCAGCAGGAGTAAAGAACAAATCCCGAGTGACGGCTATGACGCGATGCGCTACGGGCCAATCACTGCACTTTCCCCGCCCCGCGTCTCACTTCATACCACCAAAGGGACCCAATAACTCACTTTTGAGTCAGCCCTCAAGAATCGTGCCGATGATAATACCTAGTATACCTACAGACCACACTAGTAATACAACAACTTATACTTACGAGAGCCCTCACGTCTTCGGGAAGCCGTCCACAAGGAGTCACTCTATCCAAGTGCGGAACCACGATGCACATTTCAACTGAGTGGTTGTATTTGGTCCTGGCTTTTTCCAAAGCGTCATCGCATGTGGTCTTAAGGACGAGCAGCTTCTCTCCGCGCCAGGCACCGTCAGCCGTCACTAGAGCCTTAGCCTTGCAGTCAGACATGCGTTCTGCCAACGCGTCAGAAGAAAAACCGCCGAACTGAAAATATCTCTTAGTTGAAGTCAAAGATGGCACAAAATTATGACATCTATTGAACAGAAATCTCTTAGTATGTTGAAGTACATTTTTTAATACCATCATACATAATGTTTGTCAAATAAACTTTAATAAAAACTATTACGAAACAAATTACGGTGACGAAATCAATACATACATCATAATAAATATTGTATCAGTAGTATTCAAAACTTACCACCACGGAATGAACAGCTCCGATCCTAGCACAGGCCAGCATGGCAACAATCGTCTCCAAGATCATGGGCATGTAAATGGAGACCCTATCGCCCTTGCCGATGCCACGCTCACGCAAGCCATTAGCGAACTTGCACACCAAGTCCATCAGCTTCATGTATGTAATACGGCTGTAGTCTTCCGGATGGTTACCTTCCCTGCAAATGACATTGTATCAAAGAAATGCTCCGGTAGCTTGTAGGTCAAACTGAATGATTACATAGAACAGCAGCATTATATTATATTTATTATAGCACATCAAATAAATGGGGGTCTCTCCAAAAGTTCTGCGCACCACAGAGATGGCGTTCTGCTTATGCTGTGACATCACAGTGGGCCCTATCAGAATACCAGCGCTGCGGTATTTGTTTTCATTTATCGCAGCATCATGCTGAGATAGGAGCCTTTTTGGCCTCACACAGGTTTTGTCTTATTTAGCTTTATATTCTTTTTTGTTATTATTATTTTTTGTAGTTCCAGTGCTTGTCCCAAATAAATATTTCTTTCTTTCTTATCTGCTGGAGAATATGACTCCTGTCGCACGCACACCTAGAGGATTCAGTTCTAAATGAGTTACTTAATAAACTATATAGCCAACCGTATCGAGTTGACAAAGATACAAGCTGACTCACGCCATTCAATGCACATCTATCGTGCCAGTGATCCAGAGGCTTAAAAGTTGTTAAAGTTTTCTTCGGACCCTGCTAGCAAAGTCAATTTCACCACTTAGACAGCAAGACCTGACCACATTAACGATCTATCAGAGAACCTTCCACCTCGGCACACGTTGCGTGGTCGGCTTTGAAATCTCAAAACCTAGGTACTTCGAACCCAAGTCGAGAGGGGCAAAGACCATCTCTCTAAATGGAGGATCCCATTTGCTGAGATTGTCGGCTCAGACTTCAAGTCCATATGAGGCCTCTCCCCAAAGACAATGGCCCACCTTTCCCCTTGCACCACTTACCATATCACCTGGGGCTGCAGTCTCTACACTAATAACGACGCTACGAATGTCGTTAAGTCGAAAAATCGTAAACTTTCTTTAATCGTTTTTCAACCTTATGCTGTTGAAATGAAGCTGAAAATCTATTACAGAAAGTTTACGATTTCTCGGCTTAACGGCATTCGTAGCGTCGTTATTAGTGTAGAGACTGCAGGCCCAGGCCCTGGGCCTGCAGTCTCGAATCGAACCACATATCGATGGCAGAAATTTCAAATACACACATATGAAATTTCTGCCATCGATACCTCTAAGGAGAGGGCGCCTTATTCGACGACGGTGGCAGAAACTGCCAGGTTAGGCAGCTATTAGTAACCTTGAAGTAATTAATCACACTATTGCACAAGAAAGTCTGTAAAGTGACTTCGTGAGAAGCTCGAAATAAGAACAATGTATTGTAAAAACTAATTGGACACGCTCTGTTTCAAATGAAGTAATAGATGCGTAATTTGTAAGAGGGCAAGCAGAAATTATGCAAATATGTATGTAATACATAATAGAGTTAGGTACGGCTTAAATAAACAAAATCATATTTGCATATATTTCAATCCGACGCAAAACGATGTATATTTCAGACTGCATCCCACGTCTAATTAGAATAGGGAATAGTAACCCTTCACTCTCAATTTTCATTTCGTCAAAAGGATTTTATTTTATCTGCCATCCCCAGAGACGCGAATTTTATTACTCCGTCAAAACAACTAGCGGGATGGCCCGGGGCTGAATTTACTCTTTGTTGTAGTGCTTGCCTTTGACTAACGCTAGATAAAAGGGGTTGCAATTTAATTCAGGATCAGGAGACCTATGCACTCAATACATTGGAGAGCCGAAATTTCCCCTTTTTAATTAATTCACCCTCGTGTTGCGTTACCGCAATGCAGGGTTTCACATGTCGCTAAATATATCTCTCCAATCGCAACGTGTGTTTATCTGAATGATATGCGATTATTTGAACCGAATCATCGATGTGACATTATCTCGATAACTTGTATCCCTTACGCTATATCTTTAGGAAAGTGTCGAACTCATGACGCAACCATATACTTAGGTGTTTCGAGAGATCCGAGGATGATTGTAAGATACATTCAATTGTATATCGCACTCGTGTTATGTTATAATCTATGAAAGGATTGAGGAAGGTAACAAACAAAGAATGGTCGAGGTTAACAATACTAGTTTACCTAGCTCTGTCACACTGGTATCACCTTGTGTTATACATGAATGGAAAGCATTCATTAAAAACTTCGTTCAGTTAGAATCTGTTTGTCGATTCTGAGCACTGATGTTACGTCACAGATTGTTAGAGTAGTCTCAATTGGTGCAGGTCCTGTAGCATTAGAATGATCTTATCAGATCTTGACAGCTGCCTTGCGTTGTGAACGTGTTTGTCGTTTGCTTTACAGGCTTTACTACCTTACAATGGCACTATTAATTAACCTTTGTTTTAAACATTGTAGGTCGCGATATCACTACTTGTAATATTAATAGTAATAATAATAGGAGAATTCTTTCTGGTATACGAAATATTTTTGTACGCGACTTTATGTGGTCTTCTGCAATTTCATGAACCTAGAAATCGAGTAACATTTTTATTTATTGGAATAAAGAATGTTTGGACTTTACAGGGACAGGTGCAAGTTTAAAAAAATGCATCAGTAGTTTTCAAGATACCTACAGACTTACGCAAGTAAATGAAACTTTTGTAGGTGTGAACTTGGGTCATGAAAAGTGATCGACTCTTTATGTATTTTCAAAATAGTTTTTGATAATAAATTACGAAATGCTAAACAAAATATAAACTATTTGCACAGATACAATTGTTTACCAGGTAAAAATTATGAATAAGTATAACCAGTTAACTGCTGCGGCCGCCGCGCGCGCTTACGTCACCCCGCCCGGCCTTGGCAAAAAAAACGGTCGCAGCTGCGCGCCGGCCGGCCGGGCTCTTATCTTAATTTTTTGTTGACGTGTTATAAACAATAGACGCTTCAAGTAATGTTTTTGTTCAAGCTTATGAGAGACCCTTTCAAGTGGTGTCAAGTGTTTGTTAGTATTTCGTTTCAAATTTATTATATTATTTCGTAAACATTGACTAGGGTTGGCAAAAAACTTATGTGATTTTATGTGAAATTTAAAAATTATTATTTCAAAAAGTAAATCGATACCGTATATATTGTATGGCTTTTATTGGTGGAAGGGTTCTATTTACGTACGATAAAATAAAAATAAACATAGTTGTTGGTAGAAAAATATTATTATATTTTTTTTTTTTAACCAGTATTTATTGCCGACGGGGAATAATTTAATCACTTAAATTAAATAATTTATCACAAATATACTGTTTCACGTAAATTAAAAATTTTGCTACTATCTGAAAGATAATTTAATAATGTAACTTACTTGTAAGTATTATGCTGATAGGTTTATACAATAAATTAAAATATGGAATTAATTAATTAATGAATTAAATGAAAAAAATGCACTCGACATTGTTTGTTTATTTTTTTTTTGTGAATTTTGAGTAAACACAATACATACGATGTTATTGTTTTCTACAAGAACCGCCCCTATGACGACCCCCTGACCAAGAAATACTCTCTTTAATTAAATTTATTTATTTTAGTGAATTTTTAAAAAATATAATTTTGAATTTCGCGGACCGCCATGTTTGTTTTTTTGCAAGGTTATGTTGAACAAAACTTAAAATCTTAACTTTAATTTACTATCTTTTGTATATGTTTTTGCTGAAAACTATTGTCTAGTAAATATCCAATGTGATAACTATTACTTTGGATACGGAATTGGTCTTAAAATTTCATAAATTACGAAAGCATTCTGACAAAATTCTAACACCGTTACAAGCACCCGTAAAATCACTCAGAAGTTAAAATATACTTACATTTAGGTTAAAATCCGGTTGCACACACATACACTGTATTATAATTATCCACAAAATCACTATTTTATTCAAAAACACTCACTCAAAACCAATAAATTACTTGAAAATACACTAGAGCATCCGTCAATCGCGCGCGTCATTCATCGGATTTCAAAGACTGACATTCAACTTTTTTTTTTAAATCGAATTGACCATAGTGGTATAGTGTTGTCGTGTTTTTAGCATGAAGAATTTAATAAAGTAGCGGGTAGAAAAGAGAAAAAGGATTGAAACTTCATGGGATAGAAGGAAACAGATATAGTCCGACGCCATGGAACTACTACTACTAATTGTGACAAATGTCACAAAGTGGCGCTCGGGCCGTTTTGACGGATTGTCCCAAATGGGCCAATTTGGCGTTTCAGTGGAATGTATATCTGGTGTGAATTACAGGCCATTTCAGTTTTCAATCCGTATGAACCATTGTGCTGTTTAACAATCCGCAATAGAGCTATAGAGAGTTCGCGAATCTCGTCATTCAACCATAAATTTTATTAGCGAAAATATTTGCATTTATGATTGACGTCACTTGTCTAAACTGTCTTTTACAATCCGGAAACCTATAGAGGGAGAGCCGGCTGCAAAAATACCTACCTCATCAGGTACCCCAATAGGCTATCTTTAGATCGTTAACCGACACTTAAACACGTAAAAAAAATCAGGTCTGCCAGTGCCGATCCTGCCGGGTCATGGAAAAAATTCATATTTTTTGTCGTATTTTTTTGGTGGAAATTACGTCACAAGGTACCCGAATTAAAGTGCTGGCAACAGTTAACCATTGATTAATTACCTAAAAAAAAGTAGGTCTGCCATTGCGCACTCTGCCGGAAGTACTTGGCAGACCTCTAAAATATGGCCCCTCCAGCACCATGAACCTACCTCATCGAGTACCCCGATGGAACCTACGCCAAATAATAGCCAAGATGCCCTCGATAGAGGATCAAAAGGTCTGCCAGGTCTAATCTTGCCGGAACTTAGTGTTCAAAGCATTTGAAGTTGGTATGGTAGGCAGGCAGCATTATTTCATACAAAGAAGAAGGGGCGAAATGTCCCTTGTAACACTTTCTCCTATATATCAAATGAAAGAGCGTAAAAAATAGATCATTTTATTCCATAACAGTAAATGTGTGAATACTGGGGGAAAAAAGTTATTCACCGATAAAGAGAGAAAATATTTTTTTTATTTTTTTTCATCGTACATACTTGGGTGAGGTGTCTATTGATAGGTCTTTTAAAATGACCGTGATCTTTCAAAGATCATTTTTTCTCAATGTCAATCGTTTGAAAGATAGACAGTTTCAAAGTGCTAAAATGTGTCCCCACCCCCTCTAACTTTTAAACTAAGAGAGTGAAAACTCTAAAAATATATATGCTGTATATCGCAATGAAAAATTACAACCAAGATTAGTTTGAACGAGATGAAGTTAGCCGTTTTTGAGATATAGCACATTTAAAAAACCGCAAATATAACTTTGTCATTCATACAGTTACTATGAAAAACAAACTTATCACAAAATGTGTATTTTTGTTGCCGCTTTAACAAAAAATAATACAAATTAAAGGTGGCTCCTACGATGGTACGGAACCCTTCATGTGCGAGTACGACTCACACTTGGCCAGTTTTTTTTTAAATCCAATTTGTTTTTATCTCCAATTATTCACGTTTACTGTGTGAATAATTGGAGATAAAAATTATTCACCTATAAAGAAATGTTTTTTTTATTTTATTTTTTAGTAGTGCTAGCAGGGTTGGCATGTTTAAAACAAGTTGTTTAAAACATGTGTTTTAAACAGTGTTTAAAACAGTTTCAAATAAAACATAGTTTTTTATTAGGTGTTTGAAAACATTGTTTAATTGCAAAAATAAATGAATACTAAGTAGTTATTTTTTTCCTTAATTCCTTTATTTAATCAACTTTAAACAATTTTTATAAAATAATTAAAGTGGCTTTTTAACTTGACATTTAAACAGTTTTTAATATTTAAAATCCCTAATCATGAAATAGTTAACAATTTTTATTATAAAACGACCACGTACAATCATATTTGTTCGTTAGCAGATTAGACAACATTTATTATTTTTTATTTAGGTATTTAAAAACTGTGACAAGTTTTGCAGCTTTCTCGTTACCAAGTTTGATTCGTACATCGGTTTGAATAAATCCAAAGGTTTTTGTGTTATTGTGAAATGAAAAATCAGAAAGAAAGTCCGCTCTATTCTCCATCGGTAAAGTCCCCCGGGGAATTCCCAGAACTTCCGTAATTCGTGAACGTGATTATTTAAAATATGTTTTGGGTATTCCCCTTATTTTAAGAAAAATTTAGGAGATTTCCCTACAAAAAATGAACGTAGGAACACACAGAATGTATTGAATTATGATAAATTTTTGTCATGCAGTTTTTAAAATAGTATATAAGTGAAATATATCAGGCTTAATCAATTAAAAATGGATGATAACTAACTTAGGAAAAAAAAAAACAAAAAAAACACCTGTTTAAAACATTTTAATTTTAAACTGTTTGTTTTATAGAATGTAAAAAAAACTGTTTTTTTTCCAACCCTGAGTGCTAGTGACCCGCCCCGGCTTTGCAAGGGTGCAATGTGTGGAATATAAAACTTCCCCTTGAATCACTTTTGTCTATTGCTGAAAACTGCATTAAAATCCGTTGGGTACCATCTATCTGGCAGAAACTTGATGCTCCGAAATTTATTTGGCATACCACACTTGGCATATTCTTCTTTGAACGAATGTGTTTATGGCAGATCAATTATTTAGTAGAATACTCATTTCGCAGAATGTTTAAATAGCCGAATTTTCAAAGGCATACTTTTAAGATGGCAGAATTTTATTTGGTAGATTTTTATACGGTATAACGACCGTCTCGCGAAAGTATCCTCTATGGGCGGCATGGGCACCGGGCCTTAGGCCGACGAAGGAGGCCGGCGGAGGCCCGGCACTTCGGGGACAGAAGATATTAGTGTTATTTAATATGCGAGCGAAGCGAGCGCGCGTCATGGAGTACATGCGTTGCATGTATGGGTGACGTCATTATTATTATTATTAATAATAATTATTATTATTTTTGACATACATTTAATGTTCTCAGCTAAAAATTATAGCCGGGGTGAGCTGATAATAACAATTAATAATAAAAGTTATTATTATTATTGCATGTTACACGTATGTATGAAATGAAATGCGTGCCAAAAGACGATTCTGATTATGAATTTTCGGCGAAATGATGGTTCTGGAAATGAAGTTTATGCTCAAAGATGATTCTGACTTACAAAATTATGCGTTTTGAATTTATGGTAAATGAGTGTATGCCAAATGATTTTCTGCGAAATGAAGTTTCTGACATCCACTGTTATGCAAAACAAAATTCGGGTATAAAAAATTCTGCTAAAAAAGGTAGACCCAAATCCGATACGATGTTTGTGTGTTTATGAGCAATACACTCAAAAAGTATTCGTACTTTCTACGATGACATCGTCCCAAGCACGAGCAGGGCCAACGAAGTTTTGAAAATGGCGGCGATGTGTTTCTGTGTGATTTCTAATCAACATTATTTCATCAGAGCTGTGGTGGCCCAGTGGCTGCTCCGACTTACGAACAGTAAGTCGTGGGGCTCGAACCCAGGCAGGCACATTACTTTGTGTAATTTATTTCAACACCACTGCTCTCAAAACGGTGAAGGAAAATATCGCGAAGAAACCGGCATATCTTAGAACCAAAAAATTCTAAGATCTGTGACATCTACCATTCCGCACTGGGCACGCGTGGTGGATTATAGCCCATCCCTCTCCCAGAGAGGAGGCCTGAGTCCCTGCAGTGGGAACATAATAGGCTGAGGATGATGATTATTTTAGCCGAAAGACGTCCACTGCTGGACATAGGTCTCCCCCAAGTTTCGCCACATTGACCGGTCCCGTGCATCTCGCATCCAACGGATCCCCGCAACCTTCACCAGGTCATCGGTCCACCTAGTGGGAGGCCTTCCAACGCAACGTCTTCCAGTTCGCGGTCGCCACTCCAGAACTTTCGGCCCCATCCGTCATTCGTTCTGCGAGCAGTGTGTGGTTTTATAAATATCCTCATGCATGGTCTCCCCTTCATCGTCGGCGTGGTGTCCCGAGGTCAGCGCGTAGACCTGTATGACCTTCAGCACACATCTTGAGGATATTCTGAGTATAAGGTACACCACCCTGGTCGACACACTCTCGATCTTCACCACGTTATTCATGAGGGACTTGTGGACGATAATCCCAACACCACCCTGAGACTGCCGGTAACCCTCTCGGAAGTAGAGTCGGATTTCAGGATTATCGTGTCCTCCCCCTCTCTTCGGACCTCAAATAATTCCACAATACTCCATCGTAACCTGCTCAATTCCTCTTCGAGTTACGTTACTTTTAGGTAGCCGGACCTTTTCCCTTGCCACGCCGCTGCCTCGACCGCTACCGTAGTCGAGGGGCACTAGGGGCCATTTTTGTGCGCTCATTTCCATTTGGAAAGGTTTGCCATAATAATCGCCACGCTTGGCAGACGGGTTGGCAAGCGCAGTAAGGTCATAACAAAGCACAGTAGAATGCTGCTGCCCATTCTCTGGTACGTCCCTTAGTCGCCTCTTGCGACACTCACGGGTAGATATGGGATGGTGCTATTCTTTACGCCCGGCACCATATGGAACGCGTTTCTACGTTTAGATCTTGTAAACTACGCAATGGATATTAATGCAGTTTTTAGAAATAGACAGAGTAATTCAAGATGAAGGTTTATATTCAGCAATTTCACCCGTGCAAAGGGCGGGGCGGGTCGTCGTCTTTCGGCTGAAATAATGATGATGAGAAATTCGGACGATGTCATCGTAAAAAGTGCGAATACTATTTGAGTCTAAAAAATTAAAAAATCATTTCTTTAAAGGTGAATATTTTTTCTCTCCAATTATTCACACAGTAAACGTGTGAAAAATTGGAAAAAATAAATCAATTATTCTTTCACACAGTAAACGTGTGATGGACGGTGTGAATAATTGGAAAAAAATAAATTGGATAAAAAAAAACTGGCCAAGTATGAGTCGGACTCGCACATGAAGGGTTCCGTACCATCGTAGGAGCCACCTTTAATTTGTATTATTTTTTGTTAAAGCGGCAACAGAAATACACATTTTGTGATAAGTTTGTTTTTCATAGTAACTGTATGAATGACAAAGTTATATTTGCGGTTTTTTAAATGTGCTATATCTCAAAAACGGCTAACTTCATCTCGTTCAAAATAATCTTGGTTGTAATTTTTCATTGCGATCTACAGCATATATTTTTTTAGAGTTTTACCCCTACTTACCATACCAACTTCAAATGCTTTGAACACTAAGTTCCGGCAAGATTAGACCTGGCAGACCTTTTGATCCTCTATCGAGGGCATCTTGGCTATTATTTGGCGTAGGTTCCATCAGGGTACTCGATGAGGTAGGTTCATGGTGCTGGAGGGGCCATATTTTAGAGGTCTGCCAAGTACTTCCGGCAGAGTGCGCAATGGCAGACCTACTTTTTTTTAGGTAATTAATCAATGGTTAACTGTTGCCAGCACTTTAATTCGGGTACCTTGTGACGTAATTTTCACCAAAAAAATACGACAAAAAATATGAATTTTTTCCATGACCCGGCAGGATCGGCACTGGCAGACCTGATTTTTTTCACGTGTTTAAGTGTCGGTTAACGATCTAAAGATAGCCTATTGGGGTACCTGATGAGGTAGGTATTTTTGCAGCCGGCTCTCCCACTACTATACGATGATAACAGCATCCGATGTAGCAAACGCTGTCAAATGCACTTTAATGCATGTTATTAGGTACCTATTTGAAATGAGTAAGTACTGTTTTTAATTTGTTCTCTTATATTTGTGCGTACTTATAAACGCCTCTGCTAGGTTAAAGACTATGGAGAAGGAATGGAATCCATCACGCGGGTCGCGGTCGGATCTAGTGATTAATAGGTGTTACATGTTTTCCAATGACATGCCGTTTCTTCACCGTTTTGAGAGTAGGGGTGATGAAATAAATTACACGTAACGCGCCTTGCTTGGTTCAAGGGGGCCGATTCTACTAACAGAACTTGCAACTCGTAATTAGTTATGGCCGTTAACACCATCATTCCCCAAACCGACAAGTTTTCATCTTTATTGCCTTTTGATTTTGTTGTGGGACTAACACAGTGTGAGCATGAAATTATGACAATGAACGGGGTCGAGATAAAGGAACACTTACCTACCGGTAAGTGTGGTTTTTAACATCGAGTGATAAGGTTGTCGAAGTTGAAGGTCATTATTCAACTACATTTAGCTGAATGTGTAGCCTTTACGTAACCTTGTTTTTTTGGTGCGTGGGAAATCATCAACATCTAACTGGACACGAGTTGCCATGGCTAACCTGGAAGTCCTTAAATAGACTCCGGACACAGGTCGGTCGAAGCAAGGAAAACCTGTTCAAGTGGAAATTCATAGATGACCCTGCCCTGGACTGCAAATGTGGTGTTACCCCACAGACGATGATACACTTGACATCGTGTCCTGCCTGTCCAGCTACTTGCACATCACAGGAGCTAATGATTGGAACTGAAAATGCCAAACTCGTCGCTAAATTTTGGGCAGACTCAATTTAAATTGTCATCGACACGCTAAGAAGAAGAAGAATTAGCGGAAAGGAGTGACAGACTTCTACTAACTAAAAACCACCCATGTTCCTTCTTAACCCTTGTGCCGAAGCCGCGGTATCTTTTTCGAACAACCCGCAGCATCGACGGTACCAGCAGGCGCAGCCTCGACGGGGAACTAAGAAGCTGAAGCAGTGAACGAGGTCGAGATAAAGACTACTGGTAAGTGTGGTTTATTTCATCGAGTAATAATGTTGTCGAAGTTGAGGGTCACTAGTCAACTAAATTTAGCCGAAAGCCTTTACGTAACCTGAAGTGTTTAGGGAACTTGTGAAGCCGACATTAATCGTCAGTCGAGTGAGTGCTTATTCTTGTTCCATTATACGTTTACACAGCAGTCAATACCGATAAGGTAATATAGGAATGCGATCATTTTACTCCTTTCATTTACTTTTTCGATTACAAATGAAAGATCGGTTGGATTGGTTCATTTGTTGTTTAATTAACTTTGTGTAGGTACTACGTTTGTAAAATTTACTTCGAGTGAAAGGCAAGAATTATTGATAAGGGTAGGCTTCTGATATTGCTTAAGCTTCAAACAATGAGGATATTTTTCATTCGTTTTAACAGAGTTCAAAAAAGGAGGTGTGTCTATGTTCGGTGTTTTATGGATGTTCATCGCTTTCTCCGTGATTACGTACCTACCTACCTAAAATATTTTTCATCTATGTCTATGTGTGTGGATGATCTGCTTAAATAGCTTTTAGTAGGTACCAATGGAAAATGAATACTTAGTCGATAAGAATTTGTGTGTGATACTACTAACACTTTATGGACCGAAAAGTCTGAATTAAATGTTTTGAATTTGGATTTTGAATTTGATACCATCGTACCATAACTAAATTGGCTACAGAAAACAAATTGAAAAAAAAAAACTTGCAAAGAAACACAAAAAAGTGAAATAGTAGATTGTACACCAAGTGCATAAAACGCACCATTTTGCGCGAGACGTTTATCCATCCGATGCGAGCTTGCGAGCGAGGATGGATATAAAGTAGAGAGTAAAATGGGTTTTATGGACGAGTTTTACACTCTACTTTTCACTTCGATTGCGAGGAAATGCAACAGCAACTTGTAAATATTGTAAAAATAATTATGGTACCCGCCAATAAACTTTTTTTTTTTCAGTAGGAAACTTGACATAACACCTAACTTATGTCGTTACTCATACTGCTCAGACATTTTGAGCAAGCCGATTGCCATCAACCAATGTAATTAGGAGCAAGCCTATTGCCATCAACTGATGTAATTGGGACCAAGCCTATTGCCATCAACTGATGTAATTAGGGACAAGCCTATTGCCATCAACCGATGTAATTAGGAAAAGCCTATTTCCATCAACCAATCTTATTAGGAGCAAGCCTATTGCCATCAATCAGTGTAATTAAGAGTAAGCCTATTCCCATCAAATGATGTAATTAGGAGCAAGCCTATTGCCATCAAGCGATTTAGGTAATTGGGGGAAGCCTATTCCCATCAATTTTCCTTGTATTCGTAATGAAAAGCAGTAATCCCTTGTTCTTAGAATACTAGCGAAACGAACGACGAATTTTAGAGCGAGAGAAGTGAAAAAGTTATTTTTCACTTCTCTCGCTCTAAAATTCGTCTTTATGTCGTGCGTAGGCGACATAAAGTCGCGTTTTATGCTCTAGAGCATAAAGTAAAATCTTCGTCGATGACCAAGGTAATCGGGCACAGGTAATCGGCCCAACAGCCACAGGAACGACTTCAACTTCTTAGAATAACCTCTTTGATTTAATTCGTTTCGCTAGTATTCTAAGAACAAGGGATTACTGCTTTTCATTACGAATACAAGGAAAGTTGATGGGAATTGGCTTCCCCTAATTACCTAAATCGCTTGATGGCAATAGGCTTGCTCTTAATTAGGTTGTTTGATGGCAATAGGCTTGCTCCTAATTACATCATTTGATGGGAATAGGCTTACTCTTAAATACATTGATTGATGGCAATAGGCTTGCTCTCAATTACCTAAATCAGTGGATGGCAAAAGGCTTGCTCCTAATTACATCGGTTGATGGCAATAGGCTTGCTTCTAATAAGATTGGTTGATGGCAATAGGCTTTTCCTAATTACATCGGTTGATGGCAATAGGCTTGCTCCTAATTATATTGGTTGATGGCAATAGGCTTGCTCCTAATTACATTGGTTGATAGCAATAGGCTTGCTCAAAATGTTTTTATAACTGGGAAGTATGAGTAAGTCATAAGTCAGGTGTTATGTCACGTTTCCTACTGAAAAAAAAAAGTTAATTGGTGGGAACCATAATTATTTTTACAATATTTACAAGTTTCTATTGCATTTCCTCGCAATCGAAGTGAAAAGTAGAGTGTACAACTCGTCCATAAAACCCATTTTACTCTCTACTTTATATCCGTCCTCGCTCGCAAGCTCGCATCGGATGGATAAACGTCTCGCGCAAAATGGTGCGTTTTATGCACTTGGTGTACAATCTACTATTCATTACTCATACTCTGAAAGTAGGTCATAACATGCCTGCGGAGCGGGTTGAAAGTACTACTTTTCAGCCCTAGGGAGAATCGCTTTCTACTGACAGCTGTCAAATTATTTGATGTAATTGGGAGCAAGCCTATTGCCATCAACCAATGTAATTAGGAGCAAGCCTATTGCTACCTACTGATGTGATTAGGTGCAAGCCTATTGCCACCAACAAATGTAATTAGAAGCAAGCCCATTGCCATCAACTGATGTAATTAGGAGCAAGCCTATTGCTACCTACTGATGTGATTAGGTGCAAGCCTATTGCCACCAACAAATGTAATTAGGAGCAAGCCTATTGCCATCAACCAATGGAATTAGGAGGAAGCCTATTACCATCAACTGATGTAATTGGGGGCAAGCCTATTACCATCAACCGATGTAATTAGGGGCAAGCCTATTGGCATCAACCAATGTAATTAGGAGCAACCTATTGCCATCCACTGATTTGAGTAATTGGGAGCATGCCTATTGCTATCAACCAATGTATTTAGGAGCAAGCCTATTGCCATCAACTGATGTAATTGGGGGCAAGCCTATTGCCCCCAACCGATTTAATTAGGACCAAGACTATTGCCATCAGGGTTGGCATGTTTAAAACAAGTTGTTTAAAACATGTGTTTTAAACAGTGTTTAAAACAGTTTCAAATAAAACATAGTTTTTTATTAGGTGTTTGAAAACATTGTTTAATTGCAAAAATAAATGAATACTAAGTAGTTATTTTTTTCCTTATTTCCTTTATTTAATCAACTTTAGACAATTTTTATAAAATAATTAAAGTGGCTTTTTTTTTAACTTGACATTTAAACAGTTTTTAATATTTAAAATCCTTAATCAAGAAATAGTTAACAATTTTTATTATAAAACGACCACGTACAATCATATTTGTTCGTTAGCAGATTAGACAACATTTATTATTTTTTATTTACGTATTTAAAAACTGTGACAAGTTTTGCAGCTTTCTCGTTACCAAGTTTGTTTCGTACATTGGTTTGAATAAATCCAAAGGTTTTTGTGTTATTGTGAAATGAAAAATCAGAAAGAAAGTCCGCTCTATTCTCCATCGGTAAAGTCCCCCGGGGAATTCCCAGAACTTCCGTAATTCGTGAACGTGATTATTTAAAATATGTTTTGGGTATTCCCCTTATTTTAAGAGAAATTTAGGAGATTTCCCTACTAAAAATGAACGTAGGAACATACAGAATGTATTGAATTATGATAAATTTTTGTCATGCAGTTTTTCAAATAGTATATAAGTGAAATATATCAGGCTTAATCAATTAAAAATGGATGATAACTAACTTAGGAAAAAAAAACAAAAAAAACACCTGTTTAAAACATTTTAAACTGTTTGTTTTATAAAATGTAAAAAAAACTGTTTTTTTTCCAACCCTGATTGCCATCAACCAATCTAATTAGGAGCTATCCTATTGCCATCAACCGATGTAATTAGGAGCAAGCCTATTGCCATCCACCGATTAGATTTAACCGATTTTAAGTGTTTCTCTTATGTTTACTTTTAAATTTTTTTTTGTCTTTTGTGAAACCAATAAATACCTTTTCTTTCTTCATTCTTTCGATTTAGATAATTGGGCGCAAGCCTTTTCCCATCAACTTTCCTTGTATTCGTAATGAAAAGCACAGTGTTTACCTCGGGTTAAAGACTTATTTAGTCCCTCGAACTATTAGCGCCCTCGCTGCGCTCAGGCGCCAAACCCCGTCTCGGGGACTAAATAAGTTCCTTTCACCCCTAAGGTAACAATGTACTATTATTTCTGAAGTCGGCATCGAAATAAGAAGTGTAGTATGTTTAGTAAGTGGACAACCCATATATGTTCTGTGTGGACAACACTAGGAAGAGGGACAACACTAGCAAGTAGCAACGCTGCTAATGGCGTGCGATTGTAGGCACCTTGAGAAAGTTAAATAAAAGTAATGTGTGCAGTGAGTTGTTTTACTTAAAGATTATTAACTTTATACAAGAAGGTAGGTGGGATTCACGTTTATTTTGCATAATTAGGTACGGGCAGGGTTGGAAAAAAAACAGTTTTTTTTACATTTTATAAAACAAACAGTTTAAAATGTTTTAAACAGGTGTTTTTTTTGTTTTTTTTCCTAAGTTAGTTATCATCCATTTTTAATTGATTAAGCCTGATATATTTCACTTATACTATTTTAAAAACTGCATGACAAAAATTTATCATAATTCAATACATTCTGTGTGTTCCTACGTTCATTTTTAGTAGGGAAATCTCCTACATTTTTCTTAAAAATACCCAAAACATATTTTAAATAATCACGTTCACGAATTACGGAAGTTCTGGGAATTCCCCGGGGGACTTTACCGATGGAGAATAGAGCGGACTTTCTTTCTGATTTTTCATTTCACAATAACACAAAAACATTTGGATTTATTCAAACCGATGTACGAATCAAACTTGGTAACGAGAAAGCTGCAAAACTTGTCACAGTTTTTAAATACCTAAATAAAAAATAATAAATGTTGTCTAATCTGCTAACGAACAAATATGATTGTACGTGGTCGTTTTATAATAAAAATTGTTAACTATTTCTTGATTAGGGATTTTAAATATTAAAAACTGTTTAAATGTCAAGTTAATTAGCCACTTTAATTATTTTATAAAAATTGTTTAAAGTTGATTAAATAAAGGAAATAAGGAAAAAAATAACTACTTAGTATTCATTTATTTTTGCAATTAAACAAACATTTCGGTCACCACGGCCTGTCATGCGGCCGTAGTGCTGGCCGTTTCGCGCGGCACGCGAACTTAAACGACATCATCCGACGTGCTCTTGTCGCCGTCGGCGTACCAGCTGTTTTAGAACCCCATGGCTTGGCACGCGACGATGGCAAGTGACCGGACGGCATGTCTTTGTTTCCTTGGAAGATGGGTAGGCCTTTAGTGTGGGACGCAACATGTGTCGATACTCTTGCGCCATCACATCTTCCAAGTTCATCGTGTTGCGCAGGTGGAGCCGCTGCGGCTGCAGAAAACCTCAAGCGGCGTAAATATAGTAACCTTTGCGGAAACTATATTTTCGAGCCGTTTGGGGTTGAAACTCTGGGGCCGTGGGGTCCGAGTGCTCATAGCCTGTTTAAGGAAATCTCGAAACGCTTAGTTGACGCTTCTCGTGACCCAAGGGCTGGCTTTTATCTTGGCCAGAGGCTAAGTGTTGCCATACAACGAGGCAATGCCGCCAGTCTTTTGGGCACATTACCGGCTGACAGCGTTGAGGAGCAGTATTTCGATGCCTTTTTATAGTTTATTGTTAGTTTAGTTTATTTTATAGTTTTTAATTAATTTAATATGTATCTTAATAAGTATTAAATACATTAAACAATGTTTTCAAACACCTAATAAAAAACTATGTTTTATTTGAAACTGTTTTAAACACTGTTTAAAACACATGTTTTAAACAACTTGTTTTAAACATGCCAACCCTGGGTACGGGAAACGCATTCTCTTAACCATGATCTAGGTTTGATAGAAAGCGACGGAACAACTGTGCCCAGAATATCCTTGGTTACTTTATTGAAAAGAGTATTTTAAACCTTTTTTATTTTAGTTTTTAAATAGTAGTTTTAAGTAATAAAATATTGTAGTTTTAAATAATAAAATAATACAACAAACGCGTGTGAATTACGTTGAGCACACGAATTACATAACGATACTTAACGGCACTACATACATAATATATTTCTAATTAGCGTTGCCCGACGTAATAGGGCCTGTCAAATCCAGACTCCGGGCTTGTAATGGGAAATTCCTAATGGGAAAATCTACTGTCACTTACACCCGTATATGTACATACATTATTATGGACAGTTGAACACCTCGACCCGACCACCCGTTGACAGACAGTTCAGCCCAGCATGTTTACAAGCTGTTCTCGAGGGTCATTACAAACCGTCTCGAACGCAGGTTTGATGACTTTCAGCCTTTCAGCGTTTGTGGACTTTGAAAAAGCCTTCGATTCAATCGAAACCTGGGCGGTGTTACAGTCGGTCAGTACGGTAGAAGTGTATGTATAGAAACGCCACTATGTCGATCCGATTACAGGGCGACAGCACGAAACCAATCCAATTGCAAAGAGGCGTGAGACAGGGAGACGGTTATTTCTCCGAAACTGTTCACGAACGCATTGGAGGATGTTTTCAAGCTCTTCGACTGGGACGGATTCGGCATCAACATCAATGGCGAATATTTCACTCACCTTCGTTTTGCCTATGATATAGTCATCATGGCTGAATCGCTGGAGGCTATTAACACAATGCTCAGAGACCTCAGTAGCGTTACTCAACAGGTGGGTCTTAAAATGAACATGGATGGACAGGACGAAAGTTTTAACGAATGTCCGTGTTCCACCCGTACCGGTAATTGTTGGGAGCGATACTCTCGAAGTTGTTGATAGTTATGTCTATCTTGGACGAACCGTCAACTAGCTAGATCGAACTTCGACAAAGAGGTCGCCCGAAGAATCCAATTCGGATGGGTAGCTTTCGGGAAACTACGCGACATATTTTCGTCCAAAATTTCGCAGATAACCAGTGTGTGTTGCCAGTGATGACTTATGGCACAGAGACATGGTCATGAACTGCAGCTGGCCTCTTAGAGAAGCTCAGTCACGCGAGCCATGGAGAGAGCAGCTATGCTCGGAGTTTCTTTGTGCGACAAAATCCGAAATGAGGAAATTTGTCGAAGAACCAGGGTCACCGATATAGCTCTCAGAATATGCAACTTGAAGTGGCAATGGGCAGGCCACATCGCTCGAAGAACCGACAACCGATGGGAAAGAAAGGTTCTCGAGTGACGACCACGAACCGTTACCTCGTCCAAATACTTGTCTACCTATTAGTCCATCCAACAAAGAGATTGTAGAGTGCGTGAGCAAGGCCCTAAGCAATTACTTAAGAAAATTGTTCAGGAAAATTGCTTAGAGAGTTAACATACTAAAAGTCCTGACATCTAGGGGTTGAGTCGGGGTGAGGGTTAAAGTTCCCATTTTTCAGTTTTTCGCTAATATCTTTTAAACGGTGCGTCATGGAGATAAGAAGTCTTCTACGCAATGAAAGCTTATAAAATTATGTACAACTTTTATCTTATACACTTTTTCACATTCCTACCTATTTTCGAACTACACATTCCGTAAAAGCGAAAATTGAAAAAAAAAACTACTTGAATTGAACACTACCATATGTATACTACTTCCTTCACGTTATTTGGGAATAAAAAGTATCTTAAATCAAGTCCTACTATATCAATTTACTAAATTTTATCCAAATCTGTACAGCCGTTGGGATATCAAAACTTTTATCTACACTTGTCTTATACACTTTTTCCAATTTTTCACCAGTGTACTGGTAATCACTGGTATTGGTACTCATTGAGGGAGGTCAGTCTTGCTGGTGCGCCATACCATTCGAGGAAGCACATCTTCCCAGCCTCTTCAACCTCACTGTGCGTGGAGGTGGGCTTGTAAAAGATCGCAGCCGCTTCCTTGATAATATCTGACTTCAAGTAAGTACAGTTTTAAGAAACCCACTTTGCTTCTTCTGAAAGTTGCAGATGTTGTGTCACAACCTGTAAATGAATGAAGGAAAAGGATGTGCTCAAATCCATGTTGCTGCATCTCTTGGGTGGACAGTGCAACTGTTTTGGTTTTTCCTCGGCCGGGTTTCAGCGGAATAATGTCTTGGGTGGGAGGAGTTAAAGCTATCAAAAGGACTGCAAGGTCCACATCCTCACCAACGACAGCGACAAAACTATGAGTCGATAGTTTCATAGCAGTCTTCACGATATGAACGTCAGCATCATCAGTGGCTTGGAGAGTTTTTATACCATTTTCCTGAAGCTTTGTCTGTAGTAAAGAAATGAGCTGACTTTTGTTGGTAGGATTAGACAAAAAATCTTCTTGCTTTATTGGTATTGCTATGTTGAAAGACAAATTCATATCAGCCGACCTCCTCAATTTATATCGTCGCCTCTGTTCTTGTGACTTTGTAGAGTTAGCTGAGTTTATGTACCCATCGAATACCACAGTACGACTCATCCCAGGATAGTGGCGGTTGATGTAGGTGATATATCCATCACAAATCATGGCAACACAGGCATTTTTTTGCCAAATTACTCTGTGCAGTAGGAATCCACCGTCCACCACTTTGTCCATTTCAGAAAGTTCAACAGACACTTATTATTATTAGCACTCATGATGGATAATCCAATTGCGTAACTAATGACGATTACAAAGCAAAGAACTGTTCGGTAGGCTACCGTGCCAAAGAGGTTGAAATCATAAACGACAACAATAACATAAGCCCGAAGGCATGGATGATTATGGGAGTTTTAGCCAGTGAGATCTCGTTTTCTACGACAGGAAATATGGAATGGAAAGTGACGACCAGCTTCTGCTCCATTACCACTGGTAGAAAACGAGATCTCAAACTGTTACCGCCTTCACCGCTTGGAGGTACTCCCAGCTTATGTTATCAATAAAATACCTAATTTATATACTAGCTCATATTATTTTAACATTCGGTAATGCTTGTCACATCACACTAAATGAACTCCATTTTCACTTTCTTCGGAGCACGATACTCGAACACTGGTGAAAATTTGGAAAAAGTGTATAAGACAAGTGTAGATAAAAGTTTTGATATCCCAACGGCTGTACAGATTTGGATAAAATTTAGTAAATTGATATAGTAGGACTTGATTTAAGATACTTTTTATCCCCAAATAACGTGAAGGAAGTAGTATACAAAAGGTAGTGTTCAATTCAAGTATTTTTTTTTTTCAATTTTCACTTTTCCGGAATGTGTAGATCGAAAATAGGAATGTGAAAAAGTGTATAAGATAAAAGTTGTACATAATTTTATAAGCTTTCATTGCGTAGAAGACTTCTTATCTCCATGACGCACCGTTTAAAAGATATTAGCGAAAAAGAACTTTAACCCCCTCCCCCACTCCGCCTCACCCCCTAGACGTCAGGATTTTTAATAATAGGTCTTTACCTATGTAATTGCAGATTCTACAACCAGCATTTTCAGATTTAATTATCTGTGGATTGGCGCGTAATTCGAAATTCAAGTAAATATTCGAAAGACGTGTTAATTTAATTTCAAATTTAGTCATTTGTTTTTTGATAGTTTTTTGTTTTTGTGACTTTTTGGTAGTTTTTGGCGCCATGGATAAACTATAAATTCGTACAATTTTCGAATATCAGTTCATACGTGGAAATACCGCTGCGCAAACAACACGAAACATTAACGACGTGTACGGACTTAACACTGCTTGCATAAACACGGTCCATTAATGGTTCAATCGTTTTCAATCTGGAAATTTTGAGTCGAAGAACGAGCCTCGCGGTTGGCCGGTTAACATTGTCGACAACGACGAATTGAAGGCGATAGTGGAAGCGGATCCAACTCAATCTAAGGCTGAGCTTACTGCAGGCCTTGGAGTTAGTGTCAAAACAACATTGAGGCACTTGCGTCAAATGGAAAGATAAAAAAGCTAGATAAGTGCGTGCCACGCGAACTAAGCGACCAACAGCGAGATTTACGCGTCGAAGCACGGATAGCACTACTGAATCGGCATAGAAACGATTCTTATCAAATTGTTACCTGCGATGAAAAGTGGATCCTGTACGACAACCGTAAGCGTTCGTCTCAGTGGGTGGACCCGGGTACATCACCTAATCAGTGCGCTACAAAAAAGATTACTCATAGGAAGATGATGGTGACTGTCTGGTGGACCAGTGCCGGACTTGTACACCACAGCTTCTTACCGAATGTCACAACAGTGACGGCAGATGTCTATTGCAAAGAATTGCAAACAATGATGGAGAAGCTCGCAATTCAACAACCAAGACTAGTCAATCGTTCTTCCCCATTGCTTCTCCACGACAACGCGCGAGCTCACACTTCACGAAAGACCATCGAAAAGCTACAAGAGTTACAGCTGGAAGCTCTCCGTCACCCACCGTACTCACCGGACCTTGCCCCAACAGATTTCTACTTTTTTCAAAATTTAGACATTTTTTTAAGTGGTAAAAAATTCGACACCCGAGAGGCAGTACAGTCATCGCCTCCCGTCCGGCAGACTTCTACAGTAAAGGGATAAACAAACTGCCATCAAAATGGCAAAATTGTATAGATCATTTGGGCCAGTACTTTGATTCGCTGAAATAAAAAAAATACCAAAATTTTTATATTTTAAAATTCTCATACAAATCGGCAATTTCAGTAAAGACCTAATATGTTTATTCCCTAAGTACCCTGAACAATTTTCTGAAGAAATCACTTAGGCCCTAACTCACGCACTCTACAACTCCTTATGGGTGATTTATTGGGTGAACTATATAGCATAAAATAGTTGCATATGAATGTACTTAAACTCAAAAAACTTTTTTACAAAAAATAAAACCGACTTCGACAAAAATAAAACACAAAAAAGTGAAAAATAAAAATCAGCTTCTGAAGTCGGTGACTTTTGTTTGTTTGATTTCATGTTTTGCCACCGACTTCTGAAGCTGATTTTTATTTTTCACTTTTTTGTGTCTTATTTTTGTCGAAGTCGGTTTTATTTTTTGTAAAAAAGTTTTTATTTTTCACTTTTTAGGGTTCACATGTGCTTACCCCTTCACAACGTACCGGCGTGATGTTATGTTATGAACTGGTGTAAACAATAGACAGACATGAGATTTCAGCAATCCCAGTCCATTTGCTATCATTTATTGAGGAGTACCGTTGTCTATCTCCGAAGTACTTCATCAGAATATGTTCACCAACCTTTGTAGTGAGTACAGGCGCGATATTATGTTGTGTGATGGCGTAAACCGCGGGGTTGGTGGGATCTACCTCCTAGTGGTCTACCCCGGGCAACGGAATCGCTGACTTTTGTTAGCGGTTACGGCTGAATGATCCCAACACTGGTGGAAGGGCCTGCAAAGGTCCGCCTGGCTAGTTACCACCCTCCCGGCGAAGTCTGGCGCCAAACAGTTCACTGTGTTCCGTTGGTGTGCGGGAGAGCCAGTGCTACTGGGAAGGCTCGCTCCATCGTAGACCTCATCCTTGCTCAGGCAAGCCTCGAGGTCAAGAGCTGACCCATCTTAAATAAAAAAAAAATAAAATAAAAAAAAAAACAATGCTTAGATATGCTATAGCAACAATCGCGGTTAATCTGCTGTTATTTATTGAAGAGTTCCCCCGATTTCTACAAGATCCCATCATCAGATATTGAAATGGTGACAATGGGACCACACGGGAAGCACCAGCTTTCAAATGAAAAAAGAATCATGAAAAAAAAAGTAAAAAAACTAAAACCCGACTACGACAAAAAAAAACGACGGTGAAAAAGTATGAAACAAGATTTTCAGGATAGAACAAAAAGAAAAGCCGTAGTCACACGGTATTATAGTGTTTAGGTTGGTACCTATAACGTGTGACTACGGCTTTTCTTTTTGTTCTATCCTGAAAATCTTGTTTCATACTTTTTCAGCGTCGTTTTTTTTTGTCGTAGTCGGGTTTTAGTTTTTTTACTTTTTTTTATTTAAACAATTTTGGTGTTAAATATTTTTTTTGACTCTTGACTTTTTGTCCGCTAGAGGGCGTGATTTTAAATTTGAGCAATATTTTGGAAATGTACAAGTGAGCCCCTTTTGATACCAAACACGGCGTGTTTATCTCCATTTTTATTTTTTAAGCCTTACTTTTTGACCGCTAGAGGGCGCCAAATCACTTTTTGTGACACGTCACGTAGCCTATGTTCAGCGGAAAATGAAGACGGTTCTATCGATACCTCATATGTCGAGTTCCGATAAGTAGATTAGAAGCTATGAGGGAACAGATGAAGATACACACATACATACATAGCCAGTCAAAATCATAACCCTCCTTTGGCTTTGCCGTAGTCGGGTAAAAATCAGTTCACCCAGTCGCAAGTTATGAGCGAACAAACATAAAAAAAAAAAAATACAGTCGAATTGATAACCTCCTCCTTTTTTTGAAGTCGGTTAAAAAACGACTATAGATACAAGTGTTGGCCCGACCAGGGAATCAATCAGAGAACTTCGTGCTCCTAACTAACGAGGCAATTTTTATCATTATACAAATTTTATGAATATACAAGTACAGCTTGGCAAAAAAGAGTAGAAAATCCGGGGGGCGCCACTGTGCTGTTCATATGGCAACCCGTTGTGACCGTATCGCGTAACAACCTATCGTCTTGATACTTTTATTACTATTTTTTTATACTTAAAATTTATTTATTGAACCAGAATTTATTCTCCTCATGTAACTACCTAAAAATAAATATATGTTAGTAGCACTGTTTTTTAAATTTTCTGGGATTAAAAGAAGGCGTAGAAATAATTATTGTAATTTATTCTAATAAATCTTCCAACTCTTTTATGGGACGACCTTTTCTATGTTTTCCGGGAGTAGAAAATACGCCTTTGTTTCGATCTCCTTCCAGGACGACTCTTCTTATGGTGCTTACTGATTTACCTAAAGTGAATAAATAAATATACATAAAAAAATGCATTTTGCTTTAATAAATAACAAATTAAAAATAATACATTTGTAATTCTAATTATATAACAAACAGTTATCACCTTGAAATCACATTCAACAATAAAGTTATGTAGAAATCGAATTTAAATTCACATAGTGCACAGTAAGCCACTCAAGTATCAACATTAATCTCACACGCTATACCAAGGTAATGTCAGACAAAATGTAAACATAACCTATGTGCTCGATGATTATTGTTCAAAATTCCACATAATTCGTATGCAAGCAAGCCAAAACAGAATGGGGTTCATAAATTAACACTTAATTCATCTAAAAACAATAAAACAAACAGTTACATACCTGTCATTTCAGCGGTTCTTATGTAAACATCGTTGAGATCGGAGAGAATGGTTTTGGCCTCTTTTTCTGCCAAACATCGCATAAATACCTTATAAATTATCGCTCTGCCAGCACTTCGGATGGTTTTATTCATTTTGTATTACTCTACGTCGCTTTTATCACGTTTTTAAGGCACAATTATAAATTTAATAAACTTTCGAACTTTGTTTACACCAAACGTCATAAGTTTTTAATTGTTGCCAGCCAACAAAAAAATTAGTTCCGTTTCTAGACTTTTTTGCCAAGCTGTAAGTAACTTAATATGCAAAGATATCTGATTTTCCTGAAATGCGGATATCAGTGGGTATTAGTAATAAGTTCCGCTTATTTAGCAGACCTTAATAACGACCTTACAAGCACCATTACGGATACTTATTTGTTTGACATTATACAAGTGCAAACAACACGTTGACTCCGTGTAGCCTCGCAGTCATAGACTCGAGTAAATTACGTAAAAAGTAAACTCTTGAGTACGTCGCTAAGTTAAGTGAGTAGTTGTGACGGCACAAGGTCTTTGCCGGTGGTGGGGAGAAGGGGGCATACGTGCCTACCGAGGTGTAGTTGGGGTTCCTCAACATGAACACTAATCAGAATTGAATGAAATGTCAAGGCATAAGATATAAAAATGTTAATAAAACTGCAGAAAACCAAATCAAACACTGGTGGTGGCCATAAAGACGAAAAAAATCAAGAAAGAAGTCATCCGAAACTGTAACGTCATAAATGAGAAGAATTAGGACTATTACCAGACCCCCGAGGAGAGTTCGGAGGCTGAAAGGTCAAATGTTCGAATAAAATATGTCTGAGGATAATTCTTCACTCCATAGACTCTTCGACCTAGATTATATCGGTCTGTATACCTGGCTCAGTAAGTACTCAATGGACGATTTGTATTGAATAATAGAAACAGTCTAGTGCTATGTGCTCTCGCTAATACTATGGACAAGGCACAACTAACAGCTGTGACACTTTTGTAAAATAGGTAGGTAATTATTCGCGATAACTCCAACCGCATCACGCAGTTACTGATTAATTTTATTCCTTAAATAATTCGAATTTTTAAACCAACTTTGGTCTTAGGGGTGTCACACACTTATTCGGCTCAGCAAAATTCGTCCGGTGGCAAACTCGAATATTTATGTAGAAATATGCTCGGGAAATTGCAGGTAGTCTTATTAAGAGCTATCGTATTACCCAGCACTAACTAGGTTGTGGAGGTCACATAGACAGTAATAATAATAATAATAATAATAAAGCCATTTATTCCCCAAAGTACAAAATATTACATTTTTCTAACATTATTTTCTTCAGTACATTTCATGCAGTATATAATCTCATGCAACAATAAAATTAAAAGAACTAAATTTAACAAAAGAATAACATAATATTAGAGTTGCTTAAAAAAACTATACTCATAACGCATGAAATTTACAGGCCCCCTCCAATCTAAAAACAAAGCATAAAACGAGAAAAAAACTAACAAGATCTCCCAGTACGGCTGGTCCCCGCGGGAGTGATCGACTAAAACCCTCCTTGCAATACAATGAAAGTGAAAATAACACCACATCATATCTAAATATATGCACGCTTAATGTTCGATCATTAGCGACCGATACGAGAAAAACTGAACTGCTACATGCTCTGAAGAATATCAATTGGGATATTTTGGGTCTATCAGAAACGAGACAAAAAGACTTTGAAATACTAGAAAAAGACAACTTTATTTTTATGTACTCAGGAAACAAGAGCGGATACAGCGGCGTTGGTTTTTTGCTGAAAGAATACATGAAAGTACACGTAACGGATCTAAAACCCATCTCAGATAGAATAGCCCGACTCGACCTGAATATAAATAACACTCAAATCAATATTATTCAAGTCTACTCCCCAACAGAAAAATCAAAAGACGAAGACATACAACTGTTCTACGACGAATTAATTTTAGCTCTGGACAACACAGGCCCAAATACAATAATAATGGGAGATTTTAATGCCAAAATCGGTACCGCCAATCCTGAGGACCGAGTCTTTATGGGCCCTTGGGGCTACAATAGTAAAAGAAGCAAAAGAGGAAAATTACTTACAGAGTTCTGCATAGAAAATCGCCTCCATATTATGAATACTTATTTTAAAAAGAAGCAGAAACAAAAATGGACTTGGTGTTCCCCTGATGGTAAAACCTACAACGAAATTGACTATTTTCTAACAAATAATAAAAACAGAGTGAGAGACATCAATATTATTAACACAACACACCCTACCGACCATAGACTTGTACGAGCAAAATATTCAATAGAGGTACAGGTGAAATCAAGAAAAGCTTTCAAAGGTACAGTCTGCGCCCTGACGCCATTAGAAAAAGAAACACTCAAAAACAAATTTATTGAGGCGTCTGCATCGTTGACTGATACGGTGGACGTACAGGAATCATACTCTTCCATCATAAAAACTATTATGAGTGTGACTTCATCATCAAACAAGAACTCTGCGAAACCAACACCCAAAGCAGGCATTTCACATGATATTGCTAAACTAATCGAACGCAGAACATTCTTAAAAGAAAAGAAAAACAAAACAAAAAATGAAAAGCAGGAACTCACCAAGCTGTACAAAACAATTAAGAGAAAAATAGAGAGAAAGAAACACACAGATAGACTAAAAATAATTGAGGAAGAGCTAACTCTTAATAGTTCAGTCAAGAGAGGACAACAACGGCTAAACGATGTGCGAAAATGGATTCCCTCTCTGAAATCGAAAGACGGGCGAATTACTTCTAATAGAAAAGAGCTAGTTGAGATGGCTACAGAATTCTACGAAGATTTATACCAACGTAGAGACGATAGTAACAATACCTGTTTAACCATAAAACCCGATGACGGTAACATAGAAGTGCCAATATTTATGGAAAGTGAAATAAGTAAAGCAATTTCCTCTCTTAAATCCTTAAAAAGCCCGGGAGAAGATGGGGTTACTAACGATATACTTAAAACTTTAATTGAACCACTATCCCCTATTATCACGAAATTGTTCAATAATATCTTAGCATTTGAAAACATACCTGCTGAATGGGAGACATCAGTTATAACTTTATTGTACAAGAAAGGAAATCCTAAGGACATAGGAAATTATAGGCCTATAAGCTTATTACAGACTACGTACAAAGTATTCACGCAAGTATTGCTTAAAAGAATTATGCCTACTCTAGAATTTAATCAACCCAAAGAACAAGCTGGTTTCCGACCAAGGTTCTCTACAGTTGATCATATATTTACAGTGACACAAATCATCGAAAAGTATGAAGAATACGGGAAAAGGCTCTACATTGCTTTCGTTGATTATTCGAAAGCATTTGATTCAATAGGACACTTAGCTCTGTGGAAAGCCCTAGACCAACAAGGAGTGCCACAAAAGTACATAAATATATTAAAGGAAATTTATAAAAGAGGTAAAGCCAAAGTTAAGTTAGAGAGACAAGGAAGACCTTTCGAAGTACAACGCGGTGTTCGACAAGGCGACCCGATATCACCGAACCTTTTTACAGCTCTCCTCGAGACCATTTTCCGTAACCTGGAATGGGACTCTGTGGGGATCAACATTAATGGAGTAACATTGAACCATTTACGCTTCGCAGATGATATCGTGCTAATCTGTGACAACCACACACATCTAGAATACATGCTGCAATCTTTAGACAGAGAGAGTCGGAAATGTGGATTGACTATGAATCTGGACAAAACTCGCATAATGACCAACGGAGAAAACAAACCAGTGAAAATACTATCAAAAGAAATAGAGTACGTGGAAGATTATTTATATTTAGGACAAAGAATCACGTTCAAGGAGCAAACTGCAGGAGAAGTAGAGCGAAGAATAAAACTAGCTTGGAAAAGATATTGGTCCTTAAAGCATATTTTCAAATCCAAACTACCAATCAAACTAAAGAAGAAAGCATTCGAAACCGTCGTGTCTCCCACACTTCTCTACGGCTGCCAGACCTGGGCACTAACAAAAGAAACAATCACCAAACTACTAGTCTTCCAGCGGGCCGTCGAGCGAAGTATGTTGGGATTGAAACTGCGAGACAAAATTCAAAACTCTCAAATCAGAATGAACACCAAATTGATAGATGTAGCAGACTTAGCCTGTAGGCTAAAATGGCGATGGGCGGGTCACGCGGCGCGCGCAGACGACGGACGTTGGAGCGAGCGGGTACTGCACTGGTGGCCGCGCGGCGAGGCACGCCGCCGCGGTCGCCCGCGCCGCCGCTGGAGCGACGACGTCACTAGAGTCGCGGGATCCACTTGGACTAGGATCGCCAAGAATAGGAAGTTATGGAAATGCATGGAGGAGGCCTTTGCCCAACATTGGGTACCCCAAAACTATTAAACCAATCGAATTAAATTATTGAATTTGACTGATAATTGACATAATATGTACCTATAATCATAATTTATTGAATTGCTGATAATCACATTTTATTATTATTTTAATTAAATTATTTTTAACTTTTATTTGACATACCTACATACATAATTATATTTATAAATTTATTGAATTGTTATTAATTACATTTTATTACTTTTAAGCACATAGACAGTAGTCCATGTAAAATATTGGTGCATTTATAACTGCACCCGGTTAGATTTCAAGCCGACCCCAATATTTTTGGGAAAAGGCTAGGAAGATGATGATTTTCGGGAAATAGCCGCTAGACTTAGCTCCAGCTCCAATTGTTCTGAGTCGGTACGAAACTCCAAACATATTTCAGTGATGGCAGAAGTAGAACGCAGCTCAGTATGCCGGTTGGCAGGAGCAACCCTTATAGTTCTACTTGTTTCATCATTTGAATAGTGGACGTAATATTTCTAAAACCAGGATGTACAAAACAAAATTTTAATGACTTTGAATTTTGTTCAAATTCAAATGTGTTATTTGCATAAAACTTATGTTTTTTGAACAGACATTTTACTTTTAAATTTTCTTAGTTTGTCTGCATGAAATTGAGATAAAATTTTATTTATCTTTTTATACAAACAGCCTCACTACTCACACTTTTTATTTCACTAGCTGTTGCCTGCGACCTTCGTCGTGGTGTGAGGCCCGTAATCCACCAAAGCGGAGAGGAGCGGAGACGAGAGGAGATGTGCGGAAATCGGCCAATCACATTAGTTAAAACTTACATCTGGTCTTTCGCCTTTCCTGTGATTGGTCGAATTTGGCACATCTCCTCTCCGCTCTGCTCGTCTCCGCTTTGGTGGATTACGGGCCTAATACTTATCAAAATATTAGTTCCCTATTTGGTTGACCTTTACAAAGGTTTTTTTTTGCACGGGTCCCTAATCCATTTTCTAAAAGATAGTTACTCCTTTACAAATATACACTTCAATTTATGTATAGATAATCGAAGCCTAGCTATGTAATAATTATTAAACATACATGTACACACGGCTACACATCAAGCTGTACAAAACCAGTTAATCTTGGCCTCACTTTACTAGATCTTATCGCACAATGAACGATCAGATTATACTGGTTTTGTATAGCTTGATGTGTAGCCGTGTGTACTACGTTTTCTGTATAACATTATCAGAACAACAAGAGTCAAGACACGTTTATAGTTAGTATTATCTAGGAATCTATTGCAAATACACATCATCACTTGTTTACAAAAGGAAATAATATGCAATGTAGAGTTTATCAAATTTGTTGATAATTATCACATACATAAGGTCATTGGAGAGAAAACAGTTCGTTTGTAACGTTCTGCTGAATGCTGATGTAAGTGGGTACATGAGAAAATGTTATTAACTTGGCAGGCCGTGACTTGAAGACTTAAGTTCCCAAATATCAACAAGATAAGGTTCGATAAAGAGATTGTTTGACTGCATAACATATTATCTAGATGTAACCTGTTTCTATTTCTACAAGATTTCTACCTATTCAGAGATTTTTCACAAATCGGCATTGAGATTTATAGATAACACTACCCCAGAGTGGAAACGTAAAATAGTGTTGTTCCATAAAATATGATGGGACACTCATTATCGCGTCATCGCTTCCTACCTGTCCTGTCGTCAGTACTTAAAGGATGGACTCTCTACTAAAGGTGATCAACCCGTTCAGAAATTCACTCTGAGAAGATTAAGCATCGATTGTATGCAATTATGCATACATCCATACCACCAATTTATCGAGTTGTTCGGGAGCACGAAATTGTAAACCGCCAAATATGCAGCAATGACAGTGCCTTGCCTACTCCTAATAACGTAAATGAAATAAAAAACCAATCGTCTGCTTTGCAATGCATTCGTGTGCACACGAATGCGGCAGCGCTCTTCAGTAGCTAGTCTGCTTAAGAAATATAGAAGATACTTCGTTTGCATTGTTCAAAATAAGTAGAGCCGGGCTGGCCTAGTGGTAGCAGCCTCGTCCTATATTTGGGACTAGACAGCCTATTTTATTTGTGACATGTATTTATTTTATCGAATCAGCCATAGCATAGAACCAGCAGCTTCGACAACATGTGACGACGTCCAACTACGGCATGCAAGACGTCACATGTGTTCAAATATTTGGGCCCGCGTGGTGGTAATTATGGTCTACTCGGTCTCACGCCTTTGTCCCAGTAATGGGAACATAGGTTGATTATGCTGTATGAGGCTCGGGAGAATACACCTAAATTTAGGAGCTCATAACATACTAAGTAATTTTGACTATTGATTCCAATCGTCTGCTTTGCAATGCATTCGTATGTACACGAATGCGGCAGCACTCTTTAGTAGCTAGACTGCTTAACAAATATAGAAGATATCGTTTGCATTGTTCAAAATTGTTAACTTCAGACCCCGAAACCATGTTATGGAAAATATCTGGACCGAATTGTAGACAGTCCGAAATAGACTCAAATCGAAGTGGTCGAATAATACAGATGCTGTATAAGTAGAGCAGGGCTGACCTAGTGGTAGCAGCCCCGTCCTATATTTGGGACTAGACAGCCTATTTTATTTGTGTCATGTATTTCGCCATCATGTGACGACGTTCAACTCCGGGATGCATACCGGGAGATGTGTACCTATGTCTATTTTAACAAAATATTTATAATAATAATGTAAGTCTTAAAAAATTTACTGTATTATTTTGAGCAAACTCTAATAATGATAATCCCCTTGACAACGTTATGAAAATTGTACACAAATTGCCGCCGCAAGGGTGGCAATAAGCTGTCTGGCAAGGGAGGCTGTATCTCCCTTTATTGATTATATTGTGCTGGCCGACCAGACACCTGAGTGAAGGGGACAGGTAAATACGCCCGGGAGGTTTGCAGGGGGGTTGGTTCAAAGCATTTAGTGTCCAACGTCGCGGAATTATTTTTTTGCGTCCGCCTTGGGCCTGGCACGGTGAATCTATCAGCGGAAATGCAGGAACTCAATTTCGCTCGGCCGATCGAGGTCAGAGTTCAACAAGGAGCATTATAGATATTACATTATGTAGAAGCTGTTAGTACCAGGCCCCCTTGCATTGGTAGTACCTACTCGTGTCACAACTTTTTATTTAGTAGATATTTAACGTACCTAATGTGTTTAAACTATGAATGTACGTAGGTACGTTCTACCAGCAGACTATTGTTTTAACTGCCTCAGCCATAATTTAATTATGTTATATTTTTTTTTTTTTAAAGTTTTTGTCTTTCATTATGGCTCCATAAAAGAACGAAAGTAATATTTTTGTAATAATTTCACGCGAACGAAGGTTAACTAATGATTGCATACTTTATATGAGGTGCAGGATAGTACCTGATTCGTCTGCGACAACGCTAGGCCATTAGTTTCATAACCTCCCTTGTCCACTGCTCTCAAAACGGTAATGGAAAATATTGTGGGGAAATGACCGAGAATAAAAATTAAAGACATGTCACTTCGAATCAGCATACCACGTGGTGGAACACATTTCCTCTCAATGTAATAGTATAGGCTGATTGCGCGAATATTTTTTTTTATATTAAATATAGTATTGTAAGACTACAAGCAGTAACTTTGTAAAAGCGGAGTTTTGGCCAAAGCTCATTTTTAACCGACTTCAAAAAAACGAGGAGGTTATCAATTCGACTGTACTTTTTTTTTTTTATGTTTGTTCGCTCATAACTTGCGACTGGGTGAACTGATTTTCATGATTCTTTTTTCATTTGAAAGCTGGTGCTTCCCGTGTGGTCCCATTGTCACCATTTCAATATCTGATGATGGGATCTTGTAGCTATCGGGGGAACTCTTCAATAAATAACAGCAGATTAACCGCGATTGTTGCTATAGCATATCTAAGCATTGTTTACGCCATCACACAACATAATATCACGCCTGTACTCACTACAAAGGTTGGTGAACATATTCTGATGAAGTCAGACAACGGAACTCCCCATTAAATGATAGCAAATGGACTGGGATTGCTGAAATTTCATGTCTGTCTATTGTTTACACCAGTTCATAACATAACATCACGCTGGTACGTTGTGAAGGGGTAAGCACATGTGAACCACTAAAAAGTGAAAAATAAAAACTTTTTTACAAAAAATAAAACCGACTTCGACAAAAATAAAACACAAAAAAGTGAAAAATAAAAATCAGCTTCAGAAGTCGGTGGCAAAAACATGAAATCAAACAAACAAAAGTCACCGACTTCAGGAGCTGATTTTTATTTTTCACTTTTTTGTGTTTTATTTTTGTCGAAGTCGGTTTTATTTTTTGTAAAAAAGTTTTTATTAATATCCGATGGGAACCCCCGATATCACGATGGTTTTGGCCAACAAAGATACAAAACATATTAGAATTTTGATGATTATTTTTAAGTAAGTAATTGGTTTACTCTTTATTACATGGGTATTATACATAACTGGCGAAATGTGATTGTTTTATTCAATTTAATACACATCTGTCTCACCCTTCGGGGATTACAAGCGTGATGTTAAGTAATCTTTATTTGAAAGAATGATGATACAATAAGGACATTTCTAAGCTATGATGGTTTAACGCAAAAGCCACTGAAAACCCAAATATGGTGTAGAAAGGCGGGAGGTAGTAAGTTCGAAACCCGTTGGATTTTATTGATGTAAAATCGATCATAGACAAATTATGATTGTCATTTGACCGACTTCAAGAAAAGTAGGTTAGTGTTTCGACCCATTTATGACGTCTACGTCTGTATGTAAAGTTATTATAATTGCAAAATTTTCGTATTCAGTACTTTATAAATTACTCTTTTAATTTTTTGGAACCCGTGAGCAAAAAATGTATTAGGCTACGTTTATATGCACGAATCTTTAGATATATTTTCAGGAACTAGAGCTGGTAATCCAAGGAAGAGAAGTAAAAATCTAGGTAGAGCAATCTTAAAAAGATCGATTGACGTCACGACTCCACTTTCTTAGTTTTCAAAACCGCTTCTAATTCTGATATTTAAAAGGGCATATAATCATATACATGTGTATGTTACCACAACTATGTGGCTACGTACTTAATACATGCTAATATGTATTAATTACGTTCATTTGTAATTAGGTAGTGAACTGTTATAGTGGATCATCTAACTAAACCAAACCTTATTTGCAACCTGATATGTAATTGGTCTTGTTTTTTTTTTAAAAAACACTTATTTATAAATAAAAATACTGATTTTAAAAAAATGGTAATCATAGTCAGGGTATGATTACAGTATAGGTACCTATATAGGTTTTCGGTTTTATACTCATTTAAAATTGATCAATGGACAAAGTTAACATTTCGCTTTGCACTGGCTTGACGTATTACATAACATAGAAGTTCATTTTCAGTAAGTATTAATAATCTCGTTCCATTGGTGTGTTCTGTAGCCTGTGGAGAAAAATCAATAAGTACGCGCGCCGCCGCCGTCTCAGTGCATCGCTCAGCTGTCTATTGATTTTAGAAGTTATGTTAACTGAAAATAACTTACCAGTAGAATGCAATTCTGTCTCCGAAGCCGTTCCTCACGTTCCTGTCCAGCACGTTGAAGCAGATGTTGGTCTTGGAGCCCTCCAGCCATTTCACGAAGATCTTCCCCTTGTTTACGTTAAAGTTGTAAGACAGAATATTTCCGCGCTGGTATGGTGTTTGCCAATAGAATTCGTTCGCTAATTCCGACCAGAACGATTCGGGATCTTCAAGCGATTCCTTGTGCATGCTTTGGTATTGCTCGAAGGAAGGCAGGCGGGATCTTTCGACCACATGGTCGGTCGGCTGAAATACGCGCAACGACATCGCGGATAAAGTCGGAGTGCGGTGTCGCGCAGAGATCAGAGAGACGCGTGAGAGAGCGTGTTCGCAGGCGCGCGGTTTCCAACCGAATGCCGACTGACGTGCGGTCGATCCGGCGAGTGCTGCTCGACGCTTGGCTCGTAATCGCGCCGAGATGACGCACGCATGCAGAGCGCATGCGCGGCCCCTGCGCGCTTAGCTCAAATGCACAAAACTGACGCCAAGTAGTCCCCCTAACGAGTATGTTTCAATTTTATCCACTCTCAAACTGAAATTTAGGATATAAAATTATTAAAAATATTTTAAAGAGTAGTTGCCAGTTTTCATTAAAAAAAATCAAACCTTAATAAATACATTCAGTACATAGATTTTGCTCATGAAGTGCTCAAAACTTTAAAACATGTCTGTCGCGCAAGTTTAAATCACTCAGGCAGTTAAACAAATTAATTAAGACATACTTAATCCAAAAAAGCAAAAGAGCGAGAACAAGCATTATTTTTTGTTCTAAGTCAAGGTCATTTAACTTATTGTGTGTTTTTCATCACATGTATTTATATGCCAGTAAAGGTATTTGAATAATTTACCTACAAACAGACCGTGGCCTGCATAACTGACCGCTGACCTATTTAGGAACACAGAACAAGAATAGAACCTGTTTCAAATTAATCAATAGCCAGCAAGCTCTTCTAGACAAGCGTGCTATACCTTAGTCAGCTCTACCGCTTTGCATCAGACGAGTTGCGTCAAACTGCAAGCCCATACAGGGTGTAAACGTACCCTTCATCAACCATCAGCAAGAATAAATTGAAATCAGTTTGTTTTCGTAGATAGTTGACAAGTTCCCTAGACTTTCTTTAGTAGTGTATTTATTGATTTCAAAGCAACGAAAACATTAACTTTACAGTTAATTGAGTTTTCTGGCCTGAATTTATTTTGTATTTTTTATATAGTCAATGGTGCCAACTACATAAGTAATATTCAAAGTTTTACAATACATACTGCTAGCTTGTAAAAAATAAAGAGTTATGATCAATGCTCGTGCATGTGCATATACTAATGTAGTAATTAGTAGGTTGGTATTATTATTATACAAACTGGACATATGCTGCAATTTTGAGATGGGCATTAAAAAAAGGTATCTTAAGACTTTTTCATGTATTTGCGAGATAAGTCAGATAAGAGACTAACCTTGAGTAAATTCGGTCTGGATTCACAGACTTACGAAAATTGTAAGTACAGTCAGCAACAAAATGGGCAATTTTCACATAAAAAGTTTTTCTGACGCCAATCGATTCGACATCTGTGATGCAATCGAATATCTCGAAAGGTTAAGTAGTAAGGCCCCTCGCCCACGGCGACTTTTTTGTAGCGATACTGTCGCGCGTTTCATATACTCGCGACAGCATCGCTACTGACGCGCGTTAGTTTTGTGAGCGAATGCAAACAGCTAGTGACCGTATCGCGACTGTATCGCTACGAACGCGCGACAGCATCGCTACAAAAAGTCGCCGTGGGCGAGCAGCCTAAGTACAGCAGTTATGTACTTTAAAAAGAGATACCTATGTACGAAAAACTAAAGTCACTTTATAGCACATTTATTTTATGGAAGGTAGCTTGTTTCCATGGTCCTCGCGGTCGAAAACTTAGGAAAGTCATTCAAGTTCCACTAACTTGGGTATATTTTTCAGATAGCTTACCTGTTTTCCACATATCGACTGGATTAATTAAAGGTTATTCCTCTAAGATCGATTTCTTGTATCTGTGACCTGTAACTACCCTTACTGCCCATCTCAAGATTTCACCCTGTATACTCGTTAGCCACTTTGTATTCGCTTCCAAAACTATGGAAGATATTTTGGTTAACGATTATAATAAGAAAGCCACTACAGCACCCAATCGTTGACAGACCATTGACAGTCATTAAGTACAGGTAGTCATTGACCCGAAAGTCTGACCCATATGTCTCACATATATGTATAACATGACAATAAGATTGTCCATAGACTTTCTTGCCCATTCTTCTCGATAGAGATCTAAGCTTTATAATGAACAACTACATTACTTTCACACATCGAGATATAAGTACTAACGTACTAGAGAAGACACCGTAAATTCGAGTGCGGGGCAGTGGTCCAACTGCTCTGTCCAACTAGTTGGACCATGGGTCTTTACTAGGGGCAGTTGTTCAACTTTAAAAATAATTGGACCACAGCACCTTTTGAGAGTTCCGTGGTCCAATTTATTTAAAAATAACTTACCAACACTAAAAACCTCAACTGCATCTTGTGTGCAATATAGGAGTTTAAAGGAGTACCTCCTACATATTTCTGGGCTGAACCAGAACCACTGATATATAAAAGTTATACGCATGACGAAAACTTTAATAAAAAAAAAAGAATTGTTAAATCAGGTTCTCTAATGGTTCTATACCTCCTTCCTATATATTTCTGGGCACCTGCCACTTTGTGAGATTTTACTGATTTAAAAGTTATATACATGACGAAGAACTTAATTAAAAAAAAACTTTTTTACAAAAAATAAAACCGACTTCGACAAAAAAAACACTCAAAAGTGAAAAATAAACTTGAGAAGAAAAATCAGTTTCTGAAGTCGGTGACTTTTGTTTCTTTGATTTCATTTTTTTGTCACCGACTTCAGAAACTGATTTTTCTTCTCAAGTTTATTTTTCACTTTTGAGTGTTTTTTTTTGTCGAAGTCGGTTTTATTTTTTGTAAAAAAGTTTTTATTTTTCACTTTTTAGTGTTTCAAATGTGCTTACCCCTTCACAACGTACCGGCGTGATGTTATGTTAGGAACTGGTGTAAACAATAGACAGACAATATGAGATTTCAGCAATCCCAGTCCATTTGCTATCATTTATTGAGGAGTTCCGTTGCCTATCTCCGAAGTTCTTCATCAGATCTTCACAAAATAGTTTTTATAACCTTTGTAGTGAGTACAGGCGTGATATTATGTTGTGTGATGGCGTAAACAATGCTTAGATATGCTATAGCAACAATCGCGGTTAATCTGCTGTTATTTATTGAAGAGTTCCCCCGATTTCTACAAGATCCCATCATCAGATATTGAAATGGTGACAATGGGACCACACGGGAAGCACCAGCTTTCAAATGAAAAAAGAATCATGAAAATCAGTTCACCCAGTCGCAAGTTATGAGCGAACAAACATAAAAAAAAAAAATAAAAAAAAAAAAAAAAAAAAAAATACAGTCGAATTGATAACCTCCTCCTTTTTTTGGAAGTCGGTTAAAAAAATTAAATCAGGTTGTCAAATGAACCCTGTACCTCCTATTATTTCTGGGCTCCTGGTACTTTGTGAGACTTTGCTGTCCTTGTTTCTCATCTCCAACAAAAAAAAAACTGCATGGTATTAGAAAGGCATATAGATTTGATTTTAAGATTTCAATTTCCAATACCTACCTCCTAATTTTTCTGTTCTCCTGGTTGTTTGATCGATTGGGATTAAATTAATTAACTATCAAATTCAATCCTTTTAACCAGGTAAGTTATGTAAATAATTTTCTTTTACTATGATAATAAACATTTCCAAAGTATATAGGTAAGTTATTTTTAAATAAATTAGACCACGGAACTCTCAAAAGGTGCTGTGGTCCAACTATTTTTAAAGTTGGACAACTGCCCCTAGTAAAGACCCATGGTCCAACTAATAGGACAGAGCAGTTGGACCACTGCCCCGCACTGGTAAATTCCTACTTTGTCCCGTTCAACTGCGGCGATCGCGCCGCACCGTCACCGTCGCCGAAGAAAACGCGTAAGTGCCGTGATTTACATGGTGCTTAAGACCGGAAACTGAACTAATTTACTACTTTTCTTTAACTTGCGGTAAATTAGTTACGGTTTAGACGAATTGTTATTATTTTAGCGCTGCAGCGAACTAAAGATTCAAATGACGAAATGGGACAATTCAGTTATTTGACGTAGCTTCTCTAGTACGTTACTACTTTTAGCTCGATGCTTTCACAAGTTATTATGTCTTGTGACTGTAGCTTCATCGTATTTGTTTTTATACAATGCATGTAATGGTCTAATTGAAATAAATGCTTTGAGTTTGCTAACTAGACTTACCAAGGAGTATAATTTTAACTGGGTTGTAGAGGTCAGATGGGCAGTCTCCAGTAGTCTCCACGTAAAATACTGGTATTTACCAGCATACGGTCAGACCGGCAGTCTATGACGATGATATGAATCAAAATTACACAACAATTTCAGTATCAATGTTTTCCTGAAATGAAGGTTGCAAGGTTAAATTTTATTTTTAGAATTTAAAAATAATAGTCCGGTCAATTTAGACATTTGAAATAACAATAATTCCCGGAGAGCCAAATATTGGTGGAGAGCTGGGGTTTACCAATACAAATAAAGTTTGAAAAATCCCCATCGATCCTATGTGTGCAACAAAAGTTATTCGGGGTCAAAGGTCAAAAGTTGAGGTTTTTTGGATTTTTCTCGAAAACGGTAAGTTTTATCTAAAGAAACTTTCAACCAAAGTTGTAGATCTAAAAATTCTCTTGTCGTTGAAGTAGACTTTCAAGAGTATGAATCTGATTAAAATATCTAAATAAATCAAAACAATAGTTTTAACCTAATACTCAATAGCAATATCAATAAAAAGGTAATATCTAGAACTTGACGGGTATTGTTCCCTTAAATTCAAATTAGGTATTATCATCGGCACGATTCTTGAGCGCTGATGCAAAAGTGAGTTATTGGGTCCCTTTGGTGGTATGAAGTGAGACGCGGGGCGGGGAAAGTGCAGTGATTGGCCCGTAGCGCATCGCGTCATAGCCGTCACTCGGGCTTTGTTCTTTACTCCTGCTGCACTTACTTCACGACCAATAAATAATAAACGGGTGTGCGTTTTATTTGTCATATAGTGTACGATGCGCACAGCGATCCCCACTCTTCCGCCGAGCGCTCAAGAACCGTGCCGGTATTTATAATCTAAAATTGTCATGACAGTTAGTGGAGTAGGCCTACAGGGGAAACCACGGTAAAAAAACGCGCCGAGAACGAGAACGTGCATATTATGTATAATGTAACTCTTAGAATCGCGATACCTCAGGATTGGTAACTCTTAGAAAAAAAAATATGAACCGCATTTTTGTAGAAAATTTTTAGACCTACAACTTTGGTGTAGTGTTTCTTGTGATAAAACTTACCGTTTTCGACAAAATTCAAAAAACCTTAAATTTTGACCTTTGACCCCGAATAACTTTTGTTGCACACATAGGATCGATGGGGATTTTTCAGACTTTATTTGTAATGGTATACCCCAGCTCTCCACCAATATTTGGCTCTCCGGGAATTATTGTTATTTGACCACTACTTTTATGTCTAAATTGACCGTACTATAAGTTTATCGAATAAAAGATAGATCATATTTAAATAAAATTTCCGACGTAACATTTGATGATTCTTTATTAACAAAAAACTTATTGTTTACTTAGAAACTAAATCGCGAATCTAAAGCGTACGTGATGACCAGTCTTTCTTGTGTAAGCTACCATGAAATACACAACTTTATGATTAAGTATGTAAATCAATCTCTTAAATTAAGCAAGGTTGTCGAAAGCACGACTTGACACTTTGTTCCTAACTAACTTTGCTTTCTCGTGTTTTGTACGTTACCGAACTGTAACAGAGACTGCAAGAAGCAAACAACATTAAAATATAAAATTTGTGAAAAATCACTACTGTTACAAATATAATTGTCAAACTGGGTTCCTAATATAATCACTAAACTGTGTTTTTTATTCGGGACACTAAATTGACACTTGCAAATGTCAAACTTACAAATAATGTTGTCAGCTTTTTTGTATTAGTGTTGTACCTACGATACCGGTTTGTTGAATCGTAACTTTTTATATTATTAGACGATTTGAAAAAAAATTACAGATGCTATCAGTGTGGTTCCCGTACACGATAAACCTTACAAATATGTTCATACTGAAAAGAAAACCGAATCTCCAACCGAGACGCCGAAACAACACGATTGTGTTTTAAAAACTGCCGAAATCCTGAACATATCCAGACCTTTAATCTACAGGGTGCTGAAGGAGCACAAATAGAATGAACATTTTAGCTCTCCGAAAATACCTGGCCCTAAATTAAATTTTAAAGACTAGTTGGTCGATTTCACTCTTTGGGCTATACGTCGAAATGTTCATCAATTCTTTTATAGAAACGAATCTCTTTACTCAGGATAGCTTTTTATAAATAAAAAAAACGATATTACTTGATTTTACTAACGGCAATTTACGGTAGTCGCCTCAATATTTAAGAATTGCAAAAAACTGACAACCCACGTAATGTCATTTTAGTCTCCCGAATTAAAAAACGACCTTTAAACATCGGATTATAAGCACTTGCATGTTAGCATATCCAAATGAAAAATAACCCATACTGTTTTATTACCTGTTCATCGATGGTGCTTTTTTCAGTTGTCAAATCCATTAATCATGGTGCAATACACTGTTCTATATAACCGGAGTCTTTAAGGAGCAAAGAAAGATAACGCATGTAGCAAGAAAATATTTATAAAATCTGTATGGAAAATAAAAGGAGTTTTTTTTTATTATTTTTGCTATTTACTGGATAGATAGGATAGTGTATATACTCCGATGTTTAATAATTACGATATAGAAGAGTGAGTGAGTAATTAAAGATACAGAAGCGCAACTGCTGCAACTTATAAAGCTGCTTACAGTCGCAATGAACAATCGTGTGATACACATAAAGTTCCTAGATTTACCAACGATGCAGGATACGGCTACGATCTCTTTTAAATCTAACTGCATGCTTGCATACGTAACCTAAACTATAACCATAAATTAACGCAATAAGTTTATTAAAATATTTACGTACTTACGATAAAATATGTCTGTTACTAAAATCACAAGGTCACCTTTACCTTCATATAATAATATAGACAATAATAACATTTATAAGCAACAATACTTATATACAGACTATAAATGGGACGAACAATATACCAGAGCTTTACGCTGTAGAAAATATCATTATATGTATAAAACTACTCACTTAACATACAATATATATATATAAGTATATATATATTTATTATAAGAAATATTATCAACAAGTTTCACGACCCCGACATAATTCCTCTTTTAATATCCACAACAGGTAAAACGTGGGTAATAAATAGATTTGATAAATTAGTCCCAGTGCAGTGAGGTACATTATGGTAACTTAAAATATTGGGCTAATATATTTTAAAATAAATTAACTTTGAGTTCATCTTTAAGAATAATATTAAGTAAATCTATAATAATAATTCCAATCGTCACTATAATATTAGCGGCCTTTCACACGGCGCTGTCCTGCACAATATTTTACAGCGGAATCGTTATAATCCCAATGTTCATACAGTTACAAACTAATGTAGTTTGAAAGAGCCGTGTGAAAGCAAAACTATGAACACCGTGTGTACGAGGCCTTACGATGTTCGTGCACACGATGTCATACGTCAACGAGATCTTTGTAATATCGGAAATATAACAAAAGAAGTAGGTAATGCTATTTATAGTAACACCTATCTAAGTGAGTGACTGCGTGCCATAATACTTGTTCCAAAAATATTAAGTTCTCTTGTCTTCAAGCACGATAAGCCAGTGTTAAATTAGTCTATGTTGTTGCAATTGATATAAATAAAGTTTTTACATAATTATGACGTTACGTCGTCGTTAATAAATTATTATGAAATATTTATGTAAATTGTGACGACAATCAGCTACTTACAATATACTGTCTGACGACGATGTGATTAAAAAAAACTTAGTAAGTATAAAGATATTGTGATTATGAGTTAGCCACCTCTTTGACCCACTTAGAAAATAACTTAATTAAAAGTAGTTACCTTGTTAATCCAACACCCTTGGATTGATAAGCGAACTGACTATCAAATCGTAAGTTCAAGTCACAACTGTTAATCTTGGTCAGGGTACCCTACTACCGTTCTGAACATTCGATCACACATGCATTTGGCCCCACGTTTAAGTTTTTATCACGTGCCTCACGTCACGTTTGGACCGATGCTAGGTGGCGAGGGACATGAGTCTCCGGCGGCGCAGCTTGCGGCCGCAGCGCTTCCACGCGGCGGTGAGGCAGTACACGATGGCTATGATGGCCAGCAGGGTCATAGCCCGGCTGGTCACACTCGGGCTCTGGTGCTCCGCCCCACCATGATCCCGCGAGGGCGCAGCCCCAGCGCCCCGCCAAGTCCGCGGCGCTGGTTCCGTACCCTCTATTTCTGGGGCACCTGCAAAATTAACTTCATTCAATTCTCATCTCATCAACAAATACAAGATAGTGACTACAATAAACATACTGCTTGCTCATAGGATTTTTTTAAACTATCAAATACATCCTACCTAACATCGAAAATAAAAACAAAAAAAAAACAACAATACAACTAATACGAGTTAGTATGATTTACAATGTACATACACTTTTGATGTGATCCCGACGCCATAATAATCCTTACATAGTATAAAACAAAGTCGCTATTTTTGTCTGTATGCTTAAATCTTTAAAACTACGCAACGGATTTTGATGCGGTTTTTTTTAATAGATAGAGTGATTCAAGAGGAAGGTTTTAGTATATAATTTGAACGACATCCACGCGGGTGAAGCCGCGGGCATCAGCTAGTATAGATTAAACATTGCAGAGAGGTCGAAGAAAAATTAAGTGCGGAAAGTAAACAAACAAAACTTCAAAGAGTTATTTAATGAAAGGATTAAAAATGTAATATCGAAAGATTTAAGCTCTATTATGCACGGATTACACTGATGAAGCAACCCCTTCTAATGTGGAGCCTTTCATCCATCTGTTCATATTTGCAAACAGGTCGCGAGTACCTATTACGCACCCTTCGAAAACTGACCTTGGGGCCCTTGAAGGTCATCTCTGACCCTCGTATTGCGGCCCCTTTCAACAGATTCATATTAGCGGTACCCCTTTTGTTGTGTTTGCGAGTCGCCTTTGATTCTCTCTCCAAAATAACGAGTCCATTGGGAAGATATTATTAAACGCGTTGCGGACTGATGTCATCCTTTTATAACAAAGGAGCCCTTTTATCTCGTATGGTTATTGAAAAAAACACGTGCGTTATTTTGAATGAGTGGCCTAGAAACTTCGATCAATAATGTACTAGATTCCCGAGCGCTTCAAAAACGGCCCGAAATATAAGACCACAAACGTATTTGTGGTCTTATTTCAAATTAGTATGGTCCAATCATAGCCAACATTAAGACGTCAAAATACCGCAGTATGCGTTCAAAAACTGCGTAATTATTCACCGTAACACCAAAGTTTTGGAAGGAATATCTTTTTTTCTGTAATTTAATATCATTATGTGCTTTTTCATAATATTTAAACATAAATAAACTGTAAATATAATTAAATCAGCGAATATTATAATTGTTTGGCCAATGTTTGCTTCAACGCACCAACTATTGTATCATGTTCTTGAACAGGGAACGCTAGTTCCGCAATAGAGTAAGCACGACATTGTACACAAAATGCTTTTAACCGTATTGCTTAGAGTTTAAGTTTCATTTTAGAATGAATATTTTTGTACTGATGACTTTTTATTTAAGAGCGACATTTAAAATGTTTTGCTTCTAATCTTTCTCCGATGAAAGGGCTTAAATAAATATACTTTACAATGATAATTAAACGTTATGTTTAAGTGTTAAGGTTTATAATCATCTGAAGTTGTTAATAATATTGAACTTTTTTCTAAGATGTTGTGTAGATGTTTACGTGTGTGCAAACGTGGCCACTTGAGCGACTTAGTTTTGTTCCTGATGCTTAATCTAGTACTATTATTGATCGAAGCCTAGAAATACTAGTTTTGAGTAAATGCGTCTTACAAATTACCATCGTTACTATGATGTATTCATCCGATGTATGTACATAAGATTGTTCGTCTTCTCAAAGCATGAGAATACTTATAAGTAGTTTCCGTATTTGATTCTTCTCTTTAAAGTACTATATTTTTAGTACTACTTTAATTTATATAATCAACACGTAACCCTTAAAAAAAAGTAACAGAATTTAGGTGAAATTATTAAGTGTGACAAAATTAGCAGTATTTAATGAACAAATAAAAGAATACTTACAAGATGAATAAATAGTAGATTATTGCATCGAGCACAAAGTAACCTAACAGGCACGAGGGCAATATAAATTACTTAAGGCGAGGTGCATAATCTGCTTTTCTTTTAACTATTACCTATAGGAATAGTAGATAAAAGAAACTAATAGTAGATTATTGCATCGAGCACAAAGTAACCTAACAGGCACGAGGGCAATATAAATTACTTAAGGCGAGGTGCATAATCTGCTTTTCTTTTAACTATTACCTATAGGAATAGTAGATAAAAGAAACTCATATCAAACAGTTAAAATAGAAGTTTAATTATTGAAATTAAAAGTTATACTTGAGCAATTATTAAACGGAAGGTTAACAATGAGTAATTTTTTTTTCAAATTTTTTTCGAAAGTTCACTAAAATAAGCCCAAAAATACACTCTCTGAGAACGACTTTGCTCCATTTCTATCTTTCCAATCAATAAATTTCTCATAAGATTTTACGTATTGCACTCGAGATTTTAAGGGTAAAAAAATTTCTATAACACTGTCGGCTTCATTTAGAATGTTTTCCGGAGTTAATGTGTCGCTAGATGATTCCATTTTAATTCGAAGCCGAAGCACTCAAAATCAGATAATATCACACTTTATCGTTTCCAAAAATATTGTCAAGCAAAATTAACAAAGTTCCCGCCAAATCACTTATTTTAAATTTCTTTCATTTCTAAATCAGAGTTAGCAGCAATCAAATTCAAAAATCTTTATTTGTGACACATAGGTAAAAGAGTTATCAGGTGTTATCAAAAGAATATATAGTATCACTATGTGCTGCCTTGCAAGGCATACAAATAATGTCTACACATTAATGTAGGTAGTTCATTTTTTAAAGGATATACCTAGTTACTTAAAATAAATAAGAACAATAAAAGTGTTTTATGGCTATTATCTAACTTATGAACTAAAGCTAATAAAAGTAAAATAATGTAAATAAAATAAAAACATTTTTCACTTTTTGTCTTCTAAATATTCATTGATAGAATAATATGGTTTTTTAATTAAAAAGTTATGGAGAGATTTTTTGAACGTATTAGAATCCCATAATGTTCTTATTGATTTGGGAAGTTGGTTAAAAATTTTTGGTGCCATTCCAAGGAAACTTTTTGAGTAAAGGACTGTGTTATGGGATTTTGACTTCAGTGCACCTTGGTGGCGTTTAGAGGATACGGTTTCGAATAGGTTAGGGTTATTTTTGATAAATATGGTAACTTCATAAATGTAAAGGGATGGTAGTGTCAATAATTTTAGATTAATGAAGAATGGTTTGCAACTGTCGGTGTTTTGGATCATGCATACTGCACGAACGCATTTCTTTTTTGGGCTTTAAAAACTGCTTCCCTGTCCGTAGAATTACCCCAAAATATTACTACATATCGCAGCAGTGTTGAGGAGACGTACGCGTGGCAAGCAGTAAGTACGGTGTTGCGATTCGCGACTTTATTTAGATTGTGTAGGGCATAGCAAAATTGGTTAAGTTTTTTTATTAAATGGTCAATGTGTATTTTCCATGTCATGTGTTGATTTAATTAATTAATTTAATTAATTAATCCATTAATCATTTTTTAAATTTGGAACAAGTAGGATAGAAACGAATAATACGTACGTAAATAAAAAAGTATTGATATCGGCTGGCTGAATAGAGATGCCATTGAGATTGGCACCTTTTGGTGCGATTAAAAATAAACTGTGCAATAATGAAATTTCATACATTTTTATTGCTCTAGAGCATTAAAGACTCGCTTTGTACTGAGTTTTTAGTGTGATTGTGATGAAATTAAAGCATAGTTGGAAGAAAATATATTTTACGCCCAAGTGATACACTCTACTTTTCATCACTCTCTATGAGAAAATAAAAGGCGCCTCATCTCATATTATATTGTAATATTATTTTTTAATAAAACAGAGTAACGACGACACGTTTAAATCCATCAGACATCCTCTTCAGATACGCTATTAATTACGAATATGTGTCCAGTTTTACGTCGTTATTAAGACAACACGTTACTAAACAACTTTCTACTCGAAAGAGTAGAAGGTTGTTTAGTTTTGGCTATATACTGGAAGTAGGCCAGAAACGCAGATTCTAAAAACTTCTTGGCGCCTCTTGCATTTCTCCATTCAATAAAATTACCATAGGCTTTCATATATTTCTCCCGCGATTTTGCAGGTCAGTTCACATACTTTCAGGAGTTAATTCTATACTTTCACTGTCACTTGAACTTGAAGAATTCATTTTTCAAAACAAAACCATGAATATCTAGAAATCCGTGAGAATTGAGAATTTCAGCGCTGTAAATCAATAAAAACTGAACTATGCGCATTTAGAGTAGAAAGCTTTTTCATGAAAGCAAAGACGGCCAGGCATCACAAATTTTTGTTTTTTTTAACCGACTTCTAAAAAAAGAAGGAGGTTCTCAATTCGAATGTTTGTTTTAAGCTATTGCATAGCTTCTATCGCGGGCCTTGAGCGTGGAGAGCGAATCCAGAAATTCCGTAACGAAAATATTCAACCAGGTTGCTATGGTTACGGAAAATAACAAGGTTGTCAACTGAGGTTGTCAAATTAAATAATTAATTATTTGCATAAGTTGATAAAAAATGCTATGCAATAGCTTTACCGCGGCAGTCTCCGAGTGCCACATTTTTTTTTTTTTATGTTTGTTGGGGCATAACTCCGTCACTTGCTAACCGATTTGAAAAAATCTTTTTTTGTTGGAAAGGGTGTACTTCCCAAATGGTCCCATATTTTTTTTTATCGAAATCGAACAAGCGGTTTTTGAAAAATCAACAAAACTCAAAAAAAACTAGGTACATTGTCCACATTATGACCCATGAACATGTGAACTTACATGAGTGAACCACTAAAAAGTGAAATAAAATAAAAACTTTTTACCAAAAAATAAAACCGACTTCAAAAAAAAACACAAAAAGGTGAAAAATAAACTTTAGAAGAAAAAACAGTTTCTGAAGTCGGTGGCAAAAAAATGATATCAAAGAAACAAAAGTCACCGACTTCAGAAACTCATTTTTCTTGGTAAATAGTTTTTTTTGTTACCGCGCCTCCACGCACCGTACAGCCAACACTTACAGCCAGTAAAATACAATTTGCGTTCGATTTCAATGAACGAATCATGTTCTAAATTCAAATCTCATTACTGCCCGCTAAAAAGTCTAATGGAGAAAAGAGCTACTTTGCTGGGAGCTTAAAGAGGAACAAAACGACACTTTTCGAATTGAAGGGATGAAATAACTATTTATTCACCAAGGGGAGTTAGGCACAGATTACTAATCGAGTGTGCATTTGAGGCCCGACGCGAAGCGGAGGGCCGAGAACCACACGAGTTTAGTAATCTGTACTTACCCTCGAGTGAAATATACTGCTTTATACTACACTTAGCTTGTTTTTCACTTTTCCACTGCATAAATTAAATTGTTTGATTGCCAACGTCATCAAGACTTTAAAAACAAAACAAAACGCGTTAGTAATGAACTCATTACTACCCTGATTTTCAGGGCAGTAATGAACAGCTTTCAAGCCTTTTAGTGGGGTAGTATTGGTACACTTACTAAGCAAGTGTAGTATATAATATATTTTGGGCTCGGGCGACTTACTTTGAATTCCTCGGTACGTTCAGGATTCTATTAAAGAATCCCTCACTACGTTCGGGATTCTACTCTAGAATCCCTCACTTTGCTCTGGATTCAAAAAAGCGCCCTCGCCGTAAATAGTACATTGTTACCTTAGGAGTGAAAGGAACTTATTTAGTCCCCGAGACGGGGTTTGGCGCCTGAGCGCAGCGAGGGCGCTTATAGTTCGAGGGACTAAATAAGTCTTTAACCCGAGGTAAACACTGTGCTTTTCATTACGAATACAAGGAAAGTTAATGGGAATCGGCTTGCGCCCAATTACCTAAATCGAAAGAATGAAGAAAGAAAAGGTAATTGGTTTCACAAAGGACAAAAAAATTAAAAAGTAAACATAGAGAAACACTTCAAATCGGTTAAATCTAATCGGTAGATGGCAATAGGCTTGCTCCTAATTACATCGGTTGATGGCAATAGGATTGCTCCTAATTAGATTGGTTGATGGCAATAGTCTTGGTCCTAATTACATCGGTTGGGGATGGCAATAGGCTTGCTCCCAATTACTCAAATCGGTGGATGGCAATAGGTTGCTCCTAATTACATCGGTTGTTGGCAATAGGCTTGTTCCTAATTAGATTGGTTGATGGCAATAGGCGCACTCCTAATTAAATCGGTTGATGACAATAGGCTTGCTCCTAATTAAATTGTTTGATGGCAATAGGCTTGCCCCCAATTACATCAGTTGATGGCAATAGACTTGCTCCTAATTAAATTGGTTGATGGCAATAGGCTTGCTCCTAATTAAATTGTTTGATGGCAATAGGCTTGCCCCCAATTACATCAGTTGATGGCAATAGGCTTGCTCCTAATTACATTGGTTGATGGCAATAGGTTTGCTCCCAATTACAACAAATAATTTGACAGCTGTCAGTAAAAAGCGATTCTCCCTAGGGCTGAAAAGTAGTACTTTCAACCCGCTCCGCAGGCATGTCATGACCTACTTTCAGAGTATGAGTAATGAAAAATATTATTTTGCTCCCTTAAGATACAATCTACTATTTAACGAATAAATAGGAACAAAAAAATTGTTTACTGTAAAAGTCAGGAAGGGAAAAGTCCAGATAGCAATTTATGGTTAGTGATATAATCACAGATAACTTTTAAAATTTTACATTGTTGCCTGGTGAACGAGGTTCGATTGGGCTTCGAGGGCAGTCCTTCATAACTGAAGCTAATGACAACTAATAACATAAACACTTGTTTACACGGTATACTCGCGTAAACAACTAGGTAGCAAGAATAGAAGCACTGATTTATATTTTTTTTATAGCTACGACCAAATAGAAAATGTAATAATCTCCCCCACTCGATAGACCTAAGCCCAACACAAACATTTCAACCCTTCACGTGCACTTTACTCTTCATTAACGCATACACACACACTCATTCATGTTTCCAATTATTGTAAATCTGCTTTCGTTAAAAATTCTTCGTTTTTTTGTCTACATTTTTGGTTATCTATGAGCCTAGGACATACACGATGTAATAACGTTATCACTGTACGGTATTATACAATACAGTACTGTAAACAATTCTTATTAAAAAATAATAATAACAATTATTATTATTATTTTTTTAATAAGAATTGTTTCTGGTTAAGTTTGAGATTAAAGATTAAAGGTCATCTTTAATAAAATATTCGATTTCGGACATAATACAAATCCAGTAACGTCTGGATAATTGTTCAGTATAATTTTTATACTGATACTGGATAATTGTTGTATTATTGTTTCATGTCTAAAAATACTTACGATAATAATCATCAATTAGTTAAAATTAACTTTGATTTTATGGAAACGCGTAAAGCTATCATGGGCTAAGCAGAGAGTGATTATTAATTTAATGATGACCAACTTATACATAACTACCGACCCGCCCCGGCTTCGCACGGGTGCAATGCTGATTTATATTATACATTTAAACCTTCCACTTGAATCACTCTATCTATTAAAAAAAACCGCATCAAAATCCGTTGCGTAGTTTTAAAGATTTAATTAAGCATACAAAGGGACATAGGGACAGAGAAAGCGACTTTGTTAATACTATGTAGTGACTATTATTGTTCTTCCAGCTTATAAAGACTAGCTGACCCACGCAACTTCGTCTGCGTCACATAAATATAGCTTATAACCTTTCTCGATATATCGACTATCCGACATAAATTAATCTAAATCGTAACAAACAAAAAATCTTTTCTTTCTTCTTTATGATTGGCTTAGATTATATTAAAGTGTGAATTACTATAGGATACGATAACACTCTGTACTTGTAAACATTATGATGCAGTAAATATTTTGAATTTGAATTTCCCGGAAAGAATCTCCCTACATTGCGACGCGCGAATTATTTTGCCGCGCGGATATTTTTACATTGCGATATCTTCTAAGATATTTGTTTAAACTGTTTAGAGTAAATGGCACAAATATTCTATATTAAATTTTCCTTCTAACAAACACATTTATTTAGTTAAAGATTAATACCACATGGGTTAAATAAGCTTCGCAAAAAATAATTATTTTTAACCTCACAGTTTAATAGTAAAAAAAGGTTACAGTGAGTCAATATTAAAAGATAGATATGTGCTGTCGCGGACTTTTTTTTAGAACTTTTAAAGAGGAACAATTCCTTCATACATGATATTTGCGTAACTTAAACCGTTTTCGCAGCGCACGCAGCGGAAGCTCTCAAAAAGGAAATACCTTTTCCCGTTTTTGTAACATTTTTCATTTATGCTCCGCTCCTATTAGCCGTAGCGTGATGTTATATAGCCTATAGCCTTCCTCGATAAATGGACTATTCAACACAAAAAGAATTTTAAAATTCCAACCAGCAGTTCCTGAGTTTACCGCGTTCAAACAAACAAACAAACAAACTCTTCAGCTTTATAATATTAAGTATAGATTCAATACTTTGTTAAAAAATTAATACAAGAATTTAATACACATATTTAAAACTTCTCAAGATAAAGTTCAAGGTTGACATAATTTCTGCACAAAACACCACTTGATCAACAGAATTGTAACAAAGAGGAATATGTAAAGCAAATCTAGTCACGATTGAGATCATGCTACATTATGTACAAGGAGTACAATTAGAGCAAGAACTAGAATGGTCTATTTATGTTAAAAAAATCACAGGAATAGCAGTGGGGTCGTATTCAAGTGGCCTCATTGTGTGAGGATTTTTTTGTTAGATAGCTGAAAGGAATAGTTTGGTTTTTTCTCTCTTGGCTAACACAAAGTAGTATCTATACTAATAATAAAGCTGAAGAGTTTGTTTGTTTGTTTGAACGCGGTAAACTCAGAAACTGCTGGTTGGAATTTTAAAATTCTTTTTGTGTTGGATAGTCCATTTATCGAGGAAGGGTAAAGGCTATATAACATCACGCTACGGCTAATAGGAGCGGAGCATAAATGAAAAATGTTACAAAAACGGGAAAAGGTATTTCCTTTTTGAGAGCTTCCGCTGCGTGCGCTGCGAAAACGGTTTAAGTTACGCAAATATCATGTATGAAGGAATTGTTCCTCTTTAAAATTTCTAAAAAAAAGTCCGGGACAGCATATATCTATCTTTTAAGATTGACTCACTGTAACCTTTTTTTACTATTAAACTGTTAGGTTAAAAATATTTTTTTTTTTGCGAAGCTTATTTAACCCTTAGGGTATTAATCTATATCTAAATAAATGTGTTTGTTAGAAGGAAAATTTAATATAGAATATTTGTGCCCTTTACTCTAAACAGTTTAAACAAATATTTTAGAAGATATCGCAATGTAAAAATATACGCGCGGCAAAATAATTCGCGCGTCGCAATGTAGGGAGATTCTTTCCGGGAAATTCAAATTCAAAATATTTACTGCATCATAATGTTTACAAGTACAGAGTGTTATCGTATATGTATTTAACAGTAAGAGATACCTATAGTAATTCACACTTTAATATAATCTAAGCTAATCTAAACCATCTAAACTATTATAATAAAGAAGAAAGATATTATTTTTTGTTTGTTACGATTTAGCTTAATTTATGTCGGATAGTCGATATATCGAGAAAGGTTTTAAGCTATATTTATGTGACGCAGACGAAGTTGCGTGGGTCAGCTAGTTTAAAATAAGACGTAATAAAAATTCTAATACAAATTCTTGAGTACCAATATGATTATCTGAAGTAACCATGACTTTTTTAGGGTGGCCCCTTTCAAAGTTTGAAATGTATCATTTATTATTACAACGATGGTAAAGAGCTAATGTACCTACTCTACTTTATAGGCATGGAAGCAAAAGACGTAAAAAGGTTAAAAGCTGCCACCAGACCGCAGTCGGTCGATGACGATCATTCTCTTTTCCAGCTTTCCCGACTATGCTTCCAACCTTACCAGATGCAGCTGACTACTAGAATTTTGAAAGGTGTCCTTGGTGGACTACTTTTTTGATTTTTAAGATCCGTATTAACAGTTTCTCGATCTCAGCTGTTAATAGGGTAGTTGACAAAAAAAAAACTAATTAGTCCGTCAGATAGATTTCCAAAAAATATTGAACACGTATTTTTCACGTAAACAAAAACTGAAGACGATACAGTGCTTCTAAAAGTCGCGAAACGCCACAGGTTGGTCCATTTTTACCAGACTATGACGTCAAAAGCCCCCTCTCCATGGTCTTTGACAAGCTTTATTTTCGTCAATTTGTATTAATTTGATAAAACAAAAAACACGTATCCAATATTTTTCGCTAATCTAATTGACGGACTAAACAGAATATTTTTTAGTCAGTCAACTACCCTATTGTTGATATTTAATCGATTTCTAACTGCTCTCAAAGACTCGGAAGGTACCCCGTCGGGGCTGCTGGTTGTTCGAAAGAGATAGCGCGGCCTCGTCACAAAGGGCTGAGGTCTGACACTCCCTTCCGCTCTGCCCAGAGCGGGAGGAGTCATTTGATGATTTCCCATCCTTCAAAAAAAAGGCTCGGAAGGAATTCTGTAAGTAATATGAATAGTCATCCACCCGCGGACTGCCCTGGGTAAGTGTAGTTTTACTTCGGTTGACCTATGTGGCTATTATTACAAAGTCACTTAGTAATATCACGAACGAAATGATCGGTCGATCGCAATCTGGTTGCAACATTGCGAAAAATAAAATAAATGTAGTTTTACCGATACTCTTGGGGTCAGTAGGCTGGTGCTTCGGTGCGAGAGTCCTTGCCGATGGTGGCGCGTGTATCGGATGGGGCTCCACTGGCGTAGGAACAGCGCATTCTGGCACAGGTCGGGGTCCACTGCCATCTGGAGACAGGACCCTCGAGTACACGTGCAGGCGACCGCCTTCTGCCCGCTGCGGCAATTCTAAGGAAAGAAATTTGAGATTAGCCTTAGAAGGTATAGGGTTGACTTTTCACAAGATTGACCGTAAAACTGGTTTAGATAGGCTCGCGAGTTTAGACTACCCTTATTTTTTACATAAAATTATTTTGGTAGAATAGAATATACTTTTAAGTACTTTTAAAATACACAATAGTGCTAATTCTATGGGTACAATTAGACTTTTAGCTATATCTTCGTGGTGTGTGGGGTCGTTATGCCTTACTACCCACACGATAAAAAGAAGAAGCTATAATATCTTTCACACAACCAATAGAAAATATTAATATGCCTATTTCATGTGCTTAGTGGTCAAGATCATGCCTGCGATAGGACTATCGAATCGAGAATGTGGCATTGGAGTTAATCCCCAGATCTGGCAATGTTCTATGCAAATAAGTAACAGTAAAGTACAGGTATACTCCAAGCACTCCTATACCGTTGACACAAATACAATATTTCATTCTTTGGGAAGCAATTTGTGCTTCCTTGTAATGAAGGAAATTGTCTGCGAGGAACGCGACTGGAAAATGGGTTTTAAAGGAGAAAACCAAAGTCCATAGAAACGTGGGCCTGGCATTACATGGCTGGAATTTGGTCATAAATTATAGAATCTAGAAAGGTTTCACGAGCTCAATTTTCACGTCTCCCAGCAGTGGCCAAATTGATAAAATCAGACTGACCGTTTGAGGTGCTACCCGTTCCTGTACAATTGAAAGAAGCATTTCATCTTCCAATCGTCGCCTTCCTATTGTATTGCAGCCGTCCGTTGCTATTCCGCAATTAACTCACAGACTCATGATGTTATTAAAGTCGTCAAAAGAGCAAAATAATACTAAAATCTCGAGAGATACGGAAAAACACATTCACTTGCGCAAAAACGAATGACATTAATGACATGTTAATTGACAGGCTCTGACATTGGCATTTGTGTTTACTAGTGCATTCCGTGGTGCAGCCGATTTTATCGATTATTTATTTGTTTTAATGATTTTTTAATGGCGGTTACGTTAAAAATAAATTAGATTCCAGATTTTGATTTAACATCTATTTTAATAACTAAAAATGTAATCATACTAATACAATGGAGTATTATTTAATTATTTGTAACAGTATCGATTTCCACTAAATCGATCATATTCTTAGGGTACGCTCTATTGTATAATGACAGTGTTTGTGAAGTTAGTGACGTATATTAACGAAACAAGTGTTGTAAAAGCTTGTTTAAAATAAAAAAATAGAATTCTACTTATTTTCTATACTTAGCCATTGCTAATGAAGCTAAGATTTAAATGGGTTAATTAAGCAAAATAGACAGTATTTTTGGTACATATCTGATTCGTGTAACGTCAGGCCCAGAAATGGGTTTCTCCTTTTCACTTCATAGGACTTGTCGTAATATCCGGTTATAGCAATGCAGTTAGTACAGGAAAACATTGAAGCAAAAAAATTGTATCGTTCTATGCACAGGTATGTACCGGAAATAAGCTCGTTGATTGAAATTCGACTTGAACGATATCTATAAGACATTTTCTGGTAAACTAGTTTTACGTTTATGTGTGGGTAATTTGCTACATCGTTATGACCTTTTTTTTTTGGTGGGTGGAAAATCATCGAATAACCCCCCCCGCTCTTGGGCAGAGCGAAGGGGAGTGTCAGACTTGTACTGACTAAAAACCAAACCCATGCTCCTTCTTCGCCCTTGTGTCGGAGACGCGTTATCTTTTCGATAATCCACAGACCCGACGGGCGTCGGCCCTTGCGGGCCCCTTCCATGTTGCTGACATCTCTTTGAGGCGCGCGTGGAACACGAACGCGCCGCCGACACGGTCTGTTGCATGACGACGGCCGGACGGAAAAAAAATAAATAAAAAAATGTATGTCTCGGTAGTACGAGTACTCAGAGACTCGTTTATAGCCTACCTACTTTATATTCTACTGCAGGCTATAATTTATTACGTACTTCTAAATTCTATGGCATGTATGCAGGTAAAGCATTTTTCTCAAAAATGGTATGTAATGTTGCCATAACATCTCTAAAAAGTATCCAGAAAGTGAACTTTACCGGAGACTTATTCACAACTGTCCAATAAGAAGCAAGATTTTAAACTTGGAATCTCCTACTGTCCAGTAAGTAAGTATGTAATTTACTTACTGGACACTAGGTCATCCTCTTTAGATCTGCTTAGAAAAAAAAACATAGTACCAGACACAGATTAGAGTTTAGCCATTATAACATGGTTATAGAAGGGAGGTTCCAAATATATATCTATCTCTCTTTTTGGTATGACATTTTATGAGATACATATATTTTTGGAACCTTAAACAGCCATTTTATACGTTGCGTTTTGTACTTAGTAATGTTGTAGAAGTATAGTGTGGGATTTTATGATTGTATTTAGTAATTTCAGTTTATTAAAAAGTTTTTTCTAAAGTTGTTTCCTAAACTGCCTCGTTGGTCTAGTGGTCGCAAGCTCGACTGCAGAGCGTGAGGTCCTGGGTTCGATTCCCGGGTCGGCCAAAAAGTGCTATATGTGATTTTTCTAAAGTTGTTTCCTAAACTGCCTCGTTGGTCTAGTGGTCGCAAGCTCGACTGCAGAGCGTGAGGTCCTGGGTTCGATTCCCGGGTTGGCCAAAAAGTGCAATTGTGTTTTTCACATATGAATGTAACCTTCAATATTAATTAAACGAATTTGTTGTTAAACTTTCTTTAATTTTTGAGAAAAGCATTATACAAACCTCAACCAGTAAGAAAGCCATCCTGGCCTCGTATATAACCAGACCTCACCTGCGGTTCGGTCCGGTTAACTCATACTTGGCCAGGAAGGCTTACTTACTGGATTCTGCAGTAATGTACTATTAATTTTTAGGGGGCAGTTGTCGCCCCCCCCCCCTGGTTGACATTTCTGTGTTATTTGTCGGTGTTGAATCGTGTACCTACCCACGTTTTTTAAGACCACAACATTGCCGTGACATTGTTAAGACACGTGCCTTGTGTGAAATAATCAACTAAGATCAGATTTAGGATTACGGTTTATGATTACGGATCGGATGTTCGGATGCATATTTACCTAAAGTACTTCTTTTCTTCGCAAATAGTACAAAAGTATGGAAGTGGCTTCTTTAATTGATATTTTTTTCATGGATTCGCGGAATTTCGTAATTAGTTTATTGGGTATTAATTATTGTAGTACCCAAAAACATAATCTAATTAAAACCACGCCAAAACAGTTGTTGAGAAATGTAACAATTATTTGAAATATGACAGGGCTTAATTTGTTTTCAGAATTAACACAATAAAATTAAAAAAATTAATAAAATAAAACTTTTTATTCAAATTTCCCGTACTGACCGCCCGCCCGCTTTATACTAATCAACACTCAAACTTCAGGTAAATATGCTTTCGAATATCTGATTCTACTTATGATCAAGTAGATAGAGTGCATGCAACATTTTGTGCGGGACCATGGCCTTTTCATGCTCTTTTTCGTTTGTTCTGAATTATTTACATAGAGGAAAATAAAACTAACTGTGTGACAAGCATTATAATTTTAAAATCTGCCGGTTTGAAATGACGGCGGAGAGGCGGAACTTTTAGGAATCACAGTGCGACAGATCGGTACAAATTATATTTATCATACGCATAATATCAACCAACCTACTGGGTACGCGTGGTGGATTATAGCCCATCCCTCTCCTAGAGAGTTGGCCTGAGTCCCTGAGGCATGGTCAAACTAATCAATGTTAGTAAACAAAATCTATAATATTCCTGTGAAATGATATAATAGCTTTTATATTCATCATCATTCTCTAGCCCTTATCCCAATTCATTTGGGGTCGGCGCAGCATGTCTTCCTCTTCCACACCTCTCTCTTTTTCGTCATCTCATGAGACACCTCCTTTCTTACCATATCATTCTTAACACAGATCATAACAGCTTTCATATTAACGTAACTTATTTTACTTCTGAGAGAGGTGACTGTAAGTTTAATATTTTCTACAATCTTTAACTCAAACTCAAACCATTTATTTCAATTAAGCCATTACAGGCACTTTTGAATGTCAGAAGAACAATTCACAAAAACAAAACGAAACTACGAGTGCAATACGTCATTCCGAAAGCCACCACGCCGAACCACACGCCGCCGAATGCCCGCAACAACGAACACTGCGAGCACGAAAGCACGCAGCGATGCACACCGCAACAACGAATGCACGAGACCCCGAATCACGGAACAACGAATGCACGCCGCAACGTGCAAACGTCAGCCACGCGACCCGGGGCCCCGCGCACCCACCGCCACAGCACTCGCCGCCGGTAACATCCGGCGCCGCGCAGCCCGACGCAGCAACTCCCGAAACGACGCATTGCACTCCTAGTACCTCCTACTTGTGAAAGTACTGCAGTTGAATTCAACCCCCTCCCCCATCCCCCAATCTCACGTGAGATTTTCAAAATTTGGGTTTCGTACGTAAACGCGTTGGATTGTTTTTGTTATTGTAAAGAAGAAAAATATGCTTCGTGCATTTATCTACGACTAGTTAGGACTAGATCAATATTGCTGAGAGTTTAATTGTAAGTGTAATAAAGCATGTACAATCTGGATTAAATGGAACAAAATAGTCTAATTTTTTTTTGTTTCAATCAGAAAAAAAATTGCGTGATATTTGCCGAGACCCCCCCCCTCTCTCCAACGTAAGATTAGATGAGATTTGACTCGACCCCCTCCCTCCCTTAAACACCTCACGTAATTTATAGACGCCCCCTAACGTAGATCTCAAGAAGAAGAACGGGCAAGAAACTCCATGGACACTCTTTTAAATCAGAATATTGTTACAAAATCTTGGTACATTACATCATTCTTGTTGAGATGGTATATTAGGTGAGAACTATGTAGCAAGATGTGCAAGTTAAGAGCGTCCAGAGTAAAAAGATCTAATAAACCATGGCAACTAAGAGATGACCAATCTCCACTGACAGCGCCCGTTCACGAACATGACGCATGGATCAGCACCATTCAACTCAACCATTTTGAAGGGAACTAAATGATCCGACACACGTGCCACCATCAGCGAGACATTTGAGTGAGCATGACATTCTCTCAGCCACCAGGGCAACGTCACTAAAATATAACTAAATGTAAAAAGTGGCTTTATAGTACATAGTACTCACACATGTGCTATGCAATTATGTAATATTAAGATATTGAATCTATTTAATGCAAAGATATTTTTACAATCTTCTGCAGCTTCCGTAATAACTTCGATTCGAATATGATAATCGATTTATTTGCCCCTTTGGTTGTGGATCAGGACCAGCATTGAGCCAAGTATTTTTATCATCAATGTAATAGTGGAGTTCGCATAGCTGAATTTTAGGGCCAAAACGATTTAACAGAAATTTGCCATCGACACGCTAAGAAAAAGATCCCCCAACTTATAGTAAGCTTGCCTACATAGTGTGCGTTTTATACAAGATTTAAATTTTGTCTCATGAAGAATTTGTGGGGGTATTTTATTGTAACATTTTAAACAGTACCCCATGAAAGATGAGTCTACTTTAGCCAGCCTGAAACCTGGCTGAACTAGTTGGTCCCTATTTCTCGTATTATAGTGGTGTCTATCCCCTCTTTTGCTAAATAAATGCAGATTTTTCCTAACGTACATGATGTTTTCATAGATGTATTGACAAGGTACTGTCATGATGTTAATTTCCTTAAACAGCTCTCTCAGAGAATCGTGCCTCCTTATATGACTCTAATGGCTCTTTTCTGCAGAATAAATATAGACTCGATGTCTGCAGCCCGTCCCCATAGTAAAATACCGTATGACATAACACTATGAAAATAGCTAAAATAGACTAGTCTCGCGGTATCTACGTCAGTAAATTGACGGATTTTCCTAACAGCATATGCTGCTGAACTCAGCCGTCCTGCAAGAGATGTTAAATGCGGACCCCACTGTAGCCTTGAGTCAATCGTTATCCCCAAGAAAACAGTTTCATCGACAAATTCTAGTTTCTCTTGATTCAATACTATGTCACAGTAGTCATCAGTACTTTTGACATTTGGTAGAGCAAATCTCATGCACTTAGTTTTTTCCCATTTAATACTTAATTATTAACAGTGAACCAATTATGAACTTGCAGTAAAGCGTTATTTACGTCATCAAGATTTTTGGCACGTCACATTTATGTTTGTCGGCAATTGGGTGAAAGGGGCAAAGGGTGGGAGCCCTTTCTGGCTTATCTTGCTCGCCCCGGTTATGATTGCCTGACAAAAGTAAAACTACGACGCGACCATTATGGTTCATTTTTGCTTGTGTTGAATTTTGGAGTAGTCAGTCCTGTTTGTATACTAACTCAAGAAGCCGAAAACCAACAAAAATACGCCAATTATGACAGTTTAAAATTTATTTCTCTATAAATGCTGATTAAGGTGAATTTACGTCAAATTGTATAATTAGAAGCAAAGTGTGTAACGTTGTACGTTACCTTTTCAACAAATTAAAACATAGAAACTTAATTAAACATTAAAAACAGCAATGGTCCAATGGGTTTGTTTACATCCAACTGTCAATGACAGAAACGCAGACGTCAAAATACCACAGATAATAACTTGTAGTGCTGTGGCATAATAATGTTACTAAATGATATGTTGCGCTCGCGCATCTGCGAGTGAGCGAGAATATCTTCCGTTCCTTAGGGCATATCATGTCATCACGCGCGCACATCTCTGTCTTTGAGTGAGCAACGAATAGCAGTTCTTTCCCCTCAGTGACATATTTATACGACGTGTGTCGGAGACGAAGCCCTTTCGAAATTCGGTGTCCGGCGCGGGCGTTAAGCTCCTAGCGGGCGGGCGCTCGCGTCCGTTACACGTGCTTACCTCTCGCCACCATTCGAGCGTAAAGTTGGAACATTCCATCTTGATATTTTCTCTGCCATCGTGCATTTAAACTCAGTGATTACATAACCCCCAAATACTGGGTAAGTTTGAACAGCATAAACATGTGTGTATTTTGTCTTATAGGTTATTTTAGCATGTAAGCCTATTTTCCCTCTATTCTCCGACTTTTTGCTACGCCAATTTATATTGTTTTGCCTAATTGCCTTCAGCTAAATACATTTTGGACTCCTCGTGCTTCACACCCAAAATGTGTTGTCATGCCTTTTCACCCATCTCACTTTGTAAACTCCGTCTGATTGTGACATCCCACCGGCACTTTCATTAGCGCACTTGTTCTGCTCGCTTTGCTTAGCTTGGTGTCGCGATCAGCGGAGTTGACCTTCGGGCATCTCTTGACACGCTGGTAGTCACGTTCCAGGGTCCCGGGTTCCTGCTGGAGGAACACCTTCAACATCTTCCAAAGTTCGGGTTGGAGCTACGCCCACCAACTCACTGCGCGCCTACACATCAGGGGCCCGTATTGGCTCTGTCGTGCGCGCCATAAGTTCGGCATGGACCTTCCACGTTGGCCATATTTGCCACGTGGGCCTCGCCGAGATCATCACGGGTCGACGCGACCACCTATCGGCATACACCCCTGACATCCAGCGTGGCACCTCGCTGCGGTCATCGCCACGCCAGCTATCAGGGCAGTAAAGTGCACCCCACAGGAAAACCTTGCAGAGTGGGTGATTTGTGAACGTACCCCATTCTTGTTAAATATATTTTTATGTTGACCAGTTTACGTGGTTTTATTATATAAAATGCGCCACGTAAACCACTTATCGTCACAAGTGAATGAGTGATAAGATTATCGATGACTGACGGAATATACTTGAGTCGTTCAGAAAGAGATGTTCACGTAGTAAAAGCCAAAAAGAAGTAAATGCGACAGTTGCTGTGATACATGATCGGTTCAAACCTTTGCCGTGTCGCATAAATGCAGTCTTACTCGCTTTAGCGAGTAAGACTGCATTTATGCGACAACTAAAAACTGCGAAAACTAATGGTTTACCATTAGTTTTTGTTTTTAAATCATTAATGAATGGCCCCCGCTGTGGGGCGTGTGGTTATTGCCTAACCTAAGTGTCAAGAGTTTTTGCAACTTTACATGCCATCGAGAAATATATCTTAGGTTATGCTGATTTCGTCACGAGTTTTCTTTAGCGAAGCAAGCGATAACCACAATACGCTCTATAGTTTGAACTCGAGACCTATGACTTGGCAGTCCGACTTTCACACCGCCAGATTAGCATTGCTGTGCTCCATCAGACTTCTACTGATTTAATGAGCTTCCTCGTCATTTTTGGCTGGAGTGCAGGGTATGTCAACCTTTTTTTTTTTAGGAAAATCCTCATGGATACCCTCCACTTGTAGCGAACGGGGGCTATGTCGAACTCTAACCGAGTAAAAACCCACTGTTCCTACTAAAACCATGTGTCAGCAGGGGCCCGGGAGATACAAGCACCCCCGACTGGTATCAGCCCACCTTTCCCGGCGGGCCCCATCACCAAGTGCGGCCAGCAACAGCACGTTCTCTATAAAGGTAAACCTACCTGAAGGTATAATATGTACGTCCCGCACTCGATGCTGGTGCGGGGTGGCGGCGTCCTTGAGCGAGGACGGCAGGTGTCCCACGAGAGCGTACTGCAGCGCGGCCAGCAGTAGCCAGTGGCAGTTGCGCGCCGCACCGCCCTCTAGGCAGGAAGAGTCGCCGTATACCACCAGACGTCCGGCCTAAAAGACAACGTTACATTCGTTTTAGCCATTTATCGACCTGTTGCGCGTAGCAATGTTTATGCATATGAGTGAAAGAAAAAAAGGATCCAATGGCCTTGGCCTTCCCCAGAATTTATAATCTTTCCCATTGCCAAATTCATTCAAATCCGTTCAGTCGTTTAGTCGTGAAAAGGTAACAGACCGAGATACTTTCGTATATACAATATTAAGTAGGTTTTCTGCTTAGTATTCAGTAACTGAAACACGGTCTGGTTTTATGCTATTATTTCGTTAAGCGAGCGGCTGTATAAGCTAGTTTGTGCAGGATTGCAATCCTGTGTCTAATCCTGTGTCAATTCAGACAGACAGACAGGCATAATCTTCGCGCAGGCTCAAGCCTCGTCTGTTCGGAATTTACACCAAGAGCAGAAACGCATTTCGAGACGGTACGAGATCGAGGGAAGTATCGGATCCATCAGTCAGTTGTCCGCCTCTGCATTGAATTATCATCATTCTGTCTGAACCGACACTAATAGTGGCCTTGATGTGCACCATAGATTAGTTGTTATCATTTCAACGGTTAGTAACGGTAGCCCAGTGGTTGCCGCCCCGACTTACGAACAGTAAGTCGTGGGTTCGAACCCAAGCAGGCGCATTACTTTGTTTCATCACCAACTGCTCTCAAAAACGGTGAAGGAAAGCATCGTGAGGAAACCGACATGTCTTATAACCAAAAATTCGAAGGACCGTGTGGTAGATTATAGCCCATTCTCTCTCAAAGAGAGGAGGCCTGAGTCCCAGCAGTGCAAACATTAATAGGCTGATGATTATGATAATTTCAACGAGAATGGCAACTGCGAAATTAATGGCGCTTCTACAGGAATCTCACAAGAGAGAGCAGAGGCTTTGCCCACATGTAAGATTTTTTTTTTTTGCCCGTACTGTCCTACTGCTGGGCAAAGGCCTCCCCCAATTCCTTCCAAGGACTCTTTTCCTGAGCCACCTCGAACCAGCCCCCGTGGTGCGCGTCCAGCAGGGTTATTGCGTATCTTTTTAATGTCAGTGGCTATCCATCAATAAACATAGAATCCATCAATTAACTGTCAATTGGTTATGTTTTGGTACATTTTTTTTAAACTAACCATTTGGCAGTTATTTGATGGACATTATATGATAGCCACTGTCATTGAAAGATACGTAATAGCCCTGCAGATCGTCTCGCCACTTGTTTCTGCAGGGCTATTGCGTATCTTTTAATGACAGTGGATAACATATAGTGTCTATCAAATAACTGTGAAATGGTGAGTTTTTAAGAAAAAAAAATGTACCAAACCAGAACCAATTTACAGTTAATCTATGGACATTTTAGGTTAGCCACTGTCATTAAAAGATACGCAATAGCCCTGCTATGCCGGCCTCGGTGGCGCCATCCGTCTTCCGGCAACCATCGTGGTAAGGCTTTTGACCAGCGGTCATCTAATAGACTAATAGTACATTGTAATACAAGGGCATAAAATGACCCATTATATACGAGGTAGTTTTACTACCGAGCTTTAGCGAGGTAGTAAATAGGAATCGAGTTATAATGGGATTTTAGCGCCGTGTGTTACACTGTACTTTTCACTACGATTGCGAGAAATTAAAATAACCATGTTCAATATGAGTTTATTTTATTAAAAATTTAATTCAATTTAATAATACAATTCCAAAAATTTCGTGTTAATGCCTTTTTTTTATTTCTTCTGTAGCTGCAATGCAACGCACACATTCTGCCAAAGAGTTCGGCATTCAGCGCGTTTAGTTCCATTTTTAAAAATAAAACATTTTTTTTTACTTGAAACTACATCACGCACCAGCTGGCTGAACAAGTTGTCGTACGAGATTTACTTTTAGCCCTAGGGCAATATATGCAATTTTAGGCCCGCTCTGGTATGCTATTATGACGTTCTTTTTGAGCAAGAGGAGTGAAAAATTTTTTTTACTGACCTTGGGTAATTTCTCGCTAGTGTCATTAGAGTAGTCTTTCGTTTCGCCGTCGGTTTGCAGCAGTCCTAGTATGGGCACGTCGACGGTCTTCCCCCCGCCCGACGCGCCCCCTCCCCCGCCCGGCTTCTCGCCAGACATTATCTATGCAACAGATAGTTCAAGTTAGATTATGTTTATCAGAGATTTGGTTTGAGCATAAGATCGTGCGTTCAATAGTAGTTTAGGCGACTGTGCATAATGAAGGGCATTACAAGATAAGTGTGGGTTTAAGAAACGAGCCGAAGGCGAGTTTCTTAATAGCATCACACGAGTGTTGTAATGCCTAATTATGTATAGTTGCATACACTAATTTATCTACCCGAATATCTACTTCGAAAATTTGTCTACTCGTAACTGGAAATAAAAAGCTAACGAACAAATGACAGCTCGAAATGGCGGCGTTTCGGATATCTGTCATTTTTTTTTAAATCATAGGCAAACGAACAAAGTCACTATTCGTGTCACTCGAGATCAAAATGTCGTGCGATTTATAATTAAAATCATACTGAATTGGGGTTTCGTATCGATAGGTATCTGTTTGTAGATACTAGAATAGCACACTCACTTGAATTTGACACCTGTTCCAAATTTAAACTCATAACCTACTGTTTTCAGTAGGTTATGAGCTCATTACAGTTCTGTTTATTTCTGCTGGTTGGTAATGCTGGTCAATGCCTATGGTTTTTGAAAGCATTATAGAGGGTTTATGATATTTGGGTAGATAAACCTATTTTATGTTGTGTAGTAAAGTTCATCTCCACTGCTTTGACACCCATGATGGAAAATATTGTAATAATAACGGTATGACTCGATAATTCATGTTCATGTGACACGTATTAGGTTCTCGTGCGTGGTGGAATATGGCCCACTTAGACTGCATTGATTTCGAATACTCCCAGAATTTCACTAATTTTAAAAACCATACGCTCTGTTTCTCAGAGAAGGAATCAGAAATGAGAAGATCCTCAAAATAACTAGATTTACCGACCTATGTCGGTAAATCCCAAAGAATTAGTACTAACGTGGCTGTGAGCGGGTACATCATAGCTGGGAGAAATCTGTTGAACATACATTTCAATATAAAACATAAACTGTAGTTGCTGCCAGTTACGATATCAATAGCGGTCACTGAACCACCTACATTTATTAAAGTTCGTAACTTTGTAATTCAAAAATCAGCCTGTTCATGCCTTGAATCGTCAATTCGTTACCAATCCACAACATTTTTTCCAATGAAAACCGATTCATGGTTCATTCATGTTTTGATTTGTACGAAGAGATATTAGGGAAAGGGCATTGACCGCTATTGACATGTTAACTGGCAGCAACTATGCATAGTTTGACGTCACCCACTTGATGTCCCTGGTCACTGAGGGGGGCGGTGATCAGGATGCCGTGCTCCGGGAAACTGTGGATGTGAGTACCACTGGCGTAGTACATCGGATGACCGCCCAGTCTGAACGCGCCTTCAAACACGCGGTCACCTAAAGCAACCTGAAAAATATTGAATGCATTAAACTATGTAGATAAATGGTACAGACGCCACCATATCAAGCTACCTGAAACTGACAAATTTTCTAAATCAACTTTGATCCTTATGGATCAACAATAAAGTTGAAATTCTTTTAATGAAATTTGAAAGTTTGTAGTAGGATGTACTGGTACCCGTACACTTCCACATTGGCACTGGATCGCAAAATTTGGAAGTCATGGAGGGAGGACCTTACCCAACGTAAGGTGCCTACTGTACTCTCCGATCGCTAAGAGCCAGCCTTAGTGGTCGGAGAGAGTTTCACCAGAGTTTAATACATCAAGTGGTACTTAAACACTTACTTCCTCACTCAACTCTGGATGGGCAGAACAGGCATTTATGTTCAAATCATGTGACATGCGAAACTAGTACATACCATTAGGGAATGACTACACTATAATATGTAAACACTTGACAACGTTCAAAGGCGAATTTCCCATGAAATAACGATTGCAACTTTCAGCTATTTACTTTTATTTATGATATAAATCAAAGGGTTTCAAAATATTAGTTTCGTTACGTAACATGAAATCAATGCAGTAGGCGAAAATTATTGCTTCCAAACAATGCTAAGTGTATACAAATGAAGACTGTTCGAGGATTCGGCTTGGGCTGGTCACATCAGCTTTTGGCTAGCCTTTCCTTAGGGCACTTTATCACACCCATAGTTAGCTATGTTGGGGTCGGCTTCCAGTCTAACCGGATGCGGCTGAAAACCAGTATTTTACATGGAGCGACTGCCTATCTGGCCGCCATAACCCAGCTAGGTAATACGATACCACTTTTTTTTTTTTTTTTTTGGTGGGTGGAAAATCATCAAATGACCCCCCCCTCCCCCCCCCCCGCTCTTGGGCAGAGCGAAGGGGAGTGTCAGACTTCTACTGACTAAAAACCGAACCCATGTTCCTTCTTTGCCGTTGTGCCGAGGCCACGTCATCTAGTACTAAAATCCGCGGCCCCGACTGGTGAGACTTTCGGGTCGCTGAGTACCAAGTAGCGACTGTCAAAGATCCACAACTGACAGCTAGGAGCAAACTCGATAGTTACCAGATCAACGAGACTTTGGGAGGCTTACCTGATACATGCTGAGCAAGTCATTCAGAGCAGGCACGTTGGCGCCACCCGTTTCCGGTATCCACCTGAAATACATTGAACATTAGCATTTTTCCAGTAGCAGAAATCAAATGGGAATTACGACAATATATGTTTTTATATTCTGGTTATTGCCTCACCTGTTGTCAGTATTTATTTATTTATTTCAATTTCATGTACAAGAGTGGTACATAGGCGGACTTAATGCAAGCGCGGATCCAGGGGGGGGTCAGGGGGGTCATGACCCCCGCCTGGGCTGGGTCCAGGACCTAGGTGGACCACTAATTAAAATTGTTAAACGTAATATTTTTTACACAACAGCCCAAAAAATTTAGTGTTTTTAGGGTTCATGTATGTTTATTTGTGAGTTTCTATAATCCACCATAACTTCTACACGCTTGAACCGATTTTGATAGGTACTATCCTTAGATTGTTTGCATTATCCCTAGTGTTATAGGCTGGTGAATAATCTACGTTAAAAGATCCACATACGTTATCCCAACTACGAGTATGTTGTAGTCGGCTTCCAGTCTAACTGGATGCAGGTAAAAACCGGAATATTACATGGAACGACTGCTTTCTTGGCCTTCACACAGTGCACACTGCACAACCCAGTTAGTACTGGGTACAACGAGATATCCCTTAGTATGACTGGTTGTCAGACTTTCGGGCTGTTTTCGGAAACAGCCAGAGCCCGAAAGGCAATGAAAAAACTGAGTACATACTAACATATTTTACGTTTTATACATAGTTAAGTAAATCTTTACGTATCGTAGTGTTAATCGATTTAATAGACCACAAAATCTCAGTAGCCAATATAAACAAAGTACACACCAATATTTTTTTTCGTAAGAATAATCGTTTATCATTGTCGAGTCAGTCACATCACTCACATGTCTTAGGCGCTTGGTTCAGGAAGTGGAGGATTGATGTCTACCAAGATAAGAGTAAGCGGATCTCTTCTCGAATCAAGTAAAACAGTATTTTATACTCTTTCCTCCCAATGACAATATCTTTGCCACCCCCCACAATCTTTAAAAAAATTCGCGCTCGCTTCGCTCGCGCCTCCCTCCATTCTGTTTCGCTTGAGACGCTCAATTCTCATTTCTGATTCTAAGTCGTCCATCCACCGAAAATTATTGTTCAACGCTTTATCCCCCTGGATAAGAGTTATAGCACTTCGAAGAATCAAATCCTGGCTAAGAGCTTCAATGGTTGAAGAACGTCTAACCAGACTGGCACTTCTCCACACTAAAAAAACGTAAGTACCCATTGAAGTAGGTATTAGATGAAGTGGTAACGCGTTTCGGGAGAAGACGTATAAGAAAAATTGATTAAACACCTATTTTTTTTTTTACTTGTATCCATGATTATAAAAATAAAATTATAACTTCTTGTGACTTGACCACGACTCTTTGTGACCCCCCCCTGGCACCAAAGCTGGATCCGCCCTTGACTTAATGTCACAAAGCATTCTCTACCAGTCAACCTTTGGGTCAAATAGGACCTCTGACTGGGCTCAAGCAAGCTACTTTCTTCACGATGTTTTCGATAGACTATACGTGCATGAATCCGAAAAATTAGAGGTCTTGGGTTCGGGTCTGTCTCCACCGATCCCGGGATCCGATTTGATGTAAAACGGATCCCGGCGATTTGTCTCCACGGATCCCGGGATACGTTTCTACAAAAAAAAAAAAAAAAATTGTCTCCACGGATCCCGAGATCCGTGGCTACAAGTCGATCTCGAGACTTATGACTTGACAATTTGACATTTTATTTGCTTCTTCAGCTCATGTTCTCAAACCTTGCAACTTTGAATTTGGATACTTGTTTTTTTATTTCTTTATTTGTCTCGAAAGGGATTTAGGAAATAATGAACACAAAATAAGCAATACGGAAGCCAGTGGACCTTAAATAAATTGGCATAAAGAAGTTAAAAAATGATTGAAAGGAGAAAAAATAGTTAAAACTAAATTGATTGGGCCTGCGAAATTAGTTATCTTTTTACGTTTTTTGAACTTCTTGTTTCTTCCTTGAATGCCTTTTTCACCAAATAGTCACTCAAAGAAGTAATATGAACTGAGAGCTTTGTATTGGTGATTCTAATCAGTAAAGTAACATTTGTTACGGACACGTATCTTATGTTATTTTAATACTACCTGACGACACTGATCAGCAAATTGCAAAAAACATTAAAAAAACGAGTTTCGCGGGCTACCTTGAATGATTCACCTTGAGTTGAGAAATCATCAAATAACCCCTCTTGCTCTGGGCAGAGCGAAAGGGAATGTCAGACTTCTACTGACTAAAAACCAGTCATGTTCCTTCTTAGCTCTTTTTTTCTTCTTTGTGTCTGTCGTGGATTCACCTTAAAACACTCACCATTGTCTAGTATTCTCATCATAGAACTTGACGTGTCGCAGCAAGGACGCGTTGTACCAGTCAGCGAACACGACGAGCGACATCCCCGCGTTTACCGCTTTCTTCAGCGCCGCCATCTCTTCGGGGAAGTACTCGTCTTCCGGGTCCACTAGCAGCAAAGCGCCGTAAAGCGATGTGTCGATGCAGGTTAGGGGACAACCTGGATAAATAAAAATATATTTTGGTTGTATCTTACATGATAGATATGTAATAGGGTACTTACCAAAAAAAATCTAATTTGTCCATCAGATCATTTTCCAAAAAAAAATTGGACACATGTTTTTTTCACGTAAACAAAAAATGAAGACGATACAGAGCTTCGAAAACTCGTGTGACGTCACATTTTAGTACATTTTTTACCGAAAAGTGACGTCTTCGTCAATTTTTATTATTTTGATAAAACAAAACCGGCCAAATGCATGTACACAACGTAGGGCGTTTCCCCAACCGACATGTAGTCTCTCATACCAATCCTACACTCATCCAACATGCACGTTGAAATCTTCCCCACCACATACACTACTTCATTCTTTCTTTTACGCTATCACGCCAGGATGCATACTCATTAACTATTCACAATCACTTTTAAAGCTATGACTCTATCGATTTTATTAGCATTCACCCCACATTATCTCAAGTCACTATCCGAAACTATACCCACACCACTTCGCGATCCATTGCTGCCACAATAATAAAACGTTTAACCTTCTCCTTCTCACTCTCTCTTCCACTTATTTTCTTGCACACACACTTTCTTCTAAGAACATCTGTCACGAGCACTAATTATGTTTACAAGCAGCTACTTTTAAAAGTGATTTTCTCCTATCGTATTGATTGTTATCTTATGTCTTAACGTAAGGACATAGTATTTTCGTACTCATACTATTACGAAATATATCTTATCTTAAAGTCGAAACTGTTGTGTTACGAGAAAATCGGGTTTGTTTTAATTTAGCAGTGTGTTTTAAATATTAGTGCCTGTGACTGTTTCTATATTCTAACTCGAACGAATTGAAGAGGTTTTTGAAACCACCTTCAGAAATAAATATGATTTACGATAAAAGAAGAAGATATCAGAATGACAGCTCACCCATAACCTCGAGATAGAAGCCATGCTCTCGAAGGCGGCGATACATGTCGCGGAAGTTGGTGTGCACGTGGTCGGCGTGCCAGTCGAGCGGGTCGTGCTTGGCGCGCAGGTCATCGCGCGGGAAGTACCCGCCCGGGTAGCGCAGGCTGTGGAACTGGTCCCATAGAAGACGTCGGGAGCGCACGGGAACAGGGATCAGGCGAGCACTGTCAACAAATAGTACTAAAATGACCCATTATATACGAGGTAGTTTTTAGTAAATAGGAACCGAGTTATAATGGGATTTTAGCGCCGTGTGTTACACTGTACTTTTCACTACGATTGCGAGAAAATAAAATAACCATGTTCAATATAATTTAATACATTTTATCGTTGTAAAATATTACGGTCACCAATAAATTCAATTTAATAATACAATTCCAATTTCGCGCCAATGCCTTTTTTTTTATTTCTTCTGTAGCTGCAATGCAACGCACACATTCTACCAAAGAGTTCGGCATTCAGCGCGTTTAGTTCCATTTTTTAAAATAAAACATTTTTTTTACTTGAAACTAAATCACGCACCAGCTGGCTGAACAAGTTGTCGTACAAGATTTACTTTTAGCCCTAGGGCAATAAATGCAATTTTACGCCCGCTCTGGTATGCTATTATGACGTTCTTTTTGAGCAAGAGGAGTGAAAAACACTTTTTTTTTTACCTAAAACATGACGCAGATCTTACGCAAAGAAAGAAAGGAAATACGTTTATTTTGCACATGCCAAATGTGACACAATAAAGGGTGTAAAAGTACCCTTAACGAAGCCGAAAGGCACTTGTTCCCCCATTACTGCGATCATTTTGTTGTTCTAGTCTAAAGCTGGGAACCCCCTAGTTACAGAGATATTGGCGGTCAAAGTAAATTTTTCACAGTAGTTTTTTTTTTAAACGACTTTTTCAGGTTATAACTTTTCTTGAATTACACTAGCATAATAATAAAAGAGTGCTACAATTAAGTTTTACCGTAAAATGTGATTTTTCACCCCCAAAAAACAAGTCATTTCCCAGCAATATTTTTTGCATAGGGGTTAGTTAGTTTGATGTACAGAATGCTTGGTTAAAGGCTTCGTGTACACCCTGTATAAAACAAAAATAATAAATAAAACAACGCTCCGATATATAATAAAAAAAACTTATAACTACTCTATGTGTACCTATCTTCTTTAAATTTTCCTTAGGTCGTTATTTTTATATGGCAAATATATAAATATACTAGCAGTTGCCCGCGACTTCGTTCGCGTAGAAATTTTGACTCTCTTGTCTGGACTGCCTGTGGATGGTACTATGTCAAATCGAATGCCAAATGCCAATCGAAGCGATTATATTCCCTTAAACCAGCCCTGTCGTAAAATCTATTCCTACCTGAAATGTCTTAACTATATTCTATCTCTCTGCCAATTTTCAGGTACAAAAAGCCAAGGATTTCATATAGACTTACGGGAGCCCTTAGTCCAGCAGGGCTATTGTCTATCTTTTCAAAAGTCAGTGGATAACAAGCACCAGTTGTCCACAGAACTTTGTTGTTAACTGCTAATGTCATAAAATTGGTATTGCGTATCTCATTGTGTGGGTATCACGTGACAGTGATTATAGGGTGAATAACATCCCAGCAATTGACACCTCTATTTTTTATCGACTATTATACGGCTAAGTTAAGCAGGTACTGCTTGAACGTTACAATACTTGATTGAGGATATATTTTATATTTAGCCGCTTTATGGCACCTGACATGTCAAACGGTTATTGTCAAAGAGATTTAAAAGTAATATTTGAATGTCATTTTTTATTGTCAGCCAGTAAGAAATTGCTGTTGTACGTAGTACTAATTACTTTCATGTTTTGCATGGAAGAAGTAAAGACAAAAGGAAAATAAAATATTTCGCTCGAGATTACTAATTAAGTTTTAATAATTAATGCTATTGCATATGTGAGACGATTTTGATTAAATAAACCCTAATTATTAGTCAGAACATTGCAGGGCACGACACAAAAGGCCACAATGTTCACTTCAAAAACAATACGTGAAATGAATCTATACAAAGGTAGGAAAACATTTTATTCCCCGAAAGGTTAGACAGAGGTGTACCCATTAATACACTTCACCAACTAAAGAATATTACAGATTGTCTCAAAAAACCATCATTCATCATTTCAGCCAAAAGACGTCCACTGCTGGACATAGGCCTCCCCCAGGCATCATTTTTGGGGGGGGTTTGCCATAATCGCCACGCTTGGCGGACGGGTTGGCGATCGCAGTATGGTTGTTACAAATGCACAGAGAACGCTGCTGCCCATTCTCTGGTAAGTCCCTTAGTCGCCTCTTACGACACCCACGGGAAGATATGGGATGGTGCTATTCTTTACGTCCGACACCACACCAAAAACCATCATTGTAAAAACAAAATCCAAATCAAGAAAAGACAGGTTTCTGTAAAGTACAAAGTATTCACACAATATGAGCTATGCAATTATAAATCAAGGAATATAATTATATATGGAGATTGAGTTTAGATAATGCAAATAAAGTTATAAAATCTTTAGTAGCTCCAACAATACGGAACTTATAGAAACTAGTACCAGTATCAACCGTCATATCATCACAAAAACACTACCCTTGAGCAGCGTCTTTCATGAAAGTCACTTTAAACTCTGTGTATAAACAATGTAATGTCAAATAAGCTTAGACAATCGCAATTTTAAAAATATCGATACAGAAACTTCTGTCAAAATGAGTTAAAGTGACCATCAACGACAATGGTCTCCGATGACGTCATACGCGTTGTACAACTGGTCTTAGCCGATACCAAAATAGCCTTTTGACAGTTAATGAAAGCACACAGAGCGAAAGTGATAATCAAAACAACTGTCAACAGAGATAGCCAATAGCCCTGCAGGTCTTCCTTACAAATTTCTTAGCTTAGATCTCCTACTCCTAAACTCTAGACTTGTTAAATTTCAGGTTGTTAGTACAAAAAAAAAAACAGTACATTTTTACAAACATGTAAAAGCCCTCAGACCTCCTTATTCTGGCCATGTTGCTAAACTCGCTAAATCTGTTTTTAGTCAACGTCTACTAACTATAAAGTACCTTCCTGCCAAAATTGTAGCACAAAAAAAGGAAGGACTGTCATACAAACTCGCGTGAGCCCTTAGACCTCCCTAGTCCGGCCCTGTCGCAAAATCGGTTCTTAGAAAACTTCTACTCACCTACTACGTCCCTGCCAAAATTCAAGTTAGTAGCACACAAAATGATGGACTTTTAAACAAACTTGCGAGCGCCCTTAAACCTCTCTAATCCGGCCCTGCCACAAAACCTGTACTTAGCAGAGTTCTACTAACTATAAACTACGTGCCTGCCAAAAATCAAGTTTGAAGCACAAAAAATTAAGGATTTTCTTACGAACTTGCAAGAACCCTTAGACCTCCCTAATCCGGCCCTGTCACCAAATCGGTTCTTACCAGACGTCTACTACCTATAAACTACGTCCGTCTCAAAAATCAAGTTTGAAGCTCAAAAAATGAAGGACTTTCATACAAACTGGCGAGAGCCCTTAGACCTCCCTAATCCGGCCCTGTCTCAAAATCGGTTCTAAGCAGACGTCTACTAACTTTAAACTACGTCCCTGCCAAAAATGAAGATTGTAGCACAAAAAATTAAAGACTTTCATACAAACTTGCGAGGGCCCTTATACCCTAATCCGGCCCTGTCGCAAAATCCGTTCTTAGCAGACGTCTACTGACTATAAACTACGTCTCTGCCAAAAATCAAGATTGTAGCACGAAAAATTAAGGACTTTCATACAAACTTGTGAGGGCCCTTAGACCACCCTAATCCGGCCCTGTCGCAAAATTAATTCATAGCAGACGCCCACTGACTATAAACTACGTCTCTGCCAAAAATCAAGATTGTAGCATAAAAAAATAAAGGACTCTCATACAAACTTGCGAGGGCCCTTAGATCACCCTAATCCGGCCCTGTCGCAAAATCCGTTCTTAGCAGACGTCTAGGTACTAACTATAAACTACCTCTCTGCCAAACATCAAGATTGTAGAACGAAAAATTAAGGACTTTCATACAAACTTGTGAGGGCCCTTAGACCACCCTAATCCGGCCCTGTCGCAAAATCCGTTCTTAGCGGACGTCTACTAAACATAAACTACCTCCCTGCCAAAAATCATCTTTGTACGTCCAGCGGTTTTCGAGATTTCGTGATGAATCAGTGAGTGAGTGAGTGACCTTTCGCTTTTATAGATATAGACTAGCAGTTGCCCGCGACTTCGTTCGCGTAGAAATTTTGACTCTCTTGTCTGGACTGCCTGTGGATGGTACCTACTATGTCAAATCGAATGCCAAATGCCAATCGAAGCGATTATATTCCCTTAAACCAGCCCTGTCGTAAAATCTATTCCTACCTGAAATGTCTTAACTATATTCTATCTCTCTGCCAATTTTCAGGTACAAAAAGCCAAGGATTTCATATGGACTTTGAGAAATTTGTAAGGAAGACCTGGACTAAGGGCTCCCGGCCCTTAGTCCAGGTCTTCCTTACAAATTTCTTAGCTTAGATCTCCTACTCCTAAACTCTAGACTTGTTAAATTTCAGGTTGTTAGTACAAAAAAAAACAGTACATTTTTACAAACATGTGAAAGCCCTCAGACCTCCTTATTCTGGCCATGTTGCTAAACTCGCTAAATCTGTTCTTAGTCAACGTCTACTAACTATAAAGTACCTTCCTGCCAAAATTGTAGCACAAAAAAAGGAAGGACTGTCATACAAACTCGCGTGAGCCCTTAGACCTCCCTAGTCCAGCCCTGTCGCAAAATCGGTTCTTAGCAAACTTCTACTCACCTACTACGTCCCTGCCAAAATTCAAGTTAGTAGCACACAAAATGATGGACTTTTAAACAAACTTGCGAGCGCCCTTAAACCTCTCTAATCCGGCCCTGCCACAAAACCTGTACTTAGCAGAGTTCCACTAACTATAAACTACGTGCCTGCCAAAAATCAAGTTTGTAGCACAAAAAATTAAGGATTTTCTTACGAACTTGCAAGAACCCTTAGACCTTCCTAATCCGGCCCTGTCACAAAATCTGTTCTTACCAGACGTCTACTAATTATAAAGTACGTCCGTCTCAAAAATCAAGTTTGTAGCTAAAAAAATGAAGGACTTTCATACAAACTGGCGAGAGCCCTTACACTTCCCTAATTCGGCCCAGTCTCAAAATCGGTTCTAAGCAGACGTCTACTAACTTTAAACTACGTCCCTGCCAAAAATGAAGATTGTAGCACAAAAAATGAAAGACTTTCATACAAACTTGCGAGGGCCCTTATACCCTAATCCGGCCCTGTCGCAAAATCCGTTCTTAGCAGACGTCTACTAACTATAAACTACCTCTCTGCCAAACATCAAGATTGTAGCACGAAAAATTAAGGACTTTCATACAAACTTGTGAGGGCCCTTAGACCACCCTAATCCGGCCCTGTCGCAAAATTAATTCATAGCAGACGCCCACTGACTATAAACTACGTCTCTGCCAAAAATCAAGATAGTAGCACGAAAAATTAAGGACTTTCATACAAACTTGTGAGGGCCCTTAGACCACCTTAATCCGGCCCTGTCGCAAAATTAATTCATAGCAGACGCCCACTGACTATAAACTACGTCTCTGCCAAAAATCAAGATTGTAGCACGAAAAATTAAGGACTTTCATACAAACTTGTGAGGGCCCTTAGACCACCCTAATCCGGCCCTGTCGCAAAATTAATTCATAGTAGACGCCCACTGACTATAAACTACGTCTCTGCCGAAAATCTAGATTGTAGCACAAAAAATGAAGGAGTTTCATACAAACTTGCAAGGGCCCTTAGACCACCCTAATCCGGCCCTTTCGCAAAACCCGTTCTTAGCGGACGTCTACTAACCATAAACTACCTCCCTGCCAAAAATCATCTTTGTACGTCCAGCGGTTTTCGAGATTTCGTGATGAATCAGTGAGTGACCTTTCGCTTTTATAGATATAGATAATGTGTAGGTATATTTACCGTATGGGTAGTGTGAGCGTAGCATTCCTCATAATTTTCTCTCCGGAATCATCGTCGCTCTCGATGGTAACGTTAACGTGACCCTGTCGAATTGGATATACAATGTTACACACAATTTTAATTCAACGTTCCGCTCTAGAGTCTACAGCTAATTAACCAATTAAATAGACATCGTTTTTAACAAACGACGGCTTTGTTAACAAAGATAGCTTTGAAGAAGCAACACAAGTTTGTTTGCAAAGAAAGTTGTGTTTCGTCAGTCATTCCTCACTCTCATTGTCCGATGGCACGCAGAGGAAAATATGACGCACAAGATCGTCGGCTTTAGAAACCTAAGTGCACGTACCTCAAATAGTCTTATATAGTTACTAGAGACAAAAACGGATATCCGGCAAACACCAACCTTATTTTACTATACGGCTGTATAGTAGTAGTCAACTCAGACCGAAGTGGCTGATCAACTTCGATGTGGACTGCTTAAGTCTTAAGATTGTCTGTGACGGGTATTTGGCCTGATCTAGCTAGATCAGGCCAAATACCCGTCACAGACAATCTTTATAGTATACCAGTATAATTATATAATACACAGAGAGATGGATGGAGAAAGTTAATCTTTTCTTTCTTATCGTGTGGTTGGCAGTAAGGTCTAACGACCCCACACACCCTAGTGTCAGAGTTCCTAAGCCGCCTCAAGGGCCTCTGACATGGTATGACGACCTCCATTTGGCAGCCGGGACCACCGGCTTATACGTGCCTTCCGAAGCACGGAAACATCTTTTTATCAGACAATCAGGTGATTGAAGCCTGCAATGTCCTAGCCAAACTGGAATCAACTTTACAAAGTCTGCTTCCCGTGTGAACCGAACCCACGATCACAAGGCAAACGCCTACACCGAGTTACCTCGATAACCCCATCGAAGTCGGCGCCGTCCTCGAGTACGGAGAAGCTGAGTGCAAGCCAGCCGGACCAGGGCCACAGGATCTGACTGTGGTCCACCGACACTGAAAGCAGCACGCCGTGGGGTAAGTGCGGGTACCATGACACATCTTTCTGTAATAAGAGCAGAATTGGAGTTTAAACATCAATGAAACCAAACCAAAGTATATAATATGGTACTCGACAACAAAAAAATCTAAATAGTACGTCAGATAGATTTCCGAAAAATATTGGAAACATTTTTGTCACGTAAACCAAAACTGAATGCGATGCAGAGCTTCGAAAACTCGTGTGACTTCATATTTCAGTACATTTTTTACCGGAAAGTCACGTCACATGGCCCCCACTTATGACCTTTTGACGCGTTTCATCTTTGTCAATTTTTATTAAATTGATAAATAACAACAAAAAAACACGTTTCCAATTTTTTTCGGTAATCTAACTGACGGACTAAACAGAATCATATATTTTTTTTGTCAGTAAACTACTCAATGAGTCAATTTCTATTTACCGACAACTGATAAATTAAACAATACTTCGGTGGAGGAAAACGTCGTGAGGACACCAACATGCGTGAAAGATATTTCTCGACGGCATGGCTCTGGGACTGCGGGTTGCTTGCAAGAGCTACCGCGTCCTCGACATAAAGGGTTAAGAAGGAACATGGTTGGTTTTTAGTCAGTAGAAGTCTGACACTCCCTTTCGCTCTGCCCAAGAGCGGAAGGGGGATATTTGAATGGGTTATTTCGAATCCAATTATACCCCAAAGCGGAATTGGTTTGGAATGGGTTATTTGATGATTTCCAACTACCCCATAAAAAGGCCTCTCTCTGACACCTGGTTAGGCACTAACAACCACCACAATTAACCACACGTTAAACAACAATTCAACGGAGTGTGAAGAAGATACAACGGAGTGTGATTAATGTGGCGGCGATCACCAGAAAATCGCCGAGACAATGAAGCTCGACGAAGCCCCAGCAAAACGATTAAACTGTCTTGGATCACGCAACGAAATTAAAACGAGTATTAATAAAATGGTAGCAGACAATGTACCATAGTTTCTGCCTACACCCATGGAAAAATAGCGCGAATGTACTTACTATGTAAAGATTTTACATAGAAAAAGATCACATAATTATGGTATTTTCTGCACACACAATTTTGCATGGAATATTTACAATGATTAAATTTTATAAAGATAATCAAGATAAGAAATCTTTGCTTCACGAGTCTAGCCCAAGACCTTGTACAAATTCATGGTATCTGCTTTTGTTAGTTATGTGACGTAGATTAAACCTAGAACTTAATAAACCAATGGAATGCCATGTACAAATCATCTATACTAATATTATAATCTATACTAATATTATAAAGAGGTAAAGTTTGTGTGTTTGTATATTTGTTAAATTGTAAGGGGTAATCTCGGGATCTACTGAACCGATTTTAAAAATTCTTTCACCAATAGAAAGCCACATTATTGCTGAGTGTCATAGGTTCTATAAAAAACCGAAAAATAAAAGGCTTTTACGTGGTAGTCCGTTTTGCAAAATGAATCGGAGAAAAAACGGTCGAATGAAAGCGTTTCTTACGAACGCTGCCATATCTAAGTATGAAAAAAAGGATTATTAACATTATGCCCAACGAAGTGGGCACGGGTCAGCTAGTATAATTATAATTTAGACACACTCATTTGAGATGGAAAAGCAGTGTGCCTAAACGGTTAAATGAGCATGAAGATCTAACTTTTATGTAGCTATTCATATTTATAACTTCATAGTATTAGTAAAACAAATAGAATAATAAAAAATGTCGTGATAAAGTTTTACGCGACTAGTTATTAAAATGGGGGAAATTTCGTGAGAATGTTTTAATATGATGGCTTTAGACAACAATGACAAGGTTTGACGGAATACATAAATATGTAAGGGGAAAAAACTGGAATCGCTGATGTGGGCAACAAGACTTCTGTGTTGAAGTGGGATTAGGCGGGCCATGTCTGTAGAATGCATCAGGACCGATGGGCCAGAAGCCTGAAAACCGGTATCGTCGCCGAGAGAGGCCTATAAAACATTTCCGTGACGACTTATAATTAGAAATAGGACTTAATCAAGTTTCCAAGAACCAAAATCTCTATGTTGTAGCACATATTTCAATTGTATATTGCACTCATTGTACTTATATTGCATATTTCGATGATTTATATGATCGGGTCTCTAATCACATATCACACTAATATTATACAGGCGAAAGTTTGTGAGTGTGTATGTTTGTTACTTCTTCTCGTCTAAACGGCTGGAGCGATTTTAATAAAATTCGGTATGGAGTTAGCTGACACCCTGGATTAACACATAGCATAGTTTTTATCCCGATTTTATCTTCCCGTGGGATAATTTACGACTTGCAGCGGGTGAAGCCGCTGGCAACAGCTAGTAAAAGAATAAGTATAGGTCTCACATACCACTCTCCCAGACACGCCCAGTCCGTTGATGACGGTGACATTAGCGATGGTCGGCTGCGCACTGTAGTACAGCGGCTGAGTGCAATACGGCCACATGTACTGGCACTCCGTCAGGTCGATGTAGCTCGGGCTCAGAGACGCTTGCGGCTCGTACTTGCGAAGGAACTGGAAGTTAATTAATTAATAATGTAGTGACTGTATTGCTTGAAAGGGTGGACAGAGAAGTTAAGTGCACCCACTTTTAGGTACCGTAATCATTTATCAGTCTGCATTACACTAATTACATTACAATTTACATCACGCTTATTATCCCGAAAGGATAGGAAAAGGTATATACAGTTACGTCTAAGTACTATATAATAGGAGGCGAACCTATTGCCATTAAACCGGGCGCAAATCCATACTCGATAGCTGTACTGAGATATTACTACACTCAAGAAATTCTGCTGCATCCAGCATTGGATAATATGGGTCAAGAAAGTATTTAAAGTAAAGTCATAAGATTAAAAACAGTAATATAAAAAATAAAACTTGCTAAAAAGTTGTAACTTTGACACCCATATATCCGTAATACGAAAGTTCCCGGGTAAGTTACAGAATAAAAAAAGAAATCGCAATGACGGGGATAACAAAGTGCCTTTCAGTTTCGTCAAGGGTACTTTTGGTACCGGACAGATTTTGTAGGTCACTGTACCTGGTAAGCACTAATAAGGTCCAGTTTCCCGTGGCCTTGTTCGAACATGTTTGGGCCGGGCAGTCGCAGCGCCGTCATACATAGAGCCTGCTTCACCGCTGCCGGGGTTAGGTTATGTCGGGGCACGCCGCTTGCCAACAGAGCTATGGCTCCAGCTACTACGGGCGATGCTACTGATGTACCTAAGGTCAAAATCAATACATTAATTTCTATTAAAGCATTTTTTTAACTCAAACTTGGCACGTAGATAGAATTGATCGATCATCAATCGCAGTTCGACAAAATCTTGAATTCAGTTTTCCTATTCCATTTATTATTATATATCCATCCATAACTTTTAATAGAACATTTTTTTTGTGTTGATCTTTGTCAGTAGCAGGTCTGACAACCAGTCTTACTAAGAGCATATATTACCCAGTATACTAACTGGGCTGTGGAGGTCAGATAGACAGTCGCTTCATGTAAAATACTGGTATTCAGATGCATCCGGTAAGACTGGAAGTCGACCCCAACATAGTTGTGAAAAGGCTAGGCAGATGATGAATTAATCAATTTTCTTCCATTTTATACTGCATTTTTCGATTTTGTCATGACGTGAATTAAGGAAGATAATGTCCCATACAACAAATGTCAATTAAAGAGAGGAACCATGGAATTATTAACGACTACGCCAACAAGATAAAAAGTTGTTATGATTGCGGGTGAATGACCTGTGCGGTTCGGCTGCGTGAACGAAATTGATTAAGAAGTATGTTTTCATAATACACATTGAGAGTGACACTATCGTTAATAAAGACAGATAGTATAAGGAGGCTAGAGCTACTTCTATTTCTTACATTTGAAGCTTTTGAAATAATAATAACGTGTATTTTGTATTTATATAGGTACTTTCAATACAAATATCCAGACTGAAATGAAGCCTAATGTCTTTTTCTAGGTCCCAAGCTTCGTATTTGGTTCAATGATTAAAGCTGAAAACCCAACGCAAAGACAAACAGACAATTACTTGTGCAACAGTAATTTGATTAGGAACATTATTAGCTTCATCGGTACTGCTTTATGCCTTCAGTGGGTCTATTTATTTAAAATTAGCTATTGCCCGCGGCTTCGTTCGCGTAATTTGGCGGTCATTTTCACACGTTAAAATTGAAATATTTGCTTGTTTTACGTCACTGACACTTGGGGATAAAGTAGAGTAGAGAATATTCAGTATTTTCGAAGATTACCCTTATATAAGAGCATACAACATTTACCTATTTATAATATTAGTATATAAATACGAACCGATAAAAAGAGTGATGAAAATAAATGTTAATGGATGGAGAGGGAGAGGAAGACTATCGAAAAGATGGATGGATTGTGTGAAGAATGATTTGAAAGAAAAAGGTAAATGATAGCGTAACGGTTGTCACCGGAGAATGGAAGGAATGAACGTGTTGCGCCGACGCCAAGTAACATGCAATACGGACAGGAAGATGATGATGAAATACGTACCACTGAGCGAGCGACATCCTCCGCTCACACTTGAGCCACTCACTCCGCTTCCGTAAGTCACGATATCCGGTTTCATGCGCCCATAACCCTAGAACAAACCAGCCAGGCTCAGAGGTGGTGCACAATGGCCCCAGCTTGCCTTCATGGGGAACGTGTGGTCGCTAGCCGCACTTGGTGATGGGGCCCGCCAAGAATGGCGCGCTGATACCAGTCGGGTGTGCGCGCAAATGTACTTGTATCTCCCGGGCCCTCGACACATAGTAGTCGTAGGAAAACTGGGTTTTCGGCGGTTAGAGTCGGACATAACCCTCTTGCCCAAGACGGAGCATATCTAAGGATATTCAAACTCAACAAAAATAGCTAACAGATTACTCGTAAGTCAAGGTTGTCGCTTGGAAGTATTAGTGGTCATGTTTTTATGTGTGTAGTGCAACATATTCAAAATTTAACATGACAACCCGTTCGATTTTTCAAAAAGGGCCTAGTAGTCCTTATGAGTATACACAGTTTTGTTTATTAAGAGATGCAAGCGTGACGTATGATACGAAACGACTTGTAAACATATCTAAAAATAAACAGTTTTAAAACATAATAAAAACAGAGCCGCATAACGCTTGATACGCGGAATTATTGCGTCGTTTTTATAAAAACTCTTGTCTTTCTTTCCTTATTCATGTACGAGAATTAGTTTATGTAATCTTAAGGAAATCGTAAAGGAAAATATAACGGCCCAATTTTCAGTTAAAAATAGGAACTGCGATTGTTCAAAGTAGAAGTTAGGAAGTCTCGTTTTAGTGGTCAGACAGTTTTGCAGTGCTATTCACGTGCTTATATTTGATTCACTATTGTTACAAACAGGTAGCTTTTTTGGTTTTCGGGGGGTAACCTAATTCCTGTGGTAGGGATATATAAGTCATCCCGTCGAGGTTGCGGGTTTTTCGAAAGATATACCGCGGTCTCGGCACAAGGGCTAAGAAAGAACATGGGTGGTTTTAGGTCAGTAGAAGTCTGACACTCCCTTCCGCTCCGCCCAAGAGCGGGAGGCGTTATTTGATCCCAACTCCCCAAAAAAACGGGATTTAAGTGATATTGTTCGTTCAAAGTACTCACATGCGGCAGTTCCCAGGTAGTCATGCCTCGGGATGAAAACTTGGCAATCCGATCATCGAAGCCAATTCCGCCTACCCCAATGACATCCATCTGGTCTGCTGGGTTGTTTAGGGTCCCGTATAAGGGGCCATCGTTGCCTATCGCCGACACCATTATCACCTAGAAGGAGGATTTGTTTTAGTTTCAGTTACAACAAGTGAAGTTCTATTTATATCTAGTTATAACTGCCGTACTCAGAGATATCTAATGATTACTTAAGCCGTCCCTTAGTAGAGGTTTTGACAGTTTCGTGAAGGTTTTGTATGTCAAATCTTTACTAAGGGACGGCTTAAATAATCATTTAATATCTCCGAGTACAGCAGCGACAGATCCAGTGTAGTGTATGGGAAGTTCCGAATGGTCATCTTTGGCCAGTCGAACATCAATGTACAAAGGCAATTGGCTTTTGGCAATCAATAGGCTAGTCAATGCTGATTGGCCTTAATCTTGAAGCAACCTAAGTTGCGTTATAATCGAAGTGAGTTTTTGTAGAGCATCGTTTGAAAATATGTACATATGTTTAAGCGGGCAACAGCGGATGATAAATAAGTTATAGTAAGGTATACTTTATGTTGTAATTTTGCACTACAAAAAGTCATATCGATGTGGATCCAACTTTAAAGTACACCTTTGTGTCTAACAAGATTATCTTACCTATGTGGCGAGTACAAGTTACCGTTATGCGTGTAGTTTTGAGTTTCAAGATAATACCCCGGTATTATCTTGAAACTCAAAACTACACGCATTTAATCGTTTTTGCTTGGTCGATTGTTTGTTTAATCACAGAATAAATAAAGAAACTGTTACTAAATTGATGTCGCAAGCCGCGAAGCATGACTGTACATATTCTGTAGACTAAAATGTAAGTACTGTCAACAACGGACAAAACTACTGTTAACCTAGCCACAAAAAGTGGCCATTCTTTAGCGTTTAGTTGATATCAATCGCACTACCGTTAACAATGGCTAGTAGAAGAATGGTCATAGAGGAAACGGCTACCTATTAGTATATAATGTAAGGAATAGCTAAGGATATTTTCGGAGACATCGGATCGAGGATTAGAAATGAAAACTAGTAGCTCTAGAGAAGCTAGAAGATTGACATTAAAGTAATACTTGTATAAGAGGTGGCGGTACAAGTTATGGTTTTATTTATTTGAACTTCATGTACAAGAGTGGTACATAGGCGGACTTAATGCCACGAGGAATTCTCTATCAGTCAACTTGTGGATCAAAAAGGACTGCACTCTGGTAGGGTACAAAAATATGAAAATAAGTAAAACACCATTTTGTTAACATAAATTGATATATGTATATCAAAAAAATTTTACTCACCTTGTTAGCACTCAGCTCCCACACTTTATCGACAAACGGGTGGTCCATGAAGTCTGGGCCTCCGATGCTCAGGTTCAGCACATCAATCTTACGCATGATGGCATAGTTGAACGCATCTAGGAACCACGACGTGTATGACACCTGGATATATCATATACTTTTTATCATACAACATCACGCCTGCAATACCTAAAGGGGGAACACGGGTACCTTATAAGGTACCATCTACACTGCTCAAGTTTTATAGGCATAATTCAATTGCCATCAACAGGGCACAACTTCTCAAAAACCCGACAACTTTGCCCAAACTGGGAATCTAGCCCAGAACCACCTCACCGAGGCATTAGCTCGAGTCAGTCCTTTTAATAAATATTGTACATTCGATATTTTATTCCCTTTAGCGACTTAGAAAGTTTATAACCCAGTATACATGTTTATGAAGGGCCAATTATGTATTATATAAGGTCCCATTAAAATAGGTGGACAAAATTTTAGTATTCATTCAGACCACCAAAATAAGGACAATGGTAAAAAAAAAATAAGAAAAACGCATTTAAGTACCTACTCATTAAGGACGAGTTTGTTCTAGAGAGCCGGCAATTTATTATTTTAAGTCAATATAAAGTCACTTTATTTAGTGTTTTTTTTTTGTTTAGATATCTTTGTTTAGGCGTACTGAACGCTGTGTAAAAATATGTCCACCTATTTTAATGGGACCTTATATAATTATGAACACTTGAAACTCGATTGTATGACTATATTGGATACGTTACATTGGAAACGATGATGAGTAAACTATTAAAGTGTAATTGAATTTAATTTAGTGCTTATTTGGAGGTGAAGAGAAAACTTTAATAAATATAAATTCATCACCTGTCTAGCATTTTTCCAACTATGTTAGGGTCGGCTTCCAGTCTAACCGGATGCATCTGTATGTATACATGGAGCGACTGTCTATCTAAACTCCACAACTCAGTTAGTACTGGGAAATACGATACCCTTTGGTAAGACTGGTTCTCAGTTTCGGCCCACTGACTACCTGTTACGTTCGTCAAAGATCTACAAAGACAGTTAGGAGTGGGACCAACGGCATAGCGTGTTTTTCGAGACACAGAGGAAACTCGTTAAGTAATGGTGGTCACTGGTCACCCCATCCACGGACCAACCTAGGCAAAAGGGGCTTAAATTGAAGATCGACCTGAGCAGTTGTTATTATTTAACCACGAGCTCTTCGAACTTTATCTTACAAGAAAATAAAAGGTAGTAGGGGAAATTGGCTTAATGATATAAGATTAAGGAATACATAGCCAGGAAGGTCGAGGCTGCGGTTGTTCGAAAATGATATCGCGGCCTCGGTACAAAGGGCTAAGAAGGAACATGGGTGGTTTTTAGTCAGTAGAAGTCTGACATTAAGTACCGCTCTGCCCAGAGCGGGAGGAGTCATTTGATGATTTCCCACCATCCAAAACTAAAAGTAATGGCATAACATATTCACAATCTCATTGCCATTCAAATTTGTTTGATTGTGGTCTCAAGAATAGGGGATCGGACTGACTCCAAAAAATAGAATTCTGTTTAGTCCGTCAGTTAGATTATCGAAAAATATTGGATACGTGTTTTTTGTTAAATCCAATCAATAAAAAATGACGAAGATAAAGCGCGTCAGAGATCACAGAGTGGGGCTTGAAACGTCACTTGAAGGTACAAAATGTACTATCATATGACGTCACACGAGTTTTCGAAGCATTGTATCGTCTTCATTTTTTGTTTACGTGAAAGAAGAAAAAATATGTGGTCAATATTTTTTGGAAATCTATCTGACGGACTAATTAGTTTTTTTTTGTCCGATCCCCTATTGGAGCTTGGCACAAGCAAAGCAAACAGAGGCCTATACCCAGCAGTGTTTGAAGTCGGGCTGTGAGTGATGATGATTAATTCAACCATACTCATTGCCTTATTAATCTTATCGAGCAGATGAATATTTCAATCAATAAAATAAAAATTTCATACATCACAAGAAATATGTGTTTATGTAAATCTCGTAAACGTTTTAGTGTTTTTTTATGACACTTGACAAATTAAATATTCTAAAAAGTAATATTTAAATAAACACAAGCAGTAAGCATATCTCTTTATTATAACAGTTATATCAAGCTAGCTGAACTTTGTAGCGCTCATATTCGACAGTTCACAAAATTGTCTTAACTGTTATCTTATCAAATTAATTAATTAAATCACGCCGACACATCCATCCTTGACTCCACTTCCGTCCATTTCTTTAAGTTTTCTGATAGTATAATTGTTTATGTATGTATTTGTCAGTTTTATGAAGTATTTTCTATTTTATCGCTGATTATATAGAAGGTACTTACTTGACGTAATGGCATGCTTGAATAAGTTGTTCAAAAATTAAATGAATCATTACGTCTCACCTTTGTTTTTTTAGAAAGATTTTCGTAGAAGATAATTATCATTATATCTTTTTTTACATAGAGGAGGCTTGCAATATGAAAATTATAGGCTAATTTTGTTTTGCTTGGCTGTGACAAATAATTTAAAATAATGGCCTAGCGTTCCCTCAGTGACGTCAATACTAATTTCGCGTGACAATTACAAAATCTTGTTTTTCTAAGACAACATACCTGATTATCAGTGAAGACCCGGAAAATGTGGAGATCCGCATCTGGAGCAAACCCGAGGCAGTCAGACCGGGAGGCGATGACGCCGGCCACAAAGGTCCCGTGGCCCAGGGCATCGTCCAACGTGTTCTCTCCCGTCCAGTCCGTACGTTCCCGAACTCGCCCGAAGTGCGGATGGTTTCGAGCCAGCCCCGTGTCGAATACTGCTACTTTTATACCCTCACCTGATAGCAAATTACGAGATTTGTAAAAATGATTAAATATTCATTATAGCGGTGTAAACAGCGCCACAATTAGGTACGACGTACTTACGATGAAATATAATAAAATTAATGCACGGTGGCAAACTGGCAATAAATGTTAATCGAAACCAATACTTAATAGTTTGTTACTACGCAATAATTAGTCACTTGGGGTACTCACCAGTCACACCAAGAGACCACAGAAGGTCTGCCTTTAACACCGATGTTATTTGACGTGGCACAGTCCGCAATAACTTCCGTGACTGGTAGCCACCATTCTGCTAAGAAATTATACAAATTCACACACACACACATCACTGCCGGTTTACACTAATACTAAGAAACACACAACACCTAAATAGTTTCAATTGTCCTGTTGGTGCTGAGCAAAGTGATAGAAATATACTGGGGCATTACTTAACGTTAGTGAAACCAGGCACAATTTATGTAAATTTTACATTGTAAAACAACCCAATGTCTTGTCTTACCTGCCGATGCGAAACCATTTTAAGTGGTTTCCTTCAAGAATTACTTAGTAAGGTCATTTATTAGGGATACTTTGAAGCTCCCTTGCACTACGAATCGCTCATGCATGTACCTAATTACTGTATTTTTAAACTCACTCCGCCTTATTACAAAACGTAGTTAAACCTGGTTTAACTTAGACTTGGTTTATCTCGCATGACGTCTCACTTCAATAATATTCAAAAGAAAGTGACAGCATGCGAGATAAACCAAGTCTAAGTTAAACCAGGTTAAACTACGTTTTGTAATAAGGCGGATTTTGTCTGTCATTTCTAAACGATTGACGGAAACAGAACGATCGATGTTTGAAATTCGTTAAGCGTGTTCAATGATTTGTGGTGCAATTAGGCCTTTTTTTTTTTGGGATGGGCAATAATCACATCACTCCTCCCGCTCTGGGCAGAGCGGTAGGGAGTGTCAGACTTCTATAACTGACTAAAAACTACCCATGTTCCTTCTTATACCTTTGTGCCGAGGCCGCGGTACCTCTTTCGAATAACCCGCAGTCCCGACAGGGTGCAGGGTCTAAGGTAAATGTATACTAATAAATAAAACAGATTGCTCACCTCTCGCGGCTGCCGCAAGGAGTGCAGGCCTCGACCGCGATGGTTGCGCCAGCTCGCGTACAAGCAACCAGCTGGCCCGCAATCATCCTATATTACATACAATAAGAGTAGAACAACCGCTGGTGTTTCACACTCACACTGACTAAGAACAACTGAACACAGCTGTGATTTCAAAGTAGGTACTTTGATATCAATACGTTTAAGCGGTAACTATTTCAGGACACATTTATTTTAAAAAAAAGCTATTGAGTCTGTCACATTTTGGCACTGTGTTTCTGGCGCAACAAGTTTAAAAAAACAAAATGGCTATATTGAGAGGCTCTTTCCAAATTACGATCTGCCATGTTTACCCCCGGATATGGCTCTGGCTTTATCTGGCTTTGTGGCTCTCTGTTCGAATGAGGAGATTTTTATTCAAAAGTAAAACACTAGAAGTTACTACCGTACCGACATACCTACCAAAAAAAAAAATAAGTAGATAATTTCTGGACTTTTTTGCAAATCCAGCTTTTAGTCTGGAGTTTTAAAATACCGAAATGGCAACCATACCCAGGGTGCTGAGGGCATATTCTATTACCTCAGGAATGTACTTGATGGTACGTGTGACCTGTCGCTGCGCCGTAACGCGTCGAATTGCAGGGTGGTCTTTAAGAGCATCCAGTGCTTTTCGCCCGCCATCTTCAAGAATTATCACATCAAAGTCACTGGGATACTCTTTCGCAGGATTGTTACGTCGCAGCAGTGTCCAGTTTGATACCTGAAACAATCCAGTTTTACTTCAATTTAACACTTTTATAATAACTTTTATATATTTCATTAAAAACTTACATACATTCATTACTATCAGACAACGCATAAAATAAAACACTACATGTAGTAGGATGAAACTTTGCAAATGAGTTTCTTTTATTATAACGAAAATTAGCACTACCTACGGAAGGATTTGCAGAACACTTAAATGTACGTGGCATGGAAGTTTATCAATTCTTCTTCTTTTCGAGTTGACAACTCTAATTTTGTCCGTCCAGTATGTAGCAACTAGGACAGCTCTTTCGTTTGCTTTGTTTAAGTCCTTGAACATGCAATAAGTAACTAATAAATTCCTATCAATTCTATTGATACGAAATGGCATGGGCAAGTTTCATTGTCATGATTTCATCATTAATTATCAAATAATCAATCAACTTTAGTTTAGACTAATATTACAAGACACTCTTGAATATCCATTTAAATTATCTCATATCAATGATTTTGAAAGGAACAGATTATTGTAAACATGAATTAAGAATTACTATCATATAACCTAGGCTAATGAAACATGAATTTGCTTTCATGGAACTAATTTAGTTATTATATCAGATTGTTTTTACTATATGATTATTTTTGCCATAAGTTTATTTGATCAGCCTGCTATCTCAAAGCTGTTCTTAATCATTAAAAACTGTATTAAAACCGAGGACCACTAATAATCTAGCAGCTGGGCTAACACAGAACAAGACGTGCAAAACTTGTCTAAAACGACACATTATTCTACAACTGGACTAAATCTAGTCAATCGATAAGAAGCAGTTGCACTCATCGGAGTACACGCTCGGCATGGAATCATATGCACACAAAAAATTTGCTTAAAAATAAAATAAAAATAACAATGTTTATTGCTTCATCTTAAATAACTTTTGCTAGTTACAATAGGGAGAATCCAATTAAGCAAATAGTAGGTATGCTTGTTTTAGGATGCTCCAAATGCTTATAGCCTATCACTGATTGTAGCCAAGGTAGTAAGAGGATGCCCCCAGGGAGGCGTTCTATCTCCACTTCTCTGGAACATAGTAGTGGACAGCCTCATAAAGAAACTGAATAACAGAGGATACACTACTATTGGTTATGCAGACGACCTTGCTATACTGATAAACGGGAATGCTGAAGATACGCTGTGCAAAGTGATGCGCTCTGCACTGCAGATAGTAGAGGATTGGTGTGAAGAACACGAACTTTCAGTAAACCCCAAGAAAACAGAACTTATCCTTTTTACCAACAAAAGGAAGTTACCAGAATTACAACTACCTAAGCTTTCCAACACAAGACCCTATCAACGCAAGTGAAATATCTGGGCATAATTCTTGATAACAAATTGAACTGGGCGAGTCACTTAAAGGCTAAAACAAGGAAGGCCTGTATAGCTTTTAATCAGTGTAGAAGACTAGTTGGTAAGAGATGGGGTCTTAACCCAAAGATCACACTCTGGCTATACACGTCAGTCATCAGACCTTCTATTACCTACGGATCAGTTGTATGGTGGCCCAGAACTCAGCTGACCACAGTGAAAACGAAACTCCAGAGTCTGCAACGCTTAGCTAGTGTAGCAGCTACTGGATGCATGAGAACAACTCCATCAGCAGCATTAGAGTATCTTCTAAATTTAAGACCTCTGGATCTGGTCATAAAGGAGGAAGCTCAGGCAACCGCCTTAAGACTAAGATCAAACGGACTATGGAAAGTAAATACAGAAACAACACACTCAAAAGTTTTGTAGGGGATTCTGAACGAAATACCACTCCTTGAGGCGCCCATGGATAAAGCTTCATGTCACCATGTCGCACATCCTCTAAAAAACTGTCATAACACAAACAAAATATTATCCGCAAATATTAGAATCGTTGGGATTACTCGTTCCAGACAGGAGGCTACGGTTGGGACCGAGGGAGGGGCTGTTTAGAGTTCCGGCAGCGCGTACCAACTTATTAAAGTTTGCGCCTGTGATTCGTGCAATGAGAATACTGAATAGTGTGTCTCGGCGTTTGGACATATTTTCTTGTTCCTTGGCGGAATTCCAGAGGGAGACACTAAGTATGTTGTCCACTGTATAACTGTGATAATTGGGATTGTAATTAATGACTACTTTTGTTAACTTGGGTCTTACCTGTCACAACAAATGTATGTGTAAATAAATAAATAAATAAAAATGATGAACACAGATAAAAACACAGTCTTATTACGTTTTTCATTTTCTACCAATCATAAAAACCGCCATAATTGTAGTGTGAAAACAAGCTACTAGATGGAGCTAGTGTCAGTTTTTTACGGAGCGAGAACGCGCGCTCCCTCCTCCATAAAAGTGACGTATCAGAGCTTGTGTCGTGTGAACGTGTGCCAGTGCTCTAAAAAATCGCCTTAAACTGTCTTGTGACAATATTTTAGGTAAGTTTCTTCGCATTACTTGCTAATTTAGTAGTGAAAACTATAGTATTACAAAATGATACTGTTTTTTCGATCCTAATTTGAAAAGATGATATTTTTAAACTGTAAAAAAGTGTCATATCCATAGGTTATAACACTATTTCACTCAACATTGGTTAATATTTACGTCTTAATCTGGAAAAAAACAATTGTAATCTGTGTTGTGGCACTTTTCCCCATTATTTTTGCAAAAAAATTCTAACGAATGTTTACAAAAACAGGCTTGCAGAAATCTCTACCGAACAACTGGTGAGCTTCTGCAAGGCAACAGGAAGATTCGCGATGCCGACCACCAGTAACCCATGAAGGGGATCCACCAAAATGGGGAACTGGGTGAAATAATCCACAACGAAAGGACTGATCGCCCGCCTGGTGTCTGCAAATCTGCAATCCTGAATCACTTTTAAAACTTCTGAAATAAAAGTTTTAAAAGTGATTCAGGGTGAATTTAAGAAAATATTCTTATAAAGATATTGATTTTAAAGAAGCGGAAATCACAAGAAAACAGTTAATCCCTCAAAGTGTCTCACTAAAAAAAACTTATAGATTGCTTCTATAAGTTTTTTTCCTAAAACCTAAAGTTAAAGAAAATAATAAGAGAGACCTATTAAGTTTGCTATAGAGTAATCATAATTATACCGAATTTCCATGACAACTTTTACACAAATGTGATGTTTAAATTTTAAAAATGTAATTGAAGACTCCTAATTAAGTCTGTTGAAGAACTGTGATTCTAAGTGTATTTTTTTTAACTTTGCCTTAAGACTGATTATAATTATTGTGAAAGTTCCTAAATTAGCTTCAAAAAATTCCTAAAGTTAATTTAATATTAAGAAAGAATTATTAATAAACAATATTATTTGAGTTACAATGTGTTTCATTTCATAAAATATTTTACAATATAATGTAAAAAAGTGTCACATTTTGGGTATTTTTTCAGTTTTTTTTTTATTTAAAAAATTCCTTTTATTTCAAAAATATATTTTTACATTCTGCAAAGAGCTTGTTAAATCCTCTGTTGATTAAAACAGTAAAAAGCTATACATCTGTAACCTGAAAGTCACATTAGCATTAGTTTATTGGAAAATAATTAAAACCGCCTTTTTCTCAAAACTTGGTTTTGGCGTGTTACGACAGTTTTTTAGAGGATGTGCGATGTGTTCGATAGAAGTTACGACACCCAACTCACAGCAGAAGCAGTAGATAGCTCTGGCATCAATGAAGTTAGGATATATACGGACGGCTCCAAGACCTCATCATATATGAGGTCTTGGAGCCGTACAGGAGTCGGCGACTTCTCGAATGATCTAAACATTTCAATATCAAATACCCTAGATAAATTAAATACAATCTTCCAAGCCGAATGTATCGGTATCACCAGAGTGGCACAAGCAGTTGCAGCCAGAGACGTCAGAGATTTTAAAATAAAGATCATCTCAGACAGTGCATCGGTGCTTCAAGCCCTAAAAAACAACACAATTACCTCTGTCCTAATACTGGAATGCCACAATGCACTGCAACTCCAATCCATTGCAACCACGAATAGTCTAACCGTCTAACCCTGCAATGGATAAAAGGACACAGCAACTCGCTGGGTAACGACGCAGCAGATGAGCTGGCCAAGAGAGGTTCAAGAGATACAGTATTTGGACTGGAACCACTACTGCCCATACCTCAGGCCCAAATAAAAACATGGATGCCTTTAAGAGCCACAGAAAAACACCTCACCGTTTTGATTTTGATTTTGGCTGTAGGCAAACAAAAGATGCAGTTCCGGCGGCATTAATGAAGTTTACCCGCAAACTTATCAAACATAATAGGGACAAAATCTGTAAAATCATATATATATAAATAGCCCACTGTGCAGAGGATGCATGGAGGCGGAAGAAACGCCACGGCACATACTCCAAGAGAGCAGGAGGATGGCAGATCACAGGGCACAAACTCTACGATCCCCAATAACCCTCCCGGAAGCCTGCAGCAGTCTGAGAAGGCTGCTGCAGTTGTGGGACGACCTATGTTGGTTGAAGTAGGTAATATTTAAACATCATGCACACTGGCACAATCCAGAGGCTTAGTGCGGAAAAAAGCCCAGTTAAACTAAAGTAAACTAAATGACTGATTGTAAATACGCACAAAAAGGAAACTAAGGAAGAAAGAAGATGTAGTATGTTTGCAAGTTACTGGTTAAGAACAGGTTATGCTGTCTGCGAAGCATATATAGTCCTTACCGATTTCGGTAACGGCGACCCTTACAAGCTATTTCCTAGCGTGTGCCCTTATGTGGCTGGTCACACCGAATTTACTTTTAAATACCCAGTCACAGCTTTTTTTATTACAAATTTATCTGCAATCAGCCTAGCAGCTTTAATCAGATGGGATGTTGTTTCTTCGACTTTTAGAAAGTGCACATCCTGTGAGGTGTCATATCTTTCTGTTTTTCATTGAATTTTATATGGAAGCCAATCGCATTCTTTTCAGCCGAAATAGGCAGTTGTTGGTGTTTATGAGCTGTGTAGCCAGATGGTTGCTGTGTCGCTCAAGGCGTTGTTTGTAATTTGTAAGTTACAGAGGAACTCTCTATTTCCTCCCTGACTGTCGGAATTTCCAGGTAATCTTGCACTTCCGTGTTCCGCGTGAACCATGGCGCATTGATGAGGATCTTTAACACTTTGTTCTGGTAGCGCTGGAGGATTTCAACATTTGAGTGGCTCGCAGCTGATCCCCAGAGTTGTATACCATATGTCCAAATCGGTTTGAGAATACACTTATTTTATAAGGACTTTATTTTCCAAGCTCAATGTTGAATGTCTGCCTATCAGCCAGTACATATCTCCAAACTTTCTATTTGCCTGTTCTCTTTTGGCCTTTATATGGGCTCGCCAAGTGAGTCTCCTATCCAGGTGCATGCCTAAGTATTTTACTGTCGTGTCTGTTGGCAAGACAGCACCGTCTAGTGTAACTGGTGAACAGTCTCCTCTCTTTAGTGTGAACGTTATGTGGACCGATTTTGCGGGGCTTGCTCGGATTCTCCACTTTTGTAGCCATAGTCCAATTTCATCCAGGCATTCTTGCAGTTTTGCGGATGCTGTGTTTGGATCCCTACTACAGGAGAGGACTGCAGTGTCATCTGCATAGGTTGCAGTCACAACTTTATCTGTGGTGGGTAGGTCAGCGGTTTAGATTGTGTATAGAATGGGACCCAGCACCGAACCTTGGGGCACTCCTGCTTCTATTTGGCAGATTGATGACAAAGTCCTCGCATTTGACCTGGAATAATCGGTTTTGCAGATAGGACTTCAGTAAAATGTACGCAGTATTTGGTAGATGGAGCTTTAGCTTATACAACAGGCCCTTGTGCCACACGCGGTCAAAAGCCTGCTGTATATCAAGGAAGACAGCAGAGCAGTATTCTTTTCTCTCCAGCGCTTGCCGTATCGTCTGAGCTACACGGTGTATTTGTTCTGTCGTCCCATGGTGTGCGCGGAAGCCGAATTGGTGGTCCGGTATAACTTTTTGTTCTTTTAGTACTGGGAGAAGGCGTTTCAGGAACAATTTTTCAAAGACTTTCGAAAGCAAGGGGAGGAGGCTTATGGGTCTTTATGATGTAACCTCTGTAGGAGGCTTCCCCGGTTTGGCAATCATGTTAATGATGGATATTTTCCATAGCTCTGGGAAGTATTGTAGTCTAAGTATTGCATAGGATTGTCAGTAGAACAATGCCTTTTCTTGGTAGTTGCTTGAGAACTTCTGCCATTATTAGATCAAAACCTGGTGCCTTCTTTTGTTTTAAATACATAATAGTTTCTTTTACTTCCATCGTTGTCACCAGTTTCAATAGTGGAGACAGTTGTTGATCGCTGTTCAAGACTTCATCAATGTCCTGCTCGGTGTGTGTATTATCAGGTTCATTGGGTTTGAATACATTCTTAAGGTAATTGGCAAACAACTCGGCTTTTTTTGAGGCTTTCGTGACCAGTTTCCGTTAGCTTGTTTTAGTGGATGCATGTGTTCTTTTGGCCTTTTCAATGAGCTGGTCATTTTCCAAAGTGTGTAATCCTCTGCTTTGAATGGCGATAGAGTCTTGAGTTTGTCTTGGAGGGTATTGTTTTCATTTTCTCTAAGCATTTCTTTCAGTTCCTTTTGCATTTTGTTGAGAGCTTTTTTGTCAGATTAATATTTTCATCGATATAATCTCGAAAGGACTCCCAGTCGGTTTTATGGTTATACAGGGTATCTCGTGGTTCTTTCCAGATGTGGTACTTAATGTGCATATCACGGGTGTATGGTCTGAGGACCCATCTAGACATGATTCCACTTTTGCATAAAGCCCCGACATCTTTTTAGTGATAAAGAAATCGATGAGATCCGGAGTTTTGTTGGGGTCCGATGGCCAGTATTTATATTACATTGAGGTTATTACTATCAATTGCCTTCTTTAGTTCTCGACCCTTTGTCGTCGTCAATCGGGAGCCCCAGAACGCGTTTTTTGAATTCCAGTCTCCCCCTACAATGTATCTTTCGCCAAGCATGTGGAAAAAATCGGAATACATTTGTTCATCTATTCGATGTCGTGGGGGACAGTACACTGCAGCCACGTTCAGTGATCCCTGCCAGTCATCTATGGATATTATGGCGGCCTGTATGTGTGCATGTGCATAATTTGGTATGACGTGGTGCTTTATGTGTTCTTTAATTATCACAGCGGCCCCAGCATGTGATGTGCCACCTGGATGGTTGGCATAGTATATATAGCATCCATTAATTTTTATAACTTTTTGATTGGTCATATGTGTTTCAGAAACTAATAATATATCTAATTTTTTATCGTGTATGAATAGCTCTACTTCATGCTTATTTGGGAATAGGCCATTTATGTTCCATGCACCAATTCTGAGGAATTTCATTTTTTCTGCTGGGCTATTAGTGTCGTTAGGAGCCCCATTAAGGTCCCGATTTGTTGAATAAGAATATCTATCTTCTCCGACTGTCTAATTATGATTTGCTCTAGCGAGCTTGTTGACTGAGATTGTACATTCTCTATTTTTCTGTTCCAGTTGCCAGTACTTACAGTGTTGGTTACGTTTTCATTTGGGCGCACTTGGTTATTTCTGGACTGTTGTATTGTGTGTCTTGGGGGTTTTAATGGTGGGAAATCTTCTATTTGAGGCGTGAACATATCCGTGGCTTTTACCTTATCTAGTGGGGCTTTTCTATTACCAGCATAAACCATTTTGAGTGAGCGAATCTCCTTATAGACTTGGCAGCCCTTGTAGTTGGCTGGGTGATCACCTTGGCAGAGGGCACAGGTGGCTGGCGAGTTCCTATCCTTTTTAAGGCAGTCTGTAGTTTTGTGTCCTTGTGCGCATTTGACACACCTGTATGGGCGCATGCAATTGTTTTTCGTGTGCCCATATTGTTGGCACCTGGTACACTGTGGTATTTCAGTTGATTTCCTCGGATTTTCAATAGTGACTCTCGTGTGAAATATAGTTTCAATATTTTTTACTTCTGGGTTGTTGGGGAGGAGGTTCAATGTTTACGTCTTAAGAACATGTTTAAGGGCTTTTTGTTTTTTCTTGATATTGCACAGATGATTTCACCTCATACCCTGTTCCCTGTGTTTTCTATTGCTTCTATTATAGCTGATTTAGCCGGTCACAGCTAAAGCAGTAGAGTTGACCGGCTGAGTTGTAGGTATAGGTGTAGGAGGGCTTAGGTCTCTCTTTACGTATTTGGCGCTTTTCTTTCAGTGTTTCGATTCGCTGTTTTTCGAAAGATTTTGTTTTTTTGTACATAGTAGAGCGCCAAGACAACCTATGCAGAGCGATCCTCTCCCAACCAGTTGGATCAATAGCGCAAGCGTTAAGATGCCTCTTGAGCACATCCTTATAGCGGAGATGTTGACCGCCATGCTTTTGTTTGTAGCCGTATGATTAATGGCTTGTAGACACTAATCTTCGTCTCTAGCTTCAGGTTATGTGATTTCCAGACACGGTCATTAAGTCGCCAAAGTTAGCAGCGGCATTTGCAATACGCGATGGTATTTCCGAAGCCAAGGTGTTATCATGCCTAATAACACAATGGTGAAGCAATGAGGGTTTCCAATTTTTTTTCTGAACCCAAATGTGGCTATTTAGGAGTCTGACCCAAACATCTGTCATAAATTTCAATATTATGGCCTGATAAATTAAAATTATCAATGCAGTCTGATTTAAGTTTAGGTAAGGACAACAACGCATTATTTTAGTTTTAATGAAATTTTGGTAATGTCTGGCGGCTCTGGGCTCGTGGAATATTACATTTCATTGACATTCTATACTAAAGAAACATGATTGAAGTAATGGGCACCAACCACCAATTTATTAAATAATCTGCAGTCTTAGTTATTGAAATAAATTGAACACCAGAAGTGAAAACAAGTGAAAATTGAAAATCTAATGATTATGGTTACTGGGCCTCCTATTAATCTTTTGTTTAGTTTTTATAATAAATAACTCACCCCTGCATTCCTCAAAGCAGCGCTGACATAGTTATCTCGAGTCGATCGAGGGAAGTAACCCTTGTACGATATTATATGTTCACTACTCACTACATCTGAATTAAACTCGTAATCAACTCGCTCGGATACCGTTGAATTACACACAGAATCTATGTTTATTCCTTCCTCATCACCGAACGCTAACGGCAGTAAGTTGAGACCGATTAAAATAATGTAAAGCTTCATACGGGTCAACCCCATGTTTGACGCATAATAACGCTATGATTTAAGTGCATTATTTATTGATGCATTATTATCTTTAGTCATTCTTAGACCTGCTACCGGTATATAAATTCAAAAATACATGTACTTTAAATAAGATATGGATGGCTCAACAGTCACCACTTGTAACTAAGCCAAACTCGAACGAAAGTTGCAAAAAAATCTAAAAATCTGTCTGTAATCACGGGCGAAGCGAAATAACGAATGTCAAGTTTTTACAGAGTTTGACGCAATGTTTGACAGTTGACAGTGAAGTTGCGACAGTAATCTTTTGGTAGACCATGGAAGTAGTAAGTACCATAAAAATGATAAACATTCCAAATAGTGCAGTTTGGAACTCAATTTTCGACACTGCAATAGAACGGCAAATTAATGTGATTTCCGTGGTGATTTCATTGCAGAAAATTTTTTTGAAACTTGACTGTACTAGGCTGAGTTGCACCAAAAAAGTAGTTAAAGTTAAAGTTTTTGTCAAATTTGACAATACTGGGGTATAGAAAAATTATATAAATATACAAAATTTTTTTGCAAACAATCAAACAAAGTACAATAAGTGCCTATTATATTTATTGCTTTGTCTATAGCACGTATTATTTTTTGGTTGAACAATTACCTACGATGAATACCAAGCTACGTTTTTAGAGACTCGAAATCTTGGCAAGAAACATTCGTCGTTCCATGTGGACACAGATAATATAATACTAGCATGTGGAAAAACGATCGGCTCTAGGTAATCACACTTTTCTTTTCATCGCTTTCGTCATCAGAACTGGTTTCTGCGAGTATTTCTTGGAGCAGGGACATGATACAGCTCTAGGTTGATATAAAGCGCCATATAGTCCAGTCAAATTAGCCAAAATTAGGTAGGAATCTCGGAATTTGAGATACCCAGCTACAAACTTGTATAAAGTTGTATTTTGAACGTTGCCTCAAAATTTACATATGGTAGGATGTCCGCATCTATTAAAAATCTAAGGTCAAAGGTCACAAAAATCGTTTTTTTGCAAATATCTCGTTTCCTATGGGTTTTTCGCTATTTGTGTTTATGATCAATATTGTAGAGAATTAAATTCCCTACAATTTGTGATTCAATAATTTTCTTTACGGCGATAAAGAAGAGGACTTTGAAATACTATAGCAGTCGGAAGAGGACGATGAAGAAAAAGACGATAATTCAAATTACTGGCTTTTGTCCGCGGCTTCGCCCGCGTATATGTGTGAATAGCCCACGAGACGTACCAGAATGTTAAATATACCCATCGTTTAAACTACAAAAATGACGATTTCATAATACAAAATTCATCTCCTTTCAACTCCCTTAGGGGCTGAGTTTCGAAAAATCCTTCCTTACTCCTTGTCTACATTACAAAGAAAACCTCTGTAGAAAATTTCAGCTTTCTAGATCCAAGGGTTTGGACTAGGCGTTGATGAGTCAGTCAGTCAGTTAGTCAGTCAGTAAGCTAGGAAATTCTGTTTTTTTTTTTTAAATTTTATTTTGCCATGGCAGTTGAATAGGCCTTTGGTGTAGGATGCAACTTGCGTCGTCACCCTTGCGCCATCCCATCTTCCTACCGGTTGACCTTAAATGATGCTCTAAGCGCCGCGCTCTCCACCCCGTATCTCGAAAACGATACAACGTATAAAAATATTTGAAAAAAAAATTGTAGGGAATTTAATTCTCTACAATATTGATCATAAATACAAATAGCGAAAAACCCATAGGAAACGAGATATTTGCAAAAAAACGTCGTCCACACTCGGGCACGGCCATGCGGCAATATTGGGGACGCGACTTTATAATGAAGAAACAATGAAACTCATGGCACTGAACACTGAATTAAGGAGGGTAGAGATTTAGAGAAGGACGATCTTCATCGATGGACAACGACCGTAATATTTTATGCCCTTCGCAATAGTACAATAATTTAGAAAAATACGAGAAAACCTTTTATGGAGATAATCATAATCATAATCATAATCATAATCTTTATTTGCCAAAAGAATAACAACCTTACAAAAAAAAATTTAACACTAGGTACTTAGGTACTTATTTTCTATGGTGCTAAAAAGATTAGATACCCAATCACTCAGTACACAACTAAACAATAATACATTCTGGTTGTTACATACCGATTCACGCTGACCCCCGTACTAGTTATAAACTGTATTACGGTGGGACAGGCTTCCTCGTTCTACTTTACCAATATTCTAATAGCATATTTGAGAGAAAATAATTAGATAATTACAAATCAAAACTGTGGGTAAATTTAACAAACATTCAAATTGTTGTTCATTGAGTTTTTTTCAACTTGTAGGTAGTAGCGTAAATTCACATAGTATATGCAAAATTTTTAGATGTTAAGTTTTGTTTACAAATATTTGACTGTCTTTTTGCTAAGTATTTCATATAAAACAACAAAAAGAAAAAGACTGATTCTGAAAACAGTTACATTATTCGAAACCAAGATAAAAATAATTTAAAATAGTATAAAATAGTACTTTTTTTCCCTTATTTAACATGCCATACTTTGTGTTTTCTTGTATAATATGTGTTTTTGTATATGTGTTCGTGTGTATTTGTTTGTATATGTGTGTGTGTGTGTGTGTGTATATATAAGTGTGCGTGTGTGGGTGTGTGTATGTGTATATATGAGGGCTTGTGTTTAAATGAGTGTGTGTGTCACATTATATCATCTCAAGATATTTTCCACTTCATAGTAATCTATTTTTTTCAGAAATTCATCAATAGACCTCTTACACTCGCGACAGCTTAGATCTCTTATTTTAATTTTTTTGCTTATTTTATTATATAGGCTGGGGCCAAGGTAATTTGGAAAACTTTGAGCAAACTTAGTCTTACATTTGGGTGTATTATATACTACATCCAGCCTTCGCCTAAACCCGGAGTCAGGTTTCATTTTGTGTTGTGCAATAATTAAAAGCCGAATTAATAGTTTCCGTACTGAAAGTACATTCGTTTCCTTATATAATAGATCAGTTGAATACCTGTAGTTTTTAAAACACATTACCTTAAGTAGCGCACGTTGAGCTCTTTCTACTACCAGCAAAGTAGTTTTTGATGTACCACCCCAGATGGTTAGACAGTAGCTTACAATAGATTGGCAAAGTGAGTAATACACAGTAGTACGTAATTGCATTGTACAAGCACTTCTGAGTATTTTAAAAATGTATATCAATTTTCGTATACGGGCACTTAGTTTTCTTGCTTGTTCTTTAAAGTTTAGATACTGATCAACAATAATACCGAGATATTTAGTGGAGGCCGTATTATTAATACCGGTACAGTCACATGTTAGTACGTTCTGACATTTATGTACTTTTAAATCTATGGTGTTTGATGGAGGCTGAGTTTTAATTGATGTGCTGAAGGAGATGTACATGGTTTTTTGTGGATTCAAGGTTAGCAAATTGTTATCCAGCCATGTTGCCACTGAGCGTATTCCTTGATTTGCTATGCTATTTATATCCACCCATGTTTTTGCTCTAAATAATAAAACCGTGTCATCAGCAAATGTCACAATTTGGCCCTTGTTCATAGAAAGTTCACACAGGTCATTGATATAGACCAAAAAGAGTGTTGGGCCTAGCACGCTCCCCTGTGGTACTCCGTAAACCATATCGACCTCTTGGCTACACTCGTCCTTGATCTTTACACTCTGTTTGCGGTGACTTAAGTAATCCCTAAATAAATCCAGCGGTATACCTCGAATGCCCATGTATTCGAGCTTAGCAAGGAGAATAGGAACGGAGACCGTGTCGAAAGCCTTGGCGAGATCTAAAAATATACCCAAAACTCTATCTCCACCATCCAAGCCATCAACAATAAAGGAAGTTAACTTATGCAGGGCATCACTGGTAGATTTGCCTTCCCTAAATCCAAATTGATTGCACGAGAGAAATCCATTTGACTCTAAGTATTTCTTTAGTCTACAGTTAATTAATTTTTCTAAGATTTTCGACAAACTTGGCAGTAAGGAAATGGGTCTATAATTGGACACGTTATTTCTGTCCCCAGTCTTAAAAATTGGGACAGTGACAGACTTTTTGAGAGCCAGTGGAAAGGTTCCTGTGGTAAAACAGGTGTTACAAATAATAGTAACTGGCTTTATTATGACGTTCACCGCTTTCTTTAAAAATTGTGTTGTTATACCATCCCACCCAGACGAGCCAGTATTTTTAAGGTTGGAGATAATGCGTTTAACTTCGATTTCATCTGTTGGGAAGAGCATAAACGAATGCAGTGGTTGCTTATTTAGTTTAAATTTTTTGCTAAGGTCCTCTTCATTTGTTTTAGTTCTATATAGTATATCATTGGCCAAATCGGCTCCAACTGCAGCAAAATAGTTATTTATTTGATTCAGTGAGCTCTGACTGTCTTGCTCTTTGCATAAAAGGTCTACCGCTGACATATCTGTTTTGTCCAAATTGCACATATCTTTTATCAATCCCCACTTTTTTTTAATGTTATTTTCACTATTTTCTAATTCTGTTTTAAAATGACTATTTCTTAAATTCTTCAATAAATTATTACAAGTGTTGCGATAACGTTTATATGTAATTTTTAACACTTCATTAGCTGGATTCAATCTAAGTTGTTGGTGAAGTTTATCACGGTTTCTCATACAGCGACACAAACCTGGTGTTATCCAGGGTTTGATATTTGTTTTACGTGTGGATAATTTATAGGTATGAGTATGTCGTTTTAAGGTGTCTTTTAAGACGTTAAGGAATTGGTTAGTCATTTCGTTTGAATCCAGCAGAGATAGCATGTCTTCCCAATCAAGCTGCTCCAAATCTGCAACAGCAGCATCATAGTCGCATTTTGTGAACAATCTTATAAGAGGTTTTTTCATAACCGTTCCCTTGCGAGGTATTGTAGTCATTACACAATTATGGTCTGTCAATGTACTGTTACAAACTATAGTTGTTGTTTTGTATTTTGTTTTGATAAAACAGTGATCGAGACAGTTTGCCTCTCTAGTAGGATAGGTATGTGATGCTAAGAGACCGTGTGATGCCAATAAGTTAACATAATCTAAAGGTTGCCCATGCAGGTTGTCATCATTGATATTTATATTAATGTCCCCCATCAACACAATACTTTTATATTGTTTTAGTCCTGTCAACACTTTATCCAAAGATTCCAGAAATGAATTTAAATTCTTAAAAGAAGGTGATCTATAAATCGCAACTACAGCTAAATCGGTGTCGTTAGTGATAATTAAACAATTTGCTTCCAGACAGTAATCTGGTTCCGTTATAGAGCAGTTTATACCGTTTTTAACATAGATGACGATGCCGCTATTTTTATTAAGATATTTTTTGGTAGAATAAGAGATATAATTATCGATCGTTGGTATGATGGTAGTATCAGAAAGCCAGCATTCTGTCAATATAATTAGATCATAGGCAATGTCGAGACGCTTAAGAAGAACTAAAAGTTCATTACCATTCTTATGCAAGCTTCTAATATTCTGCGTTAATATAGTAACGTCTTGATGAGTCATATGAAGTGCTGATTTACAGTGTTCCGGAAATTCGGCGACCAATGCGTTGCCGACATTGATTCGTTCATCAATGTCCGAGGAAATTACTTGCAAGTCAACCATAGTCTTTACTGCATGTTGTTGGTATTAAGCTATTGACAACGAAATGACTCGCCAAACTTATCGGAACACAGAGTTTTGTTGGGTGTTTGAGATATTTGATAATGTGTAGGTGGTTTATAAGTAATATATAGTTTTTGTACTTGTGTATTGTGTGTATGGCTGGCAGGGTTAAATAGTAGTTTTTTTTTGCTGAAGACATGGATTTTGAAAACATGCATAAACTAAGAGAAAGTAAAATATAAAAAAGTATTGTAAAAATATTAAAAAATAGTCACTTGCTTAGATCGTGAGTGGAGGTTTTAGGATCAGAGTCGACTCTATGATCTTCAATTTGTTCCAATGTTTTGATGTGTATTCTAGGCAATCCATCATCTTTCTTTATAAAAACTTTTCCATAGGAGATCCAACAATACTTGAACCAATTCTTCTTCTGAGCTTGCTTAGCATGATACAAGAGATGTCGTGTGGTGGGAGTTAGCGATTCTGACATATAAATTGGTTTTTTCTCACCCGGCAAGTTGATCAGGTTGGTGTTGAATTTGTCATCTTTGTGGTTGTTGTTGTAAGTACGAAGAGCCTGTATCACATTCGTCCGGAACTGCGTCATCTTGTATTCAACCACAATCACTTTATTTTTATTTGATCGTTTCCCATATATTTGGCAGACTTGTTCCCTTGAAATTGATACATCAAGTTTTTTATGTATATCACTAACTATCAAGTTGAGGTCTTCATTTTCAGTAAACGGTATATTTGTAATTTCCAATGAAGTTTCAAGTTGTTTTCTCAGAACATCTTCCATTTTATTTTCCAGTATGACGATTTTATTCCTTGCTTCATTATTTACCAGTACCATACATTCATACTTGCCCTTTAGCTCGTTATACAGTAGTGTTGTGTTTTCAAGTGTATTTTTCAAATAAGAGTTTTGTTTTATGATTTCCTGATTCTGCTGCTTTAGGTCTTTGATCATGTCGGACAATGAAGATAACTTATCGTTTTGGGATTTCTTCAATTCACTCAACATTGTAACGATATCAGATCGCAAGGCATTAAGCTCTTCTGCGTCAGTACGTTCCTTTCTTTTTCTTGAAGATAAACAATTTTCGCGGTCTTGGTCTGAATAACTTGCTAGTTCCGGTTGAGACGAAGACAATGTTATATTCTGTTGGGGTGTACGAGACATCTTGGTATTTTGCATATACTACACGTCGTTCTTGTCTTGTCCACACGACTGGTACGTGATGTGTGGCGTCGAATAGCGAATTTTCAACTTAATTGACTTGACGCTAAGGTAGAATTTACTTTGTTTTGTTTTCTCGGAATATTTAATGTGAGTAATGTACAGCACGGCTAGTCACTATGAGCGCGAACGACGGAATGAGAGATGAGATGATGAGATGCAATACTTATTAAAATAGAGAAAATTAACCACAAAAAACAGAAAGAGACTATGCTTCCTTCATTATAGGAGTGCCGGAAAGCAAGTACGCAGTATTGTGTCAACCAGAAAGTTGGCCAGTAAACATTTCGGAGGCAAACTTTCAACTTGCTGAGAATCACAAGACCTTGTGGATGCATCCTAGATCTAAGCAATGTCATCTTTTAGACTACGTTATGTTCACCAAAAAAAATCTGCGTGACGTTCTTGTGACCACAGCAATGCGTGGAGCTATTGGATGGACTGATCATCGTCTTATTCGATCAAAGATGTACAGTACCTGTACCTAATAGCACCACGACGAGCTTCCAATAAAATTCCAACTAGAGTTGCCTTCTCATCTTTAATAAATCACAGTTGGGTAAAGCGTTGTATTTATTTGCTTAGTTGAATCCGCTTCCACCAGTGATATGCCATGTGCACCAATGAATATGATTGGTAGACATACACAGACATGAGCTTAACTCGTCGGATCGTCACAACAGAAGCTGAGGTGAGATGAAGGTGAGGTTTTTAGCTCTGCCCAAGAGCGCCCGGGTCATTTGATGATTTTCCACCCACCAAAAAAAAAAAAAAGGTGTCAAATTCGCCAACTGAAAGACAAGTACATTATTAAGTATTCAATTTACTTTATTTTTATCAAGTGCATACCTAACATTTTTTTTTTTGTAACTAATATAGAGATGTGCTTTCACAAGTTAGTAATTTCATGGTCTTTGATATATGGCCCTTCATGCTCACAATCTATTTTTAGCGCTAAACTTAAACTTGACAGTTGGTAGACATTTAATAAACGAAAATGTTTTATTAATTAGTTCTATGTTTTTCTCAGAATCTGATTATTACTGGACCTATTCTTAATTTTATTGTACTATGTTTGTTACACATTTATTTTAGATAGTGTTTATTTATAGACCACGTTACAGTGGTAGTATTACCCACAGAGCCATATTATAAATTATGGCGTACAATTTAGCTGCTCGATTTCCACCAGAACCAAAATATTTTACCTTGCTTGATCCTGGGTCTTATAATCCAAAAATTTTCGTCAAAACAAAAAAAAATGCATTTCCTTTTCTCTCAAAATTACCTCGTAAAACGCAAGACTGTGCTACCTTATGGACTCAAGCCGTTTACGATCAGAGTTTGCCTAGTAATCTCAAAAATTGTGCATCAATGCTTTCCAAAAAGCCGAGATTCCCGTATGAAGCGTTTAGTGCAGAAGATTTGGAAGAAATGTTGTGCAGATGTGGGATTTCATCTCCATGTGAATGTCCCACTGGAGAAGAAATAGAACCGGATTTTGTTTGTCAAAGTAAAGTTAAAAGAAGACTTTTTAAAGGCCCCACGCCTCGATCTGGTTTCGATGAAGGTTTATCAACTCCGTCAAGAAATGATCGTGGTTTTGATATATCTGACAATGGTCAATATCGAATGAGGGAGGAGATTAAAGAAGCGTGCCCACCGTTCTATAATACTGAAGTGATAGAGAGTACAGCTTTTTATCGCGGATGTAAATGGAGTAATAGAACTGCGAAAGATCAAAAACATGTTGAAGCAAGACCGGGTCCTGCAGACTATTATCTAGAAAGGGAACCTACTAGAGAAGAAATTTGTGCAGAAAAAGTTCGAGCGTTGAAACGAAAAACTACAAGGCAACTGCGTTTTATTGAAATGGTCCAACAAAGAAATATATTAGAAAATCTTCCGTGCCCTGCAACATATAGGCCTATGTCACCCAGAGGCACATATCTTAAATTTTTAGGACCAAAAGCTAAAAGGTTTCCAAATCCTAAATCAAATTATGATATCAGTCCGGGTCCAGCAGATCATTGGTTGCGAAGAGATTTTGATGCCATAAAACCGCCTGATGTATTATGTCATGCTAATCTTCCGGAACCAGCATGTTTCGGTATGAAAGCACAGCGATTTAGAACTCAACGAGAAGAGGGACCATGTCCAGCTACTTATCATGTCAATACTGGAGTATGTAATTTTGTTGACTGCCGAAATGCGCCTTTTGGAACTTCTGCTAAAAGGTTTAAACAAAAAAATATCAATGAAAGCGACGATGATGAAATAGTAGAACCAGAGAACGTCGCTAAGCCATGTATTTTACCAACGTGGGAATTCAAAAATCTAAAACTATTCGAATGAAACCGTTAGTTACAACACATGATGAGCCAAGCCCAGCAGATTTCATGCTTCAAACTAAAACTGGTGAAGAAAGATCTGCCCAATTACAATCTGCAGCCCCATTTTTCTCTTCAGAGGGGCGCTTTATGCCTTGGTTCTCTTCGATTCCGGTACATGGGAGGTTAGATACTCCTGGACCTGGTTACTACTGCTTAGAAAAACCGAAATGTTATCCGGCTTATAAACATGGGCCTTTATATCGAGTCAAACGTTTTCCAAACATTTCTCATAAAGGTCCTGCACCGAATGAATATGAATTTTGTAATGGCATTGAAACAATTTTGGCGACTCATAACAACAAATTAAGGAATAATATTGAAAATCAGCATAAATTTAAATGGGTGGCGAAAAAACCTAAGGAAGGTATGAGTTATAAAGAACGAGAGAAACTTATGCTTCAGAAATGTATAGCATTATTGGACACAGATGAAAAAACAGTTGAGAAACCACCTGAGAAGGCCGTAATAGTGGAACCAAAACCAAAGTTGTTGAGATATTTTCTGTATACCCATTCTTTACCAACTTTAATTTGAAATAATAATTTTCAGAACCTTAATAATATGTAACTAAATTCTTTACTGCTTATTTTTTTCAAGATTTACCCCACTTTTTTTTTTTTTTTTTGTGGGTGGAAAATCATCAAATGAACCCCCCCGCTCTAGGGCAAAGCGAAGGGGAGTTTCAGACTTCTACTGACTAAAAACCGAACCCATGTTCCTTCTTTGCCCTTGCGCCGACACAGTAGTACGTAATTGCATTGTACAAGCACTTCTGAGTATTTTAAAAATGTATATCAATTTTCGTATACGGGCACTTAGTTTTCTTGCTTGTTCTTTAAAGTTTAGATACTGATCAACAATAATACCGAGATATTTAGTGGAGGCCGTATTATTAATACCGGTACAGTCACATGTTAGTACGTTCTGACATTTATGTACTTTTAAATCTATGGTGTTTGATGGAGGCTGAGTTTTAATTGATGTGCTGAAGGAGATGTACATGGTTTTTTGTGGATTCAAGGTTAGCAAATTGTTATCCAGCCATGTTGCCACTGAGCGTATTCCTTGATTTGCTATGCTATTTATATCCACCCATGTTTTTGCTCTAAATAATAAAACCGTGTCATCAGCAAATGTCACAATTTGGCCCTTGTTCATAGAAAGTTCACACAGGTCATTGATATAGACCAAAAAGAGTGTTGGGCCTAGCACGCTCCCCTGTGGTACTCCGTAAACCATATCGACCTCTTGGCTACACTCGTCCTTGATCTTTACACTCTGTTTGCGGTGACTTAAGTAATCCCTAAATAAATCCAGCGGTATACCTCGAATGCCCATGTATTCGAGCTTAGCAAGGAGAATAGGAACGGAGACCGTGTCGAAAGCCTTGGCGAGATCTAAAAATATACCCAAAACTCTATCTCCACCATCCAAGCCATCAACAATAAAGGAAGTTAACTTATGCAGGGCATCACTGGTAGATTTGCCTTCCCTAAATCCAAATTGATTGCACGAGAGAAATCCATTTGACTCTAAGTATTTCTTTAGTCTACAGTTAATTAATTTTTCTAAGATTTTCGACAAACTAGGCAGTAAGGAAATGGGTCTATAATTGGACACGTTATTTCTGTCCCCAGTCTTAAAAATTGGGACAGTGACAGACTTTTTGAGAGCCAGTGGAAAGGTTCCTGTGGTAAAACAGGTGTTACAAATAATAGTAACTGGCTTTATTATGACGTTCACCGCTTTCTTTAAAAATTGTGTTGTTATACCATCCCACCCAGACGAGCCAGTATTTTTAAGGTTGGAGATAATGCGTTTAACTTCGATTTCATCTGTTGGGAAGAGCATAAACGAATGCAGTGGTTGCTTATTTAGTTTAAATTTTTTGCTAAGGTCCTCTTCATTTGTTTTAGTTCTATATAGTATATCATTGGCCAAATCGGCTCCAACTGCAGCAAAATAGTTATTTATTTGATTCAGTGAGCTCTGACTGTCTTGCTCTTTGCATAAAAGGTCTACCGCTGACATATCTGTTTTGTCCAAATTGCACATATCTTTTATCAATCCCCACTTTTTTTTAATGTTATTTTCACTATTTTCTAATTCTGTTTTAAAATGACTATTTCTTAAATTCTTCAATAAATTATTACAAGTGTTGCGATAACGTTTATATGTAATTTTTAACACTTCATTAGCTGGATTCAATCTAAGTTGTTGGTGAAGTTTATCACGGTTTCTCATACAGCGACACAAACCTGGTGTTATCCAGGGTTTGATATTTGTTTTACGTGTGGATAATTTATAGGTATGAGTATGTCGTTTTAAGGTGTCTTTTAAGACGTTAAGGAATTGGTTAGTCATTTCGTTTGAATCCAGCAGAGATAGCATGTCTTCCCAATCAAGCTGCTCCAAATCTGCAACAGCAGCATCATAGTCGCATTTTGTGAACAATCTTATAAGAGGTTTTTTCATAACCGTTCCCTTGCGAGGTATTGTAGTCATTACACAATTATGGTCTGTCAATGTACTGTTACAAACTATAGTTGTTGTTTTGTATTTTGTTTTGATAAAACAGTGATCGAGACAGTTTGCCTCTCTAGTAGGATAGGTATGTGATGCTAAGAGACCGTGTGATGCCAATAAGTTAACATAATCTAAAGGTTGCCCATGCAGGTTGTCATCATTGATATTTATATTAATGTCCCCCATCAACACAATACTTTTATATTGTTTTAGTCCTGTCAACACTTTATCCAAAGATTCCAGAAATGAATTTAAATTCTTAAAAGAAGGTGATCTATAAATCGCAACTACAGCTAAATCGGTGTCGTTAGTGATAATTAAACAATTTGCTTCCAGACAGTAATCTGGTTCCGTTATAGAGCAGTTTATACCGTTTTTAACATAGATGACGATGCCGCTATTTTTATTAAGATATTTTTTGGTAGAATAAGAGATATAATTATCGATCGTTGGTATGATGGTAGTATCAGAAAGCCAGCATTCTGTCAATATAATTAGATCATAGGCAATGTCGAGACGCTTAAGAAGAACTAAAAGTTCATTACCATTCTTATGCAAGCTTCTAATATTCTGCGTTAATATAGTAACGTCTTGATGAGTCATATGAAGTGCTGATTTACAGTGTTCCGGAAATTCGGCGACCAATGCGTTGCCGACATTGATTCGTTCATCAATGTCCGAGGAAATTACTTGCAAGTCAACCATAGTCTTTACTGCATGTTGTTGGTATTAAGCTATTGACAACGAAATGACTCGCCAAACTTATCGGAACACAGAGTTTTGTTGGGTGTTTGAGATATTTGATAATGTGTAGGTGGTTTATAAGTAATATATAGTTTTTGTACTTGTGTATTGTGTGTATGGCTGGCAGGGTTAAATAGTAGTTTTTTTTTGCTGAAGACATGGATTTTGAAAACATGCATAAACTAAGAGAAAGTAAAATATAAAAAAGTATTGTAAAAATATTAAAAAATAGTCACTTGCTTAGATCGTGAGTGGAGGTTTTAGGATCAGAGTCGACTCTATGATCTTCAATTTGTTCCAATGTTTTGATGTGTATTCTAGGCAATCCATCATCTTTCTTTATAAAAACTTTTCCATAGGAGATCCAACAATACTTGAACCAATTCTTCTTCTGAGCTTGCTTAGCATGATACAAGAGATGTCGTGTGGTGGGAGTTAGCGATTCTGACATATAAATTGGTTTTTTCTCACCCGGCAAGTTGATCAGGTTGGTGTTGAATTTGTCATCTTTGTGGTTGTTGTTGTAAGTACGAAGAGCCTGTATCACATTCGTCCGGAACTGCGTCATCTTGTATTCAACCACAATCACTTTATTTTTATTTGATCGTTTCCCATATATTTGGCAGACTTGTTCCCTTGAAATTGATACATCAAGTTTTTTATGTATATCACTAACTATCAAGTTGAGGTCTTCATTTTCAGTAAACGGTATATTTGTAATTTCCAATGAAGTTTCAAGTTGTTTTCTCAGAACATCTTCCATTTTATTTTCCAGTATGACGATTTTATTCCTTGCTTCATTATTTACCAGTACCATACATTCATACTTGCCCTTTAGCTCGTTATACAGTAGTGTTGTGTTTTCAAGTGTATTTTTCAAATAAGAGTTTTGTTTTATGATTTCCTGATTCTGCTGCTTTAGGTCTTTGATCATGTCGGACAATGAAGATAACTTATCGTTTTGGGATTTCTTCAATTCACTCAACATTGTAACGATATCAGATCGCAAGGCATTAAGCTCTTCTGCGTCAGTACGTTCCTTTCTTTTTCTTGAAGATAAACAATTTTCGCGGTCTTGGTCTGAATAACTTGCTAGTTCCGGTTGAGACGAAGACAATGTTATATTCTGTTGGGGTGTACGAGACATCTTGGTATTTTGCATATACTACACGTCGTTCTTGTCTTGTCCACACGACTGGTACGTGATGTGTGGCGTCGAATAGCGAATTTTCAACTTAATTGACTTGACGCTAAGGTAGAATTTACTTTGTTTTGTTTTCTCGGAATATTTAATGTGAGTAATGTACAGCACGGCTAGTCACTATGAGCGCGAACGACGGAATGAGAGATGAGATGATGAGATGCAATACTTATTAAAATAGAGAAAATTAACCACAAAAAACAGAAAGAGACTATGCTTCCTTCATTATAGGAGTGCCGGAAAGCAAGTACGCAGTATTGTGTCAACCAGAAAGTTGGCCAGTAAACATTTCGGAGGCAAACTTTCAACTTGCTGAGAATCACAAGACCTTGTGGATGCATCCTAGATCTAAGCAATGTCATCTTTTAGACTACGTTATGTTCACCAAAAAAAATCTGCGTGACGTTCTTGTGACCACAGCAATGCGTGGAGCTATTGGATGGACTGATCATCGTCTTATTCGATCAAAGATGTACAGTACCTGTACCTAATAGCACCACGACGAGCTTCCAATAAAATTCCAACTAGAGTTGCCTTCTCATCTTTAATAAATCACAGTTGGGTAAAGCGTTGTATTTATTTGCTTAGTTGAATCCGCTTCCACCAGTGATATGCCATGTGCACCAATGAATATGATTGGTAGACATACACAGACATGAGCTTAACTCGTCGGATCGTCACAACAGAAGCTGAGGTGAGATGAAGGTGAGGTTTTTAGCTCTGCCCAAGAGCGCCCGGGTCATTTGATGATTTTCCACCCACCAAAAAAAAAAAAAAGGTGTCAAATTCGCCAACTGAAAGACAAGTACATTATTAAGTATTCAATTTACTTTATTTTTATCAAGTGCATACCTAACATTTTTTTTTTTGTAACTAATATAGAGATGTGCTTTCACAAGTTAGTAATTTCATGGTCTTTGATATATGGCCCTTCATGCTCACAATCTATTTTTAGCGCTAAACTTAAACTTGACAGTTGGTAGACATTTAATAAACGAAAATGTTTTATTAATTAGTTCTATGTTTTTCTCAGAATCTGATTATTACTGGACCTATTCTTAATTTTATTGTACTATGTTTGTTACACATTTATTTTAGATAGTGTTTATTTATAGACCACGTTACAGTGGTAGTATTACCCACAGAGCCATATTATAAATTATGGCGTACAATTTAGCTGCTCGATTTCCACCAGAACCAAAATATTTTACCTTGCTTGATCCTGGGTCTTATAATCCAAAAATTTTCGTCAAAACAAAAAAAAATGCATTTCCTTTTCTCTCAAAATTACCTCGTAAAACGCAAGACTGTGCTACCTTATGGACTCAAGCCGTTTACGATCAGAGTTTGCCTAGTAATCTCAAAAATTGTGCATCAATGCTTTCCAAAAAGCCGAGATTCCCGTATGAAGCGTTTAGTGCAGAAGATTTGGAAGAAATGTTGTGCAGATGTGGGATTTCATCTCCATGTGAATGTCCCACTGGAGAAGAAATAGAACCGGATTTTGTTTGTCAAAGTAAAGTTAAAAGAAGACTTTTTAAAGGCCCCACGCCTCGATCTGGTTTCGATGAAGGTTTATCAACTCCGTCAAGAAATGATCGTGGTTTTGATATATCTGACAATGGTCAATATCGAATGAGGGAGGAGATTAAAGAAGCGTGCCCACCGTTCTATAATACTGAAGTGATAGAGAGTACAGCTTTTTATCGCGGATGTAAATGGAGTAATAGAACTGCGAAAGATCAAAAACATGTTGAAGCAAGACCGGGTCCTGCAGACTATTATCTAGAAAGGGAACCTACTAGAGAAGAAATTTGTGCAGAAAAAGTTCGAGCGTTGAAACGAAAAACTACAAGGCAACTGCGTTTTATTGAAATGGTCCAACAAAGAAATATATTAGAAAATCTTCCGTGCCCTGCAACATATAGGCCTATGTCACCCAGAGGCACATATCTTAAATTTTTAGGACCAAAAGCTAAAAGGTTTCCAAATCCTAAATCAAATTATGATATCAGTCCGGGTCCAGCAGATCATTGGTTGCGAAGAGATTTTGATGCCATAAAACCGCCTGATGTATTATGTCATGCTAATCTTCCGGAACCAGCATGTTTCGGTATGAAAGCACAGCGATTTAGAACTCAACGAGAAGAGGGACCATGTCCAGCTACTTATCATGTCAATACTGGAGTATGTAATTTTGTTGACTGCCGAAATGCGCCTTTTGGAACTTCTGCTAAAAGGTTTAAACAAAAAAATATCAATGAAAGCGACGATGATGAAATAGTAGAACCAGAGAACGTCGCTAAGCCATGTATTTTACCAACGTGGGAATTCAAATCTAAAACTATTCGAATGAAACCGTTAGTTACAACACATGATGAGCCAAGCCCAGCAGATTTCATGCTTCAAACTAAAACTGGTGAAGAAAGATCTGCCCAATTACAATCTGCAGCCCCATTTTTCTCTTCAGAGGGGCGCTTTATGCCTTGGTTCTCTTCGATTCCGGTACATGGGAGGTTAGATACTCCTGGACCTGGTTACTACTGCTTAGAAAAACCGAAATGTTATCCGGCTTATAAACATGGGCCTTTATATCGAGTCAAACGTTTTCCAAACATTTCTCATAAAGGTCCTGCACCGAATGAATATGAATTTTGTAATGGCATTGAAACAATTTTGGCGACTCATAACAACAAATTAAGGAATAATATTGAAAATCAGCATAAATTTAAATGGGTGGCGAAAAAACCTAAGGAAGGTATGAGTTATAAAGAACGAGAGAAACTTATGCTTCAGAAATGTATAGCATTATTGGACACAGATGAAAAAACAGTTGAGAAACCACCTGAGAAGGCCGTAATAGTGGAACCAAAACCAAAGTTGTTGAGATATTTTCTGTATACCCATTCTTTACCAACTTTAATTTGAAATAATAATTTTCAGAACCTTAATAATATGTAACTAAATTCTTTACTGCTTATTTTTTTCAAGATTTACCCCACTTTTTTTTTTTTTTTTTGTGGGTGGAAAATCATCAAATGAACCCCCCCGCTCTAGGGCAAAGCGAAGGGGAGTTTCAGACTTCTACTGACTAAAAACCGAACCCATGTTCCTTCTTTGCCCTTGCGCCGAGGCCACGTCATTTAGTACAAAAATCCGTGGCCCCGACGGGCGTCGGCCCTTGCGGGCCCCTCCTTGCTGACATCTCTTTGAGGCGCGCGTGGAACACGAACGCCCCGCCGACACGGTCTGTTGCCGTCATGACGACGGCCGGACGGCGAGCTAGCCCATTACTCACCGTCCACAGGCCCGCGTCTACGGTGGCCGGAAGCCATCACGTGGCCCCCGACGCCCGGAGCACCTTCCGCGCCTTCCGCGGCGGCTGGGACGTTGAGAGGTTCTCTCCCTCTCTTGTTCCGCCACCTCCTTCGCTAGCGAACCGTGCTGCTACGCACCCCTGACCCTTCCTGACCATCTCAAGGGCCGGGGTGCCGGCGGCGGCCGACGCAATGATGGCCACCGTGCCGCTTAGGTCCTCCACCCAGTCTGGCCTGGGCGGGACAAAATACGGCTCGGAGATCACGGCAGATTTACCCCCCTTACCTTATTTTCGCCTTCGATACCTTGAATAATAATTACTGTCTTTTGCTTCTTAAAATTTTCGAGTTGTTGTAATTGATAAGAATCAGAAGTGAAATACATGAACAAAATAAACAATGTATCGTTTAGATTACACTTTTACAAAAATATCACGACAAACATTTTAAACAATAATCAAATAGAAATAGCACTAGCAAAATGGAATAATCAGTACACGAGCAAAAACATAAACCAAAAATAGCGAAGCACACGATAATGGTCGGGTAGCAAGTCCTTTCCGAGCGCCGTCCAAGCAATAAGTGACCGTTGCAACGCCGCTCGCCTCGTTTTATGAACTTCTGTCGGTTGCCGCACGACGACCGTACGCTAACCGGACGGCTACTGGCCGATGGCGTGACTTTAGAGCCAACAATATATTTATATATTTTTTAAACCAATCGAGCCCAGGAAATGATCGTATCAATATAATATAATAGCAGTGTCAGCCAGCAACGTTCATTATCTCCTTAGAAGAAGAATTATTACATCAATATTCTGGGTATAAATATTGATGGGTGGAGAGGGAGAGGAAGGCCAAAGAAAAGATGGATGAATTGTGTGAGCCTGTGTGGAATGAAATGAATGAGAATGGAGTAAATGCCACCTTGACGTCTAATAGGGAAGAATGGAAGAAGAAAACGTGTTGCGCCGACCCCAAATATAATGGGATGAGGGCAGGAAGATGATGATGATTCTGGTCTGCACCGAACAGACATTGTGTTTCGGACAGATCTTATCAGAAAGCAGAGAGTATGCAGCAGACAAGTTGATTGCTGGCTAATTCATTCATTCATTGAATGGCGTAGGTTTCTCCAATTAGTAGACTATGGCTGTCGTAAAGCGAATCTGTCCGTACTGGCGCCACTCCAGCGGGTTGCACGGGATGCTGTCGCACATGTCCACCTGCGTCATCGAGAACATCGGCTGGCGACCGAAACTGCTGCGTAACTTATTGTATTACGGCTTGGCCACGGGGATTGGTGCGGTGCGAACGATGATGCGGGGGCGAGCATTGAGGTATAATCTACAGATCTACTTCGTAGTACTTACATACCTCAACGGGGGCGAGACGACCATTCGCGCGGCATCGTTTGCAGGCCACGGCGCGCGGCGCGCGGCGTGGCGCGCGGCGGGCACTGCGGGCCATTACGTTCGCCGCCGCGACCAGTAAGGAAGTCCGAGAGCGAAATGGCTTTATCCTCTATCAAAGTTATTTCGATATTGCTTAGAAAGTAATAGTTTTTTGGTTCAAGGCATACTATTATATTTGGAAGAGATTGTGGAGTAGGAGTACATGATTTGAATAGGAATCGAGGTATAGATGGAGAATTCCACAAGAAGTACGAGAAATACAGAATGTATCTTTTCTATCATAATTATCAATGTAAATGTATGCAGATTTTTTTTCGAGTATTCTAGAATGAGTGTTGAAACCTTCGATTATATTATATTCAACCAGAATTGGAGAAAAAGTAAATACAGATTTTTTTGAATTATAAATTCTCAGAAAAAATAATCTATACAAAATCTATACACATTTTTTGTAGGTATAATTATTTCTAATTTATTTATTATTTAATTCTAAGTGCCGCCTTGCTAGTATTTCAGCAGTCTCGGTGTTCATTATTCACGGCGAAAACAACTAAACTTTTGATCACTACCCTAGTCGTCGCGACTACCGCTCCACGCCGTGGCTCGCGCCGTACTAATACTACTGATAGTATAGTACTGATTCATGTATTTGTACCACTCACCGGCCGCACCGCCAGTCGCCCGAGCCGTTCGCTTGTACATTTCACCGTTCGCCACTCCGCTTGGCTTGATAAGTACATTTCTATGCGTTTTTTTCAGTCGTTAGACGCCTCGCCGTTCGCACCGCGCGAATATTCATGGAGAATGTCCCGTGGCCAGGCCGATCCTTACAACAGAAGAGATCCTGTCATAAAACGAAGAAGGGGGTGAAAAGACATTATAGAGGCGGAAAAAATCCATAAAAGTATTATGCATATTACTTTATGTTCAAAATAGCCGCCTCGCATTAAACCTGTATTATTCTTAGCTGGTATTAATACAAAATAGTTTATTTGAATTTTCTATAGCGTCTCATTTTTGAGAACCCGTGATTTCTAATTGCTTTTATAGTACCTATTAGGTCCATAACTCCATCCTAAGGTCCATGCACAGTGGCAACTTGAATGACATTGACAGCAATTTGACACCAGTGAGTGATGACTGATCATCAACTGATGACCAGTGCAGAGCAAAGACTACAATATTTAAAGGGAGAGTGCAGAGTTGCAGACTCGCTAGTGGTCGTCGGTGTCTGAATTTTATGCCTTGTGTTTTGTTTTGACCCTTTTTTTTTCTTATAATTTTTATAATAAAAATATCCTTTAGAGTTTCTTACTGTTAAATATATTAATATACATGATAATTCTTATAAAATGTCACGATTAGGTGCTCTACATTTGACTCAACATACCGGCCCAAAACTTACAGGAACGGTTATATTTTTCCACGGATCGGGTACGAATAATACATTTCACTAGTAACCTTAGCATGAAAATAAATTATGCTTATAAATACATTCATGGACAAAATGCATTCAAAACTGTTGTTATTACATGCATTCAACAATAAAAACTTAATTTCTGATAATTATTAATTAAAATGAATCAATTAAACTATCACTGTTGAACTAAACAAAACTTTTGCCCCTAAGACGACCCATTGACCCTTAGCTTCTTTGAAGACAGAAACAAACTTTTATTTCTGAGATACAGTGAAACTTGGTTAAGTGGGACCTGGATAAGTAAGAAACCTCCTTAACTGGAACTCATACTGAGGTCCCAACATTTAACACAGTATATCTGAGACACTGGCTAAGTGGAATACCTCTATTACTGAGACAAATTTGCAGGTCCCTTCCAGGTTTGGCTGTATAAAGTTAAAATAAAATAAAGGAAATTAAATATTGTTGAATGAAACCTTAGATTTTTTTTCTTATAAATATTTGATATACTCAGTACTTGGTGTTACGTTCTCTTGCTATCAACACTGCCTGCATCCATCTGGGCATACTTTTTATTCAATCATAAATAAAACTTTGTAACATTCCACTTGCACTGTTAAGGTTCCCTAAGGGACTGGATTATCCAAAACATTCTCTATAGGTTTAAAAGCTAGGAAGTGGGCCTAGTTAGTAGTAGTTGCTAGAGTGACTGCTTAACATGAGGGCCTGGGTTCAATTCACGTCTGGCCTGTTGGTCTAGTGGTTAGTGACCCTAACTGCTATGCCGGAGGTCGTGGGTTCGATTCCCACCCAGGACAAATGTTTGTGTGATGAGCACGATCATTTGTTCTGTGTCTGGGTGTAATTTATCTTATGTATGTATTTAGAAATATATAAGTATGTTTATCAGTTGTCTAGTACCCATAACACAAGCTCTGCTTAGCTTGGGACTAGATGGCGTTGTGTGATAGTTGTGGAATATTAATTAAAAAAAAAAAAAAAAAAAAAAAAAAAATTCCTGGGTTGGGCCAAATGTTATTCGGTTTTTCCATCTGGAATTTCTCGGCAAGTCTGGATCTGACGTGCCCTCTATTACATGGGACCTAACAAACCATGAACTGGCAAAATATTGGTGTACTAATAAGGTACTTCTCTGCCTAAGATTTCAGGGATGATACAGGTGTGATGTTATATTATGTATGCAGCAAAAGGCAGAATGGATGCCTTTTGCTGCACAATGTCAATTACATACATCGTCGTCTGTATATTCTACTTTTCTCCAAGCATCATCATATCAGTTATGAAACAAGCAAGCAAAATTGAACAGAGGTACTCTGACCTTTGGTAAGATAGGGTTCTCTGGCAGGCAAGTAAGCCCCTATTTCAGCTGCATTATGTCTTCATCTGGTTTTGGTTCTAACTGTCACTTGATGAAGTTCTTGGAGCTAAGATTTCTTAGCACTCTGCACTCAATAAATTTTTCCTCTTTCTCTTTGTTGTGACTTTGTTAAGACTTTGCGCTTTATGCGTTGTTAAACTCTGTTTGCCAATATTGTTTCACATTGAGAAAAAGGAAAGACTTGAAAACAAGCAATGTTTTGTTAATGAAGGGATAGTAAAACTTTGGTTTGGAGAATAAAAGCAAGATCTGCCCTGACAAAACTTAGCGTTCTTGATATGAGGTTACAACCTCTTTTCTTATTTATTTTAATATAAAACAAAAGTATTGTATTTTTAGACGATAAAAATAATAGTAAGTAGTATGAAACAGCACATATTTCTGTTTTCAGGATCTTCAGGTGCTGATATGAAAGAATGGGTAAGGTTAATGGGGTCAAATTTCTCATTTCCTCATATCAAAGTGATGTACCCAACTGCGCCGCTGCAGCCTTACACTCCAGCCGGTGGGCAAATGAGTCAAGTCTGGTTTGACAGAGCTGATATCAGTAATAAAGTGCCTGAAGTATTGGACTCCCTTGCAAATATAGAAGTGGAGGTAAAGAATCTCATTAAAAAAGAAAATGATTCAGGGATACCTACTAATAGGATAATAGTCGGTAAGTACTCACAAAGTCTAATTTATCATCCAATTGATTCTATTACAGAATATAGATATTGGGGCATGCTATCTGCAATCTGTTTCTGGACCAACAATACCTATGATAACTTATTTAACATACAATGGATTAGTAAACATGGCAAATAATATACTGATTTGATTCAGTGTTAATCATAGTTTTAGTTAGTTAGTGATCATGTCGGTTTAAAAACGTATAAATTCTCACACTTTTCGGGTTAAATTACTGTGTCAATATTTGATCTTTGACAACAATTAGATAAGTTACAGTTATAAAATTTCAAGGTGAATGAAACTGCTGATAACTGCTTTTGATATTCAGACACTCACTTGTATTATAATGTACATAATATGTAATATGCCAGCACATCAAACTACTCGAAACTGTACCTAATCAATCTTGAACCTAATCCTATAATAGACTACTGGCCCGTGTTGAAAAAATTATAGGTCATGTGAACCACCAGGTGACCTATCTAGAACGATATAAGAGCATAAAATAATAAGATTCAGCACTATGCCGTCACTTGTAAGCTGTCCAACCGAGTGCAGGTGAGAATTCAAAAGTACAGGTAGAGTGGGTACATTTTGGTCATATATTTTTGTACGGCATTCTTACCATCGATAGATCCATGAAAAATAATAAGAAAACGCGTAGTGCCGTAAAAAAATGGTGCGCCACAAAGTCGGATTTTTATTTTATTTTCCGACAATTTCCAGGGTAAATTTGGTCATTTTCAAAATCAAAATCAAAATTCATTTATTCAAACTAGGCTGATAATCAGCACTTTTCGAAGGTCAAAATTTACTTTACCTACTTTACTACAGTGAAACTTGGTTAACTGGGACTTGGATAAGTGAGAAACCTCTTTAACTGGAACTCATACTGGGGTCCCATGAGACAGATTTGAATATCTGAGACACATTTAACCAGGTTTCACTGTATTTACATTTTTATAAGACAGTCCCCCAAAACGCCCACCCATCGACACTTCCTAGTGTTTAGCTGGAAAGAAGAAGTGGCGGAACAAACTCCCCAGCACACATCTGTCTGTTAGGTTGGTTAGAAGAACCAGACTCGATACAATAGCAAGGTGTCAGTTACATTTAAGATTTACTACAGACACAATCAGTAATAAACAAAAGTATATAACAATAAACAATGTAAAAATAAAATAATAAATACATAACATAACAGTAAACTAAGTTTGGAGAAAGAACACAAATAACAAACATTGTCTTGTGTTCAACTCAGCGACCAACTATTCTTATCATCTAAGTAGTCGTTAATAGAATAGTAAGCTTTTAAACAAAGATTAGATTTAACTTTGGCTTTAAACTCATTAAATGGCAAGTCTAGAAAAGAAGATGGCAGTTTATTATAAAATGTAATCCCGAGCCCTACGAATGAATTGTGAACTTTGTGAAGCCGGTGAAAAGGAGTGCGTAGTTTATGCTTATTTCTAGTGTTAAAGTTATGGATATCACTGTTTTTAGTGTACAGGTGGATATTTTGTCTAATATATAAAATGTTGGCAAAGATGTACTGAGAAGCAACCGTGAGAATACCAATCTCCTTAAAAAAATCTCTAAGGGAAACTCGGGCACCCAGCTGATAAATTGCACGAATCGCTCGCTTCTGCAGGACAAATATATTTTGAATATCAGCAGCTTTGCCCCACAGCAGAATACCGTAGGACATAACGCTGTGAAAATAACTAAAGTAGACTAACCGTGCTGTATCAACGTCAGTGAATTGTCTTACTTTTCTGACGGCGTATGCGGCTGAACTTAGCCTTCCCGCTAGGCTTGATATGTGTAAACCCCATTGTAATTTTGAATCTACTGTTATGCCCAGAAATACAGCAGAGTCGGCAGTTTCCAGCTCCTGATTGGCGAGGATAATATTGGGACCTAGATTTCTAACATTGGGTAAAGCGAACTTAATTATTTTAGTTTTCTTGGCATTAAGAACAAGGTTGTTTGTTGTGAACCAATCCGTGACCATTGATAGCGCGCTGTTTACGTCGTCAAAATCGTGTCTATTCCTTATTTGATTTTGTACGGCATCAGTTTCATACTATTTCAATACTGCTTCTAATCCATTATTCCGCAACGCCGTACAAAAATCATGCGACAAGGGGAAATAATCGAGGGTTGCAACCCCCTCTCTTTCCGTGGTCCAGGGGGTGATATTTTGACACAACATAAAATTAATTTATTTTGAAAATATTTTATGCATAGATAATATTTTTTCATATGCCGTACATTTTCGTTGGTCCAAAAAACAAAACAATTTTTTTTTCTAAAACGTGATTGTTTTATTTATTCACATCATTAGAATGAAACAAATCAATTATATATATGTATAAATAATGTTTGAAGTATATATTAAACCAAAAAGTATACAAAACTGTTGATACTGGGATTGACAGTTTCAATTCTTGGATTTAATAGTGATTTTATCATTATTATCAATTGTTCTCTTCAAAAATATGTTAATGCCGTACTGTATCAGATGGCCTATATCAGTACCCTAGGCCTGTATCAGTACCCTTAAAATGGTAGCGTCATTTTCATCAGCGTAAAAGATATGGTCTGCATTAAAATGTACGGCATAATTTTTTCCTAATTTATTTATGTTAATACTATTTAAAACAAGGGATAAAATTTAGAAAACTGCTATATTTCATTAATCTATGATATTTAAACTTTTGCAATAATTTGAAAAATTTCAGTTATTGTATTTCTCTATAACTTTTTTTAGAACAGTTTCTTTTGAACGGCAATACTATATAACAATTGTATTTTACAATATCATGTTAAAAAAAAAGTTCCCGTACAGGATCAAATGACTTTACAGCTTTAAAAATCAAGGATACGATGAAATTAAGATAATTATTGAAATACATATAAAATGAACAATAATTTTTTGACGGCATTATTTTTAATAGTACTTTTGAGTGCTAGATAATGTTTTGGAACCGAAGCTGTACTTTTTCAAATCACCCCCTGGACCACGGAAAGAGAGGGGGTTTCAACCCTCGATTATTTCCCCTTGTCGCATGATTTTTGTACGGCGTTGCGGAATAATGGATTAGAAGCAGTATTGAAATAGTATGAAACTGATGCCGTACAAAATCAAATGACCAAATTTACCCTGGAAATTGTCGGAAAATAAAATAAAAATTCCGACTTTGTGGCGCACCATTTTTTTACGGCACTACGCGTTTTCTTATTATTTTTCATGGATCTATCCATGGTAAGAATGCCGTACAAAAATATATGACCAAAATGTACCCACTCTACCTGTACTTTTGAATTCTCACCTGCACTCGGTTGGACAGCTTACAAGTGACGGCATAGTGCTGAATCTTATTATTTTATGCTCATAAATCGTTCTAGATAGGTCACCTGGTGGTTCACATGACCCATAATTTTTTCAACACGGGCCAGTAGTCTATAACAATAAAGTTGAAAATCTATTGAAAGATAATAATTGACATAATTATTCTAGTAGCTGATGTGCTGCCGTCAAAGTAAAAGTGATATTAGTTATAATTTTATTTTATTTCAACCTTAGTATTTTGTAACCGTTATGATGCTATTATGAATTTGTGTTGCAGGTGGCTTCTCCATGGGTGGTGCCTTGGCATTCCATACTGCATATAGATTTGAAAGGAATATAGCTGCAACGTTTGCGTTCAGTTCATTCTTAAATCACAATTCAGCTGTTTATAGTGAGCTGAAACAGTCGGCTGGAGTGCGGTGTAAGTATTCCGTTCATTTAGGCGCTTTGTACATGGAGCAACTATTGCAGCAACTGGCAACTAGCTGTTTCCCCATATATTTCAATTGGACTACGCACACAAACGAGTTGCAATGTGTGCGTAGTCCAATTGAAATATATGGAAACAGCTAGTTGCCAGTTGCTGCAATAGTTGCTCCATGTGCAAAGCGCCTTACATGGCGATATGAACCTTTATGACTTGATTTTGTTTGAAAAGGTACATTTTTAAGCTTCTTAGAGTTACTAGGAATCTACCTAATTTACCTATTTTTTTTTTGGTTTTGAGAAATCATCAAATGTCTCCTCCCACTTTGGGCAGAGCAGAAGGGAGTGTCAGACTTCTACTGACTAAAAACCACCCATGTTCCTTCTTAGCCCTTTGTGTCGAGGCCGCGGTATCTCATTCTAACAACCTTTACCTAAGGTTGTTTTTGACCAACCATTTAAATATTTAATTTGCCCTTTCATGCGTTTGTGCATATTGTATATACTTTTACATGTACTTACTAGTAGGTATGGTGTGGAATGTACAACTACTGTACTGAAAACTTAATTCTATAATTTGTCATAAACCAAGATGTAATATCAAAGTTGTACGGTTTCACGGTAAGTACCTGTTTAGGTTGGAAAGCAGGCGCAATCACTATTATTCGAGAAATAATAAACCGAGCCACAGTTTTTTAATTGGCCACGTGATCGAACTTCTAATTTTATAACTAAGCCACGGGAAAATGATATAGCCTCTAATATACTAATTCACCTCTTTTAAAACACCCACTAAATATTCTACAGAAAGCGTCAAGTGAAGATCAACAATTATATTAACTTGTCCTTGTTATTTATACATAGGCATCTAATTTACTAACTCAGCCACGGAATTTATATCTCAGCACCATTTTACATTTGACAGCCATTCGATACTCTGAACTTCTATATTTAAGCCTTTCGATGACACGACAGTAGTTTCTACGTACTATTAGTGGCTATAATATAATATTTGATGACAATTTTAGTTAAATTTTGATGCTCAGTTAATGTGGCATGAGTTACAATTTAAACGTACTGAGTTAATAAATTAGAAGCTAATTATTAGAATATTTTTTTGATGCCATATATTAATATTTTAGATGTTTACTGTTTGAATCCATGTTACAAATTTAGATGCTAAAAAATAACCACGATGCTGAGTTTTATTTAGAGTGGCTTCAGAAAAGATAACTTGTGGCCAAGATAGTATTATTTAGATGCTCGTTAATTGTGGCTGACTTAGTAATTTAGAAGGCAATGTAGATTTTTAGATGCAAATAATGCTATTAAAAAGAAGCCGGTTTAATTAGCACCCTTAAAATTCATCAGAAATTATCCAACTCTTAGACAAGTCGGAAAATAATGAGGACTAGATTATTAGAAGTTAATAAAATCATTATAACAATTTTCTCTTCAACATGCTATTTTAACATTGTCTGGAGTCTGGACCACAGTGAAATACTTAATTCATACGAAAAAAAAAACAGCTTCATTTAAAATTATAAAAATAATTTTCAAACAAAACAAGATACAGGATTATTACCTTTTTGGGGATTCACCAAAGTTATACGGGACAACAATGAAATAAAATTGTGACAAACAAAAAAAAAGTCGAAATCCATTCATTCGGCAGAGAAATCGTTGAACATACATAAAAAAAATACGCACAGTCGGACTAAGAACGTCCTCATTTTTTTTAAGTCGTTTAAAAAGAAGTTATGACTCATCTCTACTCGTCGAGTAACCCTGTTTTTTTGTAAATCATTCCAGTGCCACCGTTACTTCAGCTTCATGGTGACAAAGATGACCTGGTGGACTTCGAATGGGGCAAGGAATCATATAATACGTTAAAGGAGCTTGGTGTCCAAGGAGAGTTCTACGCCTTGGAGAGACTGGGGCACTCGATAAACAAAAAAGGCACAAAACTGATCAAGGAATGGATAGAGAAGCATTTGCCAGAAATATAAAGTGTTTCTTTTGCCGTAGGTAGGTACCTTATTTTATTTTTTTTAAATAAAGTCATCAAATAACCTCTCCCGCTCTTGGGCAGAGCGAAAGGGAGTGTCAGACTTCTACGGACTAAAAACCACCCATGTTCCTTAGCCCTTTATGTCAAGGCCGCGGTATCTTTGTGACCAACCCACAGCCCCGACGGGCATCGGCTCTTGCGGGCCCCGGTTGTGATATATGCCAGTAATAGATGCATATGCTTACCGTTACCTACTAGGCCTGCCATTTGTGATAACAGATACTTGTTCTGCGTAAGCCGCCCTGACTGATGGGGAATGCCTTAAGCACGGGCGTAGCCAGGTTTTAGAGTCGGGGGGGTTCAGGAAAATAAAATGACTAAAAGTGCATGCAGTGCCGTAAATAGCATTTTCTGCGCCCTGTGCGAGTTGGTGGACAAATTAATTATCTAATATTTTGGAAGAAAAATAGAACTGATGTGGGCCATACACAGGGGGCGGTCCCAGCCTACGATTTGAGGGGGGGGGGGGGGAGGGGGTCATAAAGAGCCGAACTTTTGAAAAACAAAAGTTTACTTATGCTGATCGCGCCAGGAACAGCCGAACCTTATCTTGGGCCCATGGAAGATAGGTCTCCGAACAACAGCTGTCCTAACGTGATCAATAAGACGCGATTCGCGCCTCCGAACAATATATAAATTCTAAGCTCACCTGAAGTCTTCGAGCCGGTTTATCCGTTGACCACTCGCAAGTATGAGTATATGTGTATGTGTAGTGTGTGTGTTTGTGAAGCTTACGATGGCCAGCAGACAGATACTCCAACGACGACCTGCCTTCCTCAGCCACCAACTGGCCACGACAATCACGCGTGTTCACCCCACACACTTTCCGATTTAGTCTAAACACAGAGGCCTCGGTGCTCTAATTAAGCACTGGTAACCGTAACGAGGCAAACCCGATATACTTAAATAGTCCAAATCTATAACGACGCCCGTTAGCCAGCCGCGAAATCCCTGTATGAATTTGACAAGCGCGTGCGCAGCGACCCGTACGTAAAGCGCTTCTAGCTGGAATGTTTTTAATCGTTCGTCGCCCAGCGCGAATCAATCCGAACTCAACAAATATTTATCACTATATTTTTACTAGGGGCCGTTCGACATTCACAGCGTCGCTAATCCCACTAGTTTTCACGCCGAGCCCCGCGGCGGCGTTCCGCGTACCTCTCCTCCCGCGCGTCTGTAGCCCCGCGGCGGAGAAAATAAATAAACTGAAGGTAGTTTCTAAACAATCACCCCCCCCGGACCGACCCGTTGTCGGTCCGCTCAAACTCCCGGGAGTCGGGATAAAGTTGAAACCGCCCGTCTAAGGATCGAGTCCCTCACCTGTACGTCTGCGATCCGTGGAGACCCATCCTTGCCCGTAATCAGGTTAACAATGCGCCCCCGTCGCCAACACAACGGTGATAGGTTAGCATCCTTAACCAGAACGAGGTCTCCAACGCAGGGTGGGGTCGTCCTGTCCGTCCACTTAACGCGTTGCTGTAGAATATGCAAATACTCCAGCGACCATCGCTTCCAAAAATTTTGGCTCATTTGCCGTAACATCTGATACCGCGACAACCGGTACAACTTGACATCAGTATACGGATATTCCGGCAAGGCGTTAAGTGGTTGGCCAATCAAAAAATTACCTGGGGTAATGGCCTCAAGGTCATTCGGGTCAGCGCTCAACGGGCACAAAGGTCGCGAGTTTAAGATCGCCTCAATTCTGCAAAACACCGTTGACAACTTCTCAAAGGTGAGAATCGTTGAGCCGATAACCCGATACAAGTGAGTCTTGGAAGACTTAACTACTGCCTCGAAAATTCCACCCCAGTGGGGGCATCCAGGTGGACTAAAATACCACGAAATGCCCCGACTGGCGAGGCCCGTGCCAATCTCTCGCTCATTCTGGCTCAAAACCAATAAAATTTCCTTAAGCAACGGTCGGCGCCCTTGAAGTTGGTACCACAGTCCGACCGAATCAGTGACGGCACTCCCCTTCGAGAAACAAATCCATCTAACGCCGCCAGAAAGGCCTCCGTAGAGAGATCGGCCACCGTCTCCAAATGAACGGCCTTGGTCGCCAGACACACGAAGACACACAAATATGCCTTAACCGACTTCGCGTTGCGAAGGTGCGGTGTCTTGACCATGAAAGGCCCCGCGAAATCTGTCCCTACGCCAGCAAATGGCCGAGCCTCCGTGACTCGGTCGGCCGGGAGATCTCCCATTTGTGGCTGCATTGTGGCTGCCTTGAGTCGATAACAAGGCAAGCAACGAAACACAACGCTCCGTATTACTCTGCGGGCCGATAAAATCCAGAATTCACGCTGCCAAATTCCCAGAAGTGTGTTACAGCCTGCGTGTGAATTCCTGGTGTGACGATCCCGAGCCAACAACTCTACCAAAGCTCCCTTCCTGGGGAGAATTAGAGTATGTCGCGCTGCATAGGGCAAGTCGACATTCCGTAATCGTCCTCCCACCCGGAGCATTCCGTGCTCCTCGATGAACGGGTGGAGGCGGATAAGACCTTTCTTCAATCGACCTGCACCAGTTCTCAAGACCCTAATTTCGTCCTGGAACTCATTCCCCTGAACGACTCTCACCCAAGGTGAGAGAACCCTTTACTGTTCCTCAGGTCCCATTATAGGCGACCTGTGTCGCTGCGTGACAGAACAACGACAGTCATGACTAAACGCATGATCACCCAATTATGCGCGCATGAACTCCACATACTTCCGTCGGAAGTTGGAGTCCCGTTTCATGCGCCTTTCCATTGCCACTAACCGCTTTTCTGCCAGACACCAAAGCTCCCCAGCGGAGGTCGAGTTGACAGGCCCGACAACCGTGTCATAAATCTACCCGATGGGAGGCGCACCGTGTTACATCTATAAATTGTCTCGCACTCCTCCTCAAATGGGTTATTCCTAAGAGCGGTGGGTGGCTTCCATTACCCAGAACCCTTGCAGGACGTCGGATAACCATAATATAGTGGGCTATAATCCGTTGCGTCCTGTGGTCCCTGTACTGGGCCCCAGACCGCGTACCCACCTGCGGTACGCGTGGCCACAACCCCGTTGGTTGTAGCTCCCGCTTGCCGCTCCGGAGCAGCTTTCCGAGGACGTCAGGCCCACGCAAGACGTCCACCCGTTCGGGGATCGTAAAGTGGGGATCGGCTAACTCCAATCCATTGGTCAACCCTTTTTCCGCCGGCGCCGGCGGTAACCGTATCCGAGGGAGGACCCCAAACCACTTCGTCCAAACCAATCGCCGTGGCATTCACCCGCGTGACCGATGCTGAGTCACCAATTTCAAACAGGAGAGTAGTCTGACCCCTGAGGTGAGGCACCCGATTGCCAACCATACCTACGGCGCCATCCTGTGGTGGTTCTAATGTAAGGCCCAGCTTGTCCACTAGACGGCTGGGCACACTACAACCTTGTGCCCCCGAAACCCAGAGTGCTTTCACGTGCACCTGCTGTCCATCAATACCCCAGACAGTAATTCAACCCGTCGGTAATATTACCGTTACTGGCGGGGTGGGCACTACTGATGGACTAGCCACTACGTACTAGCGGGAGCCACCTCCCTCCTCCCCTGCCGGAGGGGGAGAAAATCTTTGCCCCGTGTACGGATCCCAACCCGGGTAGTACACCCCTCGACCCATCGGTGACATGCTAATCGGTCGGAAGTTGCCCACTGGCATCCTTCCGAACGGTGGCGGGCGCGCCGTCAGCCGAGGGCGCTCTGCGAGAGGCGGGGAGAAGCGACTACTCGGGGGTGGCAACATGGCCCCCCAACGCACTCGAGTACGCCGCGTAACCCGTCTGTACTACCTCCGGGCCCCTGCCCGAGTCTCGGTGCCTATCCACCCCCCGCGGGGGAGACGGCGGTATCGGGTTGTGCTCTGGATCAGCCCTTGGCCCATCCCCCCGAGGGGGCGGCGACCGCTGATTCCTGGCCGACCCACCCCCCCTAGGGGGGGGTGACCGACCACCCGAAGCTGGCTTAGGAGAGGGGGGGTGACCTCCCGGCGAGGCTCCGTGCACCTCCCTACTCTCCGCCAGGCATAGCAGCTCGTGATGGGCTCCTCCGCAGGTCCCACAGTTGGTGGTCCTGCGGCACTCACGTACGAAGTGAGTCCCCAAGCAGCGGAAGCACAAATAGCGCTGCTTAACCACCCCTCTTCGTCTTGTCCGCGCATGCGGCGAGACCGTGCCCTTCCTTCCGACAGAAGGCGCACACTTCCGATTGGAGGGCGTGGTATTTCTTCCCCCCCCGACGGGGCTCAACCGGCTCGGGCCCGCTAGTACGTCGGGTTGACGGAGGAGGGTGCGACGTGGATGCCCCTTGGCAATCCGCCCGCCTGCACTCGCCTTCTAGAAACACCCTCAAGTCATCGTAACTCGGGAGGTGGTCCGTCGATTCACCACCATGTGACTGCTCAAAGCGCGCCACCACGTCGATCGGCAACTTCCGTAAAACCCTATTGACGATGATATATTTATGGTCCCCTAACGACAACTTAAGTCGATCTAACGTGTTCACCGCAACCGTGACCGGATTAAGGATTTTCGACCTTATTTCGTACACGTTAGACACCTTTGGGATTTCAAAAATCTTATCAATGAGGCCATCAACTATTAATCGCCGATTATCGTACCGGTCGATTAATAGGCCCCATGCCGTCTCATAACTGGCGTCCGTAATCTCCAGGTGGGTCAAGATGTCATGCGGCTCACCGTTAAGCCTACCCATTAATTGAGCCATCTTGTACGCGGGCGAGAGATCTGTACGCGAATGCACGACACTATTAAATATATCGCGGAACCGCGGCCAATCGGCATACTCGCCGCTAAACTCGGGTACATGTACTGGTGGCAACGGCGCCTGAATTCCTACGCCTGCTGGCCGACACGATTCCCTAACGTCACCCTTGCGCGATCGCTCAATGTCGGCCGCCGCCTGAATTATGCTCATGGACATTTCACCACACTGGTCCACATTGCCCCGTACCACCTGAGCATCCTTGTCCACCGACGACAGATCCGTCGATTCGAGACATGCTAAATACTCAGCGTGACACTTTAACACGGCGTCATATCGTTCGTCAACTTGCCGAGCGCGTGACAATAGCGCATCTTCACGATCTGTGCGACCTATCAAAGTAACAACCGATGAAAACCATCTCAACTCAGATTCAATTCTGGCTGCGATAGTCTTAGTTACTGACGGAGCCATAGTACCAACTTCAATACGCAATTATGCAACAATAAATAACAATAACAAAAAAAAAAAAACAATTATTGTATACGAACTAAACAATAATAATTTATTCGTTGAGTGAATAAATTTACGACGCAACTCTGCTATGCCAACTCTAGAACTTATTCCTCTATGTTTCAAATGTTGACAATCATGACACTATTTGTGATGAAGTTATTTCTGTGCGTAACCGAACGTAAATAACAAATTATTCACTCAACGAATACTCACATTCCATGTACTTATTATTCATAATGCCAAACCCAACTTGAAGTGTACACTGGTATGTAGGTCAATGTTCTTCTACCTACAAGTTGAATTTGTGAACATGAACACAATTTTTAGAAAGTAAATTATTTGGTACCAAGTACCTACTAATTTTTACAAAGTGGGTATGAACCACGCTCTGCTACCAGAATTTGATCGCGCCAGGAACAGCCGAACCTTATCTTGGGCCCATGGAAGATAGGTCTCCGAACAACAGCTGTCCTAACGTGATCAATAAGACGCGATTCGCGCCTCCGAACAATATATAAATTCTAAGCTCACCTGAAGTCTTCGAGCCGGTTTATCCGTTGACCACTCGCAAGTATGAGTATATGTGTATGTGTAGTGTGTGTGTTTGTGAAGCTTACGATGGCCAGCAGACAGATACTCCAACGACGACCTGCCTTCCTCAGCCACCAACTGGCCACGACAATCACGCGTGTTCACCCCACACACTTTCCGATTTAGTCTAAACACAGAGGCCTCGGTGCTCTAATTAAGCACTGGTAACCGTAACGAGGCAAACCCGATATACTTAAATAGTCCAAATCTATAACGACGCCCGTTAGCCAGCCGCGAAATCCCTGTATGAATTTGACAAGCGCGTGCGCAGCGACCCGTACGTAAAGCGCTTCTAGCTGGAATGTTTTTAATCGTTCGTCGCCCAGCGCGAATCAATCCGAACTCAACAAATATTTATCACTATATTTTTACTAGGGGCCGTTCGACATTCACAGCGTCGCTAATCCCACTAGTTTTCACGCCGAGCCCCGCGGCGGCGTTCCGCGTACCTCTCCTCCCGCGCGTCTGTAGCCCCGCGGCGGAGAAAATAAATAAACTGAAGGTAGTTTCTAAACATATGCAAAATGTGCATAGGCGCCGGCAGATTGATCATCTTAAGATTTTGTGTGTCTATTCATGCAAGGAGTACTTTGTCAAGTACCCAGTACTTAAACAGCCAATGTGAAAAACTCTTGAAAGAAACAAAAAATTGCATGAGCGAGCGAAGCGACCTCGAAAATTTTTGTCACATATTTTTTGACATCCTCGGATGATTCTTTTCATTCATTCATACGCAGGATTGAGAATAGGATGCACTCTGCCAACTTTTGTAGAATAATAGTATAGGATGTATTAGCGAGTGTAGCGAGCGAGAAAATTTTAGCATTCCACCTCGGATACGGAATTCCCTGCCTGCGTCGGTTTTTCCGAGTTCATATAGCCCTAATCTATTTAAGTCACGAGTAAACAGGCTTTTACTGGGTAAGCTCGTTCCATCGTCGACGTCATCATCCATCACCCTTAGGGCAAGATTGAAGTCAAGAGCAAGCCCATGTATATAAAAAAAAAAGGATACGATGATCGCTTCAATTTCGGGGCGAGGGGGGAGGAGGTTTCCCGAGATGAGTTAGGTTTTCAAGCACTAAATGAAGATAATGCAATAGAGAGCGAAGTGAGCTGGCCCTTGATTACGTTAGGGCTTTTGGTACTTTCATACAACACGATTACACACAGTTTAGTCGTATGCCATCACGCCATTTATTTTTTTTATTCAAAGAGGTCAGAAAAATGATCACAGATAGTCATGACCCCCCATGATTGTTTAACGCAAGTGTTAACTCCTGTGTTAACTTAAAGTCAAATCACACAAATGACCAAAAAAAATTCGTACACTGAAAATTGCAACCTCCTTTACTGGACTCACTCGATAATCGGTAATAATAGGTAATGACTGGCAACAGACTAGCTGACTAAATGCGACGAGTACGAGTACGGGTGATGGGATACGGCACGAAAATATACGATGGTTACCGAATGCGATCGGAGTATCGACAGCCGGTGGCGATGAATCCAAAATACATATAATTTTTACTGTAATAATTATATGTATTTTGGATACGCTCGCTTCTCATTATTTTAATATTATTTATGTTAATATCTTAACTTTTCGGGGGAGGGGGGGGGGGGGTTTGAACCCCCTAAACCCTCCCCCTGGCTACGCCCGTGGCCTTAAGTATGCAGTGGGGTCTGCCACCAGTGTGCTCCACTTGTTTCCACTAGTTTGATATTTTCTGGATTTTGCCCCACTACGGGTGGCTGTTTAGAGTTAGTGTTAGTAGGTTCGCCCATAATGTAATTTTTGTTTGCAAATGTATTTTTTTTTAAATACCTACATACCTAGATAACTATTACTGGTGGCATTAGGTGTAGTTGGTACATAAGCAGTAGTCCAAGATCGCAGGGCCGCCAGACGTCACGTATTTTCTGACGAAGGAAATGTGGACGATTGAGTAGTGTTAGTATGAACTAAGAAGAAGAACACACTACTACCAGCTAGCTTGCTTGGACGGCCAATTTTCAGGTTACACGTCATCAAGGTACACAAAAAAATTACTTACTTCACGTATTTTCTTCAAGCTGATTTTTACGTATATTTTAAGCAATATCCTTAAAAATACCTAAGTCGCAAATACTCCCAGACACTTTCCGTCGGCCGTATTGCTTAACAGACGCTTTAAAGAATACTGAACCCCTTATGTTTTAATACTTAAAGCTAATTGATCGGGATATTGCCATGCTATATTGGGCAGGCGCTTCAAAATGCAGCCGAGCGTTGAAAGCAACGTTTTCAACAAAATTCTGAAGACACAGGCAATGGACAGATCCTGTTGAATGCCCACCGAATGAGTCCAGTAGAGGTCTGTATGTCAGGCGTCAGCCACACGAGCGATGCCATGCGATCTCGGGTAAACAGCCACAATACGTTGAAGTCTAAACTTTTTGGGAACGTTAAAGCGTCTGTTAAGCAAAACGGCCGCTAGGAAGTGTCTGGGAGTATTGGCAACTTATTTTTAAGGACATTGCCTACAATATACGTAAAAATCAGCTTGTAGAAAATACGTGAAGTAAGTAATTTTTTTGTGTACCTTGATGACCTGATACCTGAAAATTGGCCGTCCAAGCAAGCTGGCTGGTAGTAGTGTGTTCTTAGTTCATACTAACACTACTCAATCGTCCACATTTCCTTCGTCAGAAAATACGTGACGTCTGGCGGCCCTGGGATCTTACTCTACAGTGTTTTAAATAAAACTAAAAAAATATATTCTTAGGAAATAATTATTAAAACCGGTTACGTACATGTCGGACCACGCATATATAATACGATGCATATATAGGACGAGAATATAATACAAAATACTTAATTTTTGTTCTAGTTGTAACGTGCCTTCGCGAGTAGACTATATCTACCGGCCGATTGCGTTCCTGGGATAGCTTTGAACCAAGCCACGTTATTATTGTTACCTAGTTTTATGCATAAAACCAATCCAATTATAATTATGTAACAAAAACTTCGATGTTAGAGTAGAATTTACAAATAATGCACTATTGGTAAATGTACCTACTTAGCTCTTATTATGTATTTTATTTTATTTGAATAAATTACTTTGATTTGATTACTTGAATTTTACTGATTCATTATTATTCAGTTATAGTGGGAGAGCCGGCTGCAAAAATACCTACCTCATCAGGTACCCCAATAGGCTATCTTTAGATCGTTAACCGACACTTAAACACGTAAAAAAAATCAGGTCTGCCAGTGCCGATCCTGCCGGGTCATGGAAAAAATTCATATTTTTTGTCGTATTTTTTTGGTGAAAATTACGTCACAAGGTACCCGAATTAAAGTGCTGGCAACAGTTAACCATTGATTAATTACCTAAAAAAAAGTAGGTCTGCCATTGCGCACTCTGCCGGAAGTACTTGGCAGACCTCTAAAATATGGCCCCTCCAGCACCATGAACCTACCTCATCGAGTACCCTGATGGAACCTACGCCAAATAATAGCCAAGATGCCCTCGATAGAGGATCAAAAGGTCTGCCAGGTCTAATCTTGCCGGAACTTAGTGTTCAAAGCATTTGAAGTTGGTATGGTAAGTAGGCAGCATTATTTCATACAAAGAAGAAGGGGCGAAATGTCCCTTGTAACATTTTCTCCTATATATCAAATGAAAGAGCGTAAAAAATAGATCATTTTATTCCATTACAGTAAATGTGTGAATATTGGGGGAAAAAAGTTATTCACCGATAAAGAGAGAAAATATTTTTTTATTTTTTTTCATCGGACATACTTGGGTGAGGTGTCTATTGATAGGTCTTTTAAAATGACCGTGATGTTTCTAAGATAATTTTTTCTCAAAGTCAATCGTTTGAAAGATAGACAGTTTCAAAGTGCTAAAATGTGTCCCCACCCCCTCTAACTTTTAAACTAAGAGAGTGAAAACTTAAAAAAAATGTATGCTGTAGATCGCAATGAAAAATTACAACAAAGATTAGTTTGAACGAGATGAAGTTAGCCGTTTTTGAGATATAGCACATTAAAAAAACCGCAAATATAACTTTGTCATTCATACAGTTACTATGAAAAACAAACTTATCACAAAATGTGTATTTCTGTTGCCGCTTTAACAAAAAATAATACAAATTAAAGGTGGCTCCTACGATGGTACGGAACCCTTCATGTGCGAGTCCGACTCATACTTGGCCAGTTTTTTTTTTATCCAATTTATTTTTTTCCAATTATTCACACCGTCCATCACACGTTTACTGTGTGAGTGAATAATTGATTTATTTTTTCCAATTTTTCGTTTACTGTGTGAATAATTGGAGAGAAAAGTTATTCACCTTTAAAGAAATGATTTTTTATTTTTTTAGACTCAAATAGTATTCGCACTTTTTACGATGACATCGTCCGAATTTCTCATCATCATTATTTCAGCCGAAAGACGACGACCCGCCCTGCCCTTTACACGGGTGAAATTGCTGAATATAAACCTTTATCTTGAATTACTCTGTCTATTTCTAAAAACTGCATTAAAATCCATTGCGTAGTTTACAAGATCTAAACGTAGAAACGCGTTCCATATGGTGTCGGGCGTAAAGAATAGCACCATCCCATATCTACCCGTGAGTGTCGCAAGAGGCGACTAAGGGACGTACCAGAGAATAGGCAGCAGCATTCTACTGTGCTTTGTTATGACCTTACTGCGCTTGCCAACCCGTCTGCCAAGCGTGGCGATTATGGCAAACCTTCCCAAATGGAAATGAGCGCACAAAAATGGCCCCTAGTACCCCTCGACTACGGTAGCGGTCGAGGCAGCGGCGTGGCAAGGGAAAAGGTCCGGCTACCTAAAAGTAACGGAACTCGAAGAGGAATTGAGCAGGTTGCGATGGAGTATTGTGGAATTATTTGAGGTCCGAAGAGAGGGGGAGGACACGATAATCCTGAAATCCGACTCTACTTCCGAGAGGGTTACCGGCAGTCCCAGGGTGGTGTTGGGATTATCGTCCACAAGTCCCTCATGAATAACGTGTTGAAGATCGAGAGTGTGTCGACCAGGGTGGTGTACCTTATACTCAGAATATCCTCAAGATGTGTGCTGAAGGTCATACAGGTCTACGCGCCGACCTCGGGACACCACGCCGACGATGAAGGGGAGACCATGCATGAGATATTTATAAAACCACACACTGCTCGCAGAACGAATGACGGATGGGGCCGAAAGTTCTGGAGTGGCGACCGCGAACTGGAAGACGTTGCGTTGGAAGGCCTCCCACTAGGTGGACCGATGACCTGGTGAAGGTTGCGGGGATCCGTTGGATGCGAGATGCACGGGACCGGTCAATGTGGCGACACTTGGGGGAGACCTATGTCCAGCAGTGGACGTCTTTCGGCTAAAATAATCATCATCCTCAGCCTATTATGTTCCCACTGCAGGGACTCAGGCCTCCTCTCTGGGAGAGGGATGGGCTATAATCCACCACGCGTGCCCAGTGCGGGATGGTAGATGTCACAGATCTTAGAATTTTTTGGTTCTAAGATATGCCGGTTTCCTCGCGATATTTTCCTTCACCGTTTTGAGAGCAGTGGCGTTGAAATAAATTACACAAAGTAATGTGCCTGCCTGGGTTCGAGCCCCACGACTTACTGTTCGTAAGTCGGGGCAGCCACTGGGCCACCACAGCTCTGATGAAATAATGATGATTAGAAATCACACAGAAACACATCGCCGCCATTTTCAAAACTTCGTTGGCCCTGCTCGTGCTTGGGACGATGTCATCGTAGAAAGTACGAATACTTTTTGAGTGTATTGCTCATAAACACACAAACATCGTAACGGATTTGGGTCTACCTTTTTTAGCAGAATTTTTTATACCCGAATTTTGTTTTGCATAACAGTGGATGGCAGAAACTTCATTTCACAGAAAATCATTTGGCATACACTCATTTACCATAAATTCAAAACGCAGAATTTTGTAAGTCAGAATCATCTTTGAAAACTTCATTTCCAGAACCATCATTTCGCCGAAAATTCATAATCAGAATCGTCTTTTGGCACGCATTTCATTTCATACATACGTGTAACATGCAATAATAATAATAACTTTTATTATTAATTATTATTATCAGCCCACCCCGGCTATAATTTCTAGCTGAGAACATTAAATGTATGTCAAAAATAATAATAATAACAATTATTAATAATAATAATGACGTCACTCATACTCACTCATGCAACGCATGTACAGTCGCCCACATAAGTGCATGGATACCTTAAGGCCTATTTTTCTGTGAAGGTAGAAATCAAATTTTCGAAAACAATTAATAGATGGCGTTTGGTTTCTGCACAACTGTGATATTAAACTCTTCAATCCCCAGTGTCAGTTGTAGGTGGCATAAGTTTTATTTCTGTTTCTACCTCACAGCAATTTAATTTGTAATTCCTACTTAAATAATAATAAGAAATTAAACCTTTAAAGTTTTTACTTTCCGCAATGACAATATCCGGATTACCCGGTGTCACCTGTAGGTGAAATAAAAAGGAGGTAGATTTTTATAACTTAGTCCTAACTAAATGTAATATATTCTGCTGAGATATAGAAAAAAATGGACTTTGACTTGGGAATAGGTTAGGTAAGTAAGAAGTTAGGAAACACGTCGTATTAGGTTGGATTAAGTGAGAAGTTAAATGATAAAAAAAAAACAAAGGAAACCATAAGGAATGTTTTCATTAAGCTAATAAGTGCGCATAGCATTCAAAAATATAATATTCGAGTTAGTAGTCAGTTAGCAACAGGGATGAACGGAGACAAACAAAAAGACACTATCACACAAATTTAAGAGGTTTATTTCTTACAGTTTATTATTCAAAAACAGACATTTATTATCGTTCAACATTATTATATTATATAAAACTTCTTATTGAGGCCATAGCTTAAGTATTCGTTTCCAAAATCGGAAAGAGGATTGAAGCTTTTGTAACCTCAACAAAGACAAACAGGAGACCGGATTATTTTATCACAAAAGTGAAAAGTTAAATGAATTAAATAGGTAGGATAACAGGTATACAATTGCACAAAAACATACGAAACGGTTCTTACGTAATGTAAAAAAAAAAATGTTGTGTTTGACTTTTTTTAGTTATTAAAAATACGTAAGTCTTGTAATAGGTTATAATAACCCGGTCTCCAGTTAATATAAATAATAAGTACTAAAGTTAAGTAATATTATTTTTAAGTATTATGAAATATAAATCCTGGATCGGCAACACTTATCTATCCCCACACGTTCACTGTAATATGACCAGCATATTGGACACTACATAACCACTTGTTTATCACGTATTATTTCGGCACCACAAACATAAGCGTCCGTGTTCACTGGACTTAAAAGTTTTTTCATCTGTAAAGATGAAAAAACATTACTCAAATCAAAGTTAACATGATCCAAAGCGAACTGTAATCTTGCCCTTTTAAGGTTTTCTGTGGGCCAGGGTTTCACAACATGCCTCCTATAATGCAGCTCTTCACTTTTAAGAGCACGACGGGCATTGTCAACACTTGAGTCATTTATAGCAGCATAGTCGGTCATCGGCAGGAATCCATTTTCTTCATACTCTCGTAACACGATTTGACGCTGTAATGTGTTTATGCGCCGTGGTCTACTAGTTCTTTGATGGTGTTGCAAAGAACCCTCGTTTTCAAATCGTCGTACCAATAGAACAACTGTTTTTCTCTGCAACAATATAACAGAAATATATAATACGCAATAATGATTATTTATTAAGAAGTATAGTCGTTACTAAAACATTTTTTTTTCTTATAAAAATTTGAAATCAAAACTACTTACGTTAACAATAAGATAAGTCGACAAGTTTCGAGTGTCGATAAGTTTTTGCCTTGATTTCGCAAATCAGTTATTTGAGCTCTTGTAACGAAAACTATATTACAACGCGTACTCATTTTGATGCAATAAGTTAATTCACCTAAATTAAAATAAAACTGAGCTAAACACACTCGAATGAGATAATCGAAACAAACTTAGCGAACAATCAATTGAGCTTAGTCACAACTCATAAATCTTCAATCTAATTATTTCTACTACCTACTAATTTATTTATGAATTCATATTCGACCTACCCTCAAGTTTGAAAACTAAAACATAGATAATTAAAATCAGATTGTTATAAAATGATAATAATATTCAATTTAAACAAACATAGTAGGTAGTTAGGAATAAATTTATATAATAGAAATAATTCATTATAAATTATTTGAATGTTTAAACAGAAAAAAGATACTACATAAACATTTTATACAGCGTGAGCGCCCTCTAGTTAGTGTAGCATCAACAATATAATCAATGTTGCTAATCGAGTACTTATTTACGCCAGGTGGCGTCATTTCTTGCTTCACACTGTATTTTATCTAAACTCCCCATGCATTATTGCAGGTGATGGTACCTACTCAATGACGCGCGCTCGCTTCGCTCGCATATTAAATAACACTAATATCTTCTGTCCCCGAAGTGCCGGGCCTCCGCCGGCCTCCTTCGTCTGCCTAAGGCCCGGTGCCCATGCCGCCCATAAAGGATACTTTCGCGAGACGGTCGTTATACCGTATAAAAATCTACCAAATAAAATTCTGCCATCTTAAAAGTATGCCTTTGAAAATTCGGCTATTTAAACATTCTGCGAAATGAGTATTCTACTAAATAATTGATTTCCCATAAACACATTCGTTCAAAGAAGAATATGCCAAGTGTGGTATGCCAAATAAATTTCGGAGCATCAAGTTTCTGCCAGATAGATGGTACCCAACGGATTTTAATGCAGTTTTCAGCAATAGACAAAAGTGATTCAAGGGGAAGTTTTATATTCCGCACATTGCACCCTTGCAAAGCCGGGGCGGGTCACTAGCACTACTAAAAAATAAAATAAAAAAATCATTTCTTTATAGGTGAATAATTTTTATCTCCAATTATTCACACAGTAAACGTGAATAATTGGAGATAAAAACAAATTGGATTTAAAAAAAAACTGGCCAAGTGTGAGTCGAACTCGCACATGAAGGGTTCCGTACCATCGTAAGAGCCACCTTTAATTTGTATTATTTTTTGTTAAAGCGGCAACAAAAATACACATTTTGTGATAAGTTTGTTTTTCATAGTAACTGTATGAATGACAAAGTTATATTTGCGGTTTTTTAAATGTGCTATATCTCAAAAAAAACGGCTAACTTCATCTCGTTCAAACTAATCTTGGTTGTAATTTTTCATTGCGATCTACAGCATATATTTTTTTAGTTTTCACTCTCTTAGTTTAAAAGTTAGAGGGGGTGGGGACACATTTTAGCACTTTGAAACTGTCTATCTTTCAAACGATTGACATTGAGAAAAAATGATCTTTGAAACATCACGGTCATTTTAAAAGACCTATCAATAGACACCTCACCCAAGTATGTCCGAAGAAAAAAAATAAAAAAAATATTTTCTCTCTTTATCGGTGAATAACTTTTTTCCCCCAGTATTCACACATTTACTGTAATGGAATAAAATGATCTATTTTTTACGCTCTTTCATTTGATATATAGGAGAAAGTGTTACAAGGGACATTTCGCCCCTTCTTCTTTGTATGAAATAATGCTGCCTACTTACCATACCAACTTCAAATGCTTTGAACACTAAGTTCCGGCAAGATTAGACCTGGCAGACCTTTTGATCCTCTATCGAGGGCATCTTAGGTATTATTTGGCGTAGGTTCCATCAGGGTACTCGATGAGGTAGGTTCATGGTGCTGGAGGGGCCATATTTTAGAGGTCTGCCAAGTACTTCCGGCAGAGTGCGCAATGGCAGACCTACTTTTTTTTAGGCAATTAATCAATGGTTAACTGTTGCCAGCACTTTAATTCGGGTACCTTGTGACGTAATTTTCACCAAAAAAATACTACAAAAAATATGAATTTTTTCCATGACCCGGCAGGATCGGCACTGGCAGACCTGATTTTTTTTTCGTGTATAAGTGTCGGTTAACGATCTAAAGATAGCCTATTGGGGTACCTGATGAGGTAGGTATTTTTGCAGCCGGCTCTCCCTCTATTAGTTATTATTATTATTGAGCTGTTAGGCCAGCATCAGCTATTTGGGTTTTGGAGCGAACTGAGCGAAGTATGGTGTTTCTGATGCGGATGGTAAGTTTGACACCCAATATACTTCACTCCATAGCTCGTTGGCAGACCTAAAAACCATATACCCACCTTCCAACACCGAAAATATAATCACATATATCAGCACTTCAGCCAAAAGAAGTCCACTGCTGGACATAGGCCTCCCCCAGGTGTCTTCACATTGACCGGTCCCGTGCGTCTCTCATCCAGTGGGTCCACGTCCACGGTCCACCTAGTGGGAGGCCTTCCAACGCAACGTCTTCCGATTTGCGGTCGCCATTCCAGAACTTTTCGGCCCCATCGGCCATCCGTTCTGCGAGCAATGTGCCCTGCCCATTGCCATTTAAGTCTGGAGATTCCTCGGGCTACGTCGGAAACCTTGGTTCTCAAGCGGATGTCCTCATTTCTAATTCGATCACGCAAGGAAACTCCGAGCATAGCCCTCTCCATTGCCCTTTGGGTGACTGAGCTTTCTGATGAGGCCCATTGTGAGCGACCACGTTTCGGTCCCGTATGTAATCACTGGCAACACACATTGGTCATAGACTTTCGTCTTGAGACACTGTGGTAAGTTGGACGAGAAGATACCGCGCAACTTCCCGAACGCTGCCCAGCCGAGTCGGATTCGACGATTGATCTCTTTCTCGAAGTAAGATCTACACAACTGGACCGTTTGTCCCAGGTAGACATAATCGTCCACAACTTCGAGCGTAGAGTCTCCGATCTTGATAGGAGTGGGTGTTACATGAACATTCAACATAACCTTGGTTTTTTCCATGTTCATTTTAAGACCCACTCTTTCGAAAACTCTACTCTACTGAGGTCATCGAGCATTGTACCGAGGTCTTCCATAGATAATGATATAGTATTAATAAAAAAAAAATAAAAAAAAAATGACTTTAAATATGAATATTTATATAAAAAGATAATGACTGTAATAATTAAGTTCCAAGACTGATTCTGTGGTTTTTATATAACCCGAAACCAAATAAATATTTAAACTTATTACTTTTATATTAATTTTCAACTTAAAACAAACGTTTATTGGTTTTTCTACCACCTGGATCATTCAGTACCACTCCCATTGACTCCATTCCATTCCATTGATTTCCATTTGACTTGCTTTAGAAAAACGTGTATTAATTAGGCAATAGCAAATATTTTCCATTTTGTTTAACGCAGTTTGGTAGTTTATTAAATAACCTATGTTTTGAGATAAAAATATTTTCTTAAACTCTAATAACGACCGCGCTAGATCTCTTCAAACTTTTGGTGGTTCATTGGCTACCACCCTACCCTACACGTGCGGAACCGTCATTGCAACTTGTTCCGACTTCAACCGTCACCTTCGGCTGCGCCTCGGCTCGGGTAGACATATTTTGTCGGAACTCTTTGCAATGACAGGCTTTCCGCACTAATAATGAAATATACTATTCTATTTAGAATCTTAAGCATGCATTTAATAGTTCCAACGATTTGCGTCTTATTTAAAAATAGTCCCGTCCTAAAGGCAATCTTACAGGCAATAGAAGATAAATGAATGAATTTTGGGTCTGTTTGAATTCATACTTTTTGCATATCACTCAAATTCTGCATCGTCCCATTCATAGTGCCATTACCAACTTGCCTGTCAGTGTCAATTACTATAGACGTTATTGTAGTGCCATTGCGATTGGTTCTACTAACTCTTTCATTTTTTTTATTTAATTTTAAAGTTTGTTGAAGACATCGTCAAAATAATAATTATATTATTAGTTTTAAAAAGCAACCATATTCCATGGCTTCTAGAAAGAGAACGCATGTAGACGAAGATGCCATATGGCGAACAACTATCGAAGAAGCGCATTTAAACGAAGAAACTTGGAAAGTAAAAGTAATAATGATTGAATCTGCGGGAGGCGAACAGGAAAGTATATATCTTAACAAATTCGAAATATTTGCTGCCAAAGAAAAAAGATTTGTTGTTAAAAATATCTGCAAAACTGAGACAATTTTTATGATCAATCAACTCGGAGGAGATCAAAAAGTTAAAGATCCTAATTTAAGAGTTTTTGAAGAGTGTCAGTATTTCTTGTCAAACAAGAACGATATTCCGTCAGATTTTTTAGCTTTGGTCATTAAACATCTTATTTTGAAGATGAAAGATGAATTCCTTTATATTAGGCGGCAAAGACTTGAAGTAAAGCAAGGTATGCAAAGGGAATCTTCTACCATGCTTAACAGGGCAGAAGTAAAAGGCACTGTATGTGTGAAAGTAGAAGAACCTCCCCCGCCTCCACCCTCAGTTAAAGGCAAAGGAAAGGGCGATGGAGAACCTGCAAATGTACGTGAACAAGAGGAAGGAAAAAAGTTCAGTACTCAACTCAGAGTAAGGGGTGAAGAATGGAGAGACAAAGTGTACGTTGACGATTTTCCTACTGATGGTCCAAATCTCTACGTTGCTGTCACAGGATTTGTGGAACCTCATCTAGCGGGGAGTCTAGTGAAAATTGGTATACCTTTAGCAGCCGTCGTGCAAATCAGAATCAACCCTACAATAACTAAAGTACCGTCCACCCTATATAGAGCTACAAAAAGAGGTCAAAGTCTCACTGAATTATTAGCTGATAAATCTTTGAAATTTTGGGAAGATTTACAACAATTGCGAATACATGAGAGTACCACAGACGTTTTCAAGGACACTGCTTTTATTGTATTTTCTCCTCCGTATTGGCAATCAGATAATCTCTCCGGAAATTCGGATATTATTTATAATGAGCTCTGTTACCTCATGTACGACGTCCAAGACTTATCCAGGCAGCACCTTCACTACCTGGAAAATATGAATATTATGCATATATCTGAAGACGTTAGCAACGAGTTTATTATTGAGCATTATCAGCAAATAATTGATGATTTGAGAGTGCCTTTAGAGTGTGTTACTATTTATTCCGTTTTAGACAGTATTCTTGAAACAGCATGTTTTAGTCTAGAGTTAGGTGATATACCCAGTAATACGACTTTGTCGTCTAAAATTACTTTCAATGAACCTAAAACGGCTGTAGAAAATTCAGCTAATCTTGTTAAACAAATTTTTAACACACTATGCAACACACAACGTGTTAAAAAAAAATATCGTCTTACATACGGACAAGAACATGAGGAAAATAAGGACCCAATTGTGCTTGACTATGGAGATTTTGCTAAATACACCACCTTTCAGCTAGCAAATTTAAAGTTAGACAATATCGTATTTTCATCTCTGCTTGGCATGCCCATTCACAATTTATGGCAAAATCAACTTCAACCGTCTGATGAACTTGAGGCCAAAATTAATTTCCATGTGAATCTTCTATTGTCATGTTTTGATAGAGCTGACGTTGAAACGGCTGAGTTAAAAAGACTAATTCATATATTAGCTTGTCGCAAACTGTATACCAATCGGAGTTCATTGAAGAAGCGACACTTACCAACAACGACCATAACCGAGTTTAAGAAAAAATATTTGAAGCGTAGCGTACTCGCTGAGCCACTGGTTAGATGTGACTTGTTAGCAGCCAGTGGCCATAATACGAGTATGTCTGCATCTTTTCCATCAATGACTAAAAGCGAAAATGAAAACGAATGCTCCTTTTCTGAATCACATCCAGATTCTGAAGCTCAACGAATTAAATTACTGTTTGATTGTCCCGATATTAGTGAGTTAGTAACAGCTGCGGAAATAGAAAGTGACCAACCCATTAAGCATAATATGATCGACGATTTTGACTTTTTTGAAGATCTTACCGGAATCTGCGCGTTCCAGGTTATGCGTGATGCTTTTAATAATTTCAACTGTGTCGATTATAAATATTGTGAAGTGACAGATTGTTTCATACTCATGTTTTTTAACAGTCACGATAACGATGGTATAGCACGTGAGGAGTGGCGCAGTCATTTGGCAACGCCACTTTGTTTGCAAGATTTTTTTGATTTTGTTTTGGAGGAGCAATATGTCTGGATACAAAACGAAGAAAAACTTTATGACGAAAACCTTTTATTGGCGTCTCGATCGATATCTAAAGATTTTGTTAATCCACTTGAATTACAATCTTGTATAGAAACGACTGATGTCGAAAAAGAACTTCTCATGGAGGGATCTTTAAAATATGAAGAGTTTAAACAATTAGAGGCGGTTTCTCTGGAGACTCTTTCTGAGATTACAGAATCAGTTCCAACAAAGTCACCAATATCGTTTGATGTGGATTCTAAATCTAATAAAAAAGCAAAGGCTGCCAAGCAAAAACTAACTAAATACAAACAATTAAATAAAGTTTCGGATGACCAATCTATGGAAATACCTGCAAAACCTTTCTTAGGTTATGACTTGGGAGATAGAAGGGTTGAAGTGTTTGGTAAAGACGCGATGTTTTTTTCTCGAGACGGCACTAAAGTCACTAGTCTGTATACTTTAACAATTCCAATAAACTTGGAATACATTGTTTTAAATATTTTACCGGGTAACAGTTACAATGAATTTTGGGTACATAAAGCTTTAGGGGATAATGTCAAACCAGAGATAAAAGACACTTGTGAGTCGTTTAGGATAACAAGTAAAGATCGAGTTCTGATAAATGTAAGAAAACAGATATACCAAGTCACCTTGGAAGATGTTTCTACTGGAGACGTTATTATAGCACATGACAAAAAAGTTCTGGATGAACCATCGGAAAAAGAAGATACAAGATATTTTCACTCTTTGTTTGTTTCATGGCCTAACGGCATGATCACAGAGACAGTATACGAAGATAATTCACCCGTTATTTCACACATCAAGCAATATTATTCTGGTCATAAGCCAGATCTTGATGAGGAAAGGCGATGTATAAGCTTAAACGGCGAAGTTATTATTTTTAAACCTTCCAATGATATTGAAGTACTGAAACCTGATGGAACTTGGATTAAAATAGAAAAATACTATAAAAAAACTGTTTCAAGTCAAGTTGTAGTAGAAACTCTAAACGAACCCGATAAGAGCAAAAAAAGAATACGTAAAACCCCTATAGTTTTGGAGAAACCAATCACTGACATACCACTTAAATATGAGCTGGTTGTAAATGAATTTGAAATTATAGAACCGAGCGGTCTAAGACAAAACTGGATCGAAGATGTTCCTTTGACCATGGAAACACTCCTTATTAAAACTGCAGCTGACTACTGCTTAGGAGAAGTTTTTTCTAGACGCATGGATGGAACTAATATTTTGATGAATAAAGATGGTCTTCATTGCGTAACATTTCCTGATAAAACTAGAATTGTTACATCTTATGTAGTTGATGATGTAGAAATATACCCAGAATGGACCGAAGAGGAAATAGAATATTTTGAATCATTTGAACCTGGTACGTTTGAAGGTGCAGGTTCCAGAGGCTCGAAAGCATCGCAAAGAACTTACGGGAGCAGTGGAACTTCTTCACTATCAAAGAAAATTGAAGAGGAGGAATTTAAAGAAAAAGAAAGAACAGATGGTTACGTTTTCATTCACATTGTATTTACTATAGAACATCCGAATTTTAGTACAATCACAATCAACAACGTCTATGGAACAATATCTGTGGAATCTCCAAATGATACGACAGTTATTGTCGATAAGAACAACAATTATGATTTTATGCTGGATAGTGTAACTACGGCCAACTTTGATGGGAAAACGTTGAACATATCATACGAAGCTTGCTCTGAATGCCGAGCTTTTACAAACTGTAACGTAACAATAATGAAGACCAATGAAGAAAATTGTTCACCTAACAATGTCAACCAAGTGTGGTTGAAAATGAAGGACTCATTCAATACACAAGTCGTCGTCACAAATGAAGGTGCTATAAACATATCAGATGATACGGTTTCAGGAGATACGGAAAATGATAACAAAAACTTCAATGATGAAAAAGAGCCGGATGTCAAATCCGAGAGTTCTCTTGTATCTCATGGAAAGTGCAGAGAGATGTACTTGGCGAAAAATTTAAGATTTTTTATCTTAAAGCGGTACGTAATCTGTAGGTATAGGACTATTAACGTTAGGTTTGAATGGATTGGTCATGTTGAGAGGATGAGTGTAAGGCGATTAACAAAGAGTATTTATAAGGCAGATGTGAGTGGCAACGCCGCGAGGGGACGCCCTAGAAAGACATGCACTGATCTTATTGGTGCCGTTCTTCAGAAAGGACAGGTGCGTAGTACTCGTTACCGGCGCGCGTGTATGACCAGCAGGGCTATTGCGTATATTTTAATGACAGTGGCTAACATATAGTGTCTATCAAATAACTGTCAAATGGTTAGCTTAAAAAAAAAGTACCATACCATAACCAATTTACAGTTAATTTATGGACACTTATGATAGCCACTTGGCATTAAAAAGATACGCAATAGCCCTACAGATGTATGCATGTGGACGAGGCAAAAGGAGTAGGTATGTAAGGATCGTAGCAAGTGGCGTTCTGTGGTTTCTGCCTACCCCCATGGGAAAAGGGCGTGAGTTTATGTATGTATTTTTTGATTCGTTTAGCGACTTGAACTGTGCTGAGCTCCTTCACCGAGCCCTTGTGGACGAATACCAGCGTGCTTGTCGATGGCAGCCGTGGTGTTCCATCAACCAATACGACACATTTGGAGATCATCGGAATCTGGTTTCTATTCTCACTCCAATTCATCTTACGGAAACTGAGGTTTGACTAATAATTTAATTTGGAATTTATCGGAAGGTAGAGGAGATGAGCCTTACGGTTAAGCTACGGGCGGTGTTTATACCGTGTGTTTCAGAAATGGTTGATGGACTCAAAACAGGCCTGTAAACCCAAGTTTCTGACGTATAAGGATTTAAAGCCTGATACCGGCAAAGGCTTCTACCATTGGATGAGACCATATGAGAGATTTGTGCCTCAGCCTAGAAAACCGGAAAATGTGCTGCCAGAGAGGCTGCCAAGAGCTTACATACTTAGGTACGCTATACTTCCAAACCTATTGTATCAGATATACTTCGAGATCCTTCGATTAGTAATAAAACTAATTGTGGAATAAAATCAATGGTAGCATATGGGTAGGATAAATATTTAGGATACCTCCCCTACTACTTCGGGCGATATTGTGCTATCGTTATGTTCCATTCTGTACCGAATGAAAGAAGTGAATTTTTCCGACCATATACGCACATCACTGGACTGCGCTCAGAAACACAAATCACTGGTGTTGCTCAAAAAACCTGTCTGTCGTATGTCCGTCGCCCGATGAGCTATTTGCCAAAATAACCACGTTGTGGAGCCCTGACACAGCCAGAAGGAAATGCGGTAGACCTCGCAGGAGATCCAAGTAGTCCACTTTGGCCCTGGATCAGTAACCTAAGTATGTATTATTCACTGTCACATAACAGGACTTTAGAACGAGAATGGAATGAGGAGAAAAGAAAACAGCTAAAGGGTGGGAGGGAGCTCATCACAGCGTTGCTGCGTTACCGATATGCGATGCAGAGTGACTGCGAGACCCTCCTGACATCACCCATCGTCGACCTCAGACCCGAGGACGAGCGACGGATCGACGACATTATACAAACTCTAGGACATAGGTACTTTACCTACTCACTAACATTAATTAATTAATTTATTTATAACCCTTTTTATTATGAATGCTTCTCTGTTTAGTATGTTATTAAAGTATGAGTATAATGTTTTAATTCAGCAGTCTCCTCTAGCTGTTTTCATTGTTTTCTATCAAGAGTAATTTTTCAGCAGTTACAGCCTGTTTTAAGTCTGATTTCATCGTTCTATCTTTATCTTTTTCCAAATATGCTCGGAACATGTTAATAATATCTAAAATATCGATTACCTATAATGTTAACAGAATATACGAAGACCTGAAAAATCGCATAGCCGACGATATCCAGTCCCGTGTGAAGCTTAGCATCACTACCAAGCCTCCAGTGCAACCCGAACACATGTCTTTTGAGGGAGAATCTTTTGAAGAAGGTAAATAGTGATCTAAGTACACAAATATTTGCTATGCATTTATTTTAGTTTTTTCCAATAAAAGGGAACTTAACATTAACTATCGAAATGTGGGTGCACATAGTTATAATAATAATAATAGTTTATTAATGCTTCAGTGTACATAATTGAGTTTAGTGTTTGGAGCCTCCTTTTAAGCAAATAATGCCTGTGTTAGGAGACTCCGCTCTTCCATAACATAGCAATAATTACACTTAGTAATGCTAGAATTGATTACAATTTAAATACTTAAAACAAAAAAAAACTAAAAAATAATTTAAGGAATGTTGAGAGTATTCTCGAGTAGGAATTGTAGCGTGTGCGTGTGTGTGCGTGTGCGTGTGTGTGCGTGTGCGTGTGTGTGAGGGTGGATGTGGGAGTATAGGTGAGGGTGTGTATGCGCGTGTGTGAGTGAGAGTGTGTATGGTGTTGTGAGTGGCGTATTGTATTTGCTAGTGTATATGCTCTAGATTATGTTATCTCTGTTATTATGTCATTGACTGTCATTGCATACCCTCTCAGGCTCAGAGCATAAAAGAAACATCGAAATCGATTCACAATTTTATTGGTGAAGATATCGAAACTATCTATTTAAATTATTAAAACTTCCTTCTTTTGGATTTCAGTTTTATAATTGTTGTTCTTTACTTGACGCTTCCTTTGAAATATTAGGTTGTTGGGGTTGTAGAAGAGACGAACAAGTTTTTTAAAAGCTTGCTTATTTTTCCGTTGCTTACATTATATAAACACAGAATAATAGGGTTTCGCGAAAAACATATTTTCTTGTCGTAGTTTTTCCCATAATTATAATGTAATGGATGGTTAGCAATCCACAGACTCATAAACCTAGCTAAATCTTTAATAGTCCCAATTAATAAATTAAATAACTTACCACAGAAGAAACGGATGAAGCAAAGCAGAAACTTATAGAAGAAGAGCGGGAAATATTAGTAAACGAAGCCGACACTGGTGAAATGATGAGCCCAGCCTTGCGGAGGTACTGGCGCCGGAGGGCAGAGGAGTATAAGGAAGAACAGTTCTACAAGTAAGTTCCTCAATGATTGAAGTCTTTGTTGGGTTAGAAGATCAGACATAGGTTGGAACTATAGAATATGGTGCCAGGGTCGGCAGTAGCGCACACTCGTTTTGTCTTTATTTAACGGTTCTTCGAGATCACGGTGACGCTCATAATATCAGTTTAACTGCAGTATCGTTGTCCATTGCGATCCCAGGTGACACACCCGTTTCCATGAAATGCAGAGCCTTTGAGCACGGCAAAAAAACCGACAAAATATGGCTTCGTTTCGCGGCGTGAATTCGCCTCGTATCGCGGCGTGCCTCAGTTTGAGGCAGCGTCTCCACTTGCACGGCCTCGGAGCGAGTCAGGCGCTCGACCCGAGGCTGCTTGTTCTAGTGTATACGCGGCTTTAGACAGTAATTAGGCGTAGGTACAAAGTATTTTTGACCAACTTTTAGGACCAAATAGGTAACTCTGTGCGGCGCTTGACGCCTCGGCTATATAAGTAACAAGAGCGGATATTAATGGTATTATACGTCCAGGTACCTTCTGCGCGAGGGGAGCGTGCCGCCATACTACCGCAACGTCCTCGGTGGTGCGATATGGTGGGAAGTCAACAACGCTACCGATGAGGCGGTCACCCGGGCTGAACGGAGAAAGATGAGGTGTGTCTGCGACGATTACGAGGACGTACTCTGAAGGCACTGCCAGTCCACAGAAATAGACAGATTGCCTCGTGACGAGAGGTTCTTTTCTCGTAGGTAGGTTGCTGTTTTTGTAAGCATTAGGTTCTTTTTTAGTTTACTTGTTATGTTTGTCTTATTATCAAAATATGGACACCACATATTTACTCTTTAGTTGTCTAATTTAATCTATTCCAAAGAGTTTTAATTTTAGTTTCGATGTGGAAGCGATAGCGTATTTGTAGCTTTAATCACTGATGACTGCCTAGTTAAGTAGTTATTAATTAATATTACGATGTTTAAATACTGAAGTGTCTACAACTGTTCAATTGTTCTACATGCATTGTGATTTCTTGACTTATATAATATTAAAAATGTGTTCTGAAGCACTGATTTGGTTTCTCTTGGGACAACTAGTATAGCTCCCGACACGTAACTTGGCAAGGTTTCGAAATTCGAATTCAAAGTTCGCGCATCGTACACTTCGTGCCACCAAAAGTGGTAACTTTTATTGCTTGTCATTATTGTATGGTTATTGACATAATTTATTTTTAATAATGAAGTTAAAGAAAAGTGAAGACTTTGTGGCATTTATTAGGTGTTATAAATAAAAATATGCATTTAAAAGTAAAACAAAAAAACAACAAAAACTAAATTTAAAACAATAACAAAAACAACAAAAACTAAATTTAAAACAACAACACTCGTAACAAAAACTAAATTAAAAAGAACTAACAAAAACTAAATTTAAAACACGACAACTCAAATTCGTAACAAAAAGAAATAAAAAAAACAACACAATTTCGTGCACCGCAAGTGTAATCGGGAGCGAACGGAACGTATGCATTTGAATGCACCAATCACACGCGCGGATGACGCTACCTCATACCTCGCACCCCGTGTGACCGCCAAAGAGACCTAAAAAAATACTTCTGCGCAACTAACGACTCTTGCCAAGTTACGTGTCGGGGACTATAAGTACAGTACCCGGCGATAAATATTGCACATCGACCTTTGGAAAAATCAGTGCAATTTATTCGTTAATTCAGTTCTTGTTTTGTATTTAGCTTGCCGTGAAACATTTTCGAACTGACCTAGCTTGTGGCAGTTTATAGATAAAAGCACAGCGGAAAAGAGATGTCTCGAACAGTCATTTCGTTTATAGTTTCTCCAAAGGTCGATGTGCATTATTTATCGCCGGGTACTGTAGCTGCTGTAGACGCCTGTCACCTCTACTATTGCACGATGGACTCCATTGAGATAACATTGGTCGTACCTATTTTTTTTTCAAAAGACTCGTCCAAAACATTCGCGCGATCTCGCTTTTTATGTACTGGTAGCAACGCTGACACGCCATAGTTTGTGCCATAGTCTTCTGACATACAGCCTTTTTTTATATTTGTGGGGTAGGTACCACCCGTGGGGGAAGGCCTGGTGAAACAAATGGTATGCTCGTTCTACATACTGCCGCTAGGTGGCGCTGAAACCAACCTCTTTCAATTTATTTTTTAACCTGTATTTGGGCAATACTAAGGAGTTGACTTAATGTGCGACAGTGGGTATTTAAACTTAAATAAACAATGATAAATTTAAAAAATGCAAATTACATTGCCTTTAACCTTTTTAGCGCCACAGTCACGTATAGACGACAAGCCGAACAAGCAAAAAAGTGCCCTAAGTCTGTCGACTTAAGGTACTTTTTGGCTTGTCGTCTTACTTGACCGTGGCGGTCAATGGGTTAAATCCACCCAATCCGCCACAACCACAAACTCCCAAAATGACATCTGACACACACAGACGTCAGCTAGTTGAAAAGTAGGCTTTCTCGCGGTTATATGTAGAGATCAACAACTAGATGGCGTTTCTCAGAAAAATATTTGTTCTTTCTTTCCTGAATAGGAGGGTTTTCTTTATTTGGAACTAGGTGAAGGATACTTGGCAGGAACTGAAGTTTTTCTCTCTGTACCTGTTCCTTTATTCACTATTAATAATTATGTATAAAATTTTGTACCCTAGGTGAACGAACGCTGTTTGGGTAAAAAAATAGAGAAAACAAATTTTCCCAGATATGAGACCTAGCCATGACCTAGCTAAATTGATTTTTCACCCCCGGTATATACCTACCTACATTAAATCTTTTATTGAAATCGTTAGGGCTATATTCGAGAATATAAATAGAAAATTCTTTTCGCCTATATCTTTTTTATGTTGAGCATATAACCCGAGGTAAACACTGTGTTTTTCGTTACGAATACAAGAAAAGTAAAATGGGTGTATTTTATAGTTGTAGGAAATAGGCTAGCCCCCAATTACATCGGAAGATAGCAATAGGCTTGCTACCAATTACATCGGCTGATGGCAATAGGCTTACCCCCAATTACATCGGTTGGTGGATTGCCACCAACCGATGTAATTGGGGGTAAGCCTATTGAGGCTTGCCCCCAATTACATCGGTTGATGATGGCAATAGGCTTTCTGTTAATTACATTGGTTGATGGCAATAGGCTTGCTCCCAATTACCCAAATTGGTGGATGGCAATAGGCTTGCTCCTAATTACACCGGTTGATGGCAATGCCCCCAATTACATCAGTTGATGGCATTAGGCTTGCTTCTAATTACATTGGTTGATGGCAATAGGCTTGCTCCCAATTACATTGGTTGATGGCATTAGGCTTGCCCCCAATTACATCAGTTGATGGCAATAAGCTTGCTCCTAATTACATTGGTTGATGGCAATAGGCTTGCTCCTAATTAGATTAGTTGATGGCAATAGACTTGCTCCTAATTACATTGGTTGATGGCAATAGGCTTGCCCCCAATTACATCAGTTGATGGCAATAGGCTAGCTCCTAAAATTACATCGGTCGATGGCAATAGGCTTGGTCCTAATTACATCGGTTGATGGCAATAGGCTTGCCCCCAATTACATCAGTTGATGATAATAGGCTTGCTCCTAATTACATTGTTTGATGGCAATAGGCTTGGTCCCAATTACATCAGTTGATGGCAATAGGCTTGCTCCTAATTACATTTGTTGATGGTAATAGGCTTGCTCCTAATCACATCGGTTGGTGGCAATAGGCTTGCTCCTAATTACATTGGTTGATGGCAATAGGTTGCTCCCAATTACAACAAATAATTTGACAGCTGTCAGTAGAAAGCGATTCTCCCTAGGGCTGAAAAGTAGTACTTTCAACCCGACCTACTTTCAGAGTATGAGTAATGAAAAATTATTTGTTTTATTTCCTCGTAGAATAAAATTGATTTGTTTTATTTCCTTATCCCGACGCGGACGACGAGTTAACTTTGTAGCTAGGCAGGAAATTAACGTAACAGCTGATTTCACGCCTTGTTTGTAAGAGTGTTCCAAGTTTTCGACCTCCATTGGCTCCATTGTTTACTTTTAGCCACATTATTTACATAAATGGAGTGCCATGGAGGATGTGATTTTCCTTGGAGTAAAGGAATAGTACCTAACTGTAAAAAAAAAACAGTAAATAAAATCTGATGGTGTGTATGATTCAGAATAGGTACGGTGCTTAATGCAACCTGTCAGTTTTCGAAGGGCTGTTCTTAACACCCTGTATTTTATTTTTACACTAGCTGATGCCCGCAGCTTCGCCCACGTGGATGTCGGTCAAATTATATACTAAAACCTTCCTCGACAGCCACTCTACCCATTGGTAAAAACAGCACGAAAATCGGTGCTGTCGTTTTTGAGTTTATCGCGATTAGGCAGTCAGACGCAGCGGAGGACTTTTAGTGATTAAAGCCGTCGCCATGTGCGGAATGAGGACAGAACAACGAATAAAAGTACCATAAGAATCACACCTTTATTCGCACAAGGGTTCCTTCGGTGATATTGACTTTAGAAAACCAACTAGGTAATACCATTAGTTATTGACGTACATAGTACACACATTAGTTATTTACATACGGGACCGAAACGTGGTCGCTCACAATGGGCCTCATCAGAAGGCTTAAGATCACCCAAAGGGCAATGGAGAGGGCTATGCTCGGAGTTTCCTTGCGTGATCGAATCAGAAATGAGGACATCCGCATGAGAACCAAGGTTGCCGATATACCCGAAGAATTGCCAAGCTTAAGTGGCAGTGGGCAGGGCACATTGCTAGCCGAACGGATGGCCGATGGGGCCGGAAGGTTCTGGAGTGGCGACTGCGAACCGGAAGACGTTGCGTTGGAAGGCCTCCCACTAGGTGGACCGATGACCTGGTGAAGGTTGCGGGGATCCGCTAGATGCGAGACGCACGGGACCGGTCAATGTGGCGACACTTAGGGGAGGCCTATGTCCAGCAGTGGACGTCTTTCGGCTGAAATGATGATGATGATGATTGACGTAAATAGATCGTGTCCATGTTAGTTCTCCAAGTCTGACTTCAGCACAACTATTACGCTGCCTGTCCATTGAAGGACCAACCAATAGGATTGCACACTGGAATAGAGGGCAGATTTTTTATGCAATCGTATTGGTCAATATTTTTCTGTTTCTCCGCTCCGCAGCCTCGCTCTGCTTCAGCGGACAGGCAGCCTTAGGCTGGGACTCATGTAGCTATCACACCTTTTTTTATGACTTCGGACTTCGGGTAACACTCTACTTCGATTGACTGTAAATATGTACACTGTGGAATCTTATCATGGCCACTGTCACGGTAATAATATTTATACTGTGCCACTCTGAAGAAGTCAGTAATCAACAGAAATTGTAGTCTAGAACGATGACGAAGATCACTGAGGACAGTGTAACTGGTGATTCAGAAGTATAGCTGCTCCAACTTACTACTTAATTGTAAGTCGTGGGATTCATTTCATCACCACTCAAAAACAGTAGTCAATAGTCGTTAATTCGAATTAGATTGAAAATTATTGACAACAGACATCCGCCCAAAACGACCGCTTCGTCTTCAAGGACCCACCAAGCAGACCCACCGGTGGGTCTCCGAATACTGATGTGTCTCCCAAGACCTACTAGTGGGTCCTCTGAGATTTTATTGTCTTTGAAGACCCACTGTACGCCAAATGGCAAAACATAGAGCGCATATGAAAATGTAACGCCTGTTTAACTACCAGGAGTATAGAAGTAGGCAGGAGGTATTGAAAATATTTATTTTGGATATGAAAAAAAAAATTGTTTTCTTTCGTACATTTAAGTTCCTGGTGGGTCTCAGGGGATATAAAACTAAATAATCACATAGGTAACTAAATAATCAGTAGGTCTTGGGAGACACATCAGTATTCGGAGACCCACCGGGGGTCTGCTTGGTGGGTCCTTAAAGACGAAGCGAAAACGACCGCCCATCGTAATTCCTTTCAAAACCATGAAGAAATTTGTTAGACGTTACGATCAGCTTATAAAAGCCTGTGGTAACTGCACTGATAAAATTTGATAAGCACCAGCATCGCACGCGCGAAATATTCTTTTTTGTAGGTACCCACTTATTATTATTATTTTATACTCACTTTGGATTTATTTATAACTAGCTGACCCGTGCCCACTTCGTTGGGCATAATGTTAATAATCCTTTTTTTCATACTTAGTTAAGGCAGCGTTCGTAAGAAACGCTTTCATTCGACCGTTTTTTCTCCGATTCACTTTGCAAAACGGACTACCACGTAAAAGCCTTTTTATTTTTCGGTTTTTTATATAGCCTATGACATTTATATAGCCTCAGCAATAATGTGGCTTTCTATTGGTGAAAGAATTTTTAAAATCGGTTCAGTAGATCCCGAGATTACCCCTTACAATTTAGCAAATAAACAAACACACAAACTTTACTTCTTTATAATATTAAAGGAGTATAGATTAGACTTTATATATTACTAGCTGATGCCCGCGGTTTCAACCGCGCGGATGTCGGTTATCGCTACCGATGCCGGTTATCGCGACCAAAAGTAATATTTTCGTACCCCCTTTCAACCCCTTAAATAAAGATTTTTTTTTTAATTAAAAAGTAGCCTATTTATGTCCTTTCTCGGGTATCAAAATATCTCCATACCAAATTTCATGCAAATTGGTTCAGTAGTTTAGGCGTGATTGAGTAACAGACAGACAGACAGAGTTACTTTCGCATTTATAATATTAGTATGGAAGTATGGATTTTCTTAATTGTGACACATAAAATATTAGTATACACACAATCACATAACTGGTTCGGCGTACACACCTCTCAACCAGGTCCAGTTGAAAACCAGCGTCAGGCACTTAGTGCCTGACAGCTTTTAGACTTCTTTTTGTTATTATTATAGCAAGCCCATGTTGTCCCACTGCTGGGCAAAGGCCTCCCCCCATTCCTTTTCGTACAACTTCTTTCCAATTCTCAACAAGTTTTAGGGCACCAGTTCTGAGCTTTACGGGCCCACAGCTCGTTCGGCGTTCGTTTCATTATTTTGAGCCACGTCAACAATTTTCATTTTGGAGCGCAGTGTAGTTTTTCGAAACGATCGGTTAATTTCACACCTAAGATACTGCACTCCATAGCACGTTGGTAAAACCTTGAGTTTGGAATTTCGCATGTTAGTCAAAGACCAAGTTTGTGCCTCATCCTTGAGCTTTCGCTTTAGAAACATGAATAGGGTGCCCTTAAAATACTCTTTTATGGACTAGTAACTCTTCCAGGCATTTTCGGTTCGTCTTGAAATTTTCTTATCTTGCCTTGCCTGCAAAGAGATTACTTGGCCCAGGCATTCTTGGACATATAGTAATTCTCCCCGCCTAAGTGTGCTCTTCTTGGAGTTGTCGGTCATGATCTTGGTCTTTGACATGTTCACCTTCAGCCCATGCAACCTCGAGGCTTGCATCGCTAAGATCTTCTAAATCTTCTAGACTTCCTTTTACTAATTCCTAATCTTATTCATTCATCTTACTTAACTTAAGAACAATAATATAACTGTGAAAAGAATAAGTATAAAAGCTAAATTCATATCCTACTGTTTTGCCTAATAAATGACTCTTTTAAAAGTATCCAAGTAGTCTGTTACTCAGTAGATTTTTTTTTTGGTGCTAATTTAATGTTGGGTTTCGTGGTGTGAAATAAAATAGCGGTCTTGATCACCTCGACTGGACAACAGTAACTGTGAGTGTCTGTGAGGTAAAGATTTTTAAATTATGATCTTCTATTCCCATCTATTTGGTACCTATTCATTTTGTTCACTAAATCGTCTTACAGATGTACTCGTAAAACGTAGGATTTGTTAAAATTTGCGAAAAGTTGAAGAAAATCTTGTCAGAAAATGTGCCATTATATTGTTGCTTTATTGATTATGGCATTTAATTCAATTGAGGACGAAAACTAGCTGCCAAAGTCCGAAAAAGCAAAGAGTTGACTATAGATAGGCACAGTCGAAGCCAGGTCAACAAGCTGCTACATTCTGTCTAATTTCTACAATATTGTACATTTTCGATCTTTGCTTTTTCAAAGCGTAAGGTTCAAGGCTGAATGGGAAAATTTTACAGTTACGGGTAGCTTGATGTGCTAGACGTTCATCTTGTAAAAATTTCTTGAAACTTTTCAAATTATTCGACGCGGCTTAAAGTATGGCACTTGACATATTTATAGGACAAACCCCAGCTTGGACCCTTAATTATCAGGGCAAACATTTTGACTAAGTAGCCCTAAGCCCTTGTCATCAATTTCAAGGAATGCATCGTGTTACCAATCATCATCATTCTTCTGACCTTTTTTTTTTTTTTTGGTGGGTTGAAAATCATCGAATAACCCCCCCCCGCTACCCATGTTCCTTCTTCGCCTTTGTGTCGGAGCCGCGTTAACCTTTCGACAAACCACAGCCCCGACGGGGACCACAGCCCCGACGGGTCATTCTTCTGACCTTATCCCAATTTATTTGGGGTCAGCGCAACATGTCTTCTTCCATACTTTTTCTATCACTGGCCATCTCAGCAGTCACCTCTTTACTAGCCAAGTCATGCTTCACACAATCCATCCATCGTTTCTTTGGGGTTATGTACATTAATAAAATTCATACTCAACATTTTCGTCATTCCTTCGCATCACATGTCCATACCACGATAACCGATTACCACCAAACTTTTCATTCACTAGCGCCACTTGCACACTTTCTGTTATGTACTCACTACTCATTCCTTATTTTATCCATTCTGCCAATCACCCTATTATATTCTCGGCATTGTACTAGTATATTACCCCCGCGGGCCCCGTGACTAATTCCGTCCATCGACTTCTTCTATCATTGAGATTATAGTAGGTATATGAAAAACTGTGCTTCTGCACTTTCTGCTCTTTCAGCCACGACTTTATTAGATTGCCTCGTTGGTGTAGTGACGTGGTCGTGAGGTCCTGGGTTCGATTCCCAGCTCGGGCAAAGTATTATTGGGATTTTCCATTTAAGAATTTCGCAGTAGCAGCCACGGAGTCTGGATTTGACCCCGGTTGATGGCAATAGCACAGATTACAATAGGCCCTCCCACTTCTACATAGGACTTTAACTTACCTGTCGAAATATGGCTGTAGGTACTTCGAGTATTAGGTACACTTCTGCCTTTCCCTTAGGATTACAGGCGTGATGTTATGTTATGACTTCATTAGCTTTATCAGAATCTCTAAAGCAAACGTCTGTCGGTCTAAGTCGGTATATTTCCATTCGAATTTGAATAAACGATAGGCTTTACATAGTCACTACCACCATCCAAATGAATTACAAAACCTAACTAATATGGGCAAAGTGTTGTCTAAATTCACTGAAACCAACCGCAACCTGCAAAGGTGTGACGATTGAGACACTTGTAGCGTTCGGTGTGGAACTAGAACAAAACGATAGCGACACGTCTAGGCTTCGCGAATCGTTAATATTTTGTAAATTCGTTGAGTGAAACGCTACGGTTGGGCATGAATAAATATCTCGTTACTCTTATATTATGTCTCGATGATACTATAGAAGTTAACAGAGATTATGTAGCCCAGCTTATTTTACGCAAGGCTGAAAATAATTCACAGAGGTTGTCTCGGTGATGGCGATATGTCGCTTACTGTTCACTGGTTAGTAACACGACTGACGATTGGTGTCTCGCCTTAGAGCGGTGTGGCCTCGCACACCAATTTGTGTGAAAACGAAATGCGGGAGAAGAGTTAGTGAGTTCAGGAGATTTTGTGAGTTGTTTTCCCCACCGCTTTTTCCACTGTGACGATGTCAGCCAGTGGCAAAGTAGCGCGGTGTGCGACGTGATTGGTCGGCGGCGCGACCAATGTGCGCGGCCTGTGCACGTCTGCCCTCACGAAAGGGATCGCAGTGACTCAGTGACGCCCGGGCAGTCCGTCCCGGGCCCTAGCGAAGGATCGTGTTGTTGATGCGATTACCATCAACCGCTGATTGTTTGTCAACAAAGTGATTTTGGATTGCGTGCGCCATTAGCGCGGATGTCGGAGACGGACCAACAAAACTCTAGATTGTGTTTAAAAGTAAGTATTTAAACACATTTTTTTTGTTCTTCTTTGTGTCAAAAGATGGCGTTAGGTGTCGCGTTGAACAGCCGTGTCATTGAACTAGGTTATTGTGATCGTGTGTGTTAACCTTTAACAATGCGTGCATTCTTATTTATTAGTTTTCTTACAAAAAGTGACTCATTACTCCATCAGTGGCGCGTGAATACAAGCAGGAAGTTTTTAAATGTGCAAGAAGATGATGTTTGATTAGGAACACCTACACTATTAATGACATTATCACATTACGCTTTCTTTAGCCATTGGAGGAAGGCTGACTGACGGTGAGCAATGTTACCGACTAAAATTTAATTAATCATATAAAATATATTTAATCAATTGATGAAGAAATTTTTTTTTTATGGAACTTACCTTATTGTTTAAATGTCACAGTCAAACAGCAGTTAATTTCATTGATACACAATACACAACATCATTCTCCTGCCCTTATCCCGATTTATGGTCGTAGCAACATGTCTTCTTCAATAGGTACTTCTCTATTAGGTATTCACACCATCTCAGCAGAGCACCTTTCTAGCCGTATCATCCTTCACACAGTCCATCCATTGTTGATACACAAATACACTTAGTTACGATATTAAAGCAGTAAGAAAGTTACCTACTTAGGTACGGGTAATTTACCTGTAACACAGTTTTGGTTGCTTGACAAGTTTTTCAATATTCTACCAAAGAATGCCCATTAACATAAACCCTTCACCAATAGGCACAAGATAGGAAAAACCATCACAAATTATAAGTTGGGGAACAACAACAAGCGCTATCCACCGGAACGGAATTTTGTCCTAGTACGGCTAGTATCAAGATTCCATTCACTATTCCAATTCACTATTACCCAATAAATCCATTGCTGGTCCGATAGGAATCTAACTAGTTGGGTATTCTAATAAACCGGCATTGTATAGTCTTCATGGTGTTGTGATGCAATGGGAGTCTTGTTGCAGTTAACAGGCGCGACAAAACACGATCGGGTTTCCGTCAATATCCGTGGAGTAGAGCAACGACACTTCATCGCCTGCTTAAAATGAATGGCTGCATGCTCATAATATTATAATTACGTCAACAATATGTACACACGGCTACACATCAAGCTATACAAAACCAGTTAATCTTGGCCTCTCTTTACTAGATCTTTTCGCACAATGAACCATCAGATTATACTGGTTTTGTATAGCTTGATGTGTAGCCGTGTGTACCTACCTATTCATTGTTACTACACTCTGTAAACAGACATGTCTTGGAATATCACAAACGCACACACACACATAAGCACTGTTGTTTATTTAATTCTAATTATTCATCTTTGAAGCTTTTTCCCAACTAATATTGGGGTCGGCTTCCATTCTAACCGGATGCAGCAGAATGTAGAGCACCAGTATTTTACGTGGAGCGACTGCCTCTCCCTATTTTTAATTTATTTACACCCTATCGTTTGTCTGAACCTGAAGATTCAAAAATATTTTTCAAAAAACTCGTACAGACCTGCGAGTATTTAATAATTCATACTTTTCAGATAAGAAATTCTGTTGAAATAAACGACTGGGCTCTTATGTGTTCAATTAGCCAGACATCCTGCTCAGCTATTAAAGTGTTCGTTCGCATTCATTTTTATTTAGTTTTCTTTTACTTTATCCTAGATTTATTTTGCTGTTATTTTTCTATTTCTGACGTAGGTCTGTATTGTAGATAGTATCTACTACGTAATTGATAGGTTGTTTATTTTCTTTTAATGACATCCCGCAGCGCAGGTCAACCTATGGGGCTGGCTTCTGCTTCACCGGCCAATCCTGAGGATACCTTGAATGTAAGGCAGGGCGAAATACCTTATAGACTAAGTGACAGCGTGCTTTGTGCGTCACTGGGGAGAGAGCAGCTCTTTAGCAAAGGGACAGGTTGGATCTGAGACAGATTATTGACGAGCTGGTTTAGAACTACTGCCTCAGCTTCGCGAGCTGGCATGAGCAAAAGTCGGGGAGATAGATTGTTGGCAACAGCTCTCATCTACTGTTGTCAGTTTGGATATCGACATGGTCACATCTTGGGTCACACCGGCAGAATGACACTAGCAGTTAGTTTTTTTATAAATTCGACTAGTCAATTGTGCCGTTTTCCTGCCTTGTTCAGTCCGTTAACCTTTCAATAAATAGTCATAAATTTATTTGTAGGAGACCAGCATATTGAAAGCCAGAATCAACAGGGCAACCACTAGAAATCCGACGAAGTTCTACCTCAAAGAAATCAATCAGAAAGGATAAGCTGAGGAGTAGGAAAAACATAATTTCCACCTCCGTTCATAAAACTAGGATAAGCCCAGTTGCCTATCCACCACAGATAAATATTATCATTAATATTAATGGGTATTATTGCCGGGTATTACCTATACCCTAAAAAAGCATAATTGGTCCAGACCTGCTATACTCAACCTGCGGTTTTATGACTGCTCCATCTAGAGTCCTGAGGGATATCTACTTAGAAAACATACCAACCTAGAAGTTATGTTTAGACAAAACTCGAATTTTCAAACGATAGGTCTTTAAAAAGTTTATGTCATAAAGAACACTGTCGAACTCCCAAATAAATTGCTTACTAGTCACAATTGTTCACTCTTGAAGCCGTCAACGAAGTATTATGTAGGTAGGTACATCAAACTAAGTAACCTTATGCAATAATTATTGCTGGGAAACAACTTTTTTTTGGGGGTGAAAAATCACGTTACCTATACGGTAAAACTCAATGTCGCACATTCAAAACATTGTGCTAATGAATGCTTTGAATAGTAAACAAGTGATGGAGGCAATTAAGAACGGCAAGGTAGAACGTTGGCGACCGCATGGGTAGAGAGTGGTATCTGTCACGGGGAGGCGAGGTTGACAAATCTACGCTTCGCTGATGACATTGTACTTTTCTCTTCATCAGCTGCATAACTGGAAAAAATGCTTCAAGAACTGAGCGAAGCAAGCCTTGAGGTTGGACTGAAGATGGCCATGTCAACTACTAAGCTCATGACATGATCAACAGCTCACCTATCTCTTAAATGGGGAGCAAATTAATACACTATGTCTTAAAATAGGGTCAAGTAGTCTCCTTCCAGGCGAGACAAGATAAAGAAGTGGCGAGACGCACTGAAAACGCCTGGAAGAGCGACTGGTCCATGAAAGAGCTATATTCAAGGGCGATTAACCCATCCCCATAAAACGCCAGCTAATGGACATGTGTATTCTCCCCATTATGACATACGCTGCACAGACTTGGTCTTTGACTAATGTGCAGAAATCCAAACTCAAGGTTTGCTAACGAGCGATGGAGTGTAGCAAACTGAATGTAAAATTAACTGACCGGATAAAAAACACCACACTGCGCTCCGGAACACAAACCGACGTAGCTTATAAAAGTGCGTGACTGAAATGTCAAGTCTGCTGGATGCTTGGCAGACTGAGGAGAAGCGCACCATCGTAAGAAGGAAGGAATGAGAGGAGGCCCAGGACTAGGACAAAACGGGCTAAGTAAAAAAAAATGCTACGGATTTACAGTTACACTGAATTTTCCAAATTATCGAAAAATCTCTACCTTGAATAAGCTTATGAAAAATTATTTTCTAGTATATTTTTTACATATCAATTATTCCACAGAGGATATTATGTTGCTTGAGGTTCTCCGCAGCGGCGCAGTTCATAGCGGCAGCGTCAGCTCAATACGATTTGCTTGGAAGATGTGATGGCGCAAGAGTATCGACACTTGTTGCGTCCCACCCTATCAAGGAATTGAAGACATGCAGGGATCTTTAGCCATCATCCCGTGTCAAGCCATTGGGTTCTAAAACACCCGGAATACCGGTGACGACAACAATCCCTTTATTGCATTTGTACGTTAAATAAAATTTAAGCTTTTATAAAAGGAAGACATTTTGATCTGGGTTTAAATTACGCACTATTATAGCTTCTTGGAAATAAAGTAGCTTCTGAAACTAACTCCGACGCTTATGAACTTTTAACTCTGTGGTTCAGATTTCAGCAGAACTTGGTGCTTTACTGTACCTAATTAAACCACGAAGCGTGCCGTGGCTTAATTTTCGTCCTCTCAACACATCCCCTATTTCACCTTAATCATAGTGAATTGTGCCGACTAAATGCATTATTTAATTACTTTCGAACCTGCCAGTCAAAGCCCGTGGCTACGGAACACGCAAAAAGTTTCACTACTCCCACTTGACCGGTTCTCTTTGACGTGACAAGTGGCTCCCGGCTGGCATGAACTAAAACTCTGCCATTACTATGATTAACTTGTTTATCCTCCGGTCTCGCCTGTTCCTGAAAAACTTTGAAATGTTATGATGTTCCGTTGTTTTCGCGTACGCGCTATAGTGGTCTATATTTCAATGAAAAGGAAAGCTGTTTGGAGGTTATTTTTTCCACAATATTGTTTTGCCGATCATTACAATTTTAACTCTATGTTAGGTACCTACTATTATGAGTAAATCTCATATCGTAAACTTTCTTTAACGGAATAAATGCCAAAAAATCTAATAAGAACTCAAGTTTTCTTACCTAGTAAGTAAACATAATAAGCTATGTGTATCTAATCAGATAAAGGAATAACGGGTATTGGTGTATCTCGTTATGTTAGAAAAAAACCTACAAGAAATTACAATTCAAAAACCAGAAAAACGTTTTTGGAACAGTCAAAAGTTGCTCGGATAACAAGACAGAATAATTCGCCGCTAGAGGGAGCTACTAACTCGTTTGAACAAGCTTATGTCAACTTGACTTAGGAAAACTGCGCCGGGGCCGGTAAACAATCGATTAGTTAGTATCCAACTTTGCGTTTACTATATTACAAGGCTACAATTTAAATGCTCACCAAAATAGTAGATTGTACACCAAGTGCATAAAACGCACCATTTTGCGCGAGACGTTTATCCATCCGATGCGAGCTTGCGAGCGAGGATGGATATAAAGTAGAGAGTAAAATGGGTTTTATGGACGAGTTTTACACTCTACTTTTCACTTCGATTGCGAGGAAATGCAACAGCAACTTGTAAATATTGTAAAAATAATAATGGTTCCCGCCACAATTAACTTTTTTTTTTTCAGTAGGAAACTTGACATAACACCTGACTTATGTCGTTATATAGCGTTACTCATACTGCTCAGCCATCAACCAATGTAATTAGGAGCAAGCCTATTGCCATCAACTGATGTAATTGGGACCAAGCCTATTGCCATCAACCAATGTAATTAGGAGCAAGCCTATTGCCATCAACTGATGTAATTAGAGACAAGCCTATTGCATCAACCGATGTAATTAAGAAAAGCCTATTGCCATCAACCAATCTTATTAGGAGCAAGCCTATTGCCATCAACCGATGTAATTAGAAGCAAGCCTATTGCCATCCACTGATTTCGGTAATTGAGAGCAAGCCTATTGCCATCAATCAATGTAATTAAGAGTAAGCCTATTCCCATCAAATGATGTAATTAGGAGCAAGCTTATTGCCATCAACCAACCTAATTAAGAGCAAGCCTATTGCCATCAAGCGATTTAGGTAATTAGGGGAAGCCTATTCCCATCAACTTTCCTTGTATTCGTAATGAAAAGCAGTAATCCCTTGTTCTTAGAATACTAGCGAAACGAATTACGATTATGCAAGTGGGAACTTTTTTTATTATTTTTTTTCCACTAGTTCTACGATTCACGGTGGTACGAAATCGTAGAACTAATGGGAACGAAAAGTCAATGGATTTTTTCGTTCCCACTAGTGCTACGATAAAGGATGTTACAAAATCGTAAAACCAGCAGGACTCAAGTTTCTCATTCGTTCTATCACACAGTTTAGGGTACAACTACGGCACAAACTACCAGGAGAACAGAAGTAGGAAGGAGGTATTGGAATCTTTTAATCAAATCTAAATTATTTCTTTCTAATACCATGCACTTTTTTTTTGTTAATAGATTTAAGTATTATTATTATTAAGGTATAATTTAGATTTGATTTAAAGATTCCAATACCTCCTTCCTACTTCTGTTCTCCTGGTAGTTTGTGCCGTAGTTGTACCCTAAACTGTGTGATAGAACGAATGAGAAACTTGAGTCCTGCTGGTTTTACGATTTTGTAACATCCTTTATCGTAGCACTAGTGGGAACGAAAAAATCCATTGACTTTTCGTTCCCATTAGTTCTACGATTTCGTACCACCGTGAATCGTAGAACTAGTGGAAAAAAAATAATAAAAAAAGTTCCCACTAATTCTATCGTAGAACTGTGCAGTAGAACTAGTGGGAATGATCCATATTCATCACCGACTCCAAATGAATTGGGATAATGCCATGAGAATGATGATGTGAAATACCGGCCAAGTCCATGTCGAACCACGCACAATGTAGGGTTCCGTAGTTGCCCATCAAAATATATAAACTTACTAAATTGATTAACGACCCTGCCCTACCTGCCTCCGAACGATGATTTATTTTAGCACTTTGTCGGCATTAACTAATTTTTAGGTATATTCATGCCAAATTACAGCTTTCTAGTACTAAATCAAAATCAAAACTCATTTATTCAAACTAGGCTGATAATCAACACTTTTGGATGGTCAAAATTTACTTTACTATTTACATTTTTATAAGACAGACCCCCAAAACGCCCACCCATCGACACTTCCTAGTGTTTAGCTGGAAAAAAGAAGTGGCGGAACAAACTTCCCAGCACACATCTGTCTGTTATGTTGGTTAGAAGAACCAGACTCGATACAATAGCAAGGTGTCAGTTAAATTTAAGATTCGATTTGGCTAATTTTGGTCTTGAATTATTAGTGGAAGTCAAGAGAAGGTTTTAACGGTGAGAAAGTGGTTGGTAGGTAGGCAGGGTAGTAGGTAGGTAGGGTAGTAAGTAGGTAGGGTAGTAAGTAGGGTAGTAGGTAGGGTAGTAGGAAAGTAGGTAGGGTAGTAGGAAAGTAGGTAGGTAGGGTAGTGGGTAGGTAGGGTAGAGTAGGTAGGTAGGTAGGGTAGGGTAGGTAGGTAGGGTAGTAGTTATGTAGGGTAGTAGGTAGGTAGGGTAGTAGGTAGGTAGGGTAGTAGGTAGGTATTGTAGTAGGTAGGTAGGGTAGTAGGTAGGTAGGGTAGTAGGTAGGTAGGGTAGTAGGTAGGTAGGGTAGTAGGAAAAAAGCATTGCAACGCATGCGCGGGTTCAGCTAGTAAAATAATAAATACATATATGACGAAGGTAGCACAACTATTTCGGCTTCATCGTTGTCAGAGTCCAAGATCAGCATGGCGGAGGTACGAAATAATAGTCTCAACACTGATTACAACCGCCTATTTATTTACTTCCGATAACAAATTAACAAAATCTCAAACGATCAAGCCGATGGAAATGGATTAAAGTACGGAAACGCGGTAAGTTCGATACAGGCGGGCAGCACAACCGTTCGCGCTCGTGTCTCACCAAAAAGTCCGCTCCCTCAAATCCAATGCGTCTAATGTCGACCACTGACCACTGACGTCTGACATATCACAACTGACATTTGACATATGACAACTGACAGCTGTCAAACCAGACCTGCCACGCTCTGTATCGACCTCACCCAAGCTCACTGCTTGACGTTTCCGAGTTTTCCGACAAAGGAGGATAGATGGCGTTATTCTAAATTGTCAACTCTAAATATTGTGCCTCGGTGTTGAATCTGCGACACGGCCATCTTGACATTTCACACGTCCTCGTGTGAGGTATCTGCAACAAAAAGTCACGGAAAGTAAATCGTCCCTTACTCGGCCTCCCTGGCCAAGACGTCGGTGTATTATCACTTACACACACAATTCAAAACAAAGTTTTGTTCTGATCCATATTCTCATCAAATCTCATAAAGAAAATCTCAACATTGGAATCAACATTCATCAAGAAATCATCAACTTTCGACCGAATCTAGTATCCGATCAAATCCAGTATGCAACGCTCTGCTCGGTACCATACAACACACACAGCTTCCAACAGGCAACCATGGGACCTCCATTCGGTACCCAACCCCAACACATCTCATTGCCTCCATCCGGCAACCATGGGACCTCCATCCGGTACCCAACATCAACTCAACACATTGCCTTTATTTAGCACCTTTAGCTACATTGCCATGATGGACGTTGGTCACAGCCCTCAAATAAACACTTACACGCGTGCAGCAACGAACAGCATTGCAATGTATGCAATCTGAGCCACTTGCATACTAAATTTGCATCTTTTACCTCTCACTTAAGGTCTGACCCCTTCATCATCACCCGATCTCGTTTTGTCAGTGTCTATCGTGTCAAAGTCAAATTTACAGTCAGCAATTGCGTCACATGTCGCAATTAACCGTATTTTCTCAAATCGTATCTCATTTGACGACATTATGGACCGAAACTAATCGCAAATAATTGTCGGGTAAAACGTGAAATAGAATTTCTAAAACAATTCCATCGGTCTCAACAGAAGTCAAAATTTGTACAGTTGACCTTACAGAAGTCCGCCCAATACCAGTCGTTCGGCCACTCCTGGCCCAAGTGGGTGGGGAATAAAAGGTATTCTGATCAAAATCATTACAGGTTCTAATGAAAATCAAAACAAACTCTTTTTCTCAAAGCTGACATGTCGAACAACACCCTTACTCATTCAAATAATAAGAAACTCATTAAAATATTGCAGTGCTCATACTCTGACCTCTATCCGGTCTTCATCATCACACTTATAGCCTCCATCCGGCCATAAGCATCAAAACAATCGACCTCCATCCGGTCTTCAACACGTAACCTCCATCCGGTTCAGGCAACCTCTATCCGGTCACCTCCACATACAGGCAACCTCTATCCGGTCACCTACACATGTAACCTCCATCCGGTTACATACACAACAGGCAACCTCTATCCGGTCACCTTCACATGTAACCTCCATCCGGTTACATACACAACAGGCAACCTCTATCCGGCCACCTCCACATGTAACCTCCATCCGGTTACATGCACAACACCATCAAGATAATCATTTCGAGCCTTTATCAAAATATTTTTTTAAAGTAGGGTTGTTCAACATGTTACTTTATTTTTCCTATAACGTTACAGGTTATAAGAAAACTCATACTAAGCTAGGTACTTTAAATGTCAAGTTGACCACTTAGTATTTACGAACGAACGAACGAAATTCTAACGAAACATCTTTCAACTGTATTGAAATCAATTTGAAAATTAGAAGCATTCTTGAGCTTATTTGAAACATCACATAACCTAACAACCTTTTCACGATACAAAAACAACACTATCACACGTCTAATTAACATTAAATCCTTGTTGTAAAATCTCAACGCCAATTAAAATATCATTTTTTTTTAAAACAACTATCCGGTACAACATGAAATAAAATCTCTAATAGTAAATCGATAATCATAACCTCAGTAAATAATTGTGAAGTACAAACTATCATGACCTATCCCGGGTCAATTTACAATGTTATTTACACGCTTGCCACTGAACTGTAACGAAACATTTTTGATCAGAGAGCATTCGGCACCAGAATCATAGTAAAATGGATACGACTCACCAGATTTTCATCGGCACACTGCTAGGATTGCTCACATAGCAAACTTCAACACGTCGCTCGCTATTTGCCTCTGCTGCAGGCTGCCGGCACTGCTTGGTCAGCCTGCCGCGCCGCCGCGCTGCCAACCACACGCCGCCAAGCCGCGTCCCGCCGCCGCGCCGCCGGCGCCGCTGCCGAAGTAAATTCACAGCGCACCGTGACGTCATCGCGCCATTCTTCGTATTTCTTCAGCTCGAGTGAATCCCGGTTCTGATGTCGCATCAGGGTCTTCGCGATCGTCATCACCATACGGGGCACTCCAGACTATAAACAGCTCCTTAAAATCGCTCCATTTCCTCCCAGGACAAGATATGGACGACCGCCATGACGAAACTTCTCCCATGAGTCTCGTGGAATTCGCTGCGTCCCCTGTAGGCACGCCACAGCGCCGGTTTCACGGCGCTGCTGTCTTCACAACACCCCGGCGGTCCATCCCCACCAGGTGAGACCAACGGTTAACCGGAGGAGGCCCAGCGGAGGACGACCAGCGACGGAGGTGCCGACTTACGACGCACCTACAGTGGATGTGTGACTCCCGTCCGTCCCGTGTCTCCCACGAGTGCGCGGTTCAAAGCAATCATCAACGATGCACCTTGACTATTCAGATCGATAACACACATGTCGGCTGTTGCCAACCAAGCCCGCGGGACAATATTCCGTTTTTCAGGGTCAAAATGCGGTAGGCGAATATCCGTACCCGCAAAAGGTGATTTCATTGCTTGCACAATAGTCATAAAGTTTTTGTTTATTTGCTCGAACAGAAAACACCACATTTCCGTTTCTATGTCACTTTCAGACGCACGCGCATTGTCTTTACACTTTTCCGGCCTAGTACTGTCACTTACACTATGTAGGCGTTAAAGTTACATCCCACTTCTGATGACGAAGGTAGCACAACTATTTCGGCTTCATCGTTGTCAGAGTCCAAGATCAGCATGGCGGAGGTACGAAATAATAGTCTCAACACTGATTACAACCGCCTATTTATTTACTTCCGATAACAAATTAACAAAATCTCAAACGATCAAGCCGATGGAAATGGATTAAAGTACGGAAACGCGGTAAGTTCGATACAGGCGGGCAGCACAACCGTTCGCGCTCGTGTCTCACCAAAAAGTCCGCTCCCTCAAATCCAATGCGTCTAATGTCGACCACTGACCACTGACGTCTGACATATCACAACTGACATTTGACATATGACAACTGACAGCTGTCAAACCAGACCTGCCACGCTCTGTATCGACCTCACCCAAGCTCACTGCTTGACGTTTCCGAGTTTTCCGACAAAGGAGGATAGATGGCGTTATTCTAAATTGTCAACTCTAAATATTGTGCCTCGGTGTTGAATCTGCGACATATATATATTGTGTTCAAGTCAGCGACCAACTATTCTTATCATCAAAGTAGTCGTTAATAGAATAGTAAGCTTTTAAACAAAGATTAGATTTTACTTGGGCTTTAAACGCATTAAATGGCAAGTCTAGAAAAGAAGATGGCAGTTTATTATAAAATGTTATCCCGATCCCTACGAATGAATTATGAACTTTGTGAAGCCGGTGAAAAGGAGCGCGTAGGTAGTTTATGCTTATTTCTAGTGTTAAAGTTATGGATATCACTGTTTTCAGTGTACAGGTGGATATTTTGTCTAATATATAAAATGTTGGCAAAGATGTACTGAGAAGCAACCGTGAGAATATCAAAATCCTTAAAAAAATCTCTAAGGGAAACTCGGGCACCCAGCTGATAAATTGCACGAACCGCGCGCTTCTGCAAAACAAATATATTTTAAATATCAGCAGCTTTGCCCCACAGCGGCCACAGCAGATTAAAGTGTATAATTATATATATTGAGATATAGTGCGGACGGACGGACGGACAGACAGACAGACGGACATGGCGAAACAAAAGAGTTCCATGTTGATTACGGAACCCTAAAAAGACCGTCGGCACAAGGGGCATACACCCCGATTTTAAACTGACATTAACTGAGTGTGAAAGTTAGGGTTGGCGCACACCTGCTGCGTTCTCTATCGATCGGCCTAGGCGATGCAACTACTTAGTGCAAAGAGCAGTCACCCGGTCGGTGTGGGTGGACACTAACGAATACTGTATTTTTGCACAAATTATTCGCTTTGATATTTTTCCCTTTTCTGAAGAGAGTCTAACATCAATTTTGAGAAATTAAACGTGCCAATAAGTGAATGCTCAGATCCCATAAAAAAAAAAGTAATTGACCCGCCCTAAGCCTTTTTTAGGGTTCCATAGCCGAATGGCGAAAAATGGAACCCTTGAGATTCGTGATGTCTAGTCTGTCCGTCCGTAAGTCACAGCCACTTTATTCGCAAACTGTTAAGACTACACAGTTGAAACTTATTAGGTAGATGTATTTGGTGAAACGCTTTACGATTTTTATACAAAAACTAGTATTTGCGTGGCTGCGCGAGCTGCGCGCAGCTCGCGGGGCGTGAAGGGGGGAGAGGGGGAGCTTTGAAAAATGATTTCGACTAACGCATTGCACCTCTCAATGAATCTGAAAAAAAAAATGTTCCAATGCAGCTCGCGGTAGGTACTACCTACCTACACCTACCTACACCTACCTACACCTACCTACACCTACCTACACCTACCTACACCTACCTACACCTACCTACACCTACCTACACCTACCTACACCTACCTACACCTACCTACACCTACCTACACCTACCTACACCTACCTACACCTACCTACACCTACCTACACCTACCTACACCTACCTACACCTACCTACACCTACCTACACCTACCTACACCTACCTACACCTACCTACACCTACCTACACCTACCTACACCTACCTACACCTACCTACACCTACCTACACCTACCTACACCTACCTACACCTACCTACTACCTACCTACACCTACCTACTACCTACCTACACCTACCTACTACCTACCTACACCTACCTACACCTACCTACGACCTACCTACACCTACCTACTACCTACCTACACCTACCTACACCTACCTACACCTACCTACACCTACCTACTACCTACCTACACCTACCTACACCTACCTACACCTACCTACACCTACCTACACCTACCTACACCTACCTACACCTACCTACACCTACCTACACCTACCTACTACCTACCTACACCTACCTATTACCTACCTACTACCTACCTACAACTACCTACTACCTACCTACACCTACCTACTACCTACCTACACCTACCTACCTACACCTACACCTACCTACACCTACCTACACCTACCTACACCTACACCTACCTACACCTACCTACACCTACACCTACCTACACCTACCTACACCTACCTACACCTACCTACACCTACACCTACCTACACCTACACCTACCTACACATACCTACCACCTACCTACTACCTACCTACTACCTCCTACTACTACTAAAAAAACATTACCCTAAAGTTTGCTTGTCGTCGCCCCTGAGTTACACTTCACCCACTCAACCTTCGTTACGATAAGGAGGTCGCCGGCTCGCTCCGCTCGCCACCTCCCTCCGCTCGCCACCTCCCTCCTTCGCTCCACTCGGTCTCGCAGGTTCGCTCTACTCAGGACCTACCTACCACCGGAAAGCTATCATGACTTTATCTCTACGCTAAGGGGGTCGCCGGCTCGCTTCGCTCGCCCGCTCCCCCCTTCGCTTTACCGCTGTACCACCACCGGACAGGTTTCGACGCCTACTATAATATTTGTTCAAACACCTAATGGCTATCTCTAACCGTTATGAAGTTACAGTCCTTTTAATTTTAGGGGAGGTTGGGGAGGGGAGGGTATACAAATTTCAACGCCCCTCAAATAGATTTAGGTAAGAATCAAAAATTTTTTCAGGAGTAAAAAAAGAGATGAAGAGGGGGGGGGGGGGTGAAGGGGGGGAGAGAGGGGAGTTTCTAAAAATGATTTCGACTAACGCAATGCCCCTCTATATGAATCTGAAAAAAAATTCGTTCCAAGTCTCTTAACTTCCGAGATCCGCCTAAAGGGGGGGTGAAGGGGGGCAAGGGGGTCAAATTTAAAAATTGGTTTTTACTTCCCCAAGCCTCCTCTATATGAATCTGAAAAAAAAATCGTTCCCAGTCTCTTAACTTTCAAGATCCGCCTAAAAGGGGGGAGAAGGGGGAAAAGGGGGGCCACTTTGAAAAATGATTTTTACTATACCGAGCCTCCTCTATACGAATCCCTAAAAAAAAACACGTAAAGTCTCTTTGTTTCCGAGATACGATCGGGAGAGGGGAGAAGGGGGGGGGAAAGGGGGGGTTTGGGACTTTTCCCATACTCACGAGAGTTACTTGTTTACGAATCTGTCAAAATATACCCACCTCCCCATCCACCATCTGGGAGAACAATTATGTCAGTGAGTCAGTCAGTGAGTGGTAATTTAGCTTTATTTTATACAAAAATAAAAGATTAAGGGGGTTTTGCCCGTCGGGGCTGCGGGTTGTTCACAGGATACCGCGGCCTCGATATAAAGATCTAAGAAGGAACATGGGTGGTTTAAGTCAGTAGAAGTCTGACACTCCCTTTCGTTCTGCCCAATAGCGGGAGGGGTTATTTGATGATTTCACAACCGCCAAAATAAAAAAGGTTGTCTTAAAATTTTTTTTTCATCAAACCTATTCGTGTGGGGTGTCTATAGATAGGTAGGTCTTTAAAAATGACACTGAGGTTCCTGATACAATTTTTTCTTTAAGTTAATCGTTTGAGAGATAAACACTTTCAAAGTAGTAAAAGGTGTGTCCGGGAGGGACACATCTCTAATAAACATCCCATCATCTCTTTTAAACTAAGAGAGTGAAAAACTTAAAAAGATATTATTCTCTACACTCTCTACCTACAGCATATTATTATATATATTTTTAGATTTTGCAATGAAAACATTCAACAAAATTTGATTTGAACGACAATATAATATAAGGTCCCATTAAAATAGGTGGACACAATTTCAGGAATCATTCAGACCACCAAAATAAGGACGATAGTAAAAAAAATAATAAGAAAAACGCATTTAGGTACCTACTCCTAAAGGATGCGTTTGTTCTAGAGAGCCGGCAATTAATTATTTTATATATAAAAAAAAAATATTTATTAGTATTTTTTTTTCACTATTGTTTTTATTTTAATTTTCTGTTCTATTTATTTATATTTATCTCGTGTCTTTTATGTTGTAACGTGTAATTTGAATATGGGGAAACCTGAAATAAATGGATTTTATTTATTTATTTATAATGTTTTTTTTTGTTTAGATATCTTTGGTCTATCTTTACATACTGAACGCTGTGTTAAAATTTGTCCACCTATTTTAATGGGAACTTATAAAGTAAATAGTTTTTGAGAAATAGCACATTTAAAAACCGCAAATATCACTTTGTCATTCATACAATCACTATGAAAAACAAACTTATCACAAAATATGTTTTTCTGTTGCCGCTTTATTAAGAAATAATACAAATGAAAGGGAGCTTACCTACTCTACTACGATGATACGGAACCCTTCATATGCAAGTCGACGTGCACTTGGCCAGTTTTTAATATCTGTAGCGGTACTGGCAACGAGTCATAAGTTCATCACACACACGTTTAGCAATCTTTTTTCTCATTATATTTTTCAAATTGGAATTGAAACAAATTCACGAAAAGTTCTACTTGGTATCGGAAGGTTCCGTCTGTGTTTGTATTGGCTGTCATCAGCTTATTATACGCAAGGTATTATTACAAATTCTGCTGTAAAATGATAGTCAGTGGCCCTAAAGTCTGAAAACAAGTCTTACCGAGCGAGGATTATTGTGTTACCTAGTACTAACTGAGTTGCGGAGATCAAAATATAGGCAGTCGCTCCATATAAAATACTGGTATTCAGCTGCATCTGGTTAGGCTTTAAGCTTACCCTTTAGTTTTAGTTTTAACTTTAATTTTTTTTTAGTTTATATCATCATTTTCTTTAAAAAAAAATTCAGTATAAAACTAGTAAATTAGTTATTTAAGTTACGGAAGAGCGGAGTCTCCTAACACAGGCTTATTTGCTTAAAAGGAGGCTCCTACCCCTAGTTGTTAAGGTTTACTTGTTTAAACAAATAAAGCATTTTTCATTTACCCTAACATGTTTGGGAAAATAAAGCAGATGTAGGTGTAGTAAAGTATGAAGTATGTTCCTCGGGGATAAGTGTCTTCACTTTGGAGTTTTGGACAAGCTTAAATCGCTCACTGCTCTTAGAATCCTAACTCCCGAGTTTGTTCGGGAGTTAAGTCAAAGCTTCTTCACTCCGCTTTGGAGCCCTAGAATCCTGCGAATCGCCACGTTCGAGAATTAAAATAATGCCCGTGACGTAAGCCAATGCTTTCCCCTTGGTGCATAATCCACTACTTCTCCTCGATTGTAGTTTTGAGCTGTAGGTATTGAACAAAGTATTGTTACGACGGTCATCTAGAATATTCGGGAAACCTCGCTAATAACTCGATATAAAGAGTCGCGTAAGTCTAGTAGGTACCTATTAGAATTCCGTAAGTAGTTAGTCGGCGCGCGGCTTTGACGGCAGTTGCCATTGTAATTTCTACCGTATGCCGACGACGACGTAAAGTAACTTCTTCCTTGTTGGTTCTTTTATCTTTAAGTTTATTTTTAGCTAATGTTTTTTTTGTGAATGCTTTCTTGAATAATAAGGAATTTTCTCGAATATCTTTTGTGTGTTTGGGGTATAAAAGGACCGACAGAGGACGGAGTTGGACAGTTAATTTTTAAGCGAGACAACGAAACCTCGAAACGTTCGAAGCGATATCTATATCTAGTACCTACGATAAAAAGTTCAGTAGTGTTATTGTGATTGTGAATAAGTGTTTTGTGAGTAATAAAGTTAATTCGCGTGCTTCGATCAATAATAGTACTAGATTAAGCATCAGGAACAAAACTAAGTCGCTCAAGTGGCCACGTTTGCACACACGTAAACATCTACATAGCATCTTAGAAAAAAGTTCAATATTGTTAACAACTTTAGATGATTATAAACCTTAACACTTAAACATAACGTTTAATTATCATTGTAAAGTATATTTATTTAAGCCCTTTCATCGGAGAAAGATTAGAAGCAAAACATTTTAAATGTCGCTCCAAAGTAAAAAGTCATCAGTACAAAAATATTCATTCTAAAATGAAACTTAAACTCTAAGCAATACGTTTAAAAGCATTTTGTGTACAATGTCGTGCTTATTCTATTGTGGAACTAGCGTTCCCTGTTCAAGAACATGATACAATAGTTGGTGCGTTGTAACTAACATTGGCCAAACAATTATAATATTCGCTGATTTAATTATATTTACAGTTTAATTATGTTTAAATATTATGAAAAAGCACATTGATATTAAATTACCGAAAAAAAGATATTTCTTCCAAAACCTTGGTGTTACGGTGGTTATTTACGCAGTTTTCGAACGCATACTGCGGTATTTTGACGTCTTAATGTTGGCTATGATTGGACCATACTGATTTGAAATAAGACCACAAATACGTTTGTGGTCTTATATTTCGGGCCGTTTTTGAAGCGCTTATCGGGAATCTAGTACATTATTGATCGAAGTTCGCGTGTTTAATTGGTACTTAGTGTTTTTATTTATCCCATACACCCAGCTCGTAACAGTATTTTGGAATCCATACTCTTTAAAACATGTGCTAATAGTCCACTAGGACCCGCATTTGAATGTTGTCAAGGTGAAGGCAGGCTACATAATTATAAGTGTTCGTTACTGTAACAGTTGCTCATCAAACGTTAGCAAATTCCGTTGCATTCGTTTTTAATTGAATGTGATTCTCAAAAATATTGATAGAAGAATAAAACAAAAAAGGTGTGACTCTTTGACTGTGTTCGCTAGGTGCGTAACGCTATGTGGCATGTATACGTAGAGTTAGGGTTCACTCCACTGAATCCGTCCTAATGAGCAGATTTGTGGTGTGGTGGAATAGGGGTTGCATTGCAGGGGACTTCAAACGCACACGCTCATTCTATTATGCAAAAGCATTGAGGGTGGTCATTTCGTGCTATGAATTTGTGATGATTGTAGGTAATTTCACTTCAATATACAGTGCAGATTCAAATGCTAATTGAAAATTCAAATTCATCTTTATACAGTTCAATCAGTAGGAGCTCGTGGCCTAATAATAACTGCCACTCAAGTCTGACAACCAGTCTTACAAAAGGGTATCGTATTATTCTGTATTAACTAGGTTGTGGAGGTCAGATAGGCAGTAACTCTATTTGTAAAATACTGGTATTCAGCTGCATCCGGTATTACGCCGGTTAGACTGAAAGCCGACTCTAATATAGTTGGGAAAAGGCTAGGCAGATGATCATGACAGTTCTATGAGTACCTATCAGTTCAAATGATGAAATAGCCTTTTATTAATGCTTACATTGGAAACCAAATGAATATGAAATTTTAACTACGAGTATATCCATACATGTGATGGTAATGGCTAATTACCAACCAATAACCACAAAGCCACGAATGTCCGCATCGTTAAAACAAAAAAAAAAAAAGGAAAATGATGCGTATTCACAAATAAACGAGCATAAAGGTGTTAATTAAGGCGAGGTTGCACTACTTTGTTTTTATGTACGCACGACCTCACCCCCCGCCCTGCCGCGCGAGCGATACAATGCTTAAATTTTGACTGTTTTTTCTCTCTTGGAGAAAAATGATAAAGAAATTATACATTATGTGACCCGAGATAATACACATTTTTTACGACCTTTATTATGATATAAGTTTTATTTTTCAAAGCCTAATATAACTCAAATAAAACGATTATTTGGCCATCATTTGGACATGTCTTTGCGATTTAATTGGATGCAGTGAAGTGTAAGTAATCGTGTATCGCATGCCCGACATATCATGATCGAAGAGTCAACTATGTAATACATTTTTTTCAAAATTTCGCGCGGCGGCGACCTTCCACGTCCGACCCTGAGGGAATGGGACGCCGTCGCCTCCTTCAGCGAAGCAGTGATGCTAGCGAAGGAGGTTGTGAAACGTGAGAGAGAGAGAACCTCTCGTCCCAGCCGCCGAGGGAGACGCTTCGGGCTTCGGAGGCCACGTGATGGCTTCCGTCCACCGTAGGCGCGGGCCTGTGGACGGTGAGTAATGGGCTAGCTCCCCGTCCGTCCATCTTATGACGACAACAGGCCTCAAAGAGATGTCAGCAACATGAGCCGCCAACGACGCCCGTGAGGGCTGCGGGTTGTTCGAAAGAGATACCGCGGCCCAACACAAAGGGTTAAAAAGGAACATGGGTGGTTTTTAGTCAGTAGAAGTTTGACACTCCCTACCACTCTGCCCAGAGCGGGAGGAGTCATTTGACGATTTCCCACCCACCAAAAAACAAAAAAAAGACCCGAGAAAGCCACAGTAACAGCTATTATGACATAATATCATGATCAAAGAGTCGACTATGTAATACATTTTTTTTCAAAATTTAAATCCGTTCCATGTACGAGTAAAACGCTATTGTTGACGACGTTTATCGGGGTAACCTCGCCTTAAGCTATTACACAAAACTTATTTCAATCAACGGATTAAATGACTCATGATTGAATAGGTATTATCTGCGTCAGAAAAATGTTTTGCAAATTGAATTTTCACAAAATAAGTAAAGGTAGGATTCCGATTACAGCATCGAGGGAAGTGTCAGAACAATACAGTGGTTCGCCACCTGCCCGTTTGCTCTTGCCTTTCACATAGCAAATTGAATTTAGTTTTCTATTGCGTAGTGCAGTAAAATTTTTGCGCCGAGATTCTGTATTCTAATATTTATTGATCTCTTTCCTATTGGAATCACAGTTGCTAAACTCAAATTTTTCGAGTTCAAAAACTTCATTGGAACCTATATAACATAATAATATGACATATCTACAATTTGCGATAGCAGTTTTTTCCGACTGCGGCGAGGCCCCAAAAGGGGTATTTTATTATTTACATTGCGTTAAAGTAAAGTGTAGCGTACGTCATTACCTAGTGGAGTAGTGCACAGGTACGCTAGTATTATAATTATTATCTGTGGCACAGGTAAGCAGACTACCTCTCGATAAATATAATTTCTACCCAACATCAGAAGGAACATGAAGCAAATAACAAAAAGAAAAAAATCACGTATCCTCGTATAACGGTAAATATCGTTATATCGCAAGGCTGTCTTCCAAGAAAGGACATTATCTCGATGGTGGGGTGGGAAGGGTAAGAGGTAAAGAGGGGGAGGTGTGGGAGGAGAGGGCGGTTGTCATAGGAAACGTCTAGATCGATGTAACACCAAAGATCGTTATCGAAGCATGCTCAGACGACCATGCAACACGTAATAAATGATCGGCTCGCAGCTTACTAATTAATTAGTGTTCCTTGGATACCGTCTAAACTCTAAGATCTAGTTACAAATACAATGGCGCACGCTCGACCGGATCACGATAATGACCGGTATCCGGTGATAGAGAGTTATTGGAAACAATAGAGCTTTTGGATAAAAGAAAAAAAAATTGTTGATTTTTCTGCTTTCATTTTCTTTTACTTTATTACTTACTTTACTTTATTAATTGCTTCATTTAGTTTTCAATTAGTTAGGTCTTTCTCTTGATTTATTTTCGTTTTCTAGGACTTTCTGTTTTCTCGGAACACATTCGTGTTTAATGTTGGTACAAAACATCTTTATTTCGAAAGAGGTCTTGGGCTTTGTCTTACAAAGAACAAAAAAATTAATGTGATCGTTTCCTGCGACACGCGTTACACTGTAAGTCGTCAACCAGGGCAGCTTGCATTTATGCATGTATTTGTTCAGACATACCAAACAAAGGGGCTCCTGTAGGGCTTCTAATTTCGGACTGTCGTTTCAAGCTGACACCTGACCCGACTTCACCCGACCACGTTAATATACACACATTATACTTACTTACGTAGGTACCGTGCCTTTCTACTTTTATGTAGCTATACACACAAAGCCATCAAAATTGATTACTGATTGCATTTTCAAGAAATACGTTAGCTGTATAATGTAGGTAATTCCTCAAAATGTTGTTTGTTTTGAAACTATTGCTAGACTAGCTGTTGCCAGCGACTTCACCCGCTACAACTCGAAAATTATCCCATTGAAAATCGGTCACAGAGATTAAGCGAGGACGGACGGACGGACGGACGGACAGACAGACATGGCGAAACTATAAGGGTTCCTAGTTGACTACGGAACCCTAAAAAGAGGAGGTTCTATATTCGTGTGTATGTATTTTTTTTATGTATGTTCAACGATATCTCCGTCAATTGCAGACCGATTTTCAAAATTATTTTTGTTTTCGAAAGAGTACGAGTATACTTAGGTTATAAGATTATATTCAGGGTACACCCGAGGTGATCCCATTGTCACCAAGTCAGGATCTGATGATCCCAGGATAATCGAGGGCAACCCTCAAATTGTATAGTCACTTACATCACGTTTTTGTTTTGTAGCACATTGGTTAATGGCTGTATTGGCTGTTTGTAGACAGTTTTAACTTTCGCAATTGCAATAACATAGATCAAGTTTCATAAGCATATCTAAAAACTTCCAATTGGATTTTTTGCGCAAGCCACTGTAATCAATAATCAAAACGTAGGAAACCCGTAAAGAAAAGCCGTAGTCACACGTTATAGGTACAACACTACCAACCTAAACACTTTAATACCGTGTGACTACGGCTTTTCTTTTTGTTCTATCCTGAAAATCTTGTTTCATACTTTTTCAGCGTCGTTTGTTTTGTCGTAGTCGGGTTTTATAGTTTTTTACTTTTTTTATTTAAACAATTTTGGTGTTAAATATTTTTTTTTACTCTTGACTTTTTGTCCGCTAGAGGGCGTTATATTAAGTTTGAGCAATATTTTGGAAATGTACAAGCGAGGCTCTTTCAAATGATACCAAACACGGCGTATTTATCTCCATTTTTATTTTTTAAACCTTACTTTTTGTCCGCTAGAGGGCGCCAAATCGCTTTTTGTGACAAATCACGTAGTCTATGTTCAGCGGAAAATTAAGACGGTTCTAACGATACCTCATAATGTCGAGTTCCGATAAGTAGATTAGAAGCTATGAGGGAACAGATGAAGATACACACATACATATAATACATACATACAAAAACATACATACATACATACATACTTATATAGCCAGTCAAAATCATAACCCTCCTTTGGCTTTGCCGTAGTCTGGTAAAAATACCTTTAATCAAGCCGAAAACTACTTATTATTGTGGACCATAGCTTTATTAGCTTCCAAATACGGAGATTTCAACTGAAACTTTTGAGTCACTCAAAAGTTTGTGTCATAAAGTTGTACCGTAAACCTTAATTTTTCATCCCAAACAAATTAAGATGGTGCTTGTGATTGTGTGTGTGTCAATTTAAGGCTTTTGATATGATTAATAAAATTATGACATGTTATGGTATGGGGTAAATAGCTAAGCAAAGCAAAATGCCATTTGAGTTAATTAATGTTTTTAGGTACTAGTATGTACGTTGGGCAGGTGCTAGTTCTGATGAGTATACGTTGAAATGTGGGGTCAGACAGGGGGGTTTGTCTTCACCGATTATGTTTAATCTATACATAGATGGTCTCATTAGTCGGTCGCGAAGAGAGATTATTTAAAGTATAACGTTTTTTTTTCCAAAATTTCAAGATTTAGATAAAAATGGTCACTTGGTGGTTACGTAACGTTTTACTAGGGGGGAAGGGAAGTAACGGGAAGTAACGCGCCGTCATGATTTGCTATACCCCCTGGTATAGCAAATCATGACGGCGCGTTACATGGGTGGAAGGGAAGTTAGGTCAATTAAGATCTTTTTATCACTTTTTCTGTTAAATTACTTACATAAATGCTTACGTTTAATTTTGGCATTGTTTTAATTAATCAATTAACTCACAGGTACGACTACGAAAGTCTAAACTCAAAGGATTTTATAAAGGGATTCTTTGGCGCGTGTAATTTATGCAACATTCCTGTACCGACGGACGGTGCACTATGCACTTTGAATGTTTTTAAATTCCACGTTGCTTTAGAGCGTTTTAGACGCAAATGAATCTAAAACAACTAGGTACGCCCTTTGCCCAACAAGTTGAAACTTTATATTCTTGATTGCTCTGTCTCTTGTAAGGTGTTACACTTAACAATAAAAAAAAAAAAAGTTTATTTTCCAAATAGATATCAAACAAATTAATTAAAACATTCGTTATAAATTTTAAAATCTCAAAGCAAGTTATTTTATAAAATAATAATACAATAGTAGATGTATCCATCACTTCGTATGTATTTTACTCTAAAAATACAGGGTGTACATATATTTTCCGTACATCATTCCAGAACTTACTTAGAAAATGTCCATACATTTTGACCGTGTAGAAAACTTTTGAAGGATTACAGCTGCTTTTTAATCAATTACTGATGAAAAATGTCTTTTTCCAAGTGTCCAGATTGATGTACCTACTGAATACGTAGAAGCCGTTTTTTTACATGTGTCGATGTCTCTCTCACCATTTATGTAACAAATGGTAGCAATCTAGGTCAGTTATCGATCTATCAATTTTATTATTAGTCCAACTGCGATTCCGCTATGCAGATTTGCCTTTGTTACCTATTTATCGTATTGGCAGATCTGATAATATTTGTAATTGTACTTAAAACTATTGTACTTAGAGCCATCATTTAGTGCCTAAAGTAATGCTTAGAGTTACACGTTTTTCTCCAATCAATACGTCTCTTTTAGTTTTATGTCATCGTCATTTGTTTCATTTCATTCACGATGCATGTCTCTTTTGTTACAGCTCAGGGCTAATGCATGGAAACAATGTCAAAGGCAGTAAGTATCTATGAATATAATCACTACATAATTTTTATAAAACAAAGTCCTCGGCCGCGTCTCGCTAACTACTGCATCGATTTTCATGCTGTTTTAACCAATGGATCCAGTGGTTCTCGAGGAAGGTTTTAGTTTTATGTTTTTTAATTCAACCCCTAATGTAGTTAAATGGGGGATGAAAGTTTGTTGAGATATCATTCGACAATACATACATAACTTAAGACTGTACCTGCTGTTTGCCGACAATGCCTTGGAAACGGCGAAGTTTTGCACTATTAAAACGTCATGATGTAATGTCGATGTCGTGCCAATTACATGGATGGAGGAGAAGAATATGGTTCTCAATAGTCAAACTTCTGTTTACTTGTAGTCTGGACTTCATCTGACTTAATTTATTGATTGATGTATCCTATGGACACATGACATTGATCATTTATTTCAGTAAAAGTAAAAGTCACTATACCTACCATGTTCATCTCATCAAAAGCTATTATAATAAGCTTTTATTCAGAAATTAACCTTTTATATAGAACAGTGTTTTGTAGGTACACCATTCTTCTGGCAACATCCGTTGAAGATATGAGTGAGCTGTTCCAAAGACTCGAGTCAGAAAGTGGCAACATCGGTCTCGCAGTGAACAGAGCAAAAACCAAGGTAATGATAGTGGATCGTGCCGGAAAGCTAAGTAATGTCAACTGCAACATTCCTGGCATTAATAACGTCGACCACTACATATATTTGGGCTCTCAAATCAACAATGATGGCAGCTGTGTCCCCGAGATTAAGAGGAGAATCGGTATGGCTAAGGATGCGATGTCCCGGCTTAATATAATTTGGAAGAAAAGAGGAATTGGTATCAAAACCAAGATCAGACTGATACGAGCCTTGGTATTCCCTATCTTCCTATATGGAGTTGAGACATGGACAATTTTGGCCCGAGAAAGGCAAAGGATTGACGCATTCGAGATGTGGTGCTGGAGGCGAATGCTGAGAATACCTACTTGGACTGCGAAACGCACTAATGCATCGATCCTGAACCAGCTCCATATAAAAACTCGCTTGTCCACTATATGCAGGCAACGCATCTTGTCATACTTCGGCCACACAGTGCGCAGGGGCGATGACAATTTGGAAAAATTAATTATGGTTGGGATTTTGGGAACACCGAAGGCAAAAGATCGCGCGGTCGTTCGCCGACTAGATAGACCGACCAAATAAAGGAAAGGACGTCGTCCCAATTTCATGAGATTGTGAGAGACGCGCTGGACAGAAACCGGTGGAGGCAGATCATCCGCTCCAGATGCAACCTATATGCTGACCACGATCCTCAGACATGAGGGACCGACCAGAGAGAGAGATAGAACAGCGTTCTAGAATGGATTTGATAAACGTTAGTTGGGAAAAATATTAGAACGATTTGATTAAAATTTACAACGATTTGCATTTTAGCAGTACAGGTACGCTCAGCAACAGAAGTAGCTTAACACTGCTCAAATTAAAAGCAGGTTTTTCAACTAAAACTTGTTAAATATTACTCGTTACCAGTAAGTTATAATTTTATAGTTAGTTAGGAATATTTAAATAAAAAATCTTCTGAAACGTTAAAAATAATAGCTGGAGTCCTGATACATAAAATAATTAGAATTTCGAAATGTTATGCTTGAAGAGTACCCTATGCTTGGTGAGGGTTAGGGTGATGTGTTCCGACTCAAAAATAAATAAAATTCTTGAAGTTAGTTAAAGATTTAATACACATGTACTGCTTATCATGGGTGGTTTGTTGCTACTGACTTGACATTTTCCCGTTTCCACCTTTTATAATGTCGGCAGAAAATCTTAACAGCGCGATTCAGCAAAACCGTCGCCATCGCCATCTATTCACAAAATGTAATGTATGAACTAATATAAAATTTTAACACATTTATGACAAATAAAAATACACCATTTTTGGTCTTATGCGGTTCAACAATGCTAATTCTGTTGCTGACCGTACCTATCGCAGTAGCTATAATATAAATATTAAAAATCATAGCAAGGCATATTTTGATATATTTTCTATACAAATATTCGAGTGACCGCACACGCAGCTATAATATATATTTCTATGACGTCACCAAGATATGTCGACAGATATATCTCGGTATATTTTGGCACATTAATATTATGTTTCTGTTTCGGTTTTCCGATACTCGACCATACGTCGGTTTTGGAATAGATATCCCGTCCCGCATCCCGCAGGAAAAAAGATATCTAAGTATTTCCCCCTATCTTCTTCTTCGCGTGCGGATTGTATTTTGTGTGGTTGATGGATGACTTTGTGTATTTGGTGTGTGTGAGGTACTGACGGATGATTGCAGAGAGTCTACTGTGTGTGATGATTGCTGTGTGTCTGGTGTGGTCTCTTGTGTGTGAGGTGTACTCTCTTGTGTGTGAGGTGTACTATTAACAAAAACAGTGTCTCCCCAATACCTTACTGAGTATGGTGTTTGTGTGTATGGATGCTTGTTTTTGTAGGATTGTTATGTCTATTGTTGTACTCAGCTGGTCTATGTATCTTTGTAAACTTTTACTAATAATGCCTGTAGCTCCTACTACTATTGGGATAACTGTAGTTTGAGTATTCCATAAACGCCGAATTTCTGTCTTCCAAAGGTGGTATTTGCTTAATTTTTCTATTTCTTTAGCTCCTATGTTGTAGTCTGAAGGTACTGCTATATCTATTAAAAATGTGCTATTGTTGGTCTTGTCTACATATATTAAATCTGGTCTATTATGTGTTACGGTAATATCAGTCTGTATAGGTATTTCCCACATGATTTTAGCCTGTCCATTTTCTTTAACTTGCGGCTGTGTTAACGCTTCTTTCCACCAAAGACTCGACACCTCGATATTATGTTTCCTTGCCAAACACCAGTGGACATACTGAACCAAGCTGTTGTGCCTCTTGACATAATACGTGCCCGCTAACTTTTCGCATCCTGAGATGATGTGCTGCGTCGTTTCGTCTTTGCTGGCGCATAGGCGACATTTACCATCTATATCCATTTTTAAAATGTCACGTTGATGTTGACGCGTCATAACAGCCTGGTCCTGTATGGCAAATATTGCTGATTCTATGGAGGGTGAAATTTGTTGCTTCTTCATCCATTTGAACGAATTTTCTTTGTCTATATTAGCTTGGTCCAAAACTGCTTTAGGAAACTGTCCACGTAATTGCTTATTTCTCCATTTATCGTTTTGCTTCTTGATTATTGCTTGTTTTATTTCTACGTCTGTATGTATATTATTTTGTGGTAGTTGTAGTTCCCTTTCTATTTCTCGTGCTTCTTTTATTATTGAATATTTATCTTTAGTTTTGTCATGTTGAACCATCACCTTTATTAAATCGTCATTCTCTCTTTCCAAATAATGTTTATATTTAAGTATCTGTGTTTTATACATATTTTGTGTATTTATTATTATTATTATTATCGGTAAGTATAATCTTTCTACATCTGCTTTTTGTCTGTGTGCTTTTTTTTGCTAATAATTTCCTAGTCTTTATATCTATTGCTTTTAAATCACTGTTCTTATAATTTATAATTCCAAATGAGTACAGTAGAACTGGTATAGCAAAAGTATTTATCCCTTTTATGATATTTCGTGCGCTTAAATGTGTGTTCAGTAGCTTTTTAGTCCTCTTAAAATATTCTTTTGTAACCTGTTCCCTAATTTGACTATGTTCTATCTTACCAGATTCGTGTATTCCTAAATATTTATATGTCCTATCTATTCCTAGTTGTTCAAATGTATCTCCACTCAGTAGTATATTATGTCCTTCACCTGTTGTATTATTCCTGTGTCCTGATCTAATGTGTATAGTATTACATTTATTTAAACCAAAACTCATACCTATATCGTTTGTGAATATTTCAACACTGTCTAATAAAACTTTCAAATTGTTTTTATTGTTGGCATATACTTTTAAGTCATCCATGTACAATAAGTGATTTACCCAGAAGCTATCTTTAAGTTTGTATCCTTTCATTTCATATTTATTTAGGATTAATGAGATTGGATTAATTGCCAGACAGAACAACAAAGGTGACAGAGAGTCTCCCTGGAATATACCACGCTTGATGTAAATGGGCTCAGTAGTTAAAGACTCGGTGGTTCCACGGGCTGTCATGATCACTTTCCATGTAGGCATAGCAATTTCAAGCAAAGCCTTGATCATGGGCGGGCATTTGTAAATATCAAGAATTCTCAGAAGCCATTCGTGTGATACACTATCGAACGCCTTCTGATAATCTATCCAAGCCATACTCAAATTTTTCTGGGACTGATGTGCGTCCTCCAAAATTGCCTTGTTGACCATGAGGTGGTCTTTACAGCCCCGGGCTCCGCGGCGGCAGCCTCTTTGTTCTATCGCCATAATGTTGTTCTCGTCATAATGTCGTACAATTGGTTGCCTAGTATGGATGTCAGTAATTTGTAACTGCTAAGCAAACAAGCAATTGGTCTCCAGATTTTAGCATCTTCTGTGTTTTCATTCTTTGGTACTAAAATAACCTGACCTGTAGTAAACCATTCTTCTACCTGCTCCCTACCCCCTATAATATTAGTGAATACTGTAGCAAAATATTTATGTGTACTAGTAAGATATTTTAAATAATAGTTCTGTATTTTATCAATCCCCGGAGTCTTCCAATTGTGTAATTTCCTAATGGCTATTTTAACTTGTTCCTCTGTGATTTCTTGTGATTGTATTGTATCTATTCTATCTGATGAACTTTGTAGTTCGTTTGTCCACTTTGCGTCTTTATTGTATTGTATAGGTTTAGACAGTATTGACTTCCAAAACTCTTCTACGCTCTCTTTTCTGGGCAACTTTATCTCATTAGTGGTTCTATTGTTTCCTAGACTTCTATATAACCTATGCTCATTCTCTTTAAATAACCTATTTTGTTCTTTTCTATTGCTGATTTCTTCATATCTTTTTATTCTACCAGCTAGTGCTTTGTTCTTTTGCTTATAATATTGTTTAATTCTCTAAGTGTGTCTGTAGTAATTAATAGATTGGGTAAATAGTTATTGAGTGCATGTAGGTTTTGTAAAAAATGTTTGTTTATTTTTGCTTTGGGTAATAAGAGTCTGTCATTTATTAGTGTTTCCTTAGTTTCAGCCAATACTTGTAAAAAGTTTAATATTAACGGGTCTTGGTCCTCAGTAACTGTTACATTTCTAGTTAGTTGGTCTATTGATTCCGTTTGTACCAGTGGAGGTTGTGTGTTTGTGTGAGTGTCATGTTGTGTAATTGTATGCGTGTCATGGTGTGTGTTGGATGTGTCTGATGCTGGATTTGGTTCTGCATTATTAATTGTTAATTCTGTGTTTTCTCTTTCTCTCCCTTCAGCTTCATCTTTTATGTGGCTTAGGAGTTCTTGTGAAATAACATTTTGTTTAATAATTCTACGGGCCTGGTTTGAGAGTGTGTTGCCGGTAAATTTGTGAATTTTTGGATTAGTTGGGTTTCTATCTCTAAATAAGCACATTAATATAATTAACATTAATATAATTATATTATGGTATATTAATATATATTTTAGGATAGTAATATACATTTTGAGGATACGGGCTGTTCCATTTGTTCACCGTGCTTTTGCGCATAAGCGTATTTTATCCGACTTCTAAAAAAAGAAGGAGGTTCTCAATTCCGATGTTTCACATGTGAACAACTAAAAAGTGCAGAATTAAAAACTTTTTTACAAAAAATAAAACCGACTTCAATAAAAAAAAAAATTCTTCTTATGTTTATTTTTCAATTTTTTGTGTTAATTTTTTTGTTGAAGTCGGTTTTATTTTTTGTAAAAAAGTTTTTTATCAATTCATGAAGCACGAAAAACGCAGATCTTGAACTTCAAAATCAAAATCAAAACATTTATTTCAAGTAGGCCAGTTACAGGCACTTTTGAATAGTCGAATTAAACTAGCTGCGGCACTCAGAGATATCCAACGATTACTCAAGCCGCCACCCAGCAAAGGCCTGACATACTTTTGTATGACAAAACTGCCAAAAACCTTTACCAAGCGACGGCCCAAGCAACCACTGAAGCTCTCCGAGTGCGGCAGTAAACTACTAAACTAATGAAGCTAAATAAACTAAGCTACAGTCCCAGTCCAGTTGCCCATTCCAAAGCGTTGGTCTCATGAGAAGAATGGCAAGAAACTTCATGGACACTCTTTTAAAATCATTTGGGTTTACAATAATTATGTTCAAGGTACAGACATAATCTTGTTATAATACACACATGAAGACTATGCAGATTAGTGTCTGAGATGGTCTTTTGAAGAAAACACCACACAGATTTGAGTGGACCCGTCCAGTCAGTGCAAGCATTTGTCAGTTATCGACTTATAACTCAAGGAGCTCAACGACACGACGAACATTATCAAAGAAAGGACATTTGGGTGGGTCGCTTATAATAGTACTTCTAAAATGCTATGCAAAATTCGATGATAAATCATGATACAAATTAAATATGCCACGAATTCTCTTTTGTGTTTTATGCGACTCCTCTACCCAGATGGTTCTATTTTTAGTTCCTAAGAAATTTAGCATCGGAACGGAATTCATCCTCTGAGGAACTTTCAATTCCATCTAAAATAAGTGATCCTAAATCGAATTTATTCAGGTACCTAGATTGATTATAGTGTTACATCATTTGAAATTTTGAACATCCTGTACAGAAAATAAGCTTTGAAACCGTGCGCTTGCATGGACGACCGCAGACCGAGTGAGGGCAAAATATATATTATAGTACTAGCTGATGCCCGCGACTTCGTTCACGTGGAAATTTTGATGTCTGTTATCGAGTGGTCCTAAGCCCAACTACTGAGCATGTGGTCTGCGGTTTGATTACCGAGACGGGCAAAAGGCGCCGCGCCCTCAGTAGCGGACGCGGAGTCTGGTTTTGTGCCCGTTTGATAGCAATAGCCCATATTATGTCTACAAACGTCAAGCGCCCCCATTACATGGCGCTTCAACATTACTTAGCCATACGTTCTTTGGTGCCAGCACTGCCTTAATGAATGAAAAGTGTTTGTTAATGAAAAAACACTTTTCATTATTTATATTAAGGCGAGGTTACCCTACTTTATTTTTATGTACGCACGACCTCACCCCCCGCCCTGCCGCGCGAGCGATATAATGCCGAGGGAGACGCTTCGGGCTTCGGAGGCCACGTGATGGCTTCCGTCCACCGTAGGCGCGGGCCTGTGGACGGTGAGTAATGGGCTAGCTCCCCGTCCGTCCATCTTATGACGACAACAGGCCTCAAAGAGATGTCAGCAACATGAGCCGCCAACGACGCCCGTCGGGGCTGCGGGTTGTTCGAAAGAGATACCGCGGCCCAACACAAAGGGTTAAAAAGGAACATGGGTGGTTTTTAGTCAGTAGAAGTTTGACACTCCCTACCACTCTGCCCAGAGCGGGAGGAGTCATTTGACGATTTCCCACCCACCAAAAAACAAAAAAAAGACCCGAGAAAGCCACAGTAACAGCTATTATGAAAGTACGGTTGGCGCAGTAGCTGCACAGCTATTATTGATTGTGGTGCTGGTCGTGTTTTCAAACAAAGAAATTAATGTAATTTTAATTTCATTTTTGTTTTGAACTTTTGAGAGATTTTTTCTTACTGTGTACATTGGTAATTTTTTTTTCTCATGGACAATATTCACACCGTGATTCAGAAAATGGTGTTAAATGAACAACGCCATCTATCAAAGACGAATTTAAACTGCAAAAAATTAATGCATGGTAAATGAACACACAATTTAGCACAGTAGCGTCATTTACACTAATTAAGAGTACTTATTAGTACCGTAAATTTATAAAAGGGTCTATTTAAAAGTTATCTGAACACATTTATTAATTAATTAGTACCAATTTGATGAGATGTCGTTGCATGTATCTTTCGTAATGATTATATCATAAGTTCTTTAAATTCATATATCTGTTGATAGAGAGCACGGATTACAATAAAACAAAAACTAAAACCCTAATCACATTTTTTCTGCATATTTATAATATGTATTTAGATTTAGATTCATTGTATGTCTTTCTAGGGCGTCTACTATGGACCCCTATGCAACGTTGATTCCAATTTATTTTATAAAGTATTGAAAATGATTAAGCAACAAAATAAAAATAAATAGTAACTCACAAAAAATGAAAACCGAGTGGGGATTGAACTCGCGAACATGTTGAACATTTTTGGAAATCTCACAACATTATAAAAAAGTACAAAAAGAAGACAATGCACTGGCTGAGATTTGAACTTGCGTACATTTGTTTACGGGGAGGTCGCCAAACCGTTACGCTACTGACATCGGTGATAATCGATTCGAAATAGCCGTTCTATTGATATAAATAGTATGACAGATATTAGCTGTCAAACAGTTGGGGCATAAGGACATAATGCAATATTGCTCACCCCCCTAAGTAATTATAGCGATATTGTATAGTCCATAATAATTCCAGACTATATTCTATCTATGTGCCAAATTTCATTCAGATCCGTTAAGCCGTTCTGGCGTGAAAGCACAAACTTTCGTATTTATAATATTAAGTAGGATTGTGTTGCTGGGCTCTTGGAGTTCCACATCAGTGGTACCAGATCTTCAAATTTATTCTCTTAGCAGAAAATGCTCATCACGTGGAACAATTTTTGCTATGGTACTACTTTTGTATCTCTTATAGTTTAGCTGGTCTTTTGCGGTTCTGCATCAGGTGTTCAAGTTTCCAAGATAAATTATAGCCTATGTGTTGCCCAGACTTAATACCTTTACAATAAAATAAAAACCATTCAAATCCGTAGAGTAGTTCCGAAGATTAGCGTGTACAAACATACAGACAAACAGACAGATTTTTTTTTTGATTCGTGCTCTATTACTGTTTCTAAACACCCCTCATTTTTTTTTTTAAATATATTCAATGTACAGACACGGTTTTTTTACTGTTTTATTATATGTATAGATAGCTCCCGTGTGTGATAAGTAGCTTGCTATACTATAATTATATATCTCGATATATTAATATATTATAGCTACGTCTGTGACGTGCTTAACGCACCATCCAAGCTCGAGACTGAGGTCTGGGGGTCTACTCTGAAATTACACTACCGATTGTTCGGGACCGACCGACACACGACCGAAGTTCGCATTGTTGTCGTACTACGAAAATAGTTCGGTTTAGCTATTCTCGGTCGGGCACCATAGCCAATGTTCGGGAGAGTATCGGACCGAATGAAATGAAGTGCTAGAGTTGAACATTGCATCGATGAGTTTCTTTTAACCATTTATCTTGATTTTGGTATAATACATATATTGTGGATCGCTCAGCCGGTAGGTACCTCTACCTACCTACCTACAGTACCTACCTAATGAACTCAATCGAATCAAATGTCGTACTAGAGTAGCTTTTGGTGTTAAGGCAGGACACAACGTAGAGCATCGTATCAGATTATTGGAGTGGGGCAGGATGTCCTCGGAAAAGGGAATCTACGCGATTTATTTATATACCTACCTACCTATTGTTTGTGCCGTGTATTTTCTATTTTTGCACACACAAATGTAAGCCCTACTTATAAAAATGGAATGCGTTGTGCACAGGACTTGTAATAGAATAGTAATGTCAAAAACCTATCCTAAAACTATACAATAACTTTCAATCAAATTCACACTCTCTGTTCACTCCTGTAAAGCATATATTCGTGAGAACTCTAATAATTATTGATATTTTAACCCCAATTTTGGTCCTATCCTAATGTGACGCCAGATATTATCGTAACAGCATACCACAAGGCGTCGTTGCCACACTTATCACCCCTAAACATGTGAGAGCGACGTTGCCAAATCGCAGCACAAAACGTTCCATGAGTAGCTAGATTTGGGATTTCGTTGGGAGTTTGGGAGCGTCCCTTTTTACCTGCTTCAACTATTGTTATAAGTTTCTTCGCAGCGGCTTAGAACGATAATCTATGTGTGCTGTAGAGAGGAGATAAAGAGCCAAGAAATATTTAGAGAGAAGAGATATTTAGAGGAACCTACCGAGGATGTAATACTTATAACAATCGTAAAAAGCATAGTTGACGGCAGAAGTACGGTACCAGTAACAATTGCTGAATAAATTCCTGTAACATCAAAGTAAGCAAGTACTAATCAGGCAATATCAGTTTAAGTAAATTGTACCTAGGCGAAGACAGGTTTTTAATTACAACTTTCACAATATTTGTATGTAACCATTTAACCTGTACATACGCGTACTTTCAATCTACCCAGCTGGGCTTTGATCGAAAGCCTAGGGCGCATCTCGTACTTTGATCCCGAATGATTTGCGCCTGGGGGTGTAACAATTATTTTTGGCTCGTTGTATAACGTGACTTTACGTGACGTAGCAACGCGGGGGCGCGGGTCACAGAACAGAAAGGCGCGGGTGATGGTAACCATAGAGTATTAAGTGGCTATAAATAAGGTCCCATTTAAATAGGTGGACAAACTTTTAGAAATCATTCAGACCACCAAAATAAAGACAATGGTAAAAAAAGAAAATAAGAAAAACGCATTAGTTACTTACAAGAAAATAGAACAGCTAACGAAAATACACTAAAAGTGTTGGTTACCCAACATTTTAGATCAAACATATTCACTTTAATCAGTGTTTTTTTTACTTAGATATCTTTGGATAGACGTACTGAACGCTGTGTTAAAATTTGTCCACCTATTTTAGTGGGACCTTATAGTCTTTGATGGTAACGAACGAAAGCTCCACACTTTATGTATTTACAGAATTCATACTATGTCCAGTGTCCATCCATACTTATAAAGAAAGTAAGTATGGATTTTATTTATTGTACAACATTAAATATTGTTAAAAACGCTGTCAGCAGACGTGAAGTGGCAAGGCACAGACATACCGAGTTGCTGTCGGGAAAGCTCAATCTCAAATTCGCAATATTATTGTGAGTTTGTGACAGCTTTTTTTAACAATAGGTACTTATTGCTAATTCTGTTATAAGAACTTTATCTATCTTGTATCTATCTGGACCTTTCTACATCACGTCTTAAAAGACTAAACGGCTTGCAAAGAAATTTTGCATTCGTCACACCATGGCCTTGGTTAGAATAAAGGATACTTTTTATCCCATTGTAGTCACTTGTTTGGTCTAGTATGATGAACAAATCTTGCTTTGCCGAATGATTTCGTACCAATTATAATTGGTGACATTTGTAACGCGAAATGACCATTATGTGCGGATTGCCCGAAGGCAGGAGGCACAGGTGTACACACGGCTACACATCAAGCTATACATTTCCAGTTTACGCTGATCTCGCACTGTACGGAAATCCTATACAATGCGAGACCAGTTTATACTGGAAATGTATAGCTTGATGTGTAGCCGTGTGTACGGTCCGCAACAGAAGTAGTATATTTCGAAATTTTAAATAATTGATGTCCAGCTTTTATTTTAAATGTTTTAGAAGAATATTCTTTAAAATATTCCTTACTCTTCAATAACTTGTTGGAAACGAGTAAAACCTAACAAGTTTTTACTAAAAAACTACTTTGAGTAGTGTTAATGTTAGATGCTGACTATACATAATTGAGTTAACGGGTTGATGTGTAATACATTCGTTTATTAACAAACTATTAAATATAAGGACTTAAGCTACGAACACATACAAACATAGACATAGTTCTATGACACCCACACTACAATTCACTACATGCCATGGGACAAATACCATGCGGTTGAAGCCGCGGACTAAAGCTAGTACAGATTCAACAAATATTAATTAAGTAGGTAGGTACTGTAGTACAAAAATAATTAATTAAAGGAACAAGTTGCGTCTGCGCTATTTCTTATCCTTACACAGTTACACCGTGGACCACTACGGCGCACCTTGAAACCAGTTTTTATGATGTTTCTTTTATGGCGGGGTTGCAGTACTTTTTAAGATTTTTGAACCTATGAAAATCGAACTAGGTATGAGTTTTTTAATAAATAAAAATCATTACCTACATAAAAATTGAAAATACTCTCAAGTAAATCTTAGAGATAGAAACGCTCCTGTCATCAGTGCAGCCACATGAAATTATGATTATCAGACGCAAATACTTGAACAGCTTCTGTAAATGTATGGAAAACGTTATGTGCGCCTATGACATTCGAGGGTTGCCCTCAATTTCTCAGAGCTCCCATCATCAGAAACTGACTTGGGGACAATGGGACCACCTTGGGAGTATACCTTTTCAAACAAAAAAATAATTTTGAAAATCGGTCCACACTTGTCGAAGATATGCGCGGACACACATAAAAAAAACATACGAATAGAGAATCTACTTCCTTTTTAGAAGTCGGTTAAAAAGAGACGGAAACATTATTTATTTTTGACGTGATATAGTGCTTTCACAACCAATTTACAGCAAATATTAAAATCTGTGATTAAAATATATATCATAATTTTTGATTTTAATTCATCTAACACCTAATTGAACCATTTTTATGTTGATTGATATACTGTACCTATACACAACATACATTCCAGACTTTTTTTCAAAGCCGTACGCGTGTTCTTACTTACTATAAAATTATGTCACCTATAATAATAATCGTCTAAATGATCAAATTTTTCAACCGTAGTTCAACGCTCGAAATGCCCGTGTGTGCGTTCGTCGGTGTTATCGCTGCACACAAACATAGAAATTGCCTAAAGTTCCGCAAGTCTTGTCTGTACAAGGCCTCTTATTGGTTAAATTTAATTAAAATTATACAACAGTTACGATTATTATAAGCGGCAAATTGAGTAAAACGCCATCTATTGCAAACAGCTCTAGAGAAAATGATCTAAAGATGGCTTACTTTTGACAACTTTATCAATCTATGGGTACGAATTGAAGTAAAAGTCCTCCTTTAACCTTTTTTGTTGAAATAACGTGATAAATGAGTGTAAATAGATAAATAAGCGTTAAACATGGAACTTTTGATTTTTGCAAATCTTATTTCGGCCGAAATCTACCGTATAACGCATTTAAGCGATTGTTAATTTCATTACTGCTACCTATGCTGCCATCTATTGTGTTTTTTTCAAGATTAATTATAATTTGTTCGAGTTGTGACCCCATGCTGTCGTTAAACGCAGATAATTGTTTTTGACCCCCGACGCAAGAACGACGGGGTGTTAAAAGTTTGACGTGTCTATCTGTGTGTGTGTGTGTGTGTGTGTGTGTGTCTGTCTGTGGCATCGTAGCTCCATAAGCCTGCGAGTGGATAATTAGACAGTGGTAAAAAAATAATATTTTGAACTGGGTGAAATAGGTTAGTTAGGTTAAAACTGTGAACAACCGCTACTTCCAAGTTGCTCGCAGAATATAGAATAAACTTATGTATTATTATAATACGTAACCGAACGAACATGTCGGCGCCGATCAATCGCGTTCGCGATAAACAAATGTGGCGGTGAGCCTCGACTAGGTTTTGTCCGTGCATTTTCTTTGAAAAAATCAAGGCCATTCGACTGTATTTTTTTTTTTTTATGTTTGTTAGCTCTTAACTTTCGACTGGGTGAACTAATTTTCATGATTATTTTTTCATTTGAAAGCTGGTGCTTCCCGTGTGGTCCCATTGTCACCATTTCAATATCTGATGATGGGATCTTGTAGAAATCGGGGGAACTCTTCAATAAATAACAGCAGATTAACCGCGATTGTTGCTATAGCATATCTAAGCATTGTTTACGCCATCACACAACATATTATCACGCCTGTACTCACTACAAAGGTTATAAAAACTATTTTGTGAAGATCTGATGAAGAACTTCGGAGATAGGCAACGGAACTCCTCAATAAATGATAGCAAATGGACTGGGATTGCTGAAATCTCATATTGTCTGTCTATTGTTTACACCAGTTTATAACATAACATCACGCCGGTACGTTGTGAAGGGGTAAGCACATGTGAACCACTAAAAAGTGAAAAATAAAAACTTTTTCACAAAAAATAAAACCGACTTCGACAAAAATAAAACACAAAAGAGTGAAAAATAAAAATCAGCTTCTGAAGTCGGTGGCAAAAACATGAAATCAAACAAACAAAGTCACTGACTTCAGAAGCTGATTTTTATTTTTCACTCTTTTGTGTTTTATTTTTGTCGAAGTCGGTTTTATTTTTTGTAAAAAAGTTTTTTCTAACTGAGATAGATGAGGTATTGTCGAGTAAAATGCATAAACAAAGGCTAGTTTACTAGTCTGTCAGACTCAAATAGTATAAGGCTTTGTAAATTCGCCGCCGGGCAGTGGTGGGGTCGTGCGTTCATAAAAACACAGTACTGCAACCTCGCCTTAATTTATTTAATACTAAGTACGTATTTTGTTTCAAGTCAACATTATAACTGTTAGGTTTCAAACTAGGTTTTTGTTTCCTTCCAAAGACTATAATAATATTATATACAGTATAGTTTCCTTCCCTTATCTTTTGTTTATTTAGAACTTACCAAAATGTTTTAGAAACATAATAAATTATTATTAACTAGCTGTGCCCGCGACTTCGTTCGCGTGGTTGTCGAAAACTAAAATGCGTCGCTTAGACAAAAGTACATTAAATCATTAGAAAATAAGAAGAGGGAAGAGCAAAGCACAGACTATGTCTAATACTAAAGTTAAGATGGATGGATGTTTGTTAATCACCCACGATAAAACGGCCGAACGGATCTTGATGAAATTTGAAACAGAGTAGAAGACTAATTGACTGGTTCTACTGACTAAAAACCATCCATGTTTCTTCTTAGCCCTTATGCCGAGGGCGCGGAATCTCTTTCGAACAACCCGCAGCCCCGACGCACGGTGGGCTGAAAATCGGCTTTCATAGACTTAGGCATTTTATTTTGCAAGTGCCAGTTTTTATGCCGGATATCACTTCTATTAGTTATAACAATATACAAAAATGACACCAGAATTGATTCTGCACAAAAACGAAGGAATTATAATTTTTTTACGAAAATTTTGTATGGAGCTAGTATGAAAAATCGAAATATCTCTAAAACGGCAGGGATAACCGTATTATCCTTATAGGGGGTTATAGTACTAATTATTTATGATTTTTTGACATACGTTACATAATAATTGAAGATGCCGTTTTTTTTTTAAAAATCGTCAAAATATTTTTATTTATTTTTACATATGAAACGTTCCTTTGAGTGTTTAAGTTGAAGAATTCAGAGCTTTAACAACTCTTAACATAAAATAGCATCACCCCTATAGACCTGAAGGACTAGACAGAAAAAAAAATAGACTATATATACTTTTTATTGATAGGTAATTTAAATAAAACAAAAGTAACAAAAATAATATCTAAGTGCTATAAATTCAATTACACAAAATATTTGAAACAATAATTTATGAAATTATTAACTAAACATATTGGTACAATAAACTAACATGAATAACAAAAGAACATAAAGAAAAATAATTTAACTTTACAAATTTTCTTTACAACTTTCGTTGTCGGACTCCAATTCCGAGTCAGAATCCAGATTGGATATACCTACAAACTCGAACTCAGTTTCCGGAAACTGTATTAGGTCGAGAGTTTCAGCAAAAAAGGTTGTCTTCCTTTTGGCATCTAACTTCGGCCTTTGTGCACTTAGAAAAGGATCCGAAGAAACAACAAGCATATTTAGGATATCTTGATTAGAATCTTGCCTGCTTCTTTTCCGCGAATGATGTTCCAAGAGTTCTTCTCACCAGATGTTATTGCTTGCAAAATAACAGCAAATCTTTTTATCAGGTTTTGATCCAACCCAGTAATAGCTGCAGTTTTATTGGGAAACTCGAAAAACTTCCTAGCGGTATTCCCGTCATTGGTAGTTCCCGAGCCTTGTTCTACTATATCAATCAACAGATTGAGCTCCTCCTTAAATTTATTTTGTATGCTTTTTTTTCTGTTTTGTAACATTTCTTTATGCTCATTACTTCTTGCTGCCCACTGTTTGAAGTCAAGTCTGTACGCAATGTGTAATAAACATTCCATGCAATTTATACGGGCATGTAGGGATGATAGGCCAAATTCGTATATGTCAGAACACACAGTTTTTGATGTTACAGCATCTAAGTGGTTCATTTCTGTTGGTTTTGCTAAGCACAGGTAGCATGATGCATTTGATCTAGCTTCAGAAAGGTACGTGCAGACTTTTGCGTCGATCATTGTCATCATTAGTTTATGAGTCACCCTGTTACTATTAATGCACTCTGTGGGGTTAAGGGCCTCAATTTCCTCATCCATTTTTCTTTTGTTATCAATGACAACTGCCTCGCTTTCTTTTACAAAAGTGAACTGAACCGGACGACAATAAAAAGTTGAGCATGGTTTCGGGTTTGTCCATATAGTATTATCTCCATCTGTCAGTTTCAGTGGCACCAAGGAGGTCATGAAAATGCTTGAATCATCATGCTCACCGTCCATTTTCTGCTTGTATCGGCTTTGATTGGAAGCACCATCAAATCCCCACTTCGATATCAGCTTTAACTGCTTATTTTCCACATTATCAGAAAGGCTTTGAAGAATCCGCTTCACCGTGATGTCAAGTAAAGCTTGAAGTGTAATTCTAGCTGATGAATCCGTAACTGACATTGATTGATTAGGAGGGTAGCATGCGAGCTTAGTTTGTTGCAGTTTATAGTAGGATGGGTAAATATCCTTAGCACCTTCCCGAATGGCAGTCTCTCGCAACGTAATATATTGCCACTTTGAAAGCTTAAGTGAAAGAAGTAATCCAAGTGCTTTCTCTGGTGTAAATATTACTGTTTTCACTGGTTTTTAATGCTTTCATTGATTTTAACGGCAGCTTCTGGATTTTTGATCATATATTCGATAACAGATGCGAGATATCAGATTCACACAATTTCCGCACAACACAAGCGGTTTAAATCTATATCTTCTATCTATACATTAATAAACCTGTAGAAAAAATATTATAGTACATTGAAAATAATTTAAAAAAGGAATAGTCAGGGTGTTATAGTACCTATAAACAACAGAACTCATTTCCAGCATTTTTGGATTTTTTGTCTGTTTGTCTGTTTATCTGTTAGTCTGTTTGTCCGTTTCGATGACTAAGCATCACGTAAAATTTACGAAACTAATGTAGGTATATACATAAATATTGTGCGTAACTTGGGGTATTACTTAGTCTTTGTTTCATCGTAATCGGTGCTCTCTATCAAAAGATATTTGAATTTATAGTTTTCAAGAAGAACTTTATCATTATGATCAAGAATGAGACAACATCTATTAAACGATTATGGTACTTATTAATAAATGCCTTCAAAAGATAAGTTTAAAAAGTTATGATAGCTAAAGGTACTCTGTAAGTCTACATAGCCTAAACCCTATAGTGTGATTGATCGTTTTCCATGCATTCAATTTTAGCAGTTTATCTTCGTCTTCGATAGATGGCGTTGTTCATTTGATGCCATTTTCTGAACCGCGGTGTTAATTAAAAATATGTTCTGTGAATAGTCATCAAATGAAAATTGACCAATTACACAGTAATTAATTGGGTTCCGTAGTCAACAAGGAATCCTTATAGTTTCGCCATGTCCGTCTGTCTGCCTGTCTGTCAGTCCGTCCGTCCACACTATTGCTCAGGGACTCTTACACCCGTATATAAAAAAACAAGTCATTACTATTACTTGAGTAAATGTCATTGTTTAAGATACGATTTTTTCTCTGTAGTTTAGTAATTCCTTAATGTTAGAACTATCAAACGTTAGAATTCTTAGTTTTGCTTTCATTGACGGTTCTAACTTCGTTTAAATTCTTGCCCATTCCATAAAACTATTTGCTTAAGTAATTACTTAAGTCCAAGTAATTACTTTGACTTGACTATAAATACGGGGGTTAGTACTAAGAAGCTGTAATTTAGCATGAATATACAGATGAGTTACGCATACTATGAGTAAAATAAAATCCCGCAATGAAATATTTTTTGTACCTACCTACACATAGAGGGGATGTTTTTTTTCTTGCGAAGCCCATAGTGTGGGGTGTCGTTAGATAGGTCTTTGAAAAAGATTGTGAGTTTGCTCAGACACTTTTTCGATTAAGGGAATTAAGGGAGTTTGTGAAATATTACGCTTAAAAGCAAATTTTGCAAATTTTGTTCGACTCAAGTCAGGCTACATAAACCACCCGTCAGGGCTGCGGGCACCCTCCGGGGCTGAGGATCCCGTCGGGGCTGCGGGTTGTTCGAAAGAGATACCGCGCTCTGGGCACAAGGGCTAAGATGGAACATGGGTGATTTTTAGTCAGTAGAACCCTTCCCGCTCTGGGCAGAGCGGAAAGGAGTGTCAGTCTTCTACTCTGTTTCTAATTTCATCAAGATCCGTTCGGCCGTTCTGACGTGGTTGATTAAGACACATCCATCCATCTAAACTTTAGTATAATTAGACATAGTCAGTGCTTTGCATTACCCTCTTCTTATTTTCTACAGCGTCAGTAAGTTAACGCAGGGCAATGATGTGTTGTACTTTTGTCTAAGCGACGCATTTTAGTTTTCGACAACCACGCGAACGAAGTCGCGGGCACAGCTAGTATTTAATAATAATAAATTAAAATGCTTCTCTTTAGTCCAATTAGCAGTAACATCTCTTAGTAAATTAATTTTCCATTTTATTAGCCCTCAGGCAGTCAGACCAGATTGGAATTTAATCCTCTTAGTTCGCATAATTATTTAATTGCAACCCCAAGGATCAGTGGGGGTTACCATGACGTCTTAAGCAGGATTGTTTTAACTTTAAATCTTGTTCCCGTCTGGGAAAGCGACAGAACTATACAGGGTGTAGAGCGCCATCGAAGGTGGTTTACTAATTTTACCATGACGAGACTAGAGAACCGAAAACGTGGAGGTAAACTGCGGAATAAACTCAAGAAAGGCAATGAAGCCTTGTAGCGGCAATAACTTTAATGAAAATTGTATGTATCAAAACCCTTTGAGACATCAGACAAGATAGAACATCAATGCTAGTAAATTAATTAGTTTTTAGACTCGCTCCGCGTGATTTGATTTCGATTTTCGATCTTAGTATGACGTCACTTTAAAACCCCTCGCCCACGTTGACTTTTTTACCCACGACGGAACGGAGACGGTATATGCGTTTGGGGTGAGAGGTTGTTTGTTTGTGTGTTTGTTTGTTTGTTTGTTTGTTTGTGTGTTTGTGCAAATACATGTTGCCATTTTTCTCCAAAACTACTAGTCCGATTTTGATGCAGTTTTCAGTTATGGGTTCGGGTTTGATTGGTGCATGTTCTTAGATAGGTGTTACGGTGACAACTCACCAGGGGGCGCTGCAGCAAACATTTTTTGTGCAAATCAAAGTGGCCATTTTTCTCCTAAACTACAAGTCCGATTTTGATTCAGTTTTCAGTTATGGGTTCGGGTTTGATTGGTGCATGTTCTTAGATAGGTGTTACAGTGACAACTCAACAGGGGGCGCTGCAGCAAACATTTTTTGTTCAAATCAAAGTGGCCATTTTTCTCCTAAACTACAAGTCCGATTTTGATTCAGTTTTCAGTTATGGGTTCGGGTTTGATTGGTGCATGTTCTTAGATAGGTGTTACGGTGACAACTCAACAGGGGGCGCTGCAGTAAACATTTTTTGTGCAAATCAAAGTTGCCATTTTTCTACAAAACTACAAGTCCGATTTTGATTCAGTTTTCAGTTATGGGTTTAAGTTTGATTGGTGCATGCTCTTAGATAAAAAAAATAAAAGTAAAAAGTTTAAAATAAAAAGCAAAATTAAACATTTTGAAAAAACCCACGTTGTTCCCAAGAATGTCCGTCGGGGGCTGCCATTAAATAAACTAGTTTTGCAATGTTCAGCTCCCGACGGACATTCTTGGGTTTTTTTAAGGTGGGTGTTTAAGTGTTTTATGTTATTTTATCCTTTTTTCAATTAATTTTTAACAGTCGTGGGTTTTTTCAAAATTTTTAATTTTGCTTTTTATGTATCGATGCTTCTAGATGTTTACGCAACGCACGTTTTCTGCGCCGTAGATGTCGATTTTTGCGTTTTTAACCGACTTCAAAAAAGGAGGAGGTTTTTATAGATTCGAGTTTAAGCGCGTTTGAAACTCGTTTGAAGCGCGTACTTAGGGTCAGAGGAGGGGTAGACCACACAATCTTCTTTCACTCGTAAATGGATCTATCATAAATATCCTATCGTTTTTTTTCTTTTACAAAGCAGTAGGTACTAAATCCAGCGTAAATTGTGCTGTCTCACTCAACCGATGCCATTGTCCAACTGATGAGGACTCTCTGACCAAAACGCGGAAGCTACGAAGTAGGTACGAGATACTACAGCGCGTCTGTATCGCTGTATCTCCGCGTATACGGTCAGTAGACGCGCGTTTCTCGAACGCCACGTGTGCTGTTACATGGTTTTGCGTCATAAGCGCGTCGTCTGCGCGTTTCAAATACGCCGTGTGCTCGGGACCTTGACAATCTCTCTCAACTAATCTTGGAATAGGAAGATCAGAGCACTACTAACTTAAGGGAGCCTAACTATGGAAGCACAAACACGATGTAAGCGGAAAATAAACAAGTAGTAGCTTTATAAAATAAGTTCCTTTTTGGATTATAATTTGTTCCCAACAATATTATTTGAACGAAAAGCACTCTACGGCTATTGAAAACAGTTTCTTTAAACGGTGATTATTTAAAACATAGTGATTGTCAAGTGTGACCGATTATAAACGCTTATCTTACACGCATAAGCTTTATAATGACCGCTGAGTAATGGGCTTTTAGGGGCCCATAATTATGGTGGCCGTATCATATTATTCACATTACACGGATATGTAAAAAAAGGGGCTTCTTATGTTGATAACGGAATCCAATGTTTGTAAAAGTTTATAATTTTAAGGGCAATACCACAATCGGTGTAATAGTCTAATTAGGAGTAACTCAGGAACGGTCGTGTCTTGTACTGAACTAAATGAACCTTACTGAAAACTTCTTGAGAAGGCTTATGATTTGTTTTGATTTAATAGAGCTGCCCGATAGGGTTATAATTTTATGAAGCTAGTTGCGTTACTTCGTTGTAGCAGTGTACTACTCTCTATACTAGCTTTTATATCGCAGATTGTACAACTTTATTTGTAGATTAAATTTAAAAAAAAAAATCTGTGTTATGAGGAGTATGTATGTCAACTCGTGCCACAACTGCATTATCGAACTAGGCTAAATTTCGAGGGCGTGGGATTGAGAGAAGGAAAGTTAAAACGGAGTGCGGTGTCCATTCGGAAGTTACTTGCCATGAACTGTTATTAAAACTCATGGTCAGTCGAGAATAACTTGCTCTTGATACAGTGACTGATAACAGCGTAAAAGATTATAATAGACTATAATCTATCGTGTTTAGTCGTGGTTCATCAGAACATGCATCAGACTGAACGAAATTCCTGAAGGAAGAAAAGGAGACATAGGTACAATTTGTAAAGCCAAATATCTCTTCAATTATTGGTCCACTGGTTATTATTACACAAAAAAACTTACTTGATAAGTAAGTTTTTTCAAAGGGTTAGTATCTTTTAATTAAGTACACATAATTACCTATTTTACCCTGCCAGACGAGCAACTGGACAGGGAAACCGGACTGTGTCTTAATATTGGTACTATCGTGTTGTTCAGCTAGGGTTTTCTAGATACTGTTGCTGCTAGTTATAATTCTGCTTATAAAATATGATTGAATGAATGAATTATGTACCATATTCGTTTAATAGATGTCGTTGCATGTCTCATTCATGATCATAATGATAAAGTTCTTCTTGAAAACTATAAATTCAAATATCTTTTGATAGAGAGCACCGATTACGATGAAACAAAGACTAAGTAATACCCCAAGTTACGCACAATATTTATGTATAAAAGTTACCTACATTAGTTTCGTAAATTTTACGTGATGCTTAGTCATCGAAACGGACAAACAGACTAACAGATAAACAGACAAACAGACAAAAAATCCAAAAATGCTGGAAATGAGTTCTGTTGTTTATAGGTACTATAACACCCTGACTATTCCTTTTTTAAATTATTTTCAATGTACTATAATATTTTTTCTACAGGTTTATTAATGTATAGATAGAAGATATAGATTTAAGCCGCTTGTGTTGTGCGGAAATTGTGTGAATCTGATATCTGGCAGATTTAAATTAAAAGTTACGCAAAGCTGTCAAAGGTTCGAGATTCTCAACTTTATTTCTAAAACGTTAGGTCCAAGGTTGATTGGGAAAAATTGACAGTTTCGGGTAATTTAAAGTGTTGGCGTCTGTAGGTAGTATATGCACCTTTTATTTTGTGTTTTACGATCCTCCGCCCTGGGGCGAGCGAAGGGGTCTGTCAGACTCGACTGACTAAAAACCACCCCGGTGTTCCCTTCCCACGCTTGTACCGGGGATCATGGGAACTAGTGCGCCTTCCTTCCATTTCTAGTATCTGTACCTGGGTCAAGTAATAGTATTCTTTTGCTAGACATGTAGCCATGTCTGTATCAGATTGAATAGAATAAAAATATCAAATCTATTCAATCTGATACAGACATAAAGTCTCACAAGCCAAGGTTTTAGTTTCACCATTTAAAAAAAAACGCAAAAAAATACCATAACACCGAACTGAACCAACACGATGGCTTATTTAATAACAAAGCCTAACAATGATCAATTCGTTTTCTTGTTTGTTTTGTTCTGACCGAAGGGTCTAACGATTCGTAGAAGACTCAACTAGTCGCAAGCCCAACTTAGCATTCCTTGGTGCTTAGCTCTCCTTTCTACTTATTATGTGTAGCGTTTCATAATTTGTTATAGATCTAACTTTTAGTTTCATTATTTCAGAATGTTTTTTTTTTCTTGTTTTTTTTTTTTTTTTTAAACGTTGCCCCAGGGTCCATATTGGCTCACTTAAAGTTCTTTATCCGAAATTGTTCTTCCTAACGATTTGTAATCCGAATGATCACTCTTCCTAAAATTTTTCATCCTAAAGTTTTCATTCATACTATTTGTAGTCCTACCGACGATGTTCATAACACTCATGTTTCCGAAAATTGGAATTCATAATATCATTAGTGTAAATATATTTAAACTCCTACTGTTTTTTATCCTAACGCTTTTATTCCTAAACATAATTACCATAATATTTTCATTCATACAACTGTTTAGAATGATTAAAGGTCGTTTCACTGATTTTTGTCTTGAAATAAAATAAATGAATGAAATTCAGGTCAGAGTGTCGTCTTGGGGGCACTATGAAAAAAATACTTAAAAAAATTTCGCGACCAATTTCGAGGTAGCGCTCGCCGGCCGCTGCCGCGGCACCGCTCGCTTCGCTCGCTCGGCTCGCGCGTAGTTGGTCACAGTTCTAACCTAACCTAACCTATGGATATCTTTGCATAGTATATAAGGTACCATTAAAATAGGTGGACAAATTTTAACACAGCGTTTAGTAAGCCTAACTAAAGACATCTAAACAAAAAAAAACACTATATACTTATAAAGTGATTTTATTTTGACATAAAATAATAAATTGCCGGCACTCTAGAACAAACTCATTCTATAAAAGTAGGTATTTTATTTCTTATTCTTATATTTTTTTTTGCTATTGTCCTTATTTTAGCGGTCTGAATGATTTCTAAAATTTTGTCCACCTATTTTAATGGGACCTTTTATAATACTGATTATTATGAATAAAAAGTAATATAAACAAAAAAAAAGATATGACTTTGAATAATAGTGTAAAAGATGGTTATGTTGAGAAAATATAGGAAAACAAATAATAGTGTAATAGATGTTTATTGCTACAGACATTATGAAGTCGAATGCTTCGGAATTAAAACATTAGAGACAGAGAAGTTAGGAATTGCGATTGTTAGGATGAAAAATGTTAGGAAGAACATTTTCGGATTTCCAATTATCGGAGTTGAAATTTTAGGTGAACTTTGGCGCACCCGTTGCCCCACACTAGGAATTTCTCCTGTATCGTGGGTGCGTTTACAAACATTTAAACTCACATACACAAAAATATACCCAGACCCGAAACAACTATCTGTAGGTCTTACAAATATTTGTTCCGTGCGGGGATCGAACCCGCGACACGCGGCGCAGCAGTCCAATCGCTCAGCCACTGCGCCAACCGTGTCGTCTGTTATACTGAATGTATTTTGGTCATGTTCGAGTTTTTTACGTGGTGTCAAGTACAGCTAGCGGGGAAACCACCCTCCTCCACCTCCTTATTAAGAAATGTTTTTCTTATAATGGTGTCATCATCATCATCATCAGCCTATAATGTTCCCACTGCAGGGACTCAGGCCTTCTCTCTAGGAGAGGGATGGGCTATAATCCATCTATATAATGGTGTGCTTGGTTACAAATCATTCAGTTATAAACTGTGTCAATAGCTGCAAAATTAACTGTACACTTAGTAAAATGAAGCACTTACTTTTACACGAGTTGAAAGTCCTTTGCCTCGACGTTTTGTGGGCTTTATCAGAGGCAGTAACTCAACTAACTCATACTCCAGTTGGTCAATTAGCTCCTTTGACAATCTATATACGCTCACATAGTCGTCATCTCGGGTTAATAAAGATAAACTTCGAATGTTGGTAGATTGTCGACGCTTTTCTAGTTTATCTAAAGCATGAGCTTCTTCTAATACAGATTTTAGCAAAAACATTCTTGCCATCGTTATCGCTTCAGTAGAGGTAGGCACTTAATCACTTTAAAACTTTTAAAACTTTATTTAAACACTATTGTAACTATGATTTCTTCTATTTTCACTCGTAAAATAGATACGTATAATTTGACACTTTGAATCGAGTTTGAGTGCGAAGTGAGCGTCGAACTGATCGGACTCACGGGGGAATTACCTTATAGAATGCCATTAGGTATGTCATCTCATACTTTATCTGTCAAAATCTCGAGTTAAATTTAGTTCAACTCGCAAACACGCTCGCGAGAGTAGCGCTAGTGTAGATTCGAATTATCAACCGAGTTTTAGAATGCCAATCAAGAAACTCACAGCGGATTCAGATTCGAAGTTTAAAACGAAGTCTTACAGAATCACACTGCAATCCGCACTGGGTCTGTGTGGTAGATTATACCCCATGAGGTAATGGGGTATAATCTATGTAATAATCTAGTATGTATGTATGTATCCCAAGTAACATTTTTTCGAAATTAAAGTTTTGATATATGCTTTTAAGTCCTAAATTGGTAATTTTCTAGTTTTTGATTTAACTTCAAGTCATATGTTAGTTTTTTTTATTACAAACAGCTTTTAGGCCTTATTAGTAATTTGTAAAACCAAATTGGCTCCCACAGGAGGTTAAAATAATGTTACAGTTACCTATTACTATTACTAAATTGTTCTAGGAGCTTCAGGTTCTAAAATGTTTCTGCTTAGGTTTTATTTTGACACTCCACATGCTAAAATATGGCTAGTTAGCCGTACATATAACCCAAGCAGGGCCTATTCAGAAACACATTTCGCTAAAACTATTAGGAGTAATTCAAAACCATTACAGGGCTTTAAAGTTTTCTCGCTAACCAATCCCAGTCTTTTTAGGATGAAATGAGACGTATTTGAATTTTCATATCCATGTTGGCATTTATGAAGATAATTTGAAGCCTTAAAGTCTAAGGAGAGTATTGTTAGACTTTTTTATGCTTTTTAACTTTTTATTTTATTATCTTCGCTACCTTGTCGACTTCACATGTGCTTAACTAAAACGCCAACAATATCCATCAACTATACAGGATGTCCTGGCACAAGATGGTATGATAAACAAATGTGATAATAAAAAATAAATATGTTAAACAATAACCAATCTTAGCCTGACTCTTACTAGTAAGTCCTGATTTAGCCCTCAAATATTCCAGTAGCTCCTAGTTTAGCATAATGCAAGTTCTTTTGGTATTGTTTAAGTACATAAAGACTCGACCATAGCTTCTTTATCATAACTTAGTTAAATGCCAAACTTCTAAGTTCTAGTATCAAATCCGCCATTTTTTATACTAGAATCTCATTTTTAACCAACTTTAAAAAAAGGAGGACGTTCTCATTTTGGTTGTTTTTCTTTAAAATTTATATTTCTTCATATAACAAGATTTGAATTCCCTTTCGGTGTTACACATAGATAATAATATCAATATTCTCAGCATTTTAACTGTTTTCAGATACAATTTGAAAATTTTATTAATAAATTATAATACCTAAATCCTATAAAATTATGTATTTTTGACGGCCCGTGAGTTTTGCAGAAGTATTGAGGCCTACTTCATCAACAAAGTAACAGTCGCAATAGAAATAGGGATTTTCAGTAGGTAATAACACCATTATTTAACTCGAGTATATCATATATGAAATGTAATCGCCATTATTTATTTATTCCAGTCATTGAAAGCATTACATTCAATCAGAGGCCACTCAACTAACCTAATTATAACTTTACGAATTCCATATAGCCTTATTTTTGATTTTTGTATTCCTGTACGAACTCAGAATGACATCTATTCAGAACATAAGTCAGACTAACAAGACTTTTTCTATGCCAATTTAGTCTAATTCAAGGCTTGCATGTAAGTACTGATTCAGGCTTAGCAATGCCTATCGGGTTTTGAGAAGGTTAGATTTCGTTTCTGGGATTTACTATTTTATCCTGACCACTCAAAGCTAAAACGTTATGCGTAGGTTCTGTAGGTTAGGCCATTTTAGGATACAGAACACAATACCAAAGTTATTTTAGCGTTGTGGCAACTAATTATGCAGAACCTGGAGTTTTTGTAGAAAGGTTCTAGAACCTTTTGCAAACCTTTCTAGAAACTCAATTGTTACTTGGGTATGTATGTTCCACCGTAGCGCCTAAACTACTGAACGGATTTTAATAAATTAGGTGTCAACAGATTCGTGAGAATAGCCCGGGTGACATAGGCTATATAAATTTTATAAATTCTTTTTAAGACGGAATTTAAATGTCAAAAACTTACCTAAAAAAATATTAAATTGAGATAATCATAGCAAGTTTGGTATCAAATGAAAGGTCTTGGCGAGCACATTACAAATATGTATTATATTATAGTTTAAGTACACACAAAAATAAAAATAAATAAGTTCAAAAATTTAAAACCCGACTACTAACAAAATCGCAGTCTTAAAAGTAGAAAACAAGAAAATAATTCTTGTCTGATATTCTTCGTAGTCGCATGCCACCTTGCCAATGGCAATTATCAGCTGACTTCTGTATCAATAAGAACGCCATGAAGGAGCATCAGGTAATAATGGCATGCGACTACGAAGAATATCAGACATAAATTATTTTCTTGTTTTCTGCTTTTAAGACCGCGATTTTGTTAGTAGTCGGGTTTTAAATTTTTTAACTTATTTTTTTTATATAATACAGGGTGCAATGATATTTATACTGTGGTGCACTGTGCAAGGGACACCGAACCATAAACGGTTACCCGGTATTCAGCCTAGTACAATCATGCTGGTGGGTTCAAGATACACCCAATCGTTGTCATAATGCCGCGGGTTCAGCTGGTTGGGATTATTTTCCCCATCGAGTCACACAAGGGCCAAGGGCCACAGTGTAACTCGTTGCACTGAAATTGTCGTGTTAAGCAAGCATAAGTTCAATTCATGTAAGCCTAGTTATTACATTACAGACACCAAGTTAGTATTTCAATCATCATCATCATCTTCATGACCTTGTCCCATATTATTTGGGGTCGGTGCAACACATATGTTTCTTTCATTCTCACCTGTCAATCGACAAGCTGTCATTCGCTCCTTTTTAAACGGTTTTATTTTTCCTTCTTAATATTCCTCACACACTCCATTCATCTTTTATTCTTTGATGGTATTTCAATCATAGAAATATTAATACAAAACTACATTACATTTTGAATACTACCATAAGTTTAACTTTCGTTTAGTCTCCAAGCTCCTATAGAAAAAAACTTGAACGATCCTTCAAGCGATCATATAGCGTACAAAACTTTTGCATGCGTCACTTCGTCGGCGAAACTTTCAAAGTCGTCTGATAACCTCGGTCAATGTCCTTTACGTCATTTTACGAGTTGAAGACCGAAAGTTTATCATTCACGGAGCTGTGTAGGTGCGCCGAACTTGGGTGTTTGGGAGGCAGCGAGGTGGTGTTTAGGGGGGGGGGGCAACCCCACGATCGATTCACTGAGGTTCACCCCTGCTGCCCTGCTGATACGGGCTACGCCGGGGCCGACGGAGAAGCGGCTTCAAACATGTTTACAATTAATAATAGTTGATAGTAGATACTATCAAAACGGTACTATCCATTGTTGTACCAACAACTGGGTAACCGAATTTTTATTCGGACGTTACATAAATATTGGACAGACATATGTATTTGGATGCGGCGGATTTGTTTGTTTTTAATTATTATCAAACGTAACCCATACCTATCTTCGGTCATTCATATTTTGTTTTGCGAATCCGTTATTAAAATGAAAAAAAAAAGTTTTCCATAATATTGCTGTATCAATAATGTGTTACGGGATTTATAAATGAATGTTAGTTAAATATTGGACAGAAATATTTGGATCAAACGTAAACCATACCTTCGTTCATTCAGATATTTAATTTTAGGATTCCAGAACAAAATGATAACGAAGCCTTATTGTTTGGCTTCGACTGACGATGACCTAACATGAGTAATAATGCGTAGAGAAAGGTGGAGCCAGGCTCTTATGTAGTTGCATCTCTGTCCCACACTAAAGTGTCGCTCAAACATTATAAAGCTACTGCCGTAAGACGTAATGGTAAACCCCTGCTCCCAGGAGCTACTGATAATAAAAAATGCTTTCTATTGAAAGGATCTTGATCATAATTGGCAACTTGCCACTTAGGAGATAAAATAAGTAGATGGGCCGGGTGCTGGTATGGGATGCAACCTGTTCAGACACGCTGGCCCCTTCCCATCTACTTGGAACCAGCATCAGAGCTGGTGCGGCTTGTGAAGCGGCTGAAAAAGGTAAATTATCAAAATACAGGGGTCTAGGCTCCGAATATGATTTTGTCCCTTTCGGTGTCGAGACACTTGGTCCGTGGGGTCCTTCCGCTATAAGGCTTTTTAAGGACATTACGAAAAGGTTGGTCGACGTCACAGGAGACCGAAGAGCTGGCAGCTACCTCGGACAAAGAATTAGTCTAGCTATTCAAAGGGGGAACGCTGCCAGTATCTTCGGAACCTTGCCTAAAGGGACTCCTTTTAATAATATATTTTAGTTACTATGGTTTTTATTTTTAGGTTCTTTGTTCTAGTATATATTTTGTTGTAAGTCCTCACAATGTAAATAGAATGTCAAAGATAATAAATTTCTCTAAATAATACTTATGATGTATGATGTACAGGCTGTAGGTGGCCAAATTATTAGGGACTGTGCTTGTTTTTATGAAGTTTATAGTTTATTATGTATATTTGAAAAAATATGTTGCATTTAAAGGGCTATTTTATCTGATAAAGCTATTGCTACTATTATTGTTTTTGCCAAGTGACATCACAGTGAATCCGTGCGTCATTTGTCAATTTTGTGACGTTTTTTCTAATTCGGTCATTGTCTGTTCGCAGTATAGGTATATTTTTGAATTTTCAAGATACTTACTGTTTTTTTCATTTGATTTCACCGACTTTTTTGTCTAAAATAATCAAAAGGTAAGTAATGCCCGTAGTAAAATAGTTTTGCTGTTTTGTCTATTTTACATTTTATTAATAGTTAGACGGAATATCCTCAAATTTTCTTTTTTTTAGGATAGGCAAGGCTTTGGACACCTCTCCAAGAAAATGTACTTAAAGAGATATTAACATTGTTACTGCACTCCACTCATTCCCAGAGAGTCATAGCAGCTATGACTGAGGTTTCAAAATCTGTCGTAAATCGAATAAAAATTAACAATAAAAAGCCTCTTGAGACAATTCTGGTTGGCAAATGTGGCAGAAAAAGGATCACTACACTTCGTACCGATCGAAGAGTTAGGAACATCTGCCTCGAAACTCATAAAAAGAGCGTTGCTCATTTAACCACGATGATGAACGACGACGGTGTAAGGATTTCGGAGAGGACAATGCGTAGGCGGTTGGTCGAATAGAACTTGATGGAACGGCGGCCTTCAAAAAAACCACGCCTAACCGACAGTATGAAAAAAAGAAACGGACTCCCATGGGCTAGACAACATCGAAATATGACTGTCGCAGGTTGAAGTCGAGGAAATAGTACATTGTTACCTTAGGGGTGAAAGTAACTTATTTAGTCCCCGAGACGGGGTTTGGCGCCTGAGCGCAGCGAGGGCGCTAATAGTTCGAGGGACTAAATAAGTCTTTAACCCGAGGTAAACACTGTGCTTTTCATTACGAATACAAGGAAAGTTGATGGGAATAGGCTTACGCCCAATTACCTAAATCGAAAGAAAGAAGAATTAAAAAAACAATTGACAAAAAAAAAAGTAAGCTGAGAAACACTTAAAATCGGTTAAATCTAATCGGTGGATGGCAATAGGCTTGCTCCTAATTACATCGGTTGATGGCATTATGATTGCTCCTAATTAGATTGGTTGATGGCAATAGTCTTGCTCCTAATTAGATCGGTTGGGGGCAATAGGCTTGCCCCCAATTACATTGGTTGATGGCAATAGGCTTGCTCCCAATAACCCAAATCGGTGGATGGCAATAGGCTTGCTCCTAATTAGATTGGTTGATGGCAATAGGCGCGCTCCTAATTACATCGGTTGATGGCAATAGGCTTGCTCCTAATTACCTAAATCGGTGGATGGCAATAGGCTTGCTCCTAATTAGATTGGTTGATGCCAATAGGCTTGCTCCTAATTATATTTATTGATGGCAATAGGCTTGCACCTAATCACATCAGTTGGTGGCAATAGGCTTGCTCCTAATTACATTGGTTGATGGCAATAGGCTTGCTCCCAATTACATCAAATAATTTGACAGCTGTCAGTAGAAAGCGATTCTCCCTAGGGCTGAAAAGTAGTACTTTCAACCCGCTCCGCAGGCATGTCATGACCTACTTTCAGAGTATGAGTAATGAAAAATAACTTTTTTGAATAATGCAATTAGTCTATAACTTTTCTACTATTTTCTACTATTCATGTCTGTTAATTTACACATTGCTATGCTGACGAAACATTTTTTTTAAATTTTGGTCGACAAAAGTTCCATTACTCATACTCTGAAAGCAGTGGCGTGCAGTGGTCTCCCACGGTGGGTAGGCCACGAAATATTGACAACAAAAAAAAATATTGTCACATTTATAAAATTTGAAAATAAGCCTGTAAAAGTTATACCTAAATACAATTCAAAAACTCACCACATTATTCAAGGTTCAACTCATGATTTTCTAACGATGCAAACAGAAGAAAGATTCGGCCACCTCAAATATCTCATCCAAGTGAGTGGGTGATAGTTACAAAAGTACAAAACACGTCACATGCAAGATAATATCCGAAACCTTTAGATACAACTTGCACCTTATCATTATACGATAATTGAGAAAACTTATTACCTTTAACATCTAGCAAACACACATTAACAACACAAACATCACAAGTAAATACCATTGTTATTATTTAGGGGAATAAACAAATAATACACAACAAAGCTAATATTTACACTACTGTTAATAATGTTATATAATATCTGACAATATCTGTACGTTTTCGGTTTCAAAACAAATCGCGCTATAAATTGCTTGTCACAACAATATGAAACAATAATAATGGCTTCCATAAACGTAAAATATAATTTCTAATTTGCCGTTAGAAAAATACTACCAAATAAAATTGTATCATTTTCATATCGAGTTTGTTCACAAAAGCGGTCAACAAAATTTTGCAGGATTATACGAAATCAATCAATGAAATGTGTTGTCAGTGCTGCACTCTATCTGTGGACGGAAGAGCGAAGACTGCTAAGCGCGAAATTCAAATTTCTTAATTTCCTTACATTTTTGCAATTTGCAGGCCAGTGCTAGGTTGTATTTAATAAATATGATTCGCGGCTGTAAGACGTATGTAGTCAGTATTCAAGCTAGCACTGGCCTGCAAATTACAAAAAACGTAAAAAATAAACAAATTTGAACTTCGCGCCGGAGTTCGCGGGCTGAAGATGGCCACGCATGTGACGCATGACGCATCCAATCGTAGCCTTGTGTTGTTGCAGCCAATCACAGGCCACCTCCACTCGCAGGAGCTGGCATGCATGTGTGCGGTTCATATACACGGAAATATGCACCGATCATTCACCGATGTGACGCTGTGTGCGTAAAATTATGAATGGGTTTTAGGCTACTTGAATGCTAGCCTAAGCAAGCCTGTAACTACAAGATTCGTACGCGAAAAATTGCTCTAAGTATTTTAACAGGAGTTTGAACTTTTAATTATTATTTTGTACATAGTGTTATTTGATTACATGGTTAATTAGTTATAAGAAATGCTCAGTTAGTAAGGTAGGCTAAGCCTAAGAGCCTTTATAGGGCGCACGCCACTGTCTGAAAGTAGGTCATGAACTCATGACATGCCTGCGGAGCGGGTTGAAAGTACTACTTTTCAGCCCTAGGGAGAATCGCTTTCTACTGACAGCTGTCAAATTATTTGATGAAATTGGGAGCAAGCCTATTGCCATCAACCAATGTAATTAGGAGCAAGCCTATTGCCATCCACCGATTCGGGTAATTGGGAGCAAGCCTAATGCCATCAACCAATCTAATTAGGAGCAAGCCTATTGCCATCAACCGATGTAATTAGGAGCGCGCCTATTGCCATCAACCAATCTAATTAGGAGCAAGCCTATTGCCATCAACCGATTTAATTAGGAGCAAGCCTATTGCCATCCACCGATTCGGGTAATTGGGAGCAAGCCTAATGCCATCAACCAATTTAATTAGGAGCAAGCCTATTGCCATCAACCGAAGTAATTGGGGGCAAGCCTATTGCCATCAACCAATTTAGTTAGGAGCAAGCCAATTTCCATCAACCAATCTAATTAGGAGCAAGCCTATTGCCATCAACCGATGTAATTAGGAGCGCGCCTATTGCCATCAACCAATCTAATTAGGAGCAACCCTATTGCCCCCAACCGATGTAATTAGGAGCAAGACTATTGCCATCAACCAATCTAATTAGGAGTAATCCTATTGCCATCAACCGATGTAATTAGGAGCAAGCCTATTGCCATCCACCGATTAGATTTAACCGATTTTAAGTGTTTCTCTTATGTTCACTTTTTATTTTTTTTTGTCCATTTGTTTTTTCTTTCTTTCGATTTAGATAATAGGGTATCGGACAAAAAAAAACTAATTAGTCCGTCAGATAGATTTCCAAAAATTATTGGACACGTATTTTTTCTTTTTTCACGTAAACTTAAAATGAAGACGATACAGTGCTTCGAAAACTCGTGTGACGTCATATGATAGTACATTTTGACGACACAAGTGACGTTTCAAGCCCCACTCCAAGATCTTTGACGCGTTTTATCTTCGTCATTTTTTATTGATTTGATAAAACAAAAAACACGTATTCAATATTTTTCGATAATCTAACTTACGGACTAAACAGAATCATATTATTTTGACCCAGTCCGATCCCCTATTGGGCGCAAGCCTATTCCCATCAACTTTCCTTGTATTCGTAATGAAAAGCACAGTGTTTACCTCGGGTTAAAGACTTATTTAGTCCCTCGAACTATTAGCGCCCTCGCTGCGCTCAGGCGCCAAACCCCGTCTCGGGGACTAAATAAGTTACTTTCACCCCTAAGGTAACAATGTACTATTGTAAGACGACGCCCTGGTCAACGATTCCACGCCGATTGCATCGTAGAGAGGGTTAAACATCCGGTTAGTGTTACGGTTTGGCTGTCATCTCAGCCAAAGGTAGGGCTTTCAATACCGGTATTACGGGATCCCGTAATACCGTGATCCCGGACAAATATGGGTCATTTTCAATACCGGTATTGAAGCCCTCAATACCGTGATCACGGTATTGCAAACATTACATGTATTATCGTAAATTAAATTTCATTTTTTAAATATAATAATGACACACGAAACATACAAAGAGACAGTGATACAATGACTGATAATGAACAAGATATGACCATAGAAGAACCTTCTACTTCATTGAATTCAAGCAGTGGAAATGATATCGCGCACAGGTTTGACGATTTCCAGCCTCCCGAACGAACCAGATCCCGAAAAGGCTTTAGTACCATAGACAGCATACCTACATACGCTGCGTGGTTATGTGGCTGGATGTCATACAAGAGACCGAAGAGTATAACCTGCCTCTCTGTTTAGCGGTTGTGGACTACGAGAAACCCTTTAATTCGATCGAGACTTGGGCCGTACTGCAGTGTTTCCAAAACGGTGGCAAAAACGCCACCATGTCAGTCCGACTTTAGGACCAGACCTCGGAACCTTTTTTTGTGTGACAGGGAGACGTCATATCTCCGAAACTGTTCACCCCTGCACTGGAGGATGCCTTTAAGGTTCTGGATTGAAGAGACCTCAGTGAAACGCTCGATGACCGCAGTAGAGCTTCCGAAAGACTGGGTCTTAAAATAAACATGGACAAAACCAAGGTCATGTTGACTGTCCACGTAACACCCTCACCTATCAAAATCGGAGACTCTACACTTGAAGTCGTGGACGAAGTCTACCTGGATCTAATGATGTAAAATAGGTCCAGTTTGACCAGTCAGTCAGTTCGAACTTCGAGAAAGAGTAGAAATCGTAATGGTGGGCAGGGCACATTGCTCGCAGAACAGATGGCCAATGGGGCCTAAAAGTTTTGGAGTGGCAACCGCGAACAGAAAGACGTTGTGTTGGAAGGCGTCCAACAAGGTGGAACGATGACCTGGTGAAGGTTGCGGGGTCACGCTGAATGCGCCCATAGGACAGGCCACTGCGGCAACACCTGGGGGAGGCCTATCTATACGTCCAGCACTGGACGTCTTGGTTGAAATGATCATTAATGATGATGTGTGAAAATGAAGACACGTCCATCCCAGCTTAGAGATATTTACTGTCTGTGATACCTACGAATATTGATGCAGAGCGTGCTTTTTTTTCAGTAGGCTATTGTAAATGATGGCTAATAGCTAATTAAGCTATACTTACGTTTCTACAAATATTGATAGTTAGCTATGTTGATTACATGATACATTTCAATAATAATAAAAAATCGTTTTTTTTTTATTTATTTATTTATTTTACAATTTATGTACACAGTAGACGGCACAGGAATTTAATTATTAATTATTTTTTTATATTTATTATTTTCAAACGCTATGTGGAATGCCTTCCTACAAAAATACTTGAGTTAAGTTTTGATTATGTTCCTACTTAGTCCTATCTAATTAAATAATCAACCAATACCAAATTGTTATATAGAGCGCTATTTGAAGTTATTTAAAATAAAATAGAACAAAAAAAGACTGTTTTACAAATAAAAACACATACTTTAAATGTTGGTATGTAATACCGGTAATAATACCGTGATCACGGTATTGACGTCCAATACCGGAATCGATACCGGTATTGAAAACATCCGGTATTTGAAAGCCCTAGCCAAAGGCATGGGGCGCTTATACATCGTAGGAGGAACGATGAAACAAGACCAATACAAGCGAGCATTAGAAACCCAGGTATTGCCGCAGGTCAATGAATGGTTCCCTGATGATGTCGAATACATTTTTATGCATGACTCAGCACCCTGCCACCAAAGCCAGAAGAGTTACTGCATTTTTGGCTGAAAGAATGACACTGTTTTGCCTTGGCCAGGGAATTCACCTGACATGAATCCCATTGAGAACATGTGGGAACTCACCAAAGGGGCGATTGCCAAAGAAGTGCCTACCACCAAAAGGCAACTTATAGAAACCCTCACCAGAGAATGCCATCATAATGCCAAACTAAAGGAAGATGCAAAACATTCTATTAAGAGCATGCCCCGACACGTAGAAGCTCTTATTTCAACAAAGAGTGATACCACCCTTTGCTGAAATAAGAGCTTCAACTTTTTTTCTTGGTCTGAGAACGTAGTATTACCTACCTACTACGAAGCAATAATAGTGAACATAAATTGTAAAGCAAGCGTTAAATGCCCCGTCGGGGCTGCGGATTATCGAAAGGCACGGCCTCGGCACAAGGGCGAAGAAGGAACATGGGTTGGTTTTTAGTCAGTAGGAGTCTGACACTCCCTTCCGCTCTGCCCATGAGCGGGGGGGTTATTTGATGATTTTCCACCCACCAAAAAATATATATATATAAGTATATTAGACATTAAAAAAAGTTACTAGCTTGGCTTGCGTTTTGCCGTCACTGAAATAAAATTAGTAATGTATGTGTTGTGTCGCTAGTTCTATGATCTTTGTTATGTATTTAGTTTCCGCACTTCGTCCATTCTACATGTGCCATGGTGGCCGTTACTACAAACAGCTCACTTCCCTCCAGAAGCCGATCAAACGTGCCAGTCTTCTCAGGGCAGCTGCAAGGGATCTTGGTTTTCCAAGATTTTTTTAGCGGATCTGGATTTTGTGCTCCAAGCTTACTGAAATTCTCTTGTGTGAGTACCTATTTACCCGGCAAAAGTCTTAGGCTAGCCTACAAAAGTCTAGTTTTATAAAAGTCTACTTAGTTAGCTATTATGTTCTATATTTAAATAGTTTTATAATAATCAGGTATACAAAACTGTTTAATAATAATCAGGTAAAAAAATAAAATATTTGGTGAAGCTCTTATTTCAGCAAAGATGGTGGAATGATGGAATGGTATCACTCTTTGTTGCTCAATTTAATCCTAGTACACAAAATCACGTACTCAAAACTACACACATCAAAAGTGTCTAGGGATCAACATATATTTTTGCAATAACTTTTCTCCTGATTGATATTAATTAAAATTTTCTTTAAGGATTCATCAAATAAAGTGTTTTCGTTTGTCACAGTAACGATAAACCAAGTCACCTTTGCATTAATAAAGAAATTTGCCATTTTCCTAATAAAGGGATTTTTGACATTTGAACCACTAACATTAAAGTTCGAAAAAAAGACTGAAATAACAGGTTTCTTTAAAATTTTATTGGGTAACTTAAACAATTAATAATCCGTGTTTCTACCGCGAACACTAACAACACAAGAACATCGGTTTGGCATACTCAAAATGAGTTCATCCAAATCACGCTGTGGAATGGCCGCCCATGTTCGTTGCAACAACAAAAAAAGGTCTTCTTGCGACTGGATACCCTCCATATTCGGCAGAGCTCTTCTCTGTAGCATATCCCATGCATGCTCAATCGGGTTCAAGTCTGGCGACTGAGCAGGCCAGGGCAGGACATTGATGTTAGCTTGTTAGCTCCAACAATAACCGCCATGATGTTAGCTGTGAGGCTTCATCACTCTTCAGGGAACTTAATTAGCGACCAAACAGTCAGAAACCGCTTGCATGAAGTGAACCTTCATTCCCGAAGACCGCTACGGGTACCACCTATAGCAATGCACAATCGTAGGATTCGATATCAATGGGCTCTTGAACACAGAAATTGGGCAGAAGAACAATGGCGTTTCGTGTACTTTTCTGATGAGTCTCGTTTTGGTATGAGACCAGATACAAGACGTATACGACACTGGAGAACCCCTGGACGCCAACAGCGATTAAAATCCTGCCAGGAAGTCCATCCTTATAGTGGTGGAACCATCATGGTATGGGCGGGTATTTGGATCGGCGGAAGAACTGAGTTGATTTGGATCAGAGGCAACCTCAACGCTCAAATTTATGCTGAGACGATTGTATCAGACGTCATCGTTCCTCTACAAGTGCAAATCGGTCCCTTATTTCAGTTAATGCATGATAATGCACGACCGCACACCGCAAGAGTTGTAAGACAGACTCTCGCCGCAGCTAACATCAATGTCCTGCCCTGGCCTGCTCAGTCGCCAGACTTGAACCCGATTGAGCATGCATGGGATATGCTACAGAGAAGAGCTCTGCCGAATATGGAGGGTATCCAGTCGCAAGAAGACCTTTTTTTGTTGTTGCAACGAACATGGGCGGCCATTCCACAGCGTGATTTGGATGAACTCATTTTGAGTATGCCAAACCGATGTTCTTGTGTTGTTAGTGTTCGCGGTAGAAACACGGATTATTAATTGTTTAAGTTACCCAATAAAATTTTAAAGAAAACTGTTATTTCAGTCTTTTTTTCGAACTTTAATGTTAGTGGTTCAAATGTCAAAAATCCCTATATTAGGAAAATGGCAAATTTCTTTATTAATGCAAAGGTGACTTGGTTTATCGTTACTGTGTCAAACGAAAACACTTTATTTGATGAATCCTTAAAGAAAATTTTAATTAATATCAATCAGGAGAAAAGTTATTGCAAAAATATATGTTGATCCCTAGACACTTTTGATGTGTGTATTTAAATATAGAACTTAATAGCTAACTAAGTAGACTTTTATAAAACTAGACTTTTGTAGGCTAGCCTAGTACTTTTGTCGGGTAAATACTCACACAAGAGAATTTCAGTAAGCTTGGAGCACAAAATCCAGACCCGCAAAAAAAATCTTGGAAAACTAAGATCCCTTGCAGATGCCCTGAGAAGACTGGCACGTTTACGTTGTTTTTGGAGGGAAGTGAGCTGTTTGTAGTAACGGCCACCATGGTACATGTACAATGGACGAAGTGCGGAAACTAAATACATAACAAAGATCATAGAACTAGCGACACAACACATACATTACTAATTTTATTTCAGTGACGGCAAAACGCAAGCCAAGCTAGTAATTTTTTTTAATGTTTACTATATAGATATATTTTTTTTTTGGTGGGTGGAAAATCATCAAATAACCCCCCCGCTCATGGGCATAGCGGAAGGGAGTGTCAGACTTCTACTGACTAAAAACCAACCCATGTTCCTTCTTCGCCCTTGTGCCGAGGCCGTGCCTTTCGATAATCCGCAGCCCCGACGGATTTATGTTCACTATTATTGCTTCGTAGTAGGTAGGTAGGTACTACGTTCTCAGACCAAGAAAAAAAGTTGAGACTACGATAAAAACATATGGACATTCAAATGAAAAAATATTTTATCCAGTAGGTAATACATCTACCTATGTACTACGGGAAGCTATTTTTTTCCGGTAGTAAACCACGCCACCAAGGCCAATACGCGGAAATTAGCTCAATTTTCTTGGATACGAAAATTTCCACTAACTTTTTATCCGAAGTTCTAATGAATATTGAAAATCCAAGTGTGAACCTCAGTTCTTAAAACTCGTTTACTCTTACTTGTTGCTTAGGCTTTATTTTCCCCATAAAAATAATAAGAGTAGGTATTTTGCTGTACCGTCTCTACTAGGTACCTATTTAGAGTAAGTAGGTACTTAAAATTCCAATCTGTACCCTTAGCAGTTTTTTTTTTGTTGGATTGATATTATGAAAGGGTTTCATTTTCACCTCACATTTCCACATTGTACAACAAAGACTATAATTTATCTGCTCTGTTCAAAATCAAGCTCGTTTTGCAACAAGCATGCTTAATTTATTTCTGCATCAGCAAAAAAAACAGACTTCTTCTGGATCCCGTAAGAATCGAAAGTGTTTTAGAAAAATATTCAACATACATATACCTACAACGTATATTATTTCCTGCTACGCTCACTCGCGGGAGTCGATATTTATATTTAAAAGTTCGAAGCCGTTAAGAGCCTACAGTACCTCAGCTCAAATTCTTATTTCGCCCCCACTTCCCCACGCCGCGCGCCGCGCCATCTCACTCTATCTCGCTCGCACAGTATTGCTCGCGGTCACGCGGCGGGTACCTACGCGAGGTGATAGCGATTTTGTTTGAGTAAACTACTTATCAGATGATTCGAGTAAGTAAAAAAAATAAGAATAATAATTAATAATAACATGTATTTATTTCTAAAACTATAAATTAGAGAAACATCTTACTACCCATGAGGTTGTCAGTTCGAATACGCTCAGTTTTTTCGAAGACTATTACAACTGCTACAACAGCGTGTTTGGTAGAGGTATGGATTGGCATACAACAGGGCCCGGGATCGAATCTTAACTCTAGTTTTTATTTTTGTGACATTGTATTTTCTTTTTATTCAAAGTACTGTGATGTAGATAATATTTATCAAATACTTTTTTGAATAATAAATAAAAAGTTACATTATAAATATTTTTTACAGGAAAAAGAAAGCTATTTTCAATGCGTAAGTATCTACACACCATAACTTGGCTTGTTTAGATTTGGGCAGACTAGTTGGCCGACTACTCGGCACATCCCTATAAAATACTTTTATTTTATGGAAATGATGTTATTTTTTAGGAGTAGGTATACCAAATAACATAGATCCTCGCCTCGAAAATGCAGAGACGAGGTGAGTATTGAAATGTAATGTAGGGGAGACCGGGGACAATTGAAACAATTTGACTTAAATCGTGTGCAGTGAAGTATCTATAGTACCTACATCGCTCGAATTTATATAGTTGAAAGGGTCGTTATCTAGTTCCTAAATTAAATATAAACTGTATCTCTATTTTGAATAGTTAACCTACAATCACACATTATAGAAGACCGGGCACAGTGGTTCTATTGACCCCACCCCAAGGACGGTTGAAACGGTAAGTAGAGATAATTGAAACACTGAAATATTTCAGGAACTACTGAAGGTTTTTACTCAATCTTAAAAATTTTACTTACTACTAAATTATTTATTGAGATCGTGACAAGTGTGTCACCGTAAAGTTAATATTTTGAAAATTATAAAAGCAAAAACATCTTTAATATAAACAACGTAAAATATCTCTTATTTTAATCATTTTCGAGCTTTAATTTGTGTTATTGAATACTATTTCACATGATTGAAAGACTTGTTACCCTATTTTGCTGTAATTACACTTACATGGGGGATAAAAAAAGATAATCCAGTTTCATACAAAACAGCTTGTTTCAATCGTAACAATGTTTCAATCATAACAATGTTTCAATCATAAAAATGTTTCAATCATAACAATGGTTTATTGACGGTCTGCTTCAAGTCCTGCGGTAGACTGTTGGGTGTTGTAACTTGTAGTGTCATCGGGCTGGTAAGGTCATGCTGAACTTCCAACACATGTATGACCATGAAATTTGGCTGTGGAGTCCCTAAGTACTTAGGAGAAGATGGGATAGCGGCTTCAAATCCTGCGGCAGACTCATTTTAGAAAACAACTTCTTCTGTGCAGTCGGATAAAAATGCGAAATATGCGGGGACGTTTGAAACGTTTCAAACGTCCACAGCCACGTCGTTTCTAACGTACTCATGTCACATCTTCTACTTCAACACTCAATATTTTGTAATATATTGACTTAAATAATAATTAACAGTAATAAAAACTAACTTAAATAGACAAACAATACTCTAAAATAAGAAAAACTGACAAACTACAAGATTTAAATAGGTAAAAACCAAAAAAATAAAAATGGTGAGAACTTACTTTTTGGCGTGAAATTCTTCGAGGCGTCCTGTGTGCGACTACATTGCTCGCTCGCTCGAGCCGTGCTAAACACAAAACCGAACATGGCCAACGATGTAACGAACGACGCGTCACACGCGTAGGTATCATGGTTTCCGAGAAATTGAAGTTGTTGCAATCATGACCTGTTTCAATTGTCCCCGGTCTACCCTAACCATACTACAGCGTAGTAAGGACAGTCCGGATTAGAGTTTCAAAAAAAAGTTGACCTTGGATGCGGAGATCTAAGGTACATTAGCACAGTATAAATATCGTACAGTAGGTAGTGTGACTCGGCCGTGTCCTTGAAATAAATGCCTACAGCCGCGCGGTACGTAAACATGCGAAAGGGCTGCCCGCCTCCAGTATTTTTAATTACATGTGCCTACTTTGTGCTTCCATTTAGTTTTGTGATCGTAAATAATTATACTTTTTAAAACAAATAAAATACTTTGTGAATTGAATAGAAAGTGTTCAATAAACATGCGTGTTGTTGTTTTTTGATTGATAGATTTCATTAAAAACCCATGTTTTTTTTCGGGACATATAAAGAAATACTTATCCATTAAAAAGACACACATTATATGCCTACCTACTAGTAAGTGAAATTACCATTGTGTCACCCCTTGTAAAATGTTTTACTACTGTTTTTTTTTGTAATTTGGTGTACATAATAAAGAGTATTCTATCTATATATCTATTATTTTATAGTCTTATCTTTCAAAGTTTCCAGGTAATTAAAAAAAAATTATCTCTGGATACGTTATTAACGAATTCATAAAACTAAAAACAACACGATATATCCTACTCGTCATATTAAATACAGTCTGTCTATAAAGTCATGAAATTAATGTTTGAGGAACTAAGATTATTCAAAAGTAGGGTAACACTAAATCATAGTACATCAAATGTCATCGGCTGTCATCAACTTATTATTTATCTTGATATCTTTTGCATTTTTTAATGTTTTTCAAATCTACGTCGACAAAACTTCGAAGAAACGTGTTAAATATTAGGAAAACAAATAGGAGTGGAGCTCAGGAAATTATTTCAAAGTATATTAGCGATGTTTGTTAGAACACCAAGCTGGACAAATTTTATCAAATTTGGATGATATTTATAATCGAACAGCAGCTATAACAGGTATGTAATCGTGTTATTGTTTGTTTTTTATCTACCAGAAGTCACCAATTTACTAAATATACGATTTTAAGACTAAAATAAGCATTGTTTACATTGCGCATTTATAGGTTAGATTGCAAATGTAAGTAGCTCATAATGTAGTGCGACGTTAACTTTTGATACTTTTGGGTAATCAAATTTACCGGTGATTTTAAATATGAATAAGTTTTAACATGTTTGAAATAAAAATAGTGCGATCTATTTTCTGTTAGATATTACTTACATCTTTTTTTAAATGTTTCTTTCAGGAAAATCTGAGAGTACAGTGAAGCGTATTGTAGATGAAGGCAAATACAGATCAGGCCGTCCTAATAAAGAAATGGATGACTTCAACATAAAACGCTAAAACAGATCTGGATTTTAAATGTAGCCTAGAAGTTCTGCGTAAAATTTTGAAATCGATTGGATTTTCTTACAAGAAGTGTCAAAATAACAGAAAGGCTCTAATCGAACAACATATTGCAGCAAAACGGGCAAGAGAAAATGGGCATACAGTGGTATAAAAGTTAAAACATAACATTAATAAAAAATATGTGCGAACATTTTTCTTTTATACTCATTTTTATTTCAATGAAGGTCGGAAGGAAAACATCGTGAAGAAATCTGGACTTGTAATTATTAAAAGTCTGAAATCGCCAACCCGTCTTGAGCATGCGTGGTGATCAGTGATCGTGTCTTCTCTGTTGAGAAGAGGTCTTTGCCCAGTAGTGAGACAGTAATGGGCTGGTATTTTTTTAATAAGATAACAGATTTTAATTAAAACCAGGTTTGCTTCTAGTACAAAATAATGTGCCAGTATCAAAACCATTTTAGTCACACTATACAGGGTTGCTATGTGCACGAGTCTGCACGACCGCAGCGCCCTCATTTATTTTCATGACTTTATAGACAGGCTGTACGTACACACGGCTACACATCAAGCTATACAAAACCAGTTAATCTTGGCCTCATTTTACTAGATCTTTTCGCACAATGAACGATCAGATTATACTGGTTTTGTATAGCTTGATGTGTAGCCGTGTGTACTTGTCTTATTTTTACCCGACTATGGCGAAGCCAAAAGGAAGGGTAATGATTTTGGCAGTCTATGTATGTATGTATGTTCCACCGTAGCGCCTAAACTACTGAACGGATTTTAATAAATTAGGTGTCAATAGATTCGTAAGAATAGCCCGGGCACAGATATTATAATACTTCGTACAGATACCCAATCCCATACAAAGAAATGACGCCTCCCTAAGTCATCTTATTGCTCGTTTTATATTCTTTCCTCCATTATTTCAACAGATGGCAGCACCAGCGTCGCACTAATTGCCACAGACTGGAGTTTTACAACGCCATCTAGGAGTTCACGTTTCGTGTTATGTAGTTCCGGAACTTTCGGGTTCAGTAAAATGAGAAAAATATGTAATTATTTCGCTTAGAAATGTTAAAAGATGTGTTAAATTTCTATAAACAGTAATACATTATGCTTTTGAATGGTCAAATTTAATTAAAATTATACAGCAGTTACGATTATTGTATGTGGCAAATGGAGTAAAACGCCATCTATTGCAAACAGCTCTAGAGAAAATGATTTACAGATGGCTTACTTTTGACAACTTTATCAATCTATGGGTACGAATTGAAGTAAAAGTCCTCCTTTAACCTTTTTTGTTGAAATAACGTGATAAATGAGTGTAAATAGATAAATAAGCGTTAAACATGGAACTTTTGATTTTTGCAAATCTTATTTCGGCCGAAATCTACCGTATAACGCATTTAAGCGATTGTTAATTTCATTACTGCTACCTATGCTGCCATCTATTGTGTTTTTTTCAAGATTAATTATAATTTGTTCGAGTTGTGACCCCATGGCCCGGGTGACAGTCTATATAAATTTTATAAATTCTTTTTATGACAGAATTTAAATGTCAAAAACTTACCTCAAAAAATATTAAATTGAGACAATCATAGCAAGTTTGGTATCAAATAAAAGGTCTTGGCGAGTACATTACAAATATGTATTATATTATAGTTGGTATCGAATAATACCTATTATGTCCTTGTGATCGATCATAATGAATTTTTATTTGTTTGTTATACCGACGCTGCCTACGTGTTATCATTATAATGTCTAGCAGTCTAACTCAACAACACGCCCAACGAATACCAACGGGGCCAGAACGGGGTAATATTATTATAATACGTATAACAACGTAGCAAGCGGTGGCGCGCTGCGGTCCTACGATGCACCGTTTCAGAGTTATGGGCGTTCAAAGTTTCTGTAAAAAAAAATAAAATTGAAATATCTCGAAAACGGAGCATCCTAGACAAAAAAGGACCAAAATTTTTACTCCCCTCTGCCACCCCCGTGATATATAAGTGAGAATAACTTATCACAAAAAAAAAAAAATTACACTGGTCCAACTTTACGTAATAATAACATTAAATAACATTTAATTAGTCTAAAACTGTGTAGTAAGATATGAAGGAAAGTTCATTGATAATAATAATTTAAAACAATATACTTAATAATATATTCGTTCTTAATATTAATAAATTATGTTAATTATTTATGCACATTACTAGTTGTAGTAAGCTAGTTATTTAATTTCAATTCGATTCATTGATCACAACAGAATAAAAATATTTAAGAAAAAAGAAACAATATCATCAACATTGAAAGGGACAACCCTATGGCTTCAATGTTATCGTATGCGTATCAACTAGGCTTAGTTTCGGTACTGTCCATATTTATACTGTGCTACAACTATGTCAATATCATCTCTCAAGTAATTTTATTTGAAACTCTAATCCGGACTGTCCTTACTACGCTGTAGTATGGTAACATTACATTTCGAGGCGAGAATCTATGATACTCCTAAAAAAATAACATCATTACCATATTTTTTTTTCCATTTTTATAAGGATGTGCCGAGTAGTCGGCCAACTAGTCTGCCCCAATCTAAACAAGCCAAGTTATGGTGTCTACGATACTTACGCATTGAAAATAGCTTTCTTTTTCCTGTAAGAATATTTATAATGTAACTTTTTATTTAGTATTCAAAAAAGTATTTGATAAATATTATCTACATCACAGTACTTTGAATAAAAAGAAAATACAATGTCACAAAAATTAAAATTAGACATGGGGTTCGAACCAGGGCACTGCTGTATGGCAGTCCATCCCTCTACCAAACAAGCTGTTTTAGCAGTTATAAAAGTGATCGAAAAAACTGAGCGTATTCGAACTGATAACTCATGGGTAGTAAGATATTTCTATATTTTATATTTTTAGAAATATTTAGTACTTATTACTAAAATTACTCTTACTATGTTCGGCGTTTGATTTGTATGAACGTTTTGTAAGCTTCTGAGCGGGTTTCTTTTCTTGATGGCGCGAGTGTTATAGGCCACATTAAAATTAAAAAACAAAGAATATATTCTTTGTTTTTTAATACACAAATAAAACAAAACAAAAATAAACAAAACAAACAAAAACAAAATAACTAAACAAAATAATTCAAAATAATTGCGTAGAAAGTAGTCCGCTGTCTGTAATGTCGCCAAACATAGGTTCGCCTCGCAACAACTGCCGCAGCAGACTGAATGTCCCTATTGAACAAATTGAAAAGGATAGCGCTATTACTACCGCGCTCCAAACGTGAGACAGAAAGAATGTGCGCTCGCTTAGAATAAAATAACGTAAGCGCCAATCACAGGAATGCTAATTACGAGAAAACCACGTAGAAAATTAATAAAAAAAATGTGCACGATTTGAGATAATATAGTTACCTATCTATTATGTAAAAATCGTCACTAAATTCCTTAAGGTTTCAGAGATCCAACTCTAAATAAGTGCAAAACGAGTTGTTTTAGTATTTTTTTTCTATCGAGGTTTTTTCATCCAATCGTGTTTTCGCTTGTACAGATTTAAAGATTATAAGTCCAAGTTTAATGGTGTCCAAATACTGAATTCTTAGGTCATATATATGACCTAAGAATCTCGATCTATATCTCGGTATATATATACCGAGATCTAGATCGCCCAATATCACCAAAACAGCATCATACAAACTCTTAAAAGTTACAAAAAATCTCCTGAGCGCCCCGGAAGTAATCGCGTGTCTCAGATAGGTAACTACTAAAATTTCAATCAACACTATCTCCTGTGGAACATAAAAGCTTGAGCTCTGTTTACAGCCCACTCGACCACGGCTATCACACTGCATATTATCATAAGGAAACTTTTTATTAGTCTACATTTTTTTCATTTTTTACCACCGAGCTTTAATCGAATATCGTCACGTCCTCTGATAACGTGTTGTGGTGCCCCTATCAATATTTGTTTACAATCCATATCACTGATAGCGCCCCGCTGTGTGTCAACTTACTTTTAGGCAACTTTTACTCAATTAGTGCGTCCTTTATCATTATTCTTTGACGAAAACAGCTGTGTCGGTCGGGTTCATTGGCCGTTGGGCCGACACCCACGCGGGTGAGTGAGCGAGACGGACATACAAAACTGTGTAAGAAAGGACGAGACAGGAGAAGAACATTGTAGGAGTGAAGATGAAACAAAAAATGTGGCGTTTGGTGCGGAATAACAATAAGTAACGTAGTAAGGCCGTGTTAGGAGGAAGTGTGTGATCGTGCTGCGACGCCCGCGACTTACGCCTTGGCGGGAGGGAACATACACAACATTGAACAAATTAATTGTCACTCGAGCACCTTTCTACTTTTGATTTAGGAACGTGAGAAACCTTTCTTGTACTTAAATTCTCAGGATTTTTCCTGAGAATTAAATTAAAAGACATACCTATCTACTACCGAAAAATAAAGCACGAAAAAAAAATTCAATAATAGTTTCCTAAATGTACCGAGATTTAACCGATTCCCTCTCGTAGAGGGACGCCTGTGTCCCAGCAGTGGGAACATTATAGGCTGATAAGTGATTAATATGCTTTTGCTACGCTTATTTTATTACTTCGAAAATTTGTTAAAAACGATGTTTGATACGTTGCCGGCCAAACCCGATTTTAGGATAATGTAGTTTCGCCTAGGCGAAACCGGTTCTCCCTACACGCGATAGGACAAACCAGTATAGCATGGGCTAAACTAGTTCATCCTGTTACTGATAGGATATAAACTAGTTTGACCTAGGCTAAAAATGATCTCTTTTTTCCATATTTTTTTCTTTATATGATACTAGCTGATGCCCGCGGCTTCACCCGCGTGGATGTCGTTCAAATTATAGAGGTACTAAAACCTTCCTCTTGAATCACTCTATCTATTAAAAAAACCGCATCAAAATCCGTTGCGTAGTTTTAAAGATTTGCATACAGACAAACAAACAGACAAAAATAGCGACTTTGTTTTACACTATGTAATAAGGATGGTCCGGTCGTTTCTGCACAGGTCACAGTTTTAACATAACCTAACCTAACCAATAAACGTTTGGTCAAATGATTTGTTATTACGAGGTTAATTAAAAAAAAAGGTATTGTAAATGTAACGTTTTAAGTTCAAACTGTGAAACCTTTTATAACCTAAACCATACTAACTTTTGATTCATACACAGTATCACACACAACTTGACACAACTAGAGAACACAACCCCGGGATCCCAGCCGTTTTCTGACCCTGAAAATCCCGGGACTGTACTTGGCTAATCTCGGGATTTTCGGGATTGCTATAAACAGGGCCATTTTGCATTCTACAATCTGTTACGCCTTAACTATGACTGTTACATTGATGACCATTTATAAGTTGCGCGAGAACACACCAGAGATTAACAAAAGTTGAAAATACATATTAATGAGCTGATAAAGAAAATCAGAAAAGTTGTAGTGTAGGTAAGTATTGCAAACGATCACCATTAGAAAATGAAAAAGTGCTTCAAAAATATGTGAAAATTGAACATGGAAAAGAGCTGTGACTTCTTTTAAACTGTAAAACCAAGTGGTAGTCTAATAACGATGGTGTAGCGATTTTCTCTTTTAAAAACCTACATTCAAAAATCTCATATAGATCTCAATCATCCAATTCGTTTAGAAAATGGTTATTTTGAATTGGTAAATAAAACTGTTGATATTATGATGACCCCAATTAATTTGACAGTAGAAGCAATCTGTCGGCGAGATGCTAATTTATGCACAGCTGATGCCGCCTTGAAATTTAATAATACTTATATTCTTATAAATCAACTATCTAGCAAAAACTCAGCCCAATTTGCACATAAGACATCAGTCCTCCCGGGATTACCCATCAAAAATCCTGTAATCCCGGGATTGAAAAACATTCTCGGGATTGTAGAGAGTACAATCCCGAGAATGTGAACGAAATGAACTCACAACCACAGTATAAATATTACCGTGACACAACCAACCGAACAAAATATAGTCAGTCTGCGCGACTTCGTTCGCGTGGTTGTCGAAAACTAAAATGTGTCGCTTAGACAAAAATCACTGCCCTGCTACTTACCCTGTAGAAAATAAGAAGAGGGTAATGCAAAGCATGAAAGCACTGACTATGTTTAAAACAAAAGTTTGGATGGATGGATGTTTGATAATCAACCACGTCAGTACGGCCGAACGGATCTTGATGTTTGAAACAGGTAGATTATAGTCGCCAGGCCCTGTCGTTGGCGTGTTCTTGAAGGGGCCCCAAAGGAACGACCTCTGCCGGGGCTGAGGGTTGTCCGCAAAAGATACCACGGCCCCGAAACACAAAGGGCTGAGAAGGAACATGGGTGGTTTTTAGTCAGTAAATGTCTGACACTTCCTTCCGCTCCGCCCAGAGCGGGGGGAGTCATTCGATAATTTTCAACCCTCCAAGCTACCTCTGTGCAGTAACAAACATCCATTCATCTAATACAAAGGGCTAACACCACACCACATCTACCTTTCTAACCGGTCAAGTGCATGTCGGACCACGCACAGTGTAGGGTTCCGGTTGCCCATCAAAATATTATGTGAATATACTAAACTGATTGACCACTCTGCCTACCTGCCTCCGAACGGTGATTTTTATTATAAAAATCAAACAAACTAACATTTGCAATTTTAAGACCAGAGCTCTCATACATTATGTAGGTATAGGGAAATATTTTATACAGGTACATTTTATAAGTCATCAAATGACTCCTCCCGCTCTGGGCGGAGCGGAAGGAAGTGTCAGACATTTACTGACTAAAAACCACCCATGTTCCTTCTTAGCCCTTTGTGTTTCGGGGCCGTGGTATCTTTTGCGGACAACCCTCAGCCCCCGGCAGAGGTCGTTCCTTTGGGGCCCCTTCATTGTTGCTGACTTCCCTTTGAGGCGCGGAAGGAAGTGTCAGACTTCTATATACAGAGTAAAAACCACCCATGTTCCTTCTTAGCCCTTGTACCGAGCGAAGCGAGGCCGCAGTATCTCTTTCGAACAACCCGCAGTCCCGACGGGAGTACTAAGAGTCCTTGAGCAATGGTGCGGACGGACGGACAGACTGACTGTAATTGGTCAATTTTTATTTGATGACTATTCATGGAACATAATTTTAATTAACAACGCGGCAAAAAGAAAGGAAGGGAAAAGGCAAGGAGAAAAGGCATCAAATGAACAATGCCATCTATCGAAGACGAAGATAAACTGCTAAAATTTAATGCATGAAAAGCGATCAAACACACTATAGGGTTTAGGCCAGTTTAGGCTATGTAGATTCTGAAAGCTAACTACAGAGCCGACTAATACCTACCTACAGAGTACCTTTTGCTATCATAACTTTTTAAAGTTATCTTGTGAGAAGGCAATTATAAATAAGTACCATATTCGTTTATTAAATGTCGTTGCATGTCTCATTCTTGATCATAATGATAACGTTCTTCTTGAAAACTATAAATTCATATGTCTTTTGATAGGGAGCACCGATTACGATGAAACAAAGACTAAGTAATACCCCAAGTTACACACTATATTTATGTATAAAAGTTACGTACATTAGTTTCGTAAATTTTACGTGATGCTTAGTTATCGAAACAGATAAACAGACAAAAATTTCAAAAATGCTGGAAATGAGTTCTGTTGGTTATACTTTAACACCCTGAAAATTCCTTTTTTAAATATTTTCGATGTACGAAAATATTTAATTATTTATTTTTATTAATAAAAATTTAAAATATTTAATTATATATTTAATTTTTTATTTCTACAGATTTATAATTACATATAATTATATGTACCATATATATGTAAGTATAGATTGAAGTTGAGGTTTTACTGGCACATACCAAATTAATATTCATCATTTAATGAAATGGTTTTCTGTTAGCGAATTGTTAACGGCTCGGATTTTCCAGGAAATCATGAAAATATGACCTACAAAACTACAAATAAATGAACAGGTCAGTGAATAGGTGTTTCACATCGTTGCGCAAATCAATAGGGAGAACACAATAAAATGCGGGAAGCTGTACGAATGGAAAATTGCACGATTGAAAATGAAAATACAAAATGAATTCTCTTTCAGCTACGGAACACAGAGCACTGGCACTAGTCCGACTCGCACTTGAGCGTTTTCTTTGTTCTTGCGGTTTTATTTATCCTAATCCTAACTATATCCTAACTAATATTATAAATGCGAAAGTAACTCTGTCTGTCTGTCTGTCTGTCTGTCTTTGCTTCACGCCTAAACTACTGAACCGATTTGTGTGAAATTTGGTACAGACATAGTTTGGAACTTGAGAAAGGACATAGGATAGTTTTTTTTTTTTTTCGCGAGATAAACCAAAAATCTGCCGGAAGTCACTATTCCACGCGAACGAAGTCGCGGGCAAAAGCTAGTAATATTATAAATGCGAAAGTAACTCTGTCTGTCTGTCTGTCTTTCTGTCTGTCTGTCTTTGCTTCACGCCTAAACTACTGAACCGATTTGTGTGAAATTTGGTACAGACATAGTTTGGAACTTGAGAAAAGACATAGGATAGTTTTTATTACAAAAAATAAAATAAAATATTAAATTTATTTCGGACATACAGCACCATCTATTGGGTGCGCGTTCACCTTTGGTGCGAAAAAAGGGTTGAAAGGGAGGGATGAAGAGATTACTTTTGGTCGCGATAACCGACATCGGTCGCGGTAACCGACATTCACGAGAACGAATCCGCGGGCATCAGCTAGTTTTAAATAAAATATTTTAATTTGTTTGGTGTTATTTGGTATTCTATATCTAGTCGTATTAATAAAGGCAAGGGATTAATCTGCTGCACAGATATTTTTGATTTAACTTTTATTTGTTGTACCTACCCTATCTCAAAGATGTCATATTTAAGGGCTGACTGGTAGACAATGCCTACTTAGTGACATTAAGTCCGCCGATGTAATGTGCTTACCATACGGAACATACCACAATTGTTCAGACCCCAGTACATCAATCTTCTGCAATCTGTCCAACTATAATATATTTTCAGCTCTATCGCTAAAGTATATTACGTTTAAGTTTGATTGGGAAAATTTTACAGCTTCGATTAGCATGAAGTGCTATGCTAACGTTTGTACATTAACATCATCGGTTAAATAATTATTAATTTTTTGAGATTTTTGGACGTTTAAGAATTCCCTGTGAGAACTAGAATGGTTAAATAAATGATTCGTTTGATATCTATCAGTTTATTAAACAGCTTAACCTAGCTAATACCGACACTACAGACATCTTGTTAAGACGGAACGGGAACAGGAAGTGTAGAGCGTGGTTGACATTAGAACACAGATAATAAAATACTTCAACATTCCCCATAACTAAGTTCCGTCCTTATCCGACAATGGGGAACACAAAAGGGTCAAAATATTAGTATCAAATACATGTAAAATCGGAGCGTAGAACGTGTACATTACATTCGTTTTTATTTTACTTCGATACATTCAGTATTTCCGAAGTTATAACGACGAGAAGTTTAAGTAATTTTTTAAATTTCCGAGATTACGCGCGCTCATACGAATACGTCACAACCCTGTTCAGCCCGCGACCGCGACACGGCGCGGTACTTATTCCGGTGCGTTGACAATAATAAATTAGGCGCGTCTCGTCTCATTTTGTTTCGATCGTCTTCGTTTTCCTATTAAGTACTTATACATACACATACATACATAAACTCACGCCCTTTTCCCATAGGGGTAGGCAGAAACCACAGAACGCCACTTGCTACGATCCTTAAAAATACTCCTTTTGCCTCGTCGTCTTCGTCGTACTTATAGTGTGCTTGTATTTCAAAGTAATAATAATATTATCCTTTACATCCGATTACTCTAAAGTGAAACGTGTATTGTATAGAATGAAAGGTTTCTAAAATGTCAGTCGAACAATCTGCCAAGAGTGGATAGTTTGGTGGTGAATATTTTATGAAAAATCAGGATCTTATGTATGACTGCCGAAAATCGTGGAGTACCTAACGATGAAAAAGTATGTATGTCCTAACTAAGCATTACCTACTCCTTGGTAGGTATTTATTCAAACTTAAACCTTAAACTAACTAAATGAAATATACACTTTCAGTTAGAAAGTGTATATTTCATTTAGTTAGTACCTACCTATTATGGGCTACTCTAGGTACTCGCAATCAACATCTCGAGGTTGTCAATAATTATTTTATGCGTTTTATTAGTATAAACTAAAAGAAAATGTCACTATTTACCCTTTACCCATATACAGAATATAGTAAGTCTTAGTAGGTATTTACGTAGTACGTTACATACGTTACGTAGGTAGGTACGTTATTATCAGTTTTATAAGTTGGCAAATACCTACCTATGTATTATATTTTTATATTAAACCAGATATTTTTGATTAATTTAATTTCTAAATGAAAAGAAAATAAAATCGAAATGGTCTTCACAGCTGTGCGCTTTAGTTTTAGGGCCTATTGAATCAACTCTTTTTACGGCTGTCATCCACTTTTTCTTCATTTTTGGGTCCTCATAGTCCACCCAATAAATCACCCATAAGGAGTTGTAGAGTGCGTGAGTTAGGCCCTAAGTGATTTCTTCAGAAAATTGTTCAGGGTGCTTAGAGAGTTAACATACTAAAAGTCCTGACATCTAGGGGTTGAGGCGGAGTGGGGGGAGGGGGTTAAAGTTCCCATTTTTTAGTTTTTCGCTAATATCTTTTAAACGGTGCGTCATGGAGATAAGAAGTCTTCTACGCAATGAAAGCTTATAAAATTATGTACAACTTTTATCTTACACACTTTTTCACATTCTTACTTAATTTCGAACTACACATTCCGGAAAAGTGAAAATTGAAAAAAAAAACTACTTGAATTGAACACTATCTTTTGTATACTACTTCCTTCACGTTATTTGGGGATAAAAATAATCTTATCTTAAAAAATAATATAAAAAATAATATTCTGCGATCTTTTACAAGCCCACCTCCACGCACAGTGAGGTTGAAGAGGCTGGGAAGATGTGCTTCCTCAAATGGTATGGCGCACCAGCAAGACTGACCTCCCTCAATAAGTACCGATACCAGTGATTACCAGTACGCTGGTGAAAATTTGGAAAAAGTGTATAAGACAAGTGTAGATAAAAGTTTTGATATCCTAACGGCTGTACAGATTTGGATAAAATTGAGTAAATTGATATAGTAGGAGTTGATTTAAGATATAAGATACTTTTTATCCCCAGATAACGTGAAGGAAGTAGTATACAAAAGGTAGTGTTCAATTCAAGCAGATTTTTTCAATTTTCACTTTTCCGGAATGTGTAGTTCGAAAATAGGTAGGAATGTGAAAAAGTGTAGAAGATAAAAGTTGTACATAATTTTATAAGCTTTCATTGCGTAGAAGACTTCTTATCTCCATGACGCACCGTTTAAAAGATATTAGCGAAAAACTGAAAAATGGGAACTTTAACCCCCTCCCCCCACTCCGCCTCACCCCCTAGATGTCAGGACTTTTAGTATGTTAACTCTCTAAGCACCCTGAACAATTTTCTGAAGTAATTGCTTAGGGCCTTGCTCACGCACTCTACAATCTCTTTGTTGGATGGACTATCAGGCACATAAAAAAAGAGTTTATCTGGTGTTTATACTGTTGACTTGAAGCACTGAGTCATAATACAGTATTTTTTTACGTACTTTATAATTTTGATTTTTACTGCGCACCGGCGTGCAAACGAGAGCGCGATTGTCGAATGACGAAGGTTGTGACGTCATCGGGTAGTGAGCGCCCGCCTGCGTTTTTAAAAACCTACGGCCGGAAATACGCACTTTGATCGTAAATATCTCAGCCATTTTTAAGATATGAAAAAAGTAAAAACACAGTATTTCTCGTAATTTTTTGAAAATTTATTTGGTATGTAAGTAAAGTAAAACACGTTTGTCAGACCCATTCTGAACTTACGGCAATAATACTTGAAAGGGTTTTGGTACGAATCAATTTTGAAATAAAAAAACAACTGACTTCAAAAATACCAAAAAGTGTGTTGAAGTCGGTGACTTTTGGTTTTTTTGCCACCGACTTCAGAAGCTGATTTTTATTTTACACTTTTTGGTATTTTTGAAGTAGGTTGTTTTTTTTTGCAAATTTTTTTTTATTTTTTCATTCTTAGTTGTAATATCGTATAGAAATATTTACTATGAAACCTAACCCTTAACCTTCAAGATTCCCTTATTATTGCTTTCAACTTCCAACCATTGAGGAGTAGGGGGTGAACTCATCTAATTCTGTGATTCGCCTAATTCGGTGATATTTGATACTTAGTTACCCGACTGCGGCGAAGCCCAAAAGGAGGGTTATGTGTTTAACGTGTATGTATGTATGTATGTATGTCCGTTTCTTTGTTCCCTCATAACTCCTACACGGATGAAGGAATTTGAATAAAATATACGTCGTTAGATTCGTCTTGATGGCGCGAGTGTTATAGGCTACATTAAAATTAAAAAACAATGAAAAATTGCGGATTATGGGGGCCAAATCGTGGAGTTAAAAAAAAAAAAAATTCCAATACCATCGAGTAGGGTATCAAAATAAAGGGTTTTAAAAGGAAATTACAAAAATATATAACACTTATATGTTTAAAAAAAAATCAAAGTGGCTAATCCTATAAACAAGCACAAAAGTTAAATCATCTGCGAAGAATTTTACGCGACCAACGAAAGAACAAACACAAAAGAACTAAAAAGTTGGAAATAAAAAAAGTAGTTAAAAAACCAAAAAACCCGACTGAAAAAACTGCAAAGATAAAAACAAGCACATTTTAAATTAAACAAAACTTCTTCATTTGAATATTAAATTATGAAATGAAAAAAATAGAACCCCGCCTGCTTCCAAGTTTTGTTTAATTTAAAATTTTATCTTTTATTTTTATATTTTATTTTCAGTTTTTTCAGTCGGGTTTTTTGGTTTTTTTTAGTACTTTATTTTTATATTTCTACAAATGCCTTTATCACGAAGTTAAATGAGTTCACTATACCTTCCATCATAAGCTCATAAACATGAAGTGATGACTGCTAGATGCGAATATTTGTATAGCGTCAGAAAAAGCACGAAACACGTAATACGTGCCTATGAAATTTAAGGGGTTGCCCTCGATTTCTCTGGGATTCCATCTCCTGGTTTCCATACCATGGTATCACCCTTAAAATATCTCCGTTCCAATAAAAAAGAATCATCAAAATTGGTTCATAAACGACGAAGTTATTCGCGAACACACATAAACGAAAAATTTTCATAAATTTAAAAAAATGTTCATTAAATGAAAAGTACTGGGCCGAACCATGCGAAATTTTTATGGGACCAAATGGCAACTATTCCGCATCAAACTAAAAAAAGAATCACGTAAATCGGATCATAAATCGCAGCATAATCGGTGTACATACATAGAAAAAAAAAACATACCAATTGAATTGCGAACCTCCTTTTTTTGGGAAGTCGGTTAAAAAAAGAATTCTATATAATTATGCAAAAAAGCTCAAAGAACCTACTTGGATAGGTAGTATATCGTCCCATTACTGCAAAACCCAACTAACTGCACATTTTATAGTTTCGAGAAAATCGTGTTTAAAGGTTCGAATCGTGAAATTTCTATTAAAACAACTGATAATGAGGAGTGTACGTGTATTTTTGATTTCTTATTGTATTCATTATTCGGTTGGAAGAAAAAAAAGAACTTAATTCTCTAAACAAGTAGGAAAAATCTAACTTGAATCATGCCAAAACCACTTAAGTGGCGATATAATGTTTTTCCTGGCGTGAAACATTGCTTACAGTGCAAAAACATTGCTTTAACCGACAATTATTGGGTTTTGTCTGTTCTTTATTTAAAAATCTCCTGATAAGTTACCTTAACTGAAAGCTAAATCCAGAACCACAGTATAAATATCGTACAGTATTGTGACTCGGCCGTATCCTTGAAATAAATGCCGACAGCCGCGCGGTACGTATTACGTAAACATGCGATAGGGCTGCCCGCCTCCAGTATTTTAATTACATTTGCCTACTTTGCGTTTCCATTTAGTTTTGTGATCGTAAATATACTTTTTAAAACATTTTGTGAATTGAATAGGAAGTGTTCAATAAACATGCGTATTGTTTTTTGATTGATATATTTAATTAAAAAACCATGTTTTTTTCGGGACATAAAAGGAAATACTTATTACCATTAAAAAGACACACATTATATACCTACCTACTAGTAAGTAAAATAAATTTATATACCCAAATATCATAAACCCTCTCTAATGCATTCAAAAACCATAGGCAATGACCAGCATTACCTTACCAACCAGCAGAAATAAACGGAACTGTTATGAACTCATAACCTACTGAAAACAGTAGGTTATGAGTTTAAATTTGGAACAGGTGTCAAATTCAAGGGAATGTGCTATTCTAGTATCTACATTAAAACAGATATCGATACGAAACCCCAATTCAGTATGATTTTAATTATAAATCGCACGACATTTAACTACCATTACTATAATAAATAATTTTCTTCTGTATGTGTTCAATTTATTTTTTATTGCATTACACTGGTAACAATGCTGGTCATTTTCTTATGGTTCCTGAACCCATCATAGAGCCCTTTTATGATATTTGGGTAGCTAAAGTAGTGTATGCAACTATACATAATTAGGCATTACAACACTCGTGTGATGCTATTAAGAAAATGCCCTTCATTATGCACAGTCGTATAACTACTATTATAGTCTTATCTTTTAAAGTTTCCAGGTAATTAAAAAAAGTTATCTCTGGATGCGTTATTAACGAATTCGTGCAACTAAAAAACTTTTTAACAAAAAATAAAACCGACTTCAAAAAAAAAACAAAAAACTGAAAAATAAACTTTAGAAGAAAAATCAGTTTCTGAAGTCGGTGACTTTTGTTTCTTTGATTTAATTTTTTTGCCACCGACTTCAGAAACTGATTTTTCTTCTAAAGTTTATTTTTCAGTTTTTTTGTGTTTTTTTTTGAAGTCGGTTTTATTTTTTGTTAAAAAGTTTTTATTTTTCAGTATTTAGTGGTTCACATGTAAGTTCACATGAGGTCATAATGTGGACAATGTAGCTTTTTTTTGAGTTTTGTTGATTTTTCAAAAATTGCTTGTCCGATTTCGATAAAAAAATATGGGACCATTTAAGATGATGATGATGATTTTTTACCCTTTCCAACAAAAAAGAATTTTTCAAATCGGTTATCAAGCGACGGAGTTATGCCCGAACAAACATAAAAAAAAAAACATCCGAATTGAGAACCTCCTTCTTTTTTTAGAAGTCGGTTAAAAACTGCACAATATATCCTACTCGTCATATTAAATATGTACTTGTCTTATTTTTAGGGAAAAAATCGCGCGGTTATGGTTAAAAAACAACACACCGTTCGTCACTGCGGCACAGTCGCGACACTCGCGACTGTCTGCGTATTGAGCGCACACTGAAATCGAGGCGCGTAGGCATAGCTCGCGGCAATTTCGAGGTAGCGCTCGCCGACCGCTGCCGCGGCAACGCTCGCTTCGCTCGCTCGGCTCGCGCGTGGTTGGTCACAGTTCTAACCTAACCTAACCTATGGATATCTTTGCATAGTATATAAACCTGATTATCTATATAAATAAAAAGAGAAGTCCTGACTGACTGACTGACTCATCAACGCCCAGCCCAAACCCTTGAACCTAGAAAGCTGAAATTTGGCACAGAGGTTCCTTTTACAATGTAGACAAGGAATATGGAAGGATTTTTACCTGACTGTGGCGAAGCCCAAAAGGAGGGTTATGTGTTTGACGTGTATGTATGTATGTCCGTTTCTTTGTTCCCTCATAACTCCTAAACGGATGAAGGGATTTGAATGAAATATACGTCGTTAGATTCGTCTTGATGGCGCGAGTGTTATAGGCTACATTAAAAAAAAAACAAAGAAAAAATGTGGATTTTGCGGGCCAAATCGCGGAGTTCAAAAATTTTTTTTTTCCAATACCATCGAGTAGGGTATCAAAATAAAGGGTTTTAAAAGGAGATTACAAAAATATATAACACTTATATGTTTAAAAGACATTCAAAGTGACAAATCCTATAAACAAGCACAAAAGTTAAATCATTTGCGAAGAATTTTACGCGACCAACGAAAGAACAAACACAAAAGAACTAAAAAGTTGGAAATAAAAAAAAGTAGTTAAAAAACTAAAAAACCCGACTGAAAAAAACTGAAAAGTAAAAAACAAGCACATTTTAAATTAAACAAAACTTGGAACCAGGCGGGGTTCATTTGAATATTAAATTAAGAAATGAAAAACATAGAACTAAAAAAATAGAACCCCGCCTGGTTCCAAGTTTTGTTTAATTTAAAATGTGCTTGTTTTTTGCTTTTCAGTTTTTTCAGTCGGGTTTTTTAGTTTTTCAACTACTTTTTTTTTTTAAATTCAACCCCTAAGGGAGTTAAATGGGGGATGAAAGTTTGTATGGAAAATCGTCGTTTTTATAGTTTAACCGACATCCACACGGGCGAAGCCGTGGGCAAAAGCTAGTTATGAATAAAAAGAAATCTAAACAAAAATGATATGACTTTGAATAATAGTGTAAAAGATGGTTATGTTGAGAAAATATAGGAAAATGTTTATTGCTACTGACATTAAGAAGTTGAATGCTTCGGAATTAAAACATTAGAGACAGAGTAGTTAGGAATTGTTATTGTTAGGATGAAAAATGTTAGGAAGAACATTTTCGGATTTACAATTATCGGAGTTGAAAATTTAGGTGAACTTTGGCGCACCCTAATATTACCGAGCCAGAACGGAGCGTCATCTCGGAAAACGGGTTTTACCAGTATGTAGATCTTGAAAAGGAGTTTCTAACGGTAGGTATCTGTAACTCATTTTTGCCCATAAGCGACTTTAGTTGGTTTTCGCTTTAAGGGCACGATATGACCTTATGCTAAAATATGACCTTATACTAAAATATACTAATATTTTGATTTGTTTGCTTACAGGCCCCCTGCAAACCGAACACTACGGCTCCTTTCTTCTAACGTCAGAAAACAGTGAGTATCTAAAACATTCGAATTTTAAATAACATATCATCACGCTTTTGGTTTCCGAAGGGGTAAGGCAAATGTGTAACTCGTAATGCATGGCGATGGCGACCAATCAAGTAATACAAAACCAGTTTATGCGGATCTCTCATTTTACAGGAAATCTATACAAAACGAGGCCAGTTTAAATTGGAAATGTATAGCTTGATGTGTGTTGTTTAGAACGAAATAGGCAAAAAGATCCGAGTCAAAAAGGGAAGTTAAATACATACCTATTTGAAATAATGTTATTTTACGCGAACGAAGGTCGTAAGAGTATTAAAAAACATGAAAATAAAAATTATGACAAAATCTGTCGTGAGTGTGAGTCTCACTCAAGTTATCGAAGCATTTAATTTGTGAGCCCCTTGCGAACTGGACCAATTAATTATTGAACCTTCGTGAAAGGGCAGGAGTTTTTGCGGTCGTTCGGTGTGACGGTCGCCGGTCGTAATAAAGTTCTTACCGACAGACAAAGGTAACAGGTATTACATAAAAAAGTACTTGGCTGATACCAGTTTTTAATAAAACTGACCTGCACCTATTTGTAATTGGTCTGTTGGAATTTCAACTCTCGGAGATGGATCGAGCGTAGAAAATTGGACAGTACCCATTATTTGGTAGTAAACAAAGGAGGTGACCAAACTAGTAAGCCCTTGGTCACGGATTATGCTGATATAAGTAGCTGAACTTCTGTAAATCTATACAAATAAATACAAACAGACGTAAAACGCAAGTTTTATAATGCCTAAAAGTATATGATTCACTGCAGTAAACAAAATCAGAAAAATGTATGATATTCTTCAGGTTATATGCTAGTGACATAGTGTTGTGAAAACATAACCCACTAAAAACAAAACTTGTAAAAAGAAGCCAAGTCGTACAACTGTTTTCTTCTACCGTAAAAAGTAGTGAGATCCATGTAATACCAAGTCAATTTATAATTCTTATACTACTGGTTCAAATTGAGTGAAATTTGAAATATACTGTGTTTATACGATGCCTAATTGGTTACTAAAAATTCAGGTTTCTAGTTTCATCGACAACGAAGTTATAGGGGGTCGAAAATGGCCTGAACTGTTTCGAGAAAAGGATGGTACGGCCGTGCCGCTTTATTGCTCGACTTGGCGGGGGCACTACCGTGCCCCCAGATTTGCGGTTTTTTTAATATGCTGTATCTCAAAAACTATTTAGTATATTTATTACTAGCTGCTGCCCGCGACGTCGTCTGCGTGAACGCTATATTACAGCACCAAAAATACCTACGATTTTACCTTTTAAAATAACATTCATTTACCCATTTCTTCTTTACATTTTATATCTACAGAAAGTGCAGTAATAGAGTGCTGATTTTCAGCCTGCTTTGAATAAATGACTTTATGGTGATTCTGCTGAATGAAGTCATAAGTTGTGAGTGTTGTGACTGAAGCAAATGGAGAAAATAATGAATAAGGAATACAGAATAGGGTAAAAATACATACTTATAGGACTACTCAATAAATAACATTATTGGTTTGGCTCTCCGCAGCCAAAATGTAAAGAGAGTCAGGACTGGTGACGCGGCATCAAGCGACGTACAGCTGCCCTTGTGAGAAGCAGCTCGTCCTGAGGTCGACACCCGCTGCCCTCAGTGTCTGCTCCTGCGACTTATTGATGGTCATCACGAAGCAAACACTCACGGGGAACTGTACGAGCTTGAAGTTATGAGGTACGAGGGGAATGCGTGGTATAAATACTGTCTCACCGACACCACAAACTGTAAGAATTTCCGCCTCAATGGTGTGTCTGTGGAGCGAGATGACTTTGAGGCGGGTCTGGTTACACACAACTTCGGAGGAGATTAAGATTAAGTTCCGAAGAAGCATAATCGGGACACCGACCTTCAGCTTGGTGGTATGCGCTGGAAGTCCACTTGCTGACAGGGAGTTCAGAAATTTTACGAGATAATGTGTGGCGTCATCTTGCTCGACGACAGTGTTTATAGAGATGTAGACCAGTTCATTCCCCTCGATTTCCGAGAGATTGCATTCGTTAATTGCTGCAGCATGATCATTTTAGGCATTTTTTTTTCAAAATGGCCCGCTTAGAATTCTGCTGGTGATATCGCACCAGCAGAATACTTGGGTGTGACGACTGATATCCCCGTACACACAGCGAATGAGTTCTTCAAAGCTGGATACAACTCTACCGAGAGACTCTGGAAGCATCACTTGTCCACCTCTCTCCTCTGGTAGATTGCCTTCGCCAAGACTTAGAAGGACATCAGAGAATTCTTGAGCACGTGCATTGCCGCCGAGCTGAGCTCTCATATTAATGGTCAAGCGCAGCGTACGGTAACCACAACAAAGACATTTCAACGAAGCATTCACCTCGCCAGTCCTTGATCCCCACGTCACCACGGAAAGCGTTTGTTGGGAAATCGCCACTGAACAGAACTGTGACTAGGGCATTCAAACTCGGATCGTTATCAACTCCGGAGCTAATTACGATGTTGAACAATCAAATCCGGAACTCCGGAGTTGGCTCCGGAGTTGACTGCTTTTTTAGAAATTGATAAAAAGGTCCTTAATTTTAATCAATAGTAGTTTTACTTGTTATGCAATCAGTGTTTTTGTTTAAAAATGTGCTGTCTGACAGACAGAAGTTATAATAGACAACTAATACGCATTATAAAATATTAAAACCATAGATATCAGAAACAACAGATTAAAACAATCATAAAAAAATCGTTTTTGCAAAAGCAGACTTCAAAAACACCTAAAAGTGAGAAATAAACTTCAGAAGAAAATCAGCTTCTGAAGTCGGTGGAAAAAAAACGAAATCAAACAAACAAATGTCCGACTTCAGACTGTCAGAGACTTCGTCTCCGATCTTGATAGGAGTGGGTGTTACATGAACATTCAACATAACCTTGGTTTTGTCCATGTTCATTTTAAGACCCACTCTTTCGGAAGCTCTACTGAGGTCATCGAGCATTGTACTGAGGTCTTCCATGGTCTCAGCCATGACCACTATGTCGTCGGCAAACCGAAGGTGAGTGATGTACTCGCCGTTAACGTTGATGCCAAGTCCTCTCCAATCCAGAACCTTGAAAACATCCTCCAGTGCAGCGGTGAACAGTTTCGGAGATATGACGTTTCCCTGTCTCACACCGCGCTGCAGAAGGATAGGTTCCGAGGTCTGGTCCTGAAGCCAGACTGACATGGTGGCGTTTTTGTACAAACACTTCAACACCTCGATGTACCGGTAGTCGATTTGTATATGACCTGCCGCAGCGTATGTATGTGGTCTACGGTACTAAAGCCTTTTCGTAATCCGGTTTGTTCGGGAGGCTGGAAATCGTCAAACCTGCGTGCGAGACGATTCGTGATGACTCTTGAAAACAACTTGTAGACATGGCTTAGAAGTGAGATGGGCCTATAGTTCTTCAACCGGGCATTGTCACCCTTTTTGAAGAAGAGCACCACCACACCCCTGCACCAAGCCTCTGGCGTTTTCCCCTCGAGTATGACGGAATTAAACAACTTAAGGGCCTTGAGGACCGGTTTGCCACCCGCCTTCAGAAGTTCGGCCGTAATTCCGTCATCACCCGGCGCCTTGTTGTTTTTAAGCTGTTTCAGAGCCATCCTAATCTCGTACAGGCTGACATCCGGTATGTCTTCGGTATAGTGTCGGGTCAATCTAGCTCTGGGGTCTTTCGCTAGACTTTCGGCGGGTTGACTAGTTGATGTGTACAGCTGCCCATAAAAACTCTCGATCTCTCTCAGAAGCTCTGGTTTGGCGGATACGATCCGGCCATCGTCGGTCTTCAGTTTCGTGAGCTGGCTCTGCCCAATAGCCAGATCTCTTGCAAATACCTTGGAGCCTTTGTTCCGTTCAATGGCGTCTTTATTACGCTCGGTATTAAAGCGGCGGAGGTCGCTCTTCAAAGATTTGGAGATCCGTCTATTGAGCTGCCGGTATTGCCGTGCTTCGTCTGAAGACTGCAGGATCATCTCACGCCGCTTCTTCATTGAGCTTGAGAGTGTGATCTGAGAGTTTCTTCATCTTATTTGCACGACGTATCTTAAAAAAATGTAGACCCAGTCGTATGGACAGTTTCCACAAACCCGTCGTTATAATCGTCCACTGAACCTCCTAGGCATTCGAAGCGATTCTGGAGTTCGATCTGAAAGCTCTCGGGGTTTTGGATTTGGATCTGTGCTGGACGGAGCGTTGACTTCATCAGTCGGACGGAGCGTTGACCTTTCAAGCTTGATATTGATGTCCAATGTGCCTCTTACCATGCGGTGATCGCTTCCGGTTTTCACCGAATTGATCACGGAGACATCATTGAACATTTGCTTGTTGGTCGACAATTCGACATGATGAAGTCAATCTCATTTTTAGTCACACCATCGGGACTCTGCCAGGTCCACTTCCTGTGCTCACGTTTTTTGAAGAAGGAGTTCATCATGAAGAGGAAAATCATTTTGAAAAAAAAAAAAACACCTTTAAACTCATAAGTGGGAACACTTATTGTGACGGACGGGAAACTACGGAACCCTACACTGAGCGTGGCCCGACACGCTCTTGGCCGGTTTTTTTATGTTTGTTCGGGCATAACTCGGCTCCGTCACTTCATCACTTGCTAACTGATTTGAAAAATTCTTTTTTTGTTGGAAAGGGTATACTTCCCAAATTTTCCCATAATTTTTTTATCGAAATCAGACAAGCGGTTTTTGAAAATTCAACAAAATTTAAAAAAAAAACTACACTGTCCACATTATGAATTTATGACCCTGGATAAACATGTGAACTTACATGTGAACCACTAAAAAGTTTTTTTTTTTTCCCTTTTCCTAGTGTTCATCAAAATGATGGACCCTAATCTTATTACAATCTAGCCTTGTATATAGACTAATAAGTAATTTAATTCTAACTTAAACTGTTAAATTGTCTTTACGTTCTAAGAATGTGTCCATTGGCACTTTTCTTATTGTCTCTATTAAGGGGAATACAATTTATCTTGTGTTTATTTGGTAACACTTGTGCTACATTACACTATTCACTAACACTAGCACTAAACACTAACTCGAAAGGTTTTGTTCTTTTAAGTCTTCTCACTATGTCCGTGTGGTCGAGTAGCCGGATCGCCTCGACGTTCACATGCTGATGAAGTCTCTTGTCGTGAGCTTCTGCAGATTTTTGGATCACTTTATCGATGAACTCAACGTTCAGGTCCCGATGGAGGTCATAATTTCGTACGTACCAGGGTGCATTAACAATTTACCGTAGTACTTTGTTCTGAAATCGTTGAATGATCAATGCATTTGTCTGTTTGGTGCAGCCCCACAGCTGAATACCATAAGTCCAAACTGGCATCAGGACTTGTCTGTATAATAACAGTTTGTTTGGCACGGACAGCTCGGAGTTTCTTCCAAGCAGCCAATACATTCTTTTAAACCGTAGGTCAAGTTCATCTTTTTTCTTCTTGACGTGAGCTTTCCAGCGTAGCTTTGCATCAAGGGCCATACCGAGATACTTGGCTGTATTCTCATAAGGGATTTGGTTGTTATTAATATAAACTGAAAAATACTGCGGCTTTTTGTTGGTAAAATCTATATGTACGGATTTGGATTCATTTAATTTAATCCTCCATTTTTTGGTCCAGTCATAAACTTGGTTAACAGCCATTTGAACCTTTTCTACTGCTTCTTCGTGGCTGTTTCCAACGGCCATTATGGCTGTATCATCAGCAAAGGTCCCAATGGTATTGTTTTCAGGATCAGGAATATCACAAGTGTATAGTAGGTACAGGACCGGACCCAACACACTTCCTTGCGGTACGCCAGCTTTTATTGGTTTAAGTTCTGAATAGGTATCTTCTTGTCTTATTCTAAAGACTCTGTTTAAAATATATGATTCTAATATGTCTGCAAACGGTTTCGGTAGCAAGCTCTTTAGTTTATGAATGAGACCTTCATGCCAAACTTTGTCAAATGCTTGGGCTACGTCTAGAAAAACAGTAGAACAGACTTTCTTGTTTTCCAACGCGTTTTCTGTTACGTTTGTTATTCTGTGCACTTGATCGATCGTTGAATGTTTTTCTCGAAAACCAAACTGGTGCTCAGGTACAATGTTCCTGTTATCTATGATTGGTTTAAGGCGTTTGAGTAGAAGCTTTTCAAACAGCTTTGACATTATTGGTAGCAGGGAAATGGGTCTGTATGATGTTGTTTCGTGAGCCGGTTTCCCAGGCTTTGCTATCATTATTACTTCAGCAACTTTCCATAAGTCTGGTACATATTTAAGCCTCAGTGCGGCATTAATAAGGGTGGTTAACTTAACCAGACCCTTTCTTGGTAAGTTATGAAGGATTTCACCTGATATTAGATCGTATCCTGGTGATTTCCTTGGGTTAATTTTCTGCTTAATTTCTCGTGCAACTCCTCTCGGTGTTACTAATTTTATGGCATCTACTTGATCTGGCATCACTATATTAACCAGAGTGTGGTCTTCTATGGTTTCTCCCTCGTTTGGTTGAAAGATGTTTTCTAGGTGATCTGCAAACCTTAAAGCTTTTTGCTCATTAGTACGTGCCCATTGCCCGTTTTCACACTTGATGGGAGGGATTTGGGCTATCGGCCTCTTTAGATTCTTAGTAGCCTTCCAAAGGGAGTAGTTTGTCCTTTGGTCGTTACTTAGTTTCTGAAGGTAAGCTTTGGTTGAGTCGTCTTTGTAGTCCTGGATTAGTCTTCTTACTTTTTTTGTAAGTTTGTTTAACTTTTGTTTGTCATCAGGACACCTAGTTTGATGCCACATTTTTCTCTGCCTTCTTTTTTCCATGATGAGCTGCTTGATTCTGAGGGGGTATATGTTTCTGTTCGTTCTTTTGTTGGAGTCAGGTGTGTACGCTGCTTGTTGGATGTGCATAATAAACTTTTCAACTTCGAAGTTTAAATGTTCAGGGGTTTTTAATGGAACTTTAAGGTCAATTTGGTCATTTAATCTGTCTTTAAAGCTCTCCCAATCCGTAAATTTAGTAACTAGAGTGGGGCTGTTTTCTTTGTATAAATAGCTTTCGCTTATTTCTAAATAGATTGCTGAGTGATCTGAGTTTAAGTCATAGCTTTGTTCCGTTTTGATATAACTACTTGATAGATCCCTGGTTATGAAAAAATCTATTAAATCTGGAATTTAATTTGGATCTGTTGGCCAATAAGTGGGCTCTCCAGTAGATATAACGTCACAGTTGAGCTCTTTTATGGCACTCAGTAGTTCTTTGCCTTTAGTAGTTGTTAGTCTAGAACCCCGATACGTATTTTTAGCATTGAAGTCACCTCCTAAGATAAATCTATTACCAAGGTGGGCTAAGAAATACATATAGTGATCTTTTTTTATCATGTATCGTGGTGGACAGTAGATTGCACTCACCGTTAAGGGGTATTTTTTGGTTTGTAGACAAATTGCCACTGCTTGGATATCTTTCTCTTCGTATTTGAACACTTCGTAGTGTCGCAGATTTTCTTTAACAATAACGGCACTTCCGCCTCTTGCAGTATTGTCTGGGTGTAGTGCATGGTATACTTTGTAACCTTTTAATTTAATATGGCATTGCTTAGTGAAGTGCGTTTCTGAAACAAGGCACACATCAACTTTTTCTATTTCTAATACAACTTGCAACTCATTTTGATGTTTTTAAACCCATTTGAGTTCCACGCCATAAGTTTAAGTGTATTATCCATTTCTTGTTTTAGAACTAGCAGTTTTGTTGCTGTTTTCAAGTTGTTTTAATCTATCGTCGAATGATGACATTAACTTTAGGATTTCATCCAACTTTTTGTTGCTGTTCATATCAGCCAAAGGTGCTTTCACTATGCCTCGTGTAGTTACTTGAGCGTAGGAAATGTTTTTACTTGTTGTTTGCATCGTGCTTTGACTTGGTTTGGACTTACCAGGGTCTTCAACTCTTCCGGCAGGTGCACTTTGTTGAGCATTCATATTACTTCCCTTTGACTTTTTCAATCTTAGCTGCTGTATTTCTTTGGCTACAATACATCCCCTGTAGTTAGCTGGATGTGGGTCTCCGCAGTGGACGCATTTTGGCTTCTCTTCTTTTGATTTTCTGCAATCCTTAGTGAGATGTTTACCTGTGCATTTTACACACCTCGGTTCTTTGGCGCAGTACTTTTGCGTATGGCCGTATGCCTGGCACCTTTTGCATTGAGGTACCAGTTTTGTGGATTTTATAGGTTGTATCTCCACATTACATCCCAAAATATGTTTAATGTTAAATATTTTGTTCTTTTCCTCATCATTTGAGAATGTCAGCATAAACATATTGAGTGGCTCTTTAGTTTTCCAACTCAATTTGTTGACTGCTTCTAGAATCTTGAAGCCTTTGCTGCGCAGGTCTTCGACTACTCTTTCCGGGATACAGGTGAAATGCAATTTTTTTGCCATTACTCTTATTGGCCTTTCTTGCTTGTTTTCATATGAGTGCCAAAGACAGTTGTTGTCTGAAAGGGCTTTTGAAATTGCTCTATACGATTCTTCGTTTTTGGCATTTACACACATCAAAAGTGTCTAGGGATCAACATATATTTTTGCAATAACTTTTCTCCTGATTGATATTAATTAAAATTTTCTTTAAGGATTCATCAAATAAAGTGTTTTCGTTTGTCACAGTAACGATAAACCAAGTCACCTTTGCATTAATAAAGAAATTTGCCATTTTCCTAATAAAGGGATTTTTGACATTTGAACCACTAACATTAAAGTTCGAAAAAAAGACTGAAATAACAGTTTTCTTTAAAATTTTATTGGGTAACTTAAACAATTAATAATCCGTGTTTCTACCGCGAACACTAACAACACAAGAACATCGGTTTGGCATACTCAAAATGAGTTCATCCAAATCACGCTGTGGAATGGCCGCCCATGTTCGTTGCAACAACAAAAAAAGGTCTTCTTGCGACTGGATACCCTCCATATTCGGCAGAGCTCTTCTCTGTAGCATATCCCATGCATGCGCAATCGGATTCAAGTCTGGCGACTGAGCAGGCCAGGGCAGGACATTGATGTTAGCTGCGGCGAGAGTCTGTCTTACAACTCTTGCGGTGTGCGGTCGTGCATTATCATGCATTAACTGAAATAAGGGACCGATTTGCACTTGTAGAGGAACGATGACGTCTGATACAATCGTCTCAGCATAAATTTGAGCGTTGAGGTTGCCTCTGATCCAAATCAACTCAGTTCTTCCGCCGGTCCAAATACCCGCCCATACCATGATGGTTCCACCACTATAAGGATGGACTTCCTGGCAGGATTTTAATCGCTGTTGGCATCCAGGGGTTCTCCAGTGTCGTATACGTCTTGTATCCGGTCTCATACCAAAACGAGACTCATCAGAAAAGCACACGAAACGCCACGAAAAGCAAACGAACCATCATGGTATGGGCGGGTATTTGGATCGGCGGAAGAACTGAGTTGATTTGGATCAGAGGCAACCTCAACGCTCAAATTTATGCTGAGACGATTGTATCAGACGTCATCGTTCCTCTACAAGTGCAAATCGGTACCTTATTTCAGTTAATGCATGATAATGCACGACCGCACACGGCAAGAGTTGTAATACAGACTCTCGCCGCAGCTAACATCAATGTCTTGCCCTGGCCTGCTCAACGCCAGACTTGAACCCGATTGAGCATGCATGGGATATGCTACAGAGAAGAGCTCTGCCGAATATGGAGGGTATTCAGTCGCAAGAAGACCTTTTTTTGTTGTTGCAACGAACATGGGCGGCCATTCCACAGCGTGATTTGGATGAACTCATTTTGAGTATGCCAAACCGATGTTCTTGTGTTGTTAGTGTTCGCGGTAGAAACACGGATTATTAATTGTTTAAGTTACCCAATAAAATTTTAAAGAAAACTGTTATTTCAGTCTTTTTTTCGAACTTTAATGTTAGTGGTTCAAATGTCAAAAATCCCTTTATTAGGAAAATGGCAAATTTCTTTATTAATGCAAAGGTGACTTGGTTTATCGTTACTGTGACAAACGAAAACACTTTATTTGATGAATCCTTAAAGAAAATTTTAATTAATATCAATCAGGAGAAAAGTTATTGCAAAAATATATGTTGATCCCTAGACACTTTTGATGTGTGTACTTTAACGGTATCTCCGTTCATCATTTTGATACTGAACGCATCAGCTGATTGACTTTCACATAGAAAGTCAAAGAATTTTTGGTAATTCTGTATACCATCTACAACCATAGGTGGTGGCAGAGGAGTTTTGGTGACTTTTAGATTAGCTCTATTCACGTCTCTTCCGTGTTCATTTGGAGTGGGTTGGGCAGGAGAGGTGTTCAATTTTCTTTTCTTCCTGCTCTTTTGCCGTATCCAGCCTGTTTCTCGAGCGAGTTCTTCTTCGTCCGTTGCATATTCAACAGGCGGTGATGAGGTCTCGGTGGCTGTTGTTGCTGGTTTGGCTGCGTTTTCCGCTTGAAGTTTTAGCTGTTGCTGGAGGTTTTCTATTTGACTTTTTAAGTCATCTAAGTTCTTTTGGAGCTTTAAACGCTCATTCTTTTCTTCACAATAGTATTTGTACAACAGATGTTCAGTCTCTGTTTTTAGGTCGACGGTATCCTTTTTCGATTCCATTGTTAGATTTAAGCCAGTAATAACTTGGCCTTAACAATAACATTTGCCGTCAGCCGTCAGCATTACGCAATAACTAGGTCATTACGATGCAGCCGACTTGACGGCGTTGTTTTGATTCGTAAGCACTTTACACTGTGGTACGCGCGCGATCGCATGCAACACAACTGCTCTCAGCGAAAATCGAACGCGAATTGACTTGTGAACTTACATGTGAACCACTAAAAAGTGAAAAATAAAAACTTTTTAACAAAAAATAAAACAGACTCAAAAAAAAAACACAAAAAAGTGAAAAATAAACTTTAGAAGAAAAATCAGTTTCTGAAGTCGGTGACTTTTGTTTCTTTGATTTCATTTTTTTGCCACCGACTTCTGAAACTGATTTTATCTGATTACTGATTTGGTCGGTCTTATTTTTTGTTAAAAAGTTTTTATTTTTCACTTTTTAGTGGTTCACATGTAAGTTCACAAGTCAATTCGCGTTCGATTTTCGCTGAGAGCAGTTGTGTTGCATGCGATCGCGCGCGTATCGTCGTAAGTCGTAAGGCGTCAAGAGGAAAGATAGAATAAGATTAGATAAAATTAAAAATTCAACTTTTAAGGATGCATAAAAAACGTGCAAATCTTTAAAATGGAGATGGACTGGACATATGCTTAGAGAGACGAATGTCAAATGGACAAAAACGATAACAAAGTCGTATCCCAGGAATGGGAAAAGAAATAAAGGGCGTCAAACAAAAAGATGGGAAGATGACCTCAAAAAGGTAGCGGGTCCAGAGTGGACGAGAATAGCGAGAGACAGGCTGAAATGGAAAACTTTAGTTAGAGGAGGCCTATGTCGAAAGACAAGATGCGAATTGAAACCGATCGTTTATAAGATGTGTATTGTAAAACAGAAAGTACATTAAACCTCAATGCAGCAATAGAGGCTTATTTTTTTTTTTTTTTACTAGCTGATGCCCGCGGCTTCACCCGCGTGGATGTCGTTCAAATTATATACTAAAACCTTCCTCTTGAATCACTCTATCTATTAAAAAAAACCGCATCAAAATCCGTTGCGTAGTTTTAAAGATTTAACGCTCCACGCTGTCGACGTGGGTCTACGTTTCCACTGGAGTACCTACACGAATATGACCCACGACACGACTATCCACAGCTCGCTTATCGATGTACAATCGGTTATTGTGTTATATCGTAGCCTCTCCGTGCGCTATGCCACGCTATACATAGTCGTGGGTCATATTCGTGTACTCCAGTGGAAACGTAGACCCACGTTGCCAAACAAATTAATACACGCAGCTAAAATACGTCGCGTGCCCATGCACAGCATGCGCCGCGGTGGGCCCGCGCCTTTATTTCTTTCCAGTAAAGTTATTTATTAAAATGTCAATGAAAAACTGTAAAAGGGAACATAATGACATTCTAAGTTTTCTGCACGATTAGAGTACTAAATTAATCCTCAAAACAGATACCTACCTAATTTTTGAATAGTTTGGTATAACGCACATCAATATTAAAAGTTTTGTTGTTACTTAAACTCGTCTATCGATAGTACCGTGATGTTGTAGAGATAGGTATTACAAAGGAGGGTGGTGGCGCTCCCAAGTAACGGCAAAGTAAGCGGAATTCCTTGTAGAATTCCTAAGCCGCGCGCGCCGCCGTTATTGCATAGCAGCGAAACCAGTTCTTACGTAGTTCCGCGAAGCGAGAAAATAAAAATAAAAATATCGGGAAAAACACTTGCATCTAATGCCTGTAGCACACCTCCGCTGCGAAACAACAAGAAAGTACTTCAGCAAAAAATAGTTTCGCGTAAGTACTTCACTTACGCAAAACTATTAGCGAAACCTAAAACTAGAACAGTTGAGAAATAACAATCCAAATAAAATGTCGTTGCTTTCGGAGTCAGAAGAGGAACTAATCTTACTGTGATCAACAACTTTAAAAAGGCGTAGTACCTGGGTGCATGATATTAATAAAAAAAGAAAGAAATTGAGAGAAAATAGATTATGTAAAGAGTTACAGTCACATGAAGACCGTTTTTATTTTTACTTCAATAATGAAATTAGAATTATGACTTAGAATGACACCAGACAGTTTTGAAGATTCGAGTTACGTCATAACCTTATATAGCCCTAAAATAATAAACAAGATACAAGGTTTAGAGATGCTATTTCTAGCAAAGAAAGACTGGCATTAACTTTGAGGTAAGTACCTATATTAAAATTAAAGTTACAAAATAAAAATTAAAAAACAATTATTAAAATGACGAAAATTGAGAAAAATATGTAGATGTACTCAAATCAGCAGGTTCGGGTTCGGGGGTATAATTACTGTCGTAAGAGTCTTGCTGTGCTGCCTCACTGTCATTACTTGTCAAGCAGTAGGTTGCCGGAGTAACAGGAGCAGGATGCTGTAGTTGTATGTGAAGATGTGTTGCTTAAATTTTCCGTAAATTCCAAATCCATCTTACCTATTTCGCTCTCATAAATAGTCGATTGCTACAGACGCGTCCGAGTCATATGCGGATTCGCTCCAAAATAGCAGTCAACGGGCGGAGATGTAGACGGTGCTTGAGCAAATGAGCGAAATCGTGTTAGAAAGAGACAACATCATAGTCAGTTTTGTACGTTAGAGAATATCATTGGTTAGAGCAGAGAATTTCGCTCCTGTTTCGCCGCCAAAGAACTCACAACTCACAGCGAAACTATTGCGGTTTCGCCCTTTGAGTTTCGCAGCGGAGGTGTGCTAGGTACGAGTATAGGCATAATTGAGCGTTAGAGCGGTTCGCACTAGGTCCGATCCGAACCCGTACGGTCCGGAGTAGTCGTAGAACGATTTCTATGGTAGTTTACGCACTAGATCCGGCTTCCGTTATCCGATTTATTTCCGTTCTAGTGCGTTAAGTTCTGTGGATATAGATCTTCAACTACTCCGGACCGTATTTTCACGGGTTCGGATCGGATGTAGTGCGAAACCGGTCTTAGTGTTCGAGATCATTGATAAAGATAGAAGTTGTAGGTGTGAGTGTGACACTTACATCCGTTGATGGCCGTCAGGATTGTTCTACTGTATTATCGCATCCTGCGTCTAACCTAACAGTAACGTAATCTCGTTTAGCTCGACTTTCGATTGATGTAAAATGTATGGATATGCACTTTTTTCTACTTTAACTACTGTAAGGAATTTTAGCTATATCGCCTCTGACTATGTAGAGGAACTTTAATTGATGGTTTTTCATAACCATGCCGTAATTCGGATTTGACGTTTTGGATTTTTGTAACAGTTTCACGCAAAATCTATTGAATTTGGATGAAATTAGTATACAGATAATAATATAATATATAACCTGGATTAAGACGTAGGATATCAAATAACCCGGCAGTATGATCTCGTGGGACAATTATCGGACTCTAACCGCGGCGCTCGAAGTCGCAGGCATAAGCTAATGACCAGCACATAGATCAGTATTGTTTTATTTAATCTTAGTTCAGTGTTCGCTAGAGATAGACCTAGCCGTCCTGCATAGCTACATCTCTTTCCCACACCTAATTGTTTGTTGTTGCTATTCAAGTACCTAATACAGGCCCCGTGACTGAACTCTTTTTTAGTTTCATGAATACGGTTTGCCGCTATATGCCACTAGTTCAGTGACTGAAATATTCACTGTGGTGAGGTGGTGATCGATCACGTCGAAGTTTACCATAGTAGTATCACAGCACATGGCTTACCGTAACGTAAAAAATAGTACATTGTTACCTTAGGGGTGAAAGGAACTTTAGTTCGAGGGACTAAATAAGTCTTTAACCCGAGGTAAACACTGTGCTTTTCATTACGAATACAAGGAAAGTTGATGGGAATAGGCTTGCGCCCAATTACCTAAATCGAAAGAATGAAGAAAGAAAAGGTATTTATTGGTATCACAAATGACAATAAAAAATAAAAATAGGTAAACATAAGAGAAACACTTAAAATCGGTTAAATCTAATCGGTGGATGGCAATAGGCTTGCTCCTAATTAGATTGGTTGATGGCAATAGGCGCACTCCTAATTACATCGGTTGATGGCATGGCAATAGACTTGCTTCTAATTAAATTGTTTGATGGCAATAGGCTTGCCCCCAATTACATCAGTTGATGGCAATAACATGCTCCTAATTAAATTGGTTGATGGCAATAGGCTTGCTCCTAACTACATTGGTTGATGCCAATAGGCTTGCCCCTAATTACATCGGTTGATGGTAATAGGCTTGCCCCCAATTACATCAGTTGATGGTAATAGGCTCGCTCCTAATTACATTGGTTGATGGCAATAGGCTTGGTCCCAATTACATCAGTTGATGGCAATGGACTTGCTCCTAATTACATTTGTTGATGGCAATAGGCTTGCACCTAATCACATCAGTTGGTGGCAATAGGCTTGCTCCCAATTACATCAGTTGATGGCAATGGGCTTGCTCCTAATTACATTTGTTGGTGGCAATAGGCTTGCACCTAATCACATCAGTTGGTGGCAATAGGCTTGCTCCTAATTACATTGGTTGATGGCAATGGGCTTGCTCCTAATTACTTTTGTTGATGGCAATAGGCTTGCACCTAATCACATCAGTTGGTGGCAATAGGCTTGCTCCCAATTACATCAGTTGATGGCAATGGGCTTGCTCCTAATTACATTTGTTGGTGGCAATAGGCTTGCACCTAATCACATCAGTTGGTGGCAATAGGCTTGCTCCTAATTACATTGGTTGATGGCAATAGGCTTGCTCCCAATTACATCAAATAATTGGACAGCTGTCAGTAGAAAGCGATTCTCACTAGGGCTGAAAAGTAGTACTTTCAACCCGCTCCGCTGGCATGTTATGACCTACTTTCAGAGTATGAGTAATGAAAAAATATTGTCACCAGAACCAAAGATGGCTCGTGCGAAATTACAATTTATTCGGTTGGGGGTTGGGGGGAAATTCACTTGCAAGATTTGGCAAATATGCTAACAAACGAACACGGCAAGTTAAATAAAAGCTTATAAAAAGAGGTTCTCGCAAGTCAATTGTCGTTAATTTAATACTAAGTAGGCAAAACTATAAAATAAGAGTAAATCTTAAAACTAGTAAAGATATAAAAAAGGTTCGTGCTACTGATACTGGTAATATTTGGTTAATTCCAACCAAATGGTCGCGCCCTGTTCTTGCTTTACGATTTTTTACAATAGTTGGTGACACAATTTCACCCTTTGACTTGAAGAAATTATAGTGCTAGCGTTATTCACGTTCGTGGAACTGGACACACAGAAACCAAAAGGTTTTTACAGTGCACTAATCCACACCATTACGTAAATGTTGATCAAATTGACATTTAACTAATATAATCGGTTCGCAACTTTGCAGCTGGCAACTTAACTTGTTATTTAGATGCCGCACATAATGTCCCATGCTATCATGGACTGGTACAAGCTACTTCTACTTGTAACTCTATAACGGAACCTGTTTGTGCGGAAGCCCTAACTACAGGTGCATTAGTAACCTGAGGATTCGTACGTAATGGGCATTCAGCTGAGAGCATGAATTGACCAGTGAGCCAGGTGTTGAACCAAGCATTGGAAATCTGGTTACGAGGGGGATCTTGTTTTGTCTTTGAGAACCGCAAGTCCGCAACAGCATTCAATCTTGTTTCTGGTTTTCGAAGTTTCTGTTTGAATTGGACTTGTGCCATTGTAAGCTGAGGTGGACTGTCCGAACGTCTGATTACTTTTCTTTGAACTATTGGATTGGACCTGGTAAAGGTAAAGATCCGGTAATTTGTCTCAGCTTCCAATTTGCTTTTGGTTGCTGATTACCTAAATACCTAACCACCTTTTTATCAGTCCTATCTTTGTAATCTTTTTCAAAGGCCATCTAAAAGGTTCTTCTACTTTTTTATAGGAAGAGGGTAATCATTTTGTAGCCCAGACAAAAGCAAAATGATTACCCTCTTAAAATATGCATAGGTAATCGAACTCTCTGACGAACAGTTTTGTGAACACGACAGAATGTCCCTAAATCTCAGTATCTTGCAGATTTTCATTGATTTTGGCTAATCTTGAACAGACTGTGTTTTTATTAAATAATTATGATTCCTAACTTGATATTTAGGTATGTATACAGGGTGTAAACGGACCCTTCAAAAAACCGTCAGCCGAGCATTATGTGCAAAAAAACTAAGTAACCCTACGTAAATAATATGGCTGCGAAACGACATTTGTCAAGGGTGGAAAAATCACTTTCTGCAACTAAAACTCAATGTTGCACACTGAACACATTGTGCTGAAGTAATTATTTTATGCTTTGAATAGTAAACGGTTCATGGAAATAATTAATAGTACATTATGGTACAAGTGTGTAAATTTGGTGATTATCGCTGGGGCGCCATTGAGACCCGAGCCGTCAGGTGAGGGTCATAAGAGAGCCGAGGACGGTTATCATCAATACACACGTGTATCATACGACGTTTTTCAACACACTTGTGAAGAAAATAATACTAAAAAGTCATCTTCAACATGTCTTCAACAGTTGAAACGAGTTCTGATACTTTTTCACAATTGCGTGAAAAATTAATCGGTTTCCTATGCGAGCGCATCTACAGTACGACCAACTTATCTGTGCAGACGGGAAAACATGGAACTAAAATAAATGTACTAAGTTTGACGTAGCGATGCATTTTTTCTTGACCAGTGGCGCCACCATGAAATTCACACTTAAAATGGTCAAACTGTAACATTGGCGATCGGCCTTAGAGTAAAAGAATGTGGTTTTTTATTTTTGGATTTTCACGGATAAGGTTTTAGCTATGTACAAAAATGGGGAATTTAAAGTTTTCTTTATTACAGAGAAAACAAAAGTAAAATTAAAATACAAAAGTAAAATCTATTTGAGTAAAAGTTTCATTAAAAACGTACAAGTTGAAATTATCTATTTAAATTCAAAGTTGCGTGAAATGAGCAAGCACTAGGTACCTACATTAATTTATTTTTACTATATGAACACGATCTTTTTTGTATCGAAACTTTTTTAAGAACATAGCAACTCAACCAATAAAATAAAAAAAAAACCCTATAACTCACTAGTGAATAATAGCAATGAAAAAGTTACAACTTGATTATAGGTGTTATTGTGTGCCTAATTGCGGTGAAATTATAGCCACATTATGAGCAAGTGTGTTGAAATAGTAGATTATTGCATCGAGCACAAAGTAATTTATCATTTCACCGAGTGCCTGATTTAGAGCCCGAGCGTCAGCGAGGGCTAATCTAACAGGCACGAGGGCAATATAAATTACTTAAGGCGAGGTGCATAATCTGCTTTTCTTTCAACTATTACTTACAGGAATAGTAGATAAAAGAAACTCATACCAAACAGTTAAAATAGAAGTTTAATTATTGAAAATAAAAGTTATACTTGAGCAATTATTAAACGTAAGGTTAAGAGTTTTGTTGGGCAAATTTATATTTGTTTGTTTAATTTGATACCCTGTGATGAACTTGGCAGTGGAAGATGGGCCTGGCTGATTTGTTACAATGAAGTCGTTATCACGGGAAGTAGATGGGCGCGGTGATGTCGATTGATTTAAATTAATTGCTTCCGTAATACATGAAGTAATTTTACTTTTGTTTTCAACCGACTCTTCAATATAGCCCTCTGCTACTTGGTCGGATTTCCAGCCGCCGCGCCGCGCCGCCGCCGTGGCGCTTGAGTGTAGCTAAATTTGCGCCGGAATCTGCGAGAAGCGTTGCTGAGGTTCGACGGAAGCAATGGCCTGTGTAGAGTTCTGGGTTCGGAAGCTTTAGAAATGTAGCAATCTCTTTAGGAAAATTTCCAAATTTGTTTCTGCCTACTTATAACTTGTTTCGTACTATTTACCATTTCTGTAATTCAAGAAGAACCGCGGCGTGCTTGTTTCTGTTGGACGAAGTAGTCGATATTTATCCACGACTTTCACGAACTCATCGCGAATTACGAACATTCGATCTTTTTACGGTTCCGTAGTCAACTAGGAACCCTTATAGTTTCACCATGTCTGTCTGTCCGTCCGCCCGTCTGTCCGTCCTCGCTTAATCGCTGTGACCGTTAGCACTAGAAAGCTGGATACCAATATGTGTATTAATCACGCCGACAAATTGGTAAAATAAAAATTGGAAAAAAATGTTATATTTGGGTAGCTATATGTAAAGTGGGAAGTGATTTTTTTTTAATTTCAACCCTAACGTGTGATATATTGTTGGAAAGGTATTTCAAAATGAATAGGGGTTTACTAAAATCATTTTTAGATAATGTCAATAATTTCGGAAATAATCGCTCCAAAAGTAAAAAACAATGTGTCCCCCCCCCCCCTCTAACTTTTGAACCATAAGTTTAGAAAATATGAAAAAAAATTGCAAAGGAGAACTTTATAAGGACTATCAAGGAAAATCATTTTGAAAGTGAAAAAAAAAATTTAAGATATCTTTACTAAAAAAAATTAAAAAAAAACATAATGGATACCCACCTTTAAACTCATAAGTGGGAACACTTAGTGTGACGGACGGGAAACTACGGAACCCTACACTGAGCGTGGCCCGACGTGGAACGTTTTTCGTTTTGGTGTTAACAAGTTTTATAAACAACATGTTGTCGTGAGTTTCTATATCAATAATTCAGAGGTTCTACAAGCACCACTAACGCCAAAAATTAGAGTAACCTAGAAAGATAGATAATTTTGTTTGTAAATTCGTACATTCACATAAAAAACAATATAGTATAAAAAACTAAAAGCCGACTACGACAAAAAAAAACGACGCTGAAAAAGTATGAAACAAGATTTTCAGGATAGAACAAAAATAAAAGCCGTAGTCACACACACGGTATTAAAGTATTTAGGTTGGTACCTATAACATGTGACTACGGCTTTTCTTTTTGTTCTATCCTGAAAATCTTGTTTCATACTTTATTCGAGTCGTTTTTTTTTGTCGTAGTCGGGTTTTAGTTTATTTCTTTTTTTTATTTAAACAATTTTGGTGTTTATATTTTTTACTCTTGACTGTTTGTCCGCTAGAGGGCGTGATTTTAAATTTGAGCAATATTTTGGAAATGTACAAGTGAGGCCCTTTCAAATGATACCAAACACGGCGTATTTATCTCCATTTTTATTTTTTAAGCCTTACTTTTTGTCCGCTAGAGGGCGCCAAATCGCTTTTTGTGACAAATCAGGTAGTCTATGTTCAGCGGAAAACTAAGACGGTTCTAACGATACGTCATATGTCGAGTTCCGATAAGTAGATTCGAAGCTATGAGGGAACAGATGAATTAGATACTCACATACATACATACAAACATACATACATACATCGCCAGTCAAAATCATAACCCTCCTTTGGCTTTGCCGTAGTCGGGTAAAAATAAAAATATTTGTTGTTTTCGATAAACATACCTTTGTAGCCAATTATATGTCATCAGGGGATTTATTTAAAAACATCTCTACGTTTTGAGCTGTAAAAACTTTAGATTTTTTGCTTTTGAACCCATCCGATGATCGTTTCAAAAACGCTGTGAGTTTTGAATATTCTTTGATTGATATGCACAATGTGTCTTGCGCTAACAGTGGATTTTAGCATTGAGTATTTGGACCACAGTCCACAACGAAGACGGCTTCATTTTTTTTCCATAGTTCACTAAAATAAGCCAAAAATACACTCTCTGAGAACGACTTTGCTCCATTTCTATCTTTCCAATCAATAATTTTTTCTCATATGATTTTACGTATTGTACTCGAGATTTTAAGGGTAAAAGATTTTCTATAACACTGTCGGCTTCATTTAAAATCTTTTCCGGAGTTAATGTGTCGCTAGATGATTCCATTTTAATTCGAAGCCGAAGCACTCAAAATCAGATATCACATTTTATCGTTTCCAAAAATATTGTCAACTAAAATTAACAAAGTTCCCGCCAAATCACTTTTTTTAAATTTCTTTCATTTTTAAATCAGAGTTAGCAGCAATCATTTTTTAAATGTTGAACAAGTAGGATAGAAACGTATTGATATCGGCTGGCTCACGGCTAATCCATTGAGATTGGCACCTTTTGGTGCGATTAAAAAATAAACTGTGCACTAATGAAATTTCATACATTTTTATTTCTCTAGAGCATTAAAAACTCGCTTTGTACTGAGTTTTTAGTGTGATTGTGATGAAATTAAAGCATAGTTGGAAATAGTAGATTATTGCATCGAGCACAAAGTAATTTATTGTTGCACCGAGTGCCTGATTTAGGCGACATTAACTGCCCGCGCCCTTGAGCGCTCGTTTAACTCATCGCCTAAACAAATAAGGTTGAAAATGGGGATGCGTTTGATTCTCGTGACTGCCAATATGAACGATAGTTCGCAGATTTAATTTATTTAAAAAAAATACGCTGTAAAGTTAAAATATTTTTACATATGTCTTTAGTTGGTTAAATTTCCTTTCTGATAGTAAAAAAAAAAATAACAGTTATCGCTCAAAATATTGAGCATTTCGAGACGGAAAAGTTTTTTCGTGTGATTATTTTGTGATTTTTGTTTTCGAGGTTCTTGATTTATTTTAGAAAATATTTTTGCATAAGTCTTTTACCTATACATTTGACTATACACTGTATTTTTTTTGGAATTGTAATAAGTAGCAATACGGCTAACTCTGCAACGAAAAACAGGTCGTTTTTACGGTGTCCCTCTTATCTGCGCCTTAACAGGCACGAGGGCAATATAAATTACTTAAGGCGAGGTGCATAATCTGCTTTTCTTTCAACTATTACCTATAGGAATAGTAGATAAAAGAAACTCATATCAAACAGTTAAAAGATTTTCTATAACACTTTCGGCTTCATTTAGAATGTTTTTCGGAGTTAACACATTCGACTCCACCCCCATTTCATAGAACTCATGTGCCATCCCGCCATACATATTGCAAGTGGGCCCTCCAGGGACCCGTCTCTGGCATTACGTTTGGGAAAATGTGAGCCCTCCAAAAAAATAAGTGGTGCTCAACCTTTTGTGGTTTTTTTTTAATCTTGTAGAATCTTTCGTTGGTCTAGTGTTCACAACCGCGACTGGTGATCATGAGATCGTGGGTTCGATTCCCGGGTCGGGCAAAGTGTTATTGGGTTTTTCCATCAGGAATTTCTAGTAGCAGCCACGGAGTCTGGATTTGTGCTTGATTGATGGCAATAGGGTCGCCCCCTATTATGTGGGACTTAAACATAATTGGCGAAATGTGGGTGTACCTACTATTAGGCACACCTCTGCGCAATCCTTCGGGGATTACAGGCGTGATGTTATGTTATAATCAGTTAAATTAAATTATCTAGCGATACTCCACACATATGTGATGGGTATCGATATCTGCCTATCTGACCTCCACAACCCTGTTAGTACTGGGTAATGCGATCACCTGTCAAGTCCTGACCACCAGTCTTACCAAAAGTAATACTGTAACGTACTAGTTGCAGGCCATAACCTACTAGTCTTACCTTTGGTAAGACTGGTTGCAGACCAGTCTTACTAGTCTTACCTTTGATAAAACTGGTAGTAGAACAGTCTTACGCTTGGTAAGACTGGTTGCAGACTAGTCCTAGTAGTGTTGTCTTTGGCAAGACTGGTTGCTGACCAGTCTTACCTTTGGTATAACTGGTAGCAGACTAGTCTTACCTTTGATAAAACTGGTAGCAGTCTAGTCTTACTAGTCTTACCTTCGGTAAGACTGGATGCAAACCAGTCTTACTAGTCTTATGCTTGGTAAGACTTGTTGCTGCCCAGTTGTCAGACTTGACAGGTTGATCGTATCACCCAGTTGTCGTCTAACTGGGTTGTGAAGGTCAGATAGGTAGTCGCTTCATGTAACGTACTACATCTGAACTGCATCCGGTAAGACTGGAAGCCGAGCCCAACATAGTTGGAAAAAGGCTAGGTGGATGATGATGGAAAGAGTAAAAACATAGAATATCCTACGTTAAATTGACTGAATGTATTTAAAACATGTCATTTTTTCCGTTTTTTTTTTTTTCGGTTTTATTGAAAAAAAAAACATGAAATATATATATACTGGTATTTTCTTAAAACATTGGAAAAATTCTATAAATAACTATTTTTAGAAAATATTGAAAATCGTACCAATGGTTTTCCACCTCTGAAATAGAACCTACCACGTAGGCTCTCGGCGTCTAGGAAGAGGTAGAAAATTAATTAAAAATAAAAATGCTTGGAATTTAAAACCACTGCGTATTCTTATAAATCTTGTTAAAATATACAACTTTTTTTATTTTTACATTATTTCATGCTGTTTTCGCAAAGAAAAACCTACATTTAAAATGAGCCCTCCAGGAGGGCTCCCGGCATCGGTGATACGATTTGAGTGAGCCCTCCAGGAGGGCTCCCGACTCCCGGCACTGAAGGTGTTAATGTGTCGCTAGATGATTCCATTTTAATTCGAAGCCGAAGCACTCAAAATCAGATAGTATCACACTTTATCGTTTCCAAAAATATTGTCAAGCAAAATTAACAAAGTTCCCGCCAAATCACTCTTTCATTTTTAAATCAGAGTTAGCAGCAATCATTTTTTAAATTTGGAACAAGTAGGATAGAAACGAATAATACGTACCTACGTAAAAAAAAAAGTATTGATAGCGGCTGGCTGAGTAGAGCTAATCCGTTGAGATGGGCACCTGGTGCGATTAAAAAAAAAAATAAACTGTGCATTAATGAAATTTCATACATTTTTATTGCTCTAGACTGAGCATTAAATACTCGCTTTGTACTGAGTTTTTAGTGTGATTGTGATGAAAATAACACATTCGACTCCACCCCCATTTCATAGAACTCATGTGCCATCCCGCCATACATATTGCAAGTGGGCCCTCCAGGGGGGTCACTGGCATTACGTTTGGGAAAATGTGAGCCCTCCAAAAAAATAAGTGGTGCTCAACCTTTTGTGGTTTTTTTTTAATCTTGTAGAATCTTTCGTTGGTCTAGTGTTCACAACCGCGACTGGTGATCATGAGATCGTGGGTTCGATTCCCGGGTCGGGCAAAGTGATAATGGGTTTTTCCATCAGGAATTTCTAGTAGCAGCCACGGAGTCTGGATTTGTGCTTGATTGATGGCAATAGGGTCACCCCCTATTATGTGGGACTTAAACATAATTGGCGAAATGTGGGTGTACCTACTATTAGGTACACCTCTGCGCAACCCTTCGGGGATTACAGGCGTCATGTTATGTTATAATCAGTTAAATTAAATTATCTAGCGATACTCCACACATGTGGGATGGGTATCGATATCTGCCTATCTGACCTCCACAACCCAGTTAGTACTGGGTAATGCGATCACCTGTCAAGTCCTGACCAACAGTCTTACCAAAAGTAAGACTGTAACGTACTAGTTGCAGACCATAACCTACTAGTCTTACCTTTGGTAAGACTGGTTATAGTGCTTTCTTACTAGTCTTACCTTTGGTAAGACTTGTTGCAGACCAGTCTTACCTTTGATAAAACTGGTAGTAGAACAGCCTTGCGTTTGGTAAGACTGGTTGCAGACTAGTCCTAGTAGTGTTGTCTTTGGTAAGACAGGTTGCAGACCAGTGCTAGTAGTGTTGTCTTTGGTAAGACTGGTTTCTGACCAGTCTTACCTTTGGTAAGACTGGTTGCAGACCAGTCTTACTAGTCTTATACTTTTGATAAAACTGGTAGCAGACCAGTACTAATAGTCTTACCTTCGGTAAAACTGATTGCAGACCAGTCTTCCTTGTCTTACCTTTGATGAAACTGGTAGCAGACTAGTCTTACTAGTCTTACTTTTGATGAAACTGGTAGCAGACTAGTCTTACTTTTGGTAAGACTGGTTGCAGATCAGTCTTACTAGTCTTACCTTTGGTATAACTGGTAGCAGACTAGTCTTACTCGTCTTACCTTTGATAAAACTGGTAGCAGTCTAGTCTTACTAGTCTTACGTCTTACCTTCGGTAAGACTGGTTGCACACCAGTCTCACTAGTCTTATGCTTGGTAAGACTTGTTGCTGCCCAGTTGTCAGACTTGACAGGTTGATCGTATCACACAGTTGTCGTCTAACTGGGTTGTGAAGGTCAGATAGGTAGTCGCTTCATGTAACGTACTACATCTGAACTGCATCCGGTAAGACTGGAAGCCGAGCCCAACATAGTTGGAAAAAGGCTAGGTGGATGATGATGGAAAGAGTAAAAGCATAGAATAACCTACGTTAAATTGACTAAGAATGTATTTAAAATATGAAAATTTTTCCGTACTTTTTTTTTCGGTTTTATTGAAAAAAATCATGAAATACATACTGGTCTTTTCTTGAAACATTGGAAAAATTCTATAAATAACTATTTTAAGAAAATATTGAAAATCATACCAATGGTTTTCCACCTCTGAAATAGAACCTACCACGTAGGCTCTCGGCGTCTAGGAAGAGGTAGAAAATTAATTAAAAATAAAAGTGCTTGGAATTTAAAACCACGGCGTGTTTTTATAAATCTTGTTAAAATATACTTCCAACGTTTTTTTATTTTTACATTATTTCATGCTGTTTTCGCAAAGAAAAACCTACATTTAAAATGAGCCCTCCAGGAGGGCTTCCGGCATCGGTGATACGATTTGAGTGAGCCCTCCAGGAGGGCTTGCACTGAAGGTGTTAAAGCATAGTTGGAAGAAAAGTATATAATCATTTAATAAATATACTTATATATAGGTACGTAATCAGGTTTGCAGGTATATGGCCCCGAAGAAACACAACAAACTTTTCGGCTTCGTTTAGGGTATGTTCTTTTGGCGGAAAATTTTTAGCTGTTCTTACTTCTATCGGGAGTACAACATGCAGGGATTCGAGGGGTGAAACAGCTAACAATATAATTATTATAAGTATCCGTTTTCTCTTTCCCTCTTCAATTTAATGTGAAACCCTTTCCATCTGCTTCATTCTCTGTCTCTATATTTTATATTAAGTTTTATGTCTTTTCCCCTCTACTTCCGCATTCTTTTGAAATTATTCCCAGATACATATTTGTCTTTCGTGAGATTATATTTTTCTAATCTTAAACAATCGCTTCTAGGCATGGCTGAGAAGCCATAGTATAATAGACAATAATATTATATTACAAGTAAACAACACTTACTTTTCCTTTTCTATAGCCACAAATGGTCCTGCGTACAAGCTTACCATAAATCGGTAGTTAGTTGTACGTTCTACAGAATCCCCATAGCACCATTACTTATACATAAATGTATGTATACCGTGCATTCGAAGAGGGACTTGTAATTTATAGAGGATCCAGGGCCCTGTTTAATAAAACTTACAAATTGTAAATTGTAAATGTAGGCTACAAGTTACAATTCTACAAGTTTCTGTTTAATAAAAACTACAAGTTACAATTTTACCATGGTGGAAAACTGACAAATTTGTAGACTTGTAGCTACAATTCTACATATTTCTGTTTAATAAACATTTTCTCTCTACAGGTGACAATTTACGTAGGGAAAACTGTTTTATTGAACGCATAATTGTAGCTACAAGTTTACATATTTGTAAATTGTAGAAAAATTTCGACAGGTGGACTCACCGTGTGTCAGAAACGTACAATTTTGTACCTCAATTAAATAAGTGAAGAAATTTTATTGTTATTCTTTAAAAAATGGTTGAAATAGTGATGATGAATATTATGAGCGAACGGTAAAGGTGATTTTTGAAGTGAAAACTTCTTTAGCGGCGCTGAGCACTTTTTTGTATGGGTAAAAACTTTCAAACTCGCGTCAGGGGCACGTGATGCTGACGCGAGTTTGAAAGTTAATATTGAAGTTTTCACTTCTGCCGGCACTCCCGGAGTGCTATTTTTTTTATAAAGGGTTAACTTTAATTTTGAATCGTTTAATTTTAGGTTAAAAATACCGGCGAATATTTTATAACGAAGATAGGACATGATCTTAAATTCGATTTTAAGAGAAATGCAGCTCTTACATCCACTCGGCAAATTTCTTATAAATCAAACAAATATTAAAGAAGTTAAACCAAATTCTAAATGTATAAGATTTATGATTATGAAATTACTCTCGATTTAAGAATCTTCAACAAAACTTACATTTTTATGTAAAATTGTAACTTACAATTACATATTTGTAGCTACAAACTTGTCATAAAAATCTACAGGCATTTTTTACAATTGAAAACGTTTATTAAACAGCATTTGTACAATTTGTAAAAATTTTACTTGTAGAATTTTTACAAATTGTAAGGTTTATTAAACAGCACTTTTGTAAGAATTTTTTACAAATATGTCAGTTATCTACAAAATTGTAGACTTGTAAGTTTTATTAAATAGGGCCCAGGCGACGCCTTCTCCCAACACCCTAGGCTGAAATTATCTACACAAATTAAGGAAATTTTAATTAGGAGCTTATTAGACTGTATCTTGACGACCATAGAGCTTTAAATTCATTGGAACGGGTTGTGTATGACGTCCACCGTCCCATCAACGCGAACGTACGACCATCGTATCCTATTCATCGTGTTTTTGTTTAAAGTAGACAACAATAATGGTGTGGTGAATATCATATAGGTCAATACTTACACTAAAACTATGCAGCTACCTGCGTCTTAATTACAAGCAGATACATCGTAAAATAGCCTTTAAAGTTGAATTCATAGAATTCATTTCTCAATGATCCTTTTTGGGGTTCCGTAGGTAACAAGGAACCCTTGTAGTCTCACCATGTCTGTCTGTATGTCTGTCCGCACTATAGCTCAAAGACTATAATTGCTAGAAAGCTGTAATTTGGCATGAATATGCAGATGAGTTACGCTGACAAAGTGGTAAAATTTTATTATAGGGTAAGTCCAGTACACATAAAAGTAAGAATAATTTTTTGTACCGCTTTCTGTATCAAGCATAGATAAACTGTTTTTTTTTTTTATTTTTTATTTTTTATCAAGCCATTGATCCAGTTGCGAGAACCTCTTTATGTGTTGATGGATGAGGCTCATGATCGCTATGTGTGTGTGTGTGTGTGTGTGAAACAACTTTTCGTTGCTTTTTAAGAACCAGGAGATAAAATTAAAATTAAAATTAAAATTAAAATTAAAATTAAAATTAAAATTAAAATTAAAATTAAAATTAAAATTAAAATTAAAATTAAAATTAAAATTAAAATTAAAATTAAAATTAAAATTAAAATTAAAATTAAAATTAAAATTAAAATTAAAATTAAAATTAAAATTAAAATTAAAATTAAAATTAAAATTAAAATTAAAATTAAAATTAAAATTAAAATTAAAATTAAAATTAAAATTAAAATTAAAATTAAAATTAAAATTAAAATTAAAATTAAAATTAAAATTAAAATTAAAATTAAAATTAAAATTAAAATTAAAATTAAAATTAAAATTAAAATTAAAATTAAAATTAAAATTAAAATTAAAATTAAAATTAAAATTAAAATTAAAATTAAAATTAAAATTAAAATTAAAATTAAAATTAAAATTAAAATTAAAATTAAAATTAAAATTAAAATTAAAATTAAAATTAAAATTAAAATTAAATGTTTATTTCAATTACAAAATTGGCATTTCGATACAAATAATTGGAGATCACCTTTTAAGCAAGGAATTGCTTTTAGTAGGAGACTCCGCACTTCCACTTATAATTTTTATGCAATTGAAATTATGTAGACAATGTAAACATGCAAGACTAAAACTAAAAAGACAAAAAATAAAATAAAAGAAAGGGTAATTTAAAATTTATACAAATGGCTCTGCAAATTAATGAGCGTTATGTAGCGATAAGTGTATCCCGAGTGAGTGTGTGGTGAGTGTGTGTGTGAATCTTAATAATCATCGCATTCAAGTGAACTTAAAGTGAACCAAATTGAATTTACATATACCTATTACTTATTTAATCGGATTAATCGGAGGAGAGCCGGTTTTAATGCTTTCGAGACTGGTTTTACACGAAGTTTGTGAGAACCGGACATTTCAGAACCGGATAGAACTGAGTGCATGCCTTAGCTAAAACATCACTGATGATTGCTATCATCATTTCTTACTGACGCCACCATAGTGCCGTCTTTGGACATATGGTACCTACCTCCAATTTTTTTTGTCGGATCTTCTGTGTAGGCAGTAGGTACCTATGTCTATGTCCGTAATTTTTTTTTGCACGAAGTTTCAACTTTTTGAAACCTAATTATTTAAGTACCTAATTGGTGTCAGAATTAGTTTTGATAGGTAATGTGATTAGCTTCCCAGTCTTGACAGGAAAATGATTCCAATCCAGTTTTGATGTCAAAGTTTTGAGGAAGGAGTCATAGATGGCGCTGATGGTCAACCATGCAGTAACGATCAACAGATGGCGCTGCACTAGACATTGCTGTAGTAAAGATATTACTAACAATCTTGCTCTTTTTTCAATTTTATGACGTAGAAAAATATTTTTAGCAAGGGCTCTATTTCTTCAAGTTTCTGTTTAGTGTTAAATTCAGTAGGTAATTAACAACTGTAGGTAAATATAATAATGGCGGCTGCGGCTGTTATTTCTTGTCGTTATCACGGTGAGTGAACGAGAGGCCATTTACAATAATATTTCGCGTCCATTTCTAAAACTATTTTTTAAACGCACGTGTAAAATACGTGTTGGCTGTTGCGTGCGAACGGACCTGTGGAAGAGTCGTAACGCTATCTATGTCTCACAACACGGGTCCTGAAATAAACTACTTATTAGAAAGTAGTTAGTAGGTATGGTGTTTATAAAAAACATTTTGAACACAACTTAAAAATATATTTTTTTAGGTTTACTTAGGTACTTATTTTAGGTAGGTTGGTCTTACTTTATACCTACAGAATAAATCTCTCGATTACGATGAAAATAGTCACCTGCCTTATGAACGTGTATTTAGGTACACAATTGCCAAAAAACTCACGCATGGTTGATGTATGTAGGGGAGCCATGATTGTGAACGGTGGAGAAAGGGGGCCCTAAACCCCATTGACGAGCGGGTGAAATTATAAACGTGGGGAAACCCTTAGGGTTGTGAATTGAAGCCCGGCCATTCCGAACAGCTGACATTTACTAAAACAGCCTTAACCTACTGCCTACCTATGTACCTTAGATACTACCTGTGTAATTATTGGAAAATAAAGCACTACCTATGTGCTATTCTATTGCCATCGCATTTATTTTACTTAAGTATTTACATATAAAAAAAAAATAGTACAAGACTTATTAAATCCAAATAATAAACTACATAGTTATTAGCACAGCGTCTTTTATTATATAATAAACTGTAAAAGATGGAAATAAACTGTTTGGGGTCAACATAATAAAATAGCTAAGGTTAGTAATTACCTGCACCATTAACTAACTGTTTAAAAAACGACCGGTGAGAGGATGAAAAGGTGCGGAGCAATGACGATTCATGTTTTACTAATTCTATCTCTTTCTTATTAGCAAGCAAGAAAGAGCAAGAATTGGTAACAATAATAATAATCGCGCACTACGCTAATTTCGTCCCTCGCGCCCTTTCGAGTCGTTCTTGGCAACCGGTTTTGTTTGTGGAACGGCCGTAAAACGATTGGACCAATGAGCAGCCGTGGATCGCAGCAGGCGTACCATTGGTGACGGGTGATAGAGAGCGGTGCAAGTCGGGGCTGAGAGGGGCAACCATGGGTAGCGCGGGGCATGGGTGCGGCGCGCCGGTAACGCGTACAGTATTACACAGCCGCAGTCGTGTTTCGCCATTCGAAAAGAAGGTTATTGTTACAATGACACGGGCATCGGACTGTCGATAAAGTGTGTTTGTATGTCGTTTTCGTCGATAATCAGTGTTGTGTTTACTTTCACCCGTGCGAATGTCTCGTTCCTCACCTTTTCGTTTGTTTTTTTCTTTTAATTATTGCCGCATGGGACGGCGCTTACGTTTCAGTTAACCTTTTATTTTGAAACGATGGAACGTTGTTCTTATGGTTTTTACACCAAAAGGTATTTTATGTTGTTTATTTAATTTATGATTGCGATCTGTTGTGAGTGTTGTGAGTGCGTCGCGTGTGGCTAAACATGGTGAGCAGACTTGCCTAGGCAACGGCTCGTCATCACTGTGGAATGGAGCCGTATATTAGCGAACAAAGTTAACTCCGCTCGTGAAACACGCACATGACATACAAGTGAAGGAGAAAGGTTGCCACTCAGTGTCAATATTATATTCTTCAGTTCACCACAGAATCTTAACACAATAACTCACACATGTTATCTCATACATTATTGTTTTGAAAACTACAAACAGTCTCGAGGCTTTGTTGTAAAACTGATGGAGAAGCTTCGTGCTTATTATTATTGCAACGCTTCGAGGAAAAGCCGACATTGTGAGGCTCTCGCACTCGAGGGTCGACAGCCGAGGGGAGGGAGGGCGCCGTCTGTCTGCACACATGCAGAACCGGTTCGCGCTCCGACTCCCCTAGTGGGCTTTTATGGTCTCTTTCTTTGTCATGCCACACGCGTTCGCATAACGCTCTCTCGCTCGCACGTTTTCATTATTTTTTGCTTCCCCTTGTGAAATAATACCAGACGGACCGTTTTTATTTAGGTGTCTGTCCCTAAATAGGTGTATAGCTTAATGTCTCTGGCACTGATGGTAAGTAACACAAAAACACGTGGCATGGCTCGGTTGTCAATAACAAAAACACCTAGCTACCTAATACCTACCTATTGCACTGTGTGGAGTTGTGGCGTGTGGTATTGTGCGCAGGTCCTACACTAACGTAATTACTTACATACATCTTACAACCTTCAACTTCACCGTAACTTGGCTCCACTATTCAAAAACTTCGTAGTAGCTGTACGTAACAACTTCGTTGGAAGTTGCAATTTGATAGGTACATTAGAATCCAGCACTTCATTGGCTTCTTCTACCCCTCCAACGTCCATAAAAGTTTTGTAAACTTTTACTAATTATGTAGGAAAATAGTTATGTAATTATATATCTAAGTATAGATGTTCAAATTTGGTAGGTAGAGGTACCTACCTACTTCAAAATATGTTAGGTTCAGATTGAGGTCAGGAATATATACTGGATTAGTAAGGACAAAATACCTAAATACCAACAGTACAAATTAAAGGGAAACCCCCTTTAATTTGTACTAAGTATTTCTTGTAGAAACGGGCATCAGAAAAACATACTTTGTGATAAGTTTGTTTTTCATAGTGATTGTATGAATGACAAACTTATATTTGCGGTTTTTTAAATGTGCTTTATGTAATATCTCATAAACTTTTTACTAATAGGTAGGTATATCGTTCAAACCAATTTTTGTTTAAAGATTCTACTGCGATCTATAGCATTTATAAAGTATCCTTTTTTTTACCTTTCACTCTTTTAGTTTAAAAGTTAGAGGGGAGGGGGGCACAAAATGTACCACTTTGGAAGCGTATTATATCTTTCAAACGATTGAATTTGAGAAAAAATTGTTTTACAAACTTCAATGTCATTTATAAATACCTAAGTACCTATTTAAAGACACCCCACACGAAATTGATTTGATGAAAAAGTTTTTTTTTAGTTTCAGTTCCATGTATGGGGAATTGTGGACACCTCCCTTATTCGTTTTTTCTTAGTTTTTGTTTTTAAATTGTTAAGCGGTTCACAGAATACATCTACCTACCAAGTTTCAACTGCGTAGACTTAATAGTTTCTAAATAAAGTGGCTGTGAAGTACGGACGGACGGACAGATAGACAGACAGGACGAATCTATAAGGGTTCCGTTTTTGCCATTCGGCTACAGGGGGCCAATTCTCGGTTTTAGAGATGGTGTCGAACTCGAGAAAAATTTCTAATGACGTCATTTTTTCGAGAAATTTTAAAAGTTGCTATTCTGGGGATGTCGAATTCGACATTTGTCGAAGGCTAACGTTAGAGTTCATGTCGAGTGCTTCTGAGCAGTAGAGATGTCATGTCGATTATATAGATACGTCATTTTTGAGTGAATTTGTTGAGTTTTGGATTGTACACTGTGTTTTCTTTTCTTTAGTTTTTAAATAAAATACGCCTTGGCATCTCATACTGGAAATTCGATTTATACTCGTTGATTTGTGAATTGTGTTTTCTTGAAACGACGACCTTCGCGCAATAACAGACTCTGTAATTTGTGTACCTACGATTGGACTTGAAACCACTGAAAGATGGACGAGTTTATTAGCATTTTTATCTCGGAGTTGTTGGAAAGTGGCGAGCAACTGGCCAATACACGGCGACAACAGCTATCCCGCCGTCGATATTTACGACTTGATCGAAACAGAAGTCATTAAAAACTTCAGACTAAATAAAGATTTAATAAGGGTTCTAATACTTAGATCTATTGGCTCCTGTAATTCAGGATACCACTAAAATAGACCTGAAAACGAAGTTAAATAATTGTTTGCTTCATAATTTTATTAGTCACTGACAGACAGTCAGCTGTCAAACTGATTATTTTTACACTAAACGTTTCGTTTTACTTTGGCTTTGCACGGGACTTATTCAAAAATATATAAATGATGTCCTAATTTTAAGTGTTTCTCATAATTATGTTTACTTGTTTGTTTGTGAAACCAATAAATACTTTTTCTTTCTTTCTTTCTTTCTTTTATACTTAAATAGTTAGGTTTAGTCAGCGTTTTAAAACAAAATCATTCATTCACTCATAGCTACCTAAAACGGAACGCGCGATTCTTCATAATGGTAACATTAGCTTCACTCGAATCGACATTTTCGTGACATTTATTTCTATTTTGACTGAGAATACGGAATTCTGCTCAATTCGAAATTTTTTGGTAGAGATAGAGATATTTTTGATAGACATAGAGATAGACTTACGAACTCGAACTCGAGATAAATGTCGAAAATTGAGAATTGGCCCCCTGGGGGCAAATAAATGTCACGAAAATGTCGATTCGAGTGAAGCTAATGTTACCATTATGAAGAATCGCGCGTTCCGTTTTAGGTAGCTATGAGTGAATGAATGATTTTGTTTTAAAACGCTGACTAAACCTAATTATTTAAGTATAAAAGAAAGAAAGAAAGGAAGAAAAGTATTTATTGGTTTCACAAACAAACAAGTAAACATAATTATGAGAAACACTTAAAATTAGGACATAATTTATATATTAAATTTGAATAAGTCCCGTGCAAAGCCAAAGTAAAACGAAACGTTTAGTGTAAAAATAATCAGTTTGACAGCTGACTGTCTGTCAGTGACTAATAAAATTATGAAGCAAACAATTATTTACCTTCGTTTTCAGGTATATTTTAGTGGTATCCTGAATTACAGGAGCCAATAGATCTAAGTATTAGAACCCTTATTAAATCTTTATTTAGTCTGAAGTTTTTAATGACTTCTGTTTCGCTCAAGTCGTAAATATCGACGGCGGGATAGCTGTTGTCGCCGTGTATTGGCCAGTTGCTCGCCACTTTCCAACAACTCCGAGATAAAAATGCTAATAAACTCGTCCATCTTTCAGTGGTTTCAAGTCCAATCGTAGGTACACAAATTACAGAGTCTGTCTACGCGAACCTTCGCGCAGACAGACTCTGTAATTCTCTTGTTTTCTTGAAACGACGACCTCGTCGTTTCAAGAAAACACAATGCACAAATCAAAGAGTATAAATCGAATTTCCAGTATGAGATGCCAAGCCGTATTTTATTTAAAAACTAAAGAAAAGAAAACACAGTGTACAATCCAAAACTCAACAAATTCACTCAGAAATGACGTATCTATATAATCGACATGACATCTCTACTGCTCAGAAGCACTCGACATGAACTCTAACGTTAGCCTTCGACAAATGTCGGATTCGACATCCCCAGAATAGCAACTTTTAAAATTTCTCGAAAAAATGACGTCATTAGAAATTTTTCTCGAGTTCGACACCATCTCTAAAACCGAGAATTGGCCCCCTGATCCCTAAAAAGGATTAAATTTTCGTGCAAAAAAATAATAACCATTTAAATTAAGAAAAAACTCTTATTCAAATAGTAATATTTTTTGGATGAAAGGTCAAAGTTAAGGCAACCCAACCATAACCAATACCTACTTATAGCACCGAGGAGAGCTACGCCAAGTGGCTAGTGTGCTTCGATACCGTCGATTTAAGCGTTAACCAATTACAGTTACTCCTGGCCGCCTGTAATACACAAAGCGTTTATCTGAGGTGTGCACTTAATTGTAGGGGAAACCTGCACGATGATCAATTTGATGACGTATAATAGTTTCACTTCAAACCCGTCTACCGATGGCAAATTGATCTATCCATCTTCAGTCATACTTGATAGATTTAATTTATTAATCTTTCTTTTTAATAGTCCTTCCTACTTCCTACTAATAATATAAATGCGAATGCGAAAGATTGTGAGGATGGATGGATATAGCTTTGGATGTTTCGGACACAGATAGTTCATCATAACCTGGATTAACACATAGAATACTTTCAACCCCGGTTGTATGATCCTGTAGAACAACAAAATCTACGTGGGCGAAGCCGCAGGCATAAGCTAGTATTCTCTATTTTGAAAACCCTAATAAAGGATCATCTTGGACTCCCTGGTCTCCGAGACGATTCCCAGGATAAAGGCACGATGAACCCGGGATCATTATTTCTTTATAAAGGAAAAAGATTTAGTTATTTATTAGGAACTACAACTGACAGCAGTATAAACTGCTGTACTAGGAATCAAGATAAAATTTTACAAAACATAGAATTTAAAATACCTAATTTCGTTTGCTGGGGCCACATTTGCGGGATTCGGCGAACCGTTTCTGTGTGCAAAAGCGCCATCGCTTTCAAAACCACCAATGTTGCCCTACCATTAACGGCAACAATGCATTATTCATGTTATGTTGATTAACCTACCTACTAACTAGAAGCTACAGAGATTTGTGACCAAAAAATAAATCCTTGCATATTTCAAATGACATGACGGGTACAGCAATCTATTTGCTTGCTGAACTGTATAAGGCATGCCAGGCATTCTTTTAGTACAGCATCTTAGCGTTTTAATTCTAAATTTTCCGACCTACGCCAAGTTATTTTCCTTATAACGCAGGGTAGTCTCCGAAACGAGAAAAAGTTATGATTCGCTCGTAAATAAATAATATTTAACGACAGAATTAACAACACGAGTTTACTATTAAAATTGTATCTATATTAGAAACTATTTAATGAAGAGACTTTTTAGAATACTTACTTAAGTATCTACCCACAAACTAAAAATAATTCTTATGAAGAGTATGGCAGATGAACCGTGCATAAAATATCTATCTTACAAGTTACGAGTACATACCTTAACTAGACTCGATCTTGTCAAAACTGTGTCTTCATTTCGTTCTAATTAACTTTTCCATCCATTAAATGACTGGTGAAGAAAGGCAATATCCGTCTGACACAACCTGGATAATTGTAAAATCCTATTACATTCTTGGCATAAAGCTGGGCTATTTAAATATAACTGCTCTCAGTACAAATATCAAGGCTGTGGCTAAGTTGAAAATTTTCACAAAACGAAAACTCATCAATTCGGATGCGGACCCGCGCTTCACACCTGGGTCACAGGTACTTAAGGTGGTTCTTATTAAACTCAATATTTTGTTGTATTTTTGCACCTGTTGATGTACGAATTTATAATACTACGTAACATGTTAAGGATTCAATTGACAAGAAGTTAGCATCTAACTTTAAAACACCTTGCACAAATAAAATACTAATTAGGATGCCCCGATCTGCATTCAAATCACCATTGTTCTTAAGTTTGACAAAGCAATGGATATTTTTGCAACGCCAAAATGATTAGAATTGTCATTCCGAGTGTGTTATGCAATTAGGGTTCAGATTCCCCATCACAGCCCGTATAAGAAAAGTGCAGTCTGTGAAGGGGACCGTCCGCGTCACCGTAATTCCGTCGATGAAAACAAATAGTCACGCAGTAATATCGAACCACAGATCGAACTATTGTGTGTTAAATAATAATATTTTTCGTGTTCTCTCTTACAATATAAACTCCCCTAGCACAGTATAAATATGGACAGTACCGAAACTAAGCCTAGTTGATGCGATAACTACCTACGCTCCATTGAAGCCATAGGGTTGTCCCTTTTAATGTTGATGATATTGTTTTTTTTTTCTTAAATATTTTTATTCTGTTGTGATCAATGAATAGAATTGAAATAACTAGCTTACTACAACTAGTGATGTGCAATTCTGCTATAAATAATTTTATTAACATATTATTAATATTAAGAACGAATATATTATTATAAATTATTATTATCAATGAACTTTCCTTCATATCACACAGTTTTAGACTAATAAAATGTTATTTAATGTTATTATTAAGTAAAGTTAGACCAGTGTAAAAAAAATTTTTTTTTTTGGTGTTATGTGATTCTCACTTAATTATCACGGGGGTGGCAGAGGGGGGTCAAAATTTTGGTCCTTTTTTGTCTAGGAAGCTCCGTTTTCGAGATATTTCAATTTCAATTTTTTTCATACTGCACAGTTTTAGACTAATAAAATGTTATTTAATGTTATTAGTAAGTAAAGTTGGACCAGTGTAAAAAAAAAAATTTTTTTGGTGTTAAGTGATTCTCACTTAAATATCACGGGGGTGGCAGAGGGGGGGTCAAAATTTTGGTCCTTTTTTGTCTAGGACGCTCCGTTTTCGAGATATTTCAATTTCAATTTTTTTTTTACAGAAACTTTGAACGCCCATAATTCGACAACAAAAATCATTCTTACCTTTCAAAATTAGTAGGAAGTTTAAAATACAATATCTCCGGTTTTGATGAAGCCGAGTTCAAACACCCGTATAGGTTCCCGGCATTTAAAAAAGATTGGAGGATATTAATTTCAAAAAAAACTTTTACGTAAACTAATCACTCGTCTCGGCGCGGCACGCACAACTGAGAGCACTGCGATGTTCGCTAGCTGGCCCTGTCGATGCGCATGTTTGTGTGAGTGTGCGGTTTCGAGCGTTTGTAGGCAGTTTCCTTACTGTCCATATTTATATTGTGCCCCTAGTGTTGAAAGAAGCAAATCAATAGGGATCCAATTCAGAATTTGAGTTACGCTATTGAATTTCGTTCGTTAGATCAACAGCTCTGCCGCTTAATGTAATTCATGTATTTTATGTTTCTATAAGTTTTGTTGTTCACTATAAGTAGTAATACACCATGGCAATAGCAGTTATACTCACCTTCAGTAATGATAAATGATTTAAAACACTACCCTGAGTAGTGAGTGGCCAGTTCATGAATCAGTTGTACATTTGTAGACCTGACATAATTTTGCCCTCGTAACGGCAAATGCAGTAATCGTAATTTTTACGATATTGCGTTTTTGTCAAAACTGTCATCTCGTAGAAATATTTTTATTGTTTTTGGATGACTTTGACACAGTAAAATTGTAAAGAAAAATTCAGCATTTCGTTTGAAATTATTACTTAGCAGCGTTTTTCTCGAAAGAATTATTTAACGTTACCAACTTCGTTTGATTCAAGGCATACATACTGTTAACTCTTCTCAATTTAGGTTCGGAAATCGGGAGGTATCCTTGTAGAATAAAGATAATTAATCGACGTCAAAAGTTTATCTAATAAGTCACGGTAGAGTATAGCTAGGCAAATTCCTAGTAGTTTCTCACGGCACAGCTATACGTCGATTATTGCCAACCAGTTACGTGAAATAAAATTACGCGCGACTGATGAAATCAAAGTTTACGGCATCCGTAAAACTTGGTGATGGCGGAGAGGCGGACAGTGCCTAACTAGACAGATGTGTGAGTGAACAGTCTGAAGAGCTCTTACAATATTAGCTACGAATTTATGCCATTTGAATTCAATCAACTCATTCACATTGGTGCTCGAAGAAAACAAATGTTGTCCGCTTTAAGTACTAACTGGAGCTATATAGACAATCAAGACAGTTTCATGGGACATTAAATTACTTGGTGGCTACAATTTTGGGGCCTCAAATAGCACGTGTGACAAATGACATTCAATCAATTTGAATTAACCATTGGTGGTTATTTGAGAATCTGATTTGACAGATTGACACCTTCGACGACAAATCACAGACTTTTTATTAAATAAGAAAGAATCTGCAGTAACTGGTTCGCACTCTCAATATGGTACTGTTATACTTATTTATCTACTGTTATGGGACAATACACAGTTAGAAATCACCTAAGTATAATAATAATAATAATAATAATATTCCACAACTATCACACAACGCCATCTAGTCCCAAGCTAAGCAGAGCTTGTGTTATGGGTACTAGACAACTGATAAACATACTTATATATTTCTAAATACATACATATTATAGATAAATTACACCCAGACACAGAACAAATGATCGTGCTCATCACACAAACATTTGTCCTGGGTGGGAATCGAACCCACGACCTCCGGCATAGCAGTTAGGGTCACTAACCACTAGACCAACAGGCCAGTCGTAAGTTGGTAGTTGGTTTATTTTTCTACGCTACACTGGTTTCCTAGACTACTTACGCCAGGCTGCAGTGGTCATGATAGCGACTGACATGAGACCCCAAAATAGAGATTCTATAATAATATAAGGGAACCAGAAATCAGCATTTTGCACAGGCCATTGTATAGATAAGACTTACCGTCACGTACACGACATACTCTGATCGAATCATCCGAGGAAAATTACAAGCAATTAATATACAAAACGATGGTAATTGCAGTAATATCATCACGTAAGACGCGCATAATGTAATAAGGTGAGGTCACTAGCGAGGTGAATGCACCGAATGAACTACATTGATATTCAACAATTGACCAGAGCAAGTTGTAAATTAGGACTGACAGTGTATCACCCACAGTTCACAATAACCCAATTTCCTCACTTAACTGTTGCATCTTGATAAGGATATCATCAAGTCAAGATGCAATCATATCATCTGATGTCAATGATCCTTAATTGTTTATTGCGTGTATTCTGCATAACATTAGGTCTTGAGCCTGAACTCTGGGTTAACCGAAATAAAACAAACACGAAACTGGTCTCTTGCCTTGGATTTATAATGTTTTAGAATGGGATCCTTCTTGTGTCCACCTGCACAAAAGTCCAAGTAGAGTGTTTTCTAGAAAACCTATTCACTATTTTTACAAATTAGTCTTCGCATGGACATTTACAGCGGTATTAGCAGTTTGTTATGTTATTATATTTTAATTATTTTATACAGGTTCCTAGTCAAAATTTTAACTTCTATTATCAGGTAGTGTAGGTAGTGTTAGAAACTTGAACAATTCAGTCCAGTCGCTTTGCGTGTGTTTGCTTTTATGTGGATCTGCGAGGCTAATACCTGCAGGTTATCAGGGGATGTTTAACTTCGCCGTTTGTTAGTGATGTTTACAGGGGATGTACCTTAACAACACACCACTTGAATTGAAATGTATGAAGCAAAGAACGAACGAACGAGCCAAGTTCAAATTACATTTGTTAAGTATATTGGGAGAGTGGAGACGCTACTGGCTTAATAAGTTTCGCAGCTCCTATTAAAACTAAAAATATGTATTGTGATCGAATCGTAAAAGCCTCGACAGATTTTAGGAAAGCTGTTAAGAAACTTACCTTTACCAAGATCTATAACAACATAGATATTAGCATGTTTAAGAAATTAATAAATCATAGTGTCATCATTGTTGAAAAAACTCATCACTACATAACCTACTAATAATATTAGTAGGTTTTTTTTAATTTATTATATTATAATAAATGCGAAAGTTTGTGAGTGTCTGAGTGTGTATGTTTGTTACTTCTTCACGCAAAAACTACTGAACGGATTTGTATACAATTTGGTTCACAAGTAGTTTACAACCTGGTTTAACACATAGCATAGTTTTTATCCCGATTGTATCTTCCCATGAGATAATTTTCGAGTTGTAGCGGGTGAAACCGCTGGCAACAGCTAGTATAAAATAAAGTCCTCCACCGCGACTGTCTGTCTGTTCGCGATAAATTCAAAAACTACTTACTGCACTGATTTTCATGCTGTTTTCACCAATGGATAAGTGGAATGGGCAAATGCCTCCCCCAACTCGTTCCATGTGCTTATTTTCCTGTGTCTCCTCCAACCAGCCATCGTGGCACACCTCCAGATCGTCTCGCCACCTCTTCCTTGGCCGGCCTTGGCGACGCCATCCATCTTCTGGCAACCATCGTGTAAAGACTTTTGCCCAGCTGTCATAGTGCATTGCAGCTGACGTAACGTAACCCGCCCAATCCCATTTTAGCCTAGCAGCCTTCTTGTCATCATTCTTGCAAGTGTAGGTTTGTCAACCTCTACTCCCAACGAATGCCACGGTTGTCCATCAGGCTGCTAGCGTTCTAAATATCTCACCAAGAGTACTTGTAAATAACTTCGGGAAGAGTGGGTGGGTGGTTTTAACAACCTTTTGTAGGTATATAGTAAACGAAGGTCCTGCAATAAGTATTTAGTTTGATGTTTGCAGTGCTGTTATTGTTAGACTAGCTGACCCACGCAACTTCGCCTGCATCACATAATATAGCTTATAACCTTTCTCGATAATTCGACTATCCAACATATATTAAGCTAAATCGTAACAAACAAAAAATCTTATCTTTCTTCTTTATAATATTAGTTTAGATATAATAATATTCCACAATAATAATATTCCACAACTATCACACAACGCCATCTAGTCCCAAGCTAAGCAGAGCTTGTGTTATGGGTACTAGACAACTGATAAACATACTTATATATTTCTAAATACATACATATTATAGATAAATAACACCCAGACACAGAACAAATGATCGTGCTCATCACACAAACATTTGTCCTGGGTGGGAATCGAACCCACGACCTCCGGCATAGCAGTTAGGGTCACTAACCACTAGACCAACAGGCCAGTCAGATGGTTTAGATTAGCTTAGATTATATAAAGTGAGAATTCCTACAGGTATCTCTTACTGTTAAATACCTATACGGTAATGTCTTGTACTCGTAAACATTATGATCATTATGATGTAGTAAATATTTTCCCGGAGGCCAGCCAGAATCACCCGTACGTACCTACATTGCGACGCGCGAATTATTTTGCCGCGCGGATATTTTTACATTGCGATATCTTCTAAGATATTTGTTTAAACTGTATTAAGTAAAGAGCACAAATATTCTATACTAGCTGACCCACGCAACTTCGTCTGCGTCACATAAATATAGCTTATATAACCTTTCTCGATATATCGACTATCCGACATAAATTAATCTAAATCGTAACAAACAAAAAATCTTATCTTTCTTCTTTATTATAATAGTTTAGATGGTTTAGATTAGCTTAGATTATATTAAAGTGTGAATTACTATAGGTATCTCTTACTGTTAAATACATATACGATAACACTCTGTACTTGTAAACATTATGATGCAGTAAATATTTTGAATTTGAATCTCCCTACATTGCGACGCGCGAATTATTTTGCCGCGTATGGGTTAAATAAGCTTCGCAAAAAATATTTATTTGTAACCTAACAGTTTAATAGTAAAAAAAGGTTACAGTGAGTCAATCTTAAAAGATAGATATATGCAGTCGCGTACTTTTTTTTAGAAATTTTAAAGAGGAACAATTCCTTCATACATGATATTTGCGTAACATATACCGTTTTCGCAGCGCACGCAGCGGAAGCTCTCAAAAAGGAAATACCTTTTCCCGTTTTTGTAACATTTTTCATTTATGCTCCGCTCCTATTAGCCCTAGCGTAATGTTATATAGCCTATAGCCTTCCTCGATAAATGGACTAACCAACACAAAAATAATTTTAAAATTCCAACCAGCAGTTCCTGAGTTTACCGCGTTCAAACAAACAAACAAACAAACAAACAAACTCTTCAGCTTTATAATATTAGTATAGATTAAATTTTCCTTCTAACAAACACATTTATTTAGATATAGATTAATACTATATGGATTAAATAAGCTTCGCAAAAAATAATTATTTTTAACCTAACAGTTTAATAGAAAAAAAAAGGTTACAGTGAGTCAATCTTAAAAGATAGATACATGCTGTCGCGGACTTTTTTTTAGAACTTATAAAGAGGAACAATTCCTTCATACATGATATTTGCGTAACTTAAACCGTTTTCGCAGCGCACGCAGCGGAAGCTCTCAAAAAGGAAATACCTTTTCCCGTTTTTGTAACATTTTTCATTTATGCTCAGCTCCTATTAGCCGTAGCGTAATGTTAAATAGCCTATAGCCTTCCTCGATAAATGGACTATTCAACACAAAAAGAATTTTAAAATTCCAACCTGCAGTTCCTGAGTTTACCGCGTTCAAACAAACAAACAAACAAACTCTTCAGCTTTATAATATTAGTATAGATTAAATTTCCGTTAAAACACATTTATTTAGATATAGGTTAATACCATAGGGGTTAACTAAAGCTTCACAAAAAATTATTCTTTTGAACCTAACATTTTAATAGTAAAAAAGGGTTACAGTGAGTCAATCTTTAAAGATAGACATATGCTGTCGCGGACTTTTTTTTAGAACTTTGGACTCATCCACATCCATACCTAATAACTTTCCCTTCGACATTTCTTTCAAAAGAGAATCAATCCAAAAAATCATCGTTTTCGCAGCGCACGCAGCTGAAGCTCTCAAAAAGGAAATACCTTACTCTTGTAACATTTTTCATTTATGTTCCTCTCCTATTAGCTGTAGCGTGATGTTATATAGCCTAAAGCCTGCCTCGATAAATTCAGACCTGAGACTTCGTCTCAGAACTAAGTTGTAATAGTATTTTTTTTCTTGTGTATCTTTCAAAGTTTATATATTTTATGTATATATCTATGTATGTATTTATTCTTATAATGTTAGGTATATCTTATATATATCTACACTCCTTTGCAAAAAAAACGGGCACCTTAGGAAATTTACGTTCTAAGGTCGATTTGAGTTAATTCAATGAAATTTAATTGTTTGACGTAGTCTGTATACTTATAATCGTGTAAATTAATACGCGTGAAGTGAACTGTGGCAATTTAAAAAAAAATCTATGAATTCTTTAAAACCGATGTACACGGCCAAACAATAAGAAGTGGTCGGCAATAAAGACAAGAAGATTTTTTTACTTTGTTTAATTAAATAAAGTTACAAATGTAATAAGGGTCCATATTGGCTCACCTAAAGTTCTTTATCCGAAATTGTTCTTCCTAACGATTTGTAATCCGAATGATCACTCTTCCTAAAATTTTTCATCCTAAAGTTTTCATTCATACTATTTGTAGTCCTACCGACGATGTTCATAACACTCATGTTTCCGAAAATTGGAATTCCTAATATCATTAGTGTAAATATATTCAAACTCCTACTGTTTTTTATCCTAACGCTTTTATTCCTAAACATAATTACCATAATATTTTCACTCATACAACTGTTTAGAATGATTAAAGGTCGTTTCACTGATTTTTGTCTTGAAATAAAATAAATGAATGAAATTCAGGTCAGAGTGTCGTCTTGGGGACACTATGAAAAAAATACTTAGAAAAATTTCGCGACCAATTTCGAGGTAGCGCTCGCCGGCCGCTGCCGCGGCACCGCTCGCTTCGCTCGCTCGGCTCGCGCGTAGTTGGTCACAGTTCTAACCTAACCTAACCTATGGATATCTTTGCATAGTATATAAGGTCCCATTAAAATAGGTGGACAAATTTTAACACAGCGTTTAGTAAGCCTAACTAAAGACATCTAAACAAAAAAAAACACTATATATAAAGTGATTTTATTTTGACTTAAAATAATAAATTGCCGGCACTCTAGAACAAACTCATCCTATAAAAGTAGGTATTTTATTTCTTATTCTTATATTTTATTTTGCTATTGTCCTTATTTTAGCGGTCTGAATGATTTCTAAAATTTTGTCCACCTATTTTAATGGGACCTTTTATAATACTGATTATTATGAATAAAAAGTAATATAAATAAAAAAAAAGATATCACTTTGAATAATAGTGTAAAAGATGGTTATGTTGAGAAAATATAGGAAAACAAATAATAGTGTAATAGATGTTTATTGCTACAGACATTATGAAGTTGAATGCTTCGGAATTAAAACATTAGAGACAGAGAAGTTAGGAATTGCGATTGTTAGGATGAAAAATGTTAGGAAGAACATTTTCGGATTTCCAATTATCGGAGTTGAAATTTTAGGTGAACTTTGGCGCACCCAATGTAATAACCTAATAACGAGTGTGACCTCCTCTTGCCAAAATCACAGCTTGAATCCTTCTGGGCATGCTTTCCACGATGTTTTTAATGACGTTTTGAGGGATACGTTCCCACTCTTCTGCAATGACTCTTTTTAGCTCCCTGATGTTTTGTGGAGCATGTTGCACTGATCTTACCCGTCTCTTTAGAACATCCCAGACATGCTCAATTGGATTGAGGTCAGGACTTCGAGGTGGCCAATCTAAACGACGGATCCCAACTTCTTGCATGTACGCTTCCACGTCGCCAGAACGGTGCGGGCGAGCATTGTCGTCCATAAAAATGGAATCTTCCCCAAGTGCAGTCAATGCGGGTTGTGCATATGGAATTAGGACTTCCATTATGTACCGGTGTGCATTTAATGTTCCATTTTCTATGAGAACTAACTCCGTACGCCCCGTCGAATTAATTGCTGCCCAAAACATAACGGAGCCTCCGCCATAAGGAGTGATTTCTTCGAAACACACTTCCGCATAGCGTTCCCGTGGTCTTCGTAGCACTCGCCGGCGTCGGTCCTCTCCACACAAAGAGATTCTAGCTTCATCAGAAAACAATACTTTATTCCAGTCCTCCAGAGTCCATGAAGCACAGTTTCGAGCAAACTGAAGTCGAGCAACACGGTGCTCACGGAGTAATTTAGGTCCCCGAGCCGGGCGGTAACTCCTGATATTGGCAGCCAAAAGCCTCCTCCTGACGGTCCACAAGCTAACTTCTACTCCTCTTACTTCTTCAAGGCTCTTCTTCAGGTCCACACTTGACGCCTTACGATTCCGCAAGGCCTGACTCACCAAAAAGCGGTCATCTCTTGGTTCTGTGCGTCGTTTTCTTCCCGAACCGGGTCTTCTTTTGACCGAACCGGTCTCTTGATACCGTTGCCAAGTCCTCTGGACAGTTGAACGACTCACATTTAGCCGCTGAGACACGTAAGTTTGCGAACAACCTTCTTCAAGTAGGGCTATAATTTTACCGGCCCTTATCGCTTTATCACTCATGTCAAAAAGTGGTATTTAATGTAAAAAGAAAGATAAAATTGTTTAATTTGCAGAAAATATCCAAAAAGTTTTAAAATTTTAGTAATCAGTAATAAAATCGTTTCAGCAATTCGCGCCATTAGTAAAGCAATTTTACAATAATCTACAATAATCATTATTTTCCTTTTGTTAATTTCAAAATTTAAATTTGGAACGTACAGAATCATGCCAGGATTCTTCAAATAACATGCCAATACATCGTCAAATTAATAAAACCTCTTACTTGTCCTTCTTCATTGAAGTAGAGAAAAAAATATGAAGTGCCCGTTTTTTTTGCAAAAGAGTTTATATATATATATAGGTATAAAAGAAAGTCGTGTTAGTTACTCCATTTATAACTCAAGAACGGCTGGACGGATTTAGCTGAAAATTGGTAGGGAGAAGGACATAGGATACTTTTTTTTTTTTTTTTGTAGGGTAGTAGGTAGGGTAGTACGTAGGGTAGTAGATGGGTAGGTAGGAAAAACGCATAGCAACGCATGCGCGGGTTCAGCTAGTATATATATATATTCATATATACCTACTTATATAAAAAAAAAAAAAAATATTATGTACCTATATAATATTAGTAAGATATGTTAGGAGGTCTATATTTATAAAATTATGACTTAAAAAATGGAGACATGAAATTTCATACATTTTTATTGCTCTAGCTAGAGCATTAGACTCGCTTTGTACTGAGTTTTTAGTGTGATTGTGATGAAATTAAAGCATAAGTAGTTGGAAGAAAAAATAATTATTGTTCCCGTCAATTAACTGTTTTTTTTTTCAGTAGGAAAGACGTGACATAACACCTGACTTGGGTCGTTTCGTTACTCATACTGCTCAGTTATAAAAACATTTTAAGCAAGCCTATTGCCATCAACTGATGTAATTGGGGGCAAGCCTATTGCCATCAACCGATGTAATTGGGGGCAAGCCTATTGCCATCAACTGGTGTAATTAGGAGCAAGCCTATTGCCATCCACCGGTTGGGGTAATTAGGAGCAAGCCTATTGCCATCAACTGATGTAATTGGGGCAAGCCTATTGCCAGCAACGGGTGTAATTAGGAGCAAGCCTATTGCCATCAACCGATCTAATTAAGAGCAAGCCTATTGCCATCAAGCATTGCCATCATGGCATTAAATTAAATTTTATTTTATGAAATGTTTATTGGTGCGCCCAAATAATTTAGGACATTATGAATTCAGTTACTAATACTCACGTCGATAAATAGGCAGGTACTTTCAACTTTTACTGTGATACAAATATTGATGGTAGGTACCTACTCTGTAATGAGCATCATGCGGTGTTTATTTTTTAGATTTAAGGTTTGCTACCTGTAATTAAAACGGTGAAAAATGAATCTTCTGTAGTTGGTGACATTTGTTTGTTAAATTTCGTTTTTTTCTTCCACCGACTTCAGAAGCTGATTATTATTCTGAAGTTTATTTCTCATTTTTTTTGTGTTTTTGTTCACTTATTTGTGTTTTTGAAGTTGTTTTTTTTGCATAAAGTTCTTTTTTTTTCCATTTTTAGTTGTAATATCCTATACAAATATTTACTATGCTAGTTGACAAACAATCTAATTACTTCGTCAGATAGATTTAAAATATTGGACACGTATTTTTTTCTTTTTTCACGTAAACAAAACATGAAGACAACAATACAGTGCTTCGGACTAATAAAATTAAGAAAAGTTGGATCAGAGTAAAAAAATTTTTTTTTTTGGTGGTAAGTGAATCTCACTTAAATATCACGGGATTAGCAAAGGGGGTCAAAATTTTGGTCCTTTTTTGCCAAGGACGCTCCGTTTTCGAGATATTTCAATTTCAATCCCCGCACGGAACGAATATTTGTATGGCCTACAGATAGTTGTTTCGGGTCTGGGTATTTGTGTATGTGTCTTTATATGTTTGTGAACGCACCCACGATACAGGAGAAATTCCTAGTGTGGGGCAACGTTAAAAAAAAAATCGTTTAATCAATTTTATTGTAGACAATCCTAAGACCAATTTACCTTTTAACATCAGGTCAACCTAAAACCCTGAAAGAATTTTCTTTCAACTCCTAACCGTTCAGGAGTTCTACCTTCCATCATCATCAGCAAATCGACATGATATTATGATTATCGGACGCAAATACTTGAACAGCTTTAGAAAATATATGGAAAACGTCAAAGTCCCTATAAAATTTGAGGATTGCCCTCGTCTTCTCTGGGATCCCATCATCAGATCCTGACTTGGTAAGAATGTAACCAGCTCGAGAGTACCCCCTTCGCAACAAAAAAAGAATTTTAGAAATCGGTCCACAATTGGCGGAGATATCGGCGGACATACATAAAAAAATACATAGACAAGAGAACCTCCTCATTTTTTTAGAAATAGGTTAGAAAACTAATATTATACATTATAAACTGTTGATAATGTGACGTAAGCGAGCGAGCGCATGAGCCGACGCGGCGCGGTGACGAGCGACACGGGTTTCACCTTCGAGGCCTGGCGGCATACTCTCCCTATATATATTGTAGTCTTTGATACTGAATGTCAATAGATAATAGATACAGTTGCGAATACGCTCAGAATTTTGCATAAAAATCTTTATAAAATCAAATTTTGGGTTTTTGAAAAAAAAATCGTACCTGTTCATTATGAAATTGCTTATCCATTAGTGTAAAAACAAAATAAACAATCGTTAGTTTTGGAGAAGTAGCATGTTTTCAATAATTATTTCTCATTTCTGTGGTTTCGTTGTGAGGGGATTAATTAAATATTTTACTTAAAAAAGAAAAAATCAAAACGCACCATTTTGAAGGTAAGATTATGTAGAAATTTAATGTATTTTTTGTTTGTTGATATATCTTTTGTTTAAAGAGTCATAGCTCTAGAAAACTGCACAAAAAACGGCTAGCGCTGCGTTTTGCTAGGGGAGCGGCCTTAAGTACAGTGCGATCAAATTATCTTGGCAGCTCCGAACTTCGTGCAGGTCATTTTGTTACAACGAATGTATAAAAGTGTTATGATATTTATTTTATTTGTATTTCTCACTGTTTAAATTAGATATTTTCTGATCGTTTAAGTATTGGTTTATCTGGCAATAACAGTTTTATTCCCAAGTTTACATGCGTAAAATTTCGCAAAGCCTATGTTCAGAGCTGCCAAGATAATTTGATCGCACTGTAACATTGAGATATTGATACTGGAAATACGAAATAACGCAAGGGACATCGAGCGTGCCGTGCAATTTTTCACTTTAGGCGCCTGGTGCGAGCGTTGCAAATCCAAGAGAAAGCTGAAGTCCCTTACGTCATTTCAAATTTCCGGTATCGATTATATTTTAGTTACTTGACGGATATTCAGTACAACCTATATTAAAACATAGAAATACTCATTAAGATAATTTGGGCAAATAAAATGTTCCACCACAAAATGGTGATATAGGTACAGATACCGGCACGGTTCTTGAGCGCTCGGCGGAAGAGTGGGGATCGCTGTGCGCATCGTACACTTTATGACAAATAAAACGCACGCCCGTTTATTATTTATTGGTCGTGAGGTAAGTGCAGCAGGAGTAAAGAACAAATCCCGAGTGACGGCTATGACGCGATGCGCTATGGGCCAATCCCTGCACTTTCCCCGCCCCGCGTCTCACTTCATACCACCAAAGGGACCCAATAACTCACTTTTGCGTCAGCGCTCAAGAATCGCCGATGATTGTACCACTAGAGAGAGAGCTGATGCCCGCAGCTTTGCCCGCGTCAAAGTATATACTAAAACCTTAATCGAGAACCCCTCTATCCATTCGTGAAAACATTCGTTTTTGAGTTTATCGTTAACAGATAGACAGACGCGGCGGAGGACTTTCTTTTATAATATTATTACGTAGGTAGTGTTATAGATCGGCCATAGTCGAAAAAGAGCCATATTTGATTCGGTTTCGATTCAATTGTTTGTGAATAGCTTTGCTGAGAATCCTATCCAGGAGTTGCTCAGCAGTTGCGCTTGCGACCACTAGACCACCCACTAGACCCCTTGATCTAGTGATGTACTCGATAAACACTCTATATTTTAAAGAAACCTTTTTCATAAACAATATTTTTTACACTGGTTTATGATTGCTTAGACAAGTATCATGATTTTGTCTTAGTCGCATTTTATGTTCGTTATTTCTTTACTTCGTAATTAATCTACTTTCCATAATATCAAAATAGTCTCCCGATTTATGGGCTGAACCTTGCCTGGAATCCCAAAGTTATTACCCAGTGTTGATAAAAGGATAACTACCTTAAAGCAACGCTGGCTATAAACTTTGCGCCCGTACACAAGCTGTCTGTTTTTGAATAGATAAAAAATATTATCCTGCAAACTACTTCTTGTTTATAAAAAAATGACCCTTCCTCGTACTTGGATGGCAAATGAAAAAGCCTATAAAAATATTCGTAAAGGTGAAAAATTAAAACGTAGGTAGGTATTATTATGTACTGGGCCCGTGGATTCCTGTGCCTGAACCCTATCAATTTAACATCTTCAGTTACCATACCAGTTACGTTTTAGGGTTTGACCATTTGACCAGACATTTTTCCCAATCAACCTTGAACCTGGTGCTGATAAAGTTGAAAATCGAAAAATTGTAGTAGTTTGATTTTTGTTGGCGTCGCGTCTTTATTACGAGTATTATAATGTACTACGTTCTGCCATCACATTTGCTACTTAATAATTCCATGCATTTGAATAACGATGACCGCTGACTTTATCTGCAATTATTATCTGTGCTGTGATAAGGACGTCACTGTCTGTCTACGGTCTGTTCCATGCCTAGGGATTCCAATGATAAACAAATTCATTGCTCAGCTGGGAAAACTCATTTTCTAGGACGAAATCTTTGAGTGAAGCCACACGATACGGTAACGTTGCGGTGCGGTGCCGGAGTGCATCGTGCCGCCACCGCTATTGTATCGAACGTGTTTATTCATAGAGTGTGCTACAATTTATGAAAATTAAAATATAATTATATTTCAGCAGGGCTATTGCGTATCTTTTAATGACAGTGGATAACTTATAATGTCTCTGTCAAATGGTGAGATTTTAAGAAAAAAATGTACCAAACCATAACCAATTTACAGTTAATCTATGGACATTTCTGATAGCCACTGATGTTAAAAAGATATAGAATAGGGGTGCTGATGTGTACCGATATTGAAATTGATTTCCTTGTATCTTTAATACAAGAAAGACTTGCATTATGGGATAAAACATACGATGATTTTCGTCGCGCCGCACCGGGGTTCTACTGCGGTGCCGCCATGCCGCACCGCACCACAATTAGGGTGCGGTGCGTGCTTCACCACACCGCAGCGCGCCTACGGTGCGATGCCGCACGGCGCCGCAACGCAGGATGACGTTGCGGCACCGTTCCGGCGCCACACCGCGCTGTTAACGCATCGTGTGGCCGCACTAATTCGTCAAGCCTCTGAAGCACTACTAAAGATTTGTAAAAGAAACGTTTCAAACTGACGTTCGTACGATAATAATGTGATTCAATTTTTATTTACTGTATGTAGGTACATACAATCTGGTATATTAGTGGAAATAGGGACATCTTATTTAATTCTATTATAAATTAAAGTTATAATCATTCTAACTAACGTTATAATTGAATGGGGAAAACATTTTTGTCACACTGGCAACTGAATTGAACCGTCAATGTCATAAAGTTTTTTTTTTTTCAAACTTCATTCTATTTTCGATCTGTCATCTGTCATACTAAATTAATGAAGTTTTGTTATTGATATTAGAAGTTTACGCAAAAATTAAATTGGTGAAATTCAGCTCTTTGAAATTCAGGTTCTTTCTTCAGTATGAAGTGGTCGTTTCTTCATTAAATGGTGTTATAGCATTACATTTATCTAAACATTAGTAAATTTTTGTAATTATCGGTGTTACACAAACGACGCTGCGTACGCTTGACTCATATTAAATCTCTCCTATAAATAATCTATCTTCCTACAGTATTACGTTAAAGAAAATACAATAAATTATACTTGTGTACGCTGCATAATTTAAATAAGTACCTATTGATAGTTACAAATTAGATGGCACAACTGTACAGGTAACATAAAAATCTTTCAGTGGGGTCCATAAAATGATCATAGTTACAAAGTCATTCAGTCCAAATAATAGAAGGTTCACAAAATAATTTTCATTGTTGTATAGGAATGCCAAGTTACATATTGTGTGAAGTTATAAAACATTCTAATTAAGTAATTATTTTAGTTGAATAAGTGTTTTCCTTTTGATATTAACTGGGATTTGTGTGTGCAATCATTTACCATTATTTTGTATTAGAATTTTATTCATGTCATACTAACAAGACACCATTTTTAAATGTCAACTGTATTAAATGTTGTTTTTTTTTATTCATAGGTCTGAACTCCTAGACATACAAAAGAAAAAGGAACAGGAGAAAGAATCACAGGTCAAAAACTATCAACAGCAGCTAGTGAAGCCAGCTGACAGTTCCCTTCATCCGGCGGAGGTCTCTAATACAAATGTACCCGTGACACAGCATGTCCCAGCCCAGCAGTTACTGTCCCCAACCCACACTTTGGGCCAGTCTGTGCAAGTTAAAGAAGACTCAAAAGATAAATCTATAAAAGTTACAAATTCAACAACAATAACTTTAATAGAAAACGGTAACCTTAACAGTGAAAAAGACAAAGACAACACTTACCATAAAAATTATTTCACATTAGAACCTAAAAATGAGAAAAAGGATGATTGCAATAAACACAGTATTACTATAACAAAGACTGCTCTGAAGCAGTCACCTGCTGGCAGTCAGGCCGAAAAGAAAAGCCAAATCAAAACAAATAAAAGGCCTCTTCAGTACTTGGAGACTCTTGCTGAGAAGGCTGGTATAACTTTTGAGGATAAATACGAAGCAGCAAACACACTATTAGCTCTAGACAAACAGAATACCACTACTAGACGACTGCCTGAGTTAAAACCACCTAAGTCTGAACCTGAAAATCATAATCAGCAAGAGGAATATAGATATAGGAACCAAAAAGAGGATGATGATAAATTACAGGTAAGCACACAATATAATATGTCATAACAAACAAAATTTTGCAAAAATAAACTACCAGAAATGAGGAAAATATAAATATTGAAAATTACAAATTGACAAATATTCCAGTAATAATAAGATCAATTAATTCTACTAGATCCAACAACAAATAATCCAGCAGCAGCAACAACAGCAATTGCAACAGTTGCAACAGCAACAGCTGCAACAGTTGCAGCAGCAGCAAGCTTTACAGCAGGCGTTGCAGCGGCAGCAACAGCAAGTTATACAACAGCATATTAAGAATCATCAGGATCAACAGGAGTTGGTAAGTTACATGATGATGGACGTACTTATTGGTCATATAAATATGCACTGAATTTCGTGCCATAAACCCTTGTACTGTACCATTGACCAAAACCATAAAGATATATGTTAATAGTAAATAATAATACTTCAATATCCAATGTATTTGAAAGCATATCCTAAGTGACTCAAACACAAAGCAACGTTTTCCAAGAAACAGATAACCAGGCATGCTCACTTCCTACTACTAAAACATTATTATTAAAACTAGTTTATAAAATACTCTGAAGAAGCTTGTTTTATGAGCATAAAACTAGATTGAGTAATTAGTCAAAGTAATAGGAGTAGTCATAGTAGTGTGTCATTGGGTAGTGTTGTCTTGACTGGCAGGGCAGAGGATGCCTTAGAAGGGCATACACCAATATTATTGGTGATGTTCTTCAGAAAGGTCAGGTGACTAGTACTCGCAACCTGGGCTCCGAGTCTGCTATTCAATAGTGTCAGAATGGTCAATCATTGATCTCATAATTGTTGATTTTGACAAGTTTGGTGTTATCAAAATCAACAAATACGAGATCAATGATTGCCCATTTTGCATTATTGAATAGCAGATTCGGGGCCCAGTATGTGTGTATGACTTGGTGAATGTGGACGAGGCGAAAAGAGTATTTAAGGATTGTAGCAGGTGGTGTTCTGCAGTTTTTGACTACCCATTTGTAAAAAAGCATCGGTTTATTTATGTAAACACAATGAAAAAAAAACTTACAGCGACTTTTGTCCTTACAGCTGCAGAAACAATTCCAACAACAACAACAGCAACAACAGCAGCAACAACAAAAGACAGAGTTGATTCAGGTCACACAACAGGGAGGGGAGCAACAACAGCAGAAGTATTTACAGGTATGTCAATCAATGTAACTTTGTGGATATGATAACAATTTGTCATCATAAAATCATCTGCTCAGTCACTTTGTAAGCAAATCTACCCACTTTGTCTTCACAACTGGTAATCTGTTTAGTGTTGTTAGTGAAGGTTCGTTCTTTTATCATGTGAAGTACAAACAGGAGGGACCACCTGGTTCATTAACCACCTGTTGTTATTGGGATATAGTATAAAAACAAGGTTCTTTTTCTTGGGTCGAAAATGTAATTTAATCTGTGATTATAAAATATTTTGTACCTCTAATGAATTTCAAAACTGAGCAAGCGTCATGATCATGATGTGTCAAAAAATACTAAACGATTTTTTTTTCATTTAAAAACAGATTCTAAAACTAACACGACGTTCATAACACCCCCTCCGGTGCTACGAAGGTGACCTAAAAAACCCACGTGATCAAAGGATCTCCAATGTCACAGCACAATAAAATACTGTTAACGAAAATTTTACAATTCGTATGAATCTTTTATAATATTACTTCCTGTTTTCAAAACTGAGTGGGAACAGCTGGAAATGACAGTCGTCCAACGGTAAATAAGATTTTTTTTGGGTTAGAAAAATGACTAATTCTTCTACCGCCTTACACGTACCTACTACTTGTTTTTACATATAGTACGATATAAATAGACAAATAGTCATTGCCTTTCTTTTGACAAATGCCAATCATCATCTTCTAACGTGCTGCAAAGTATCTTTCTAAACGAAATGTTAGGCTATGTTCATTTGCGCGATCAAACTGCGTCGTACGCCAGGGCCCCAAGTCTGCTATTCAATAGTGTCAGAATGGTCAATCATTGATCTCATAATTGTTGATTTTGACAACACCAAACTTGTCAGGGGTGAAGAAACATTTGTCCGTAGTTTTCGTCCTCGCGCACACTTACGAACCTGTGTGTTATACACTTGTATCATAGAAATAAGCTTGGTAATTATCATCATCATCATTCATAGCCCGATTCTATTCTAACCCACTGCTGTAGGCCAACCCTTGCTTTCGCCACTGTCATCGGACCCGTGCTTATCTCATCCACGATTCGTACTCATGAAAGTTACGTACATGCTGGACGTAAGAAATTATACCAGTCATTATTGCACGCTAGCTTGCTAGACTGAATGACATTGAGTAAAGGAAGCATTACAACCTAGGTAGTCGACTTGACGTCTATAGTTCTATCCTAGTCAGAAGAAATAAAGCAAACACAACATAAACTTGTAAGCTCTCTCTTTACAAAAGGTTGTGGCGTTGTTTTATTGTTTCCTGATTTTTATAGAATCTTTTCACTTTATTTAAACGGCGTCTCTATCTTTGGGTATTCTTAAAGATATGCGACACCAAAAAAAGATGGGAAAGAGAGTCAATTTTATTGCTCTCCGTGCGTGGAGCAATGTTTCAGCTCACGAGTTTCGTTGGTAGCCACTTATTTTATAATATAAGAGTTGTTCAGCAGTGAACTCGACTGGCTGTTGTAATCATGGAAAAGAAAAAAAAAACAGTGGAAGTGAAAGCGACGAAATTTGTATAGGAACCGCTGTCGAGAACCTTACACAAATAAACCAGAACTTATATAAAACACTACTTTGCTCTCTAAGGATATATTTTTAGGGCAGATAAAAACATAATACGACGTTTTGTATTCTGAAATTAAACTAGAATCGGTTGACGAGTAAATTCCGCTACCTGACCAAAAATGACAGTATTCCCAATTAACGAAATTTTTTATATAAACTTAATGACAAAGTAACTTATCTAATGTAAAACAATTATAATTGTATGTTCCGATGATAGGAAAAACCTCAACATTAAGATTTTCTCTTACCGTCAATTTTGCGCATAAAAATGGAACAATACGAAATTATTATGAAAAGAAAGTCTAGACACTAGCGAAGCCAAGCGATACTAAAACACGACTAAGAACCACCAAACATCCACGCTTTCTTTGCACTTCCACTGTTTTTATGTTCCGTAGTGGTAATATATTCTATTTTAGCACTATACTTCAGGGAGTTCAGGGACTGGCTGCTGAGGAATACCAGGTCTTCATAGCTTAGAGTGTGTTTTTTTTGGTATTTAGCCCGTGCAGTTCAACGTACCGGGCATCGGCGAGATCAACGTCAGCTTTCTGGCACCACAGAGCAACCAAGTTTTTGACAAGAACCAGAAAACAATGAGCGGAGATATCAAGCAGCAACAAGTAAGTCACCTCTTGATTTACAAAAAATCCCTAGAAAAAAATCCTAGTGAAATTTCTAGAGCCGGCAAAGGTAAAAAAAAAATCTAAATTATTTTGCGCCACTTTAAAATAGTTTATTAATATATAGGTAAAGAAGCGTGGTAAATCCAGTGTTACTCAAAAACTAAAACATGCTCAACAGCTCGCTTAAGTTAGTAACTTAAGCGAGCCGTTCCAACCAATGAAGCCATATTTTAGGAGGTACTATTTGTCTTTTTGTTTTAAATACGAAAATAAAACGTCTACAACCCAGTCAAGGAGTCTGAATACGAAAGTCGTAAGTGTAAGTACCCAGTGGAGTTGGAAAACTGTGGATGATATTGATGATTTTTATATTAACTATCTTCTATTTGATAATTATTTAACCGTTTAAAAACATTGTAATACAACATGCATTCGTCTATTTTATTTATATAACGCAACTTTAGTTGAAGTGATTACACGCTCACTCTACTTCATTATATTAATTGCCAATCGTGGACAGATACAACAGAAACCTTTCAATAATAAAAAAGGCTTATGAATTGCTAGAAGTAGAAAATAAAGTTTCATTTATTAGTTTCTTCCCTAGCGATTTATCAAGGCAATTGAGCGAGTCTCGTTATAGTTCGTTAGGTATCTTTTATGTCTTTATTAGTCTCGTTCTTCCAAGATTAGTAGAGCGCTTATTTATAACTAGTCGAGCTTTACCAAACTCTCAACCCCTATTTAGACCAGATATAGCGCTTATTTAAAATATAGCGCTTATTTAAAACTAGCCGACCCCCGACCTTTACCAAACTCTCAACCCCCATATAGACCAGAGCCGCTCTGTCCCCGAATTTAAATCTCTAAGATTATCTTTTAAAATACAAACAATCAATCATTTTATTGATAAGAGAAAGATAAAAGTAGTTCCTGTGTCTTAGGAGATAGACATATACAATTGCAGACTTTTATGTAGACCTTAAGAATTTTGATCTACGTCGTAGGGTATAGCGATCGATCATTTGCGATGTAAGCGCACAAAAATATGTTTTTTTACGACATTACATTACTAATCTTTTGAACACTCAGATTTTCTTTTCGCGTGTAATTTAAGTACAAATAAATCCTCGTAAATCTCTGTCTTTTAATGAAAACCATATTAAAATCTTTTGCGTAGTTTGAAAGATCTATCTAAGCGTACAGACAGCGGGAAGTGACTTTGTTTTAAACTATGGAAAGAAGCTCAGAAATTCACGAAAACCCGTACAGATATAAACTTTTGCAGACTGCAATCAATAGATCCACTTACGACGGGACCTTTGCGAACCAATCGATACTTGGACTAAAAATAGTAGCGGCCAATTTCATTGAAATATTAATAAACCTCGCGACTGCGAACTCGAGGGTCTAGAATTAGCACATCGAAACTTGGGTGCATTCCTTGAAATGGGTGGTACTAGACCATAATTGCAACAATTTTGACCCCTATACCTTGGGGTTCAAACGTTCTTGTTATTGAGAAATCCAACCTTTCAAACTTTTTTTACAATTTTCACTTCCATCTGATTGTGAGAAATTAATATGCGTCGTTCAGGTCATCCTATTTTTAACAATTCGCTACTTTTCTACTGAATAAGTTTCGTAAAAACACTTAACCCTCCTTTTGGTCTTCGCCGCAGTCGGGTAAACAACGGTATAGATTTCTTACAATCAGCAAACCACCAACCACGCCACAATAAATAAATTTCCTAAAAACTTTAAAAGTTCGATTTCTCAAAAATAACACATTGCGTACCCCAAATTAAGGAGGGGGAGATAATTGTAGCAAATAAGGTCAAGTAGCATCCATTTAAAGGACTGCTCCCAATTACCAATCACCCTGTAGATGCTCGTATATGTAAAACAAATTACAGAGGTGCATTGATAAATTATAGTCAGTCGTCATCGAGGTCCTGTAGTTCATAGCATTGCGAGTGTCGCTCAAGTTATGGCCTCCTTACCCTTTAAAACTGAAATAGCGTAACGATACGTTACTTATCTTGAATTTAATTCGCGTTTCGTTTGTATAGACCAAGTGAACTAATTACTTCCGGGCTTAAGTGCAATCCGAACTAATTGACCAACGTCGGACTGAACAGTGCGTCGATAGCCCATTGAAACTGTGTCGTAGCAACCAGCTAGTGCCGAACTTGCTACATCGGGTACCATGTTGCCATACTTAATTCCCTTGTTTTTTCGGAAAACTAATGTGCGTAATGTATTATCAAGTATTTGAAGATATGTAATTTCAAAGATAAATCGGACTTTACAAGATATTGAAATAGATATTTTCTTTTTTCGACAGTCGCTTCTGGATTTTAACCGACTTCCAAAAAGGAGAAGGTTCTTATTTTTTTTTTTAAACTAGGTACTTCAACAGTTTATGTATATACATTCTACAATCAAAAATAAAAGTATATAGGGTTTCACAACATTTTCTTCTGTTTTCGTGAAATATTTCAGTGTCTAAAAGCAAAGCAAAAGTTTGAGTCATGTTTTAGTCAGGTTTCGCTATGTTAGGAAATCCTTGAGTTTTAAAAATGTATACGTAATTATACCTGCCCTAATTTTTTTTCTATTTCTTAAACTGCCGCGAAAAGGTTTCCGTAAGTTGGCGAGGCTTGTTGTTATGGGGTTTCGATGTTGCGTCAAGTTGCGTGGGTCCAGAAAGGGCTTCCAGGTTTCACATAGTGTTGAGTAACTTACTTTCGAGTTTTTTGTCGAGGAAAATACTTATAACTTTTTTCATTGGCATATGAAACGAAAATGAGTGAGTGGAAATTTTTGGTTTTTCGCCTCGTGTAGGTTAAATTCTCTAACTTTGCGTGACATTCCGAGTGGTTTGAACCCCCAAACCCAGGGAGGGTTTCTCCTGCCTGTACGCATAGTCTGTTGAGCAAACTTCCGGCATACGGCATTCCCGCTGACTTTTGCTGCTGGATATCTAACTTCCTGAGTGAACGGTCGATCCGAGTGGTCATTGATGGCTGCTCCTCTGACCTTATGGCTTTTGATGCCGGAGTTCCTCAGGGGTCTGTTCTCTCCGCGACACTTTTCCTGCTGCACATCAATGACCTCCTTGTTCTTGGTATTGTTGGGTACGCAGATGACAGCACTGTCATGGAGAGTTATACATCCAGCGCAAAGGCCGGTGCTGATGAAGTACGTTCATTAAGAAAGAGAGGCCATGGTAGAGCGAACGAATTCAGCCTTAAGACTTGTCTCCGAGTGGGGTAACGAGAATCTGGTTGATTTCAACGCCACCAAAACGCAAGTGTGTCTGTTCACCGCCAAAAGGAGTCCGTTTAATCTGGCCCCTACTTTCCGGAGTGCGTCTGTACAAGTTACTGACAGTCTCGAGCTTCTTGGCACGAAGTTGAGCGCGAATCTAAACTTCGGCGCCTACATCGAGTCGAAAGCTCAAACTGCGACAAAAAAGCTGGGCATCCTAAACAAGGTAAAGCGGTACTTCAAGCCTGGACAGCTTTCAGTATTATATAAAGCTCAAGTCCGGTCCGGCATGGAGTATTGCTGTCACCTTGGGGATGGCTCAGCCAAATACCAACTTGCCACACTTGACTCGGTAGAGCACAGAGCCAGCAGGCTAATTGGTGACGATAAGCTGGTTGTCAAGCTTCATAGCCTGGCCCACCGTCGCAAAGTCGCATGTCTGTCGGTCTTCTACAGACTGTACTTCGGAGAGTGTGCGCAGGAGCTCCACGAGCTGATTCCACTATCTCCCTTCTTCCATCGGGAGACTAGACGTACTGCAGGTTATCACCGATACCTAGTCGACGTTCCACACATTCGAACGAAGCGCTTTGCTAAGTCCCTTATCATGCGCACAGCCAAGGAGTGGAATTCCCTGCCTGCGTCGGTTTTTCCGAGTTCATCTAACCCTAATCTATTTAAGTCGCGAGTAAACAGGCTTCTTCTGGGTAAGCTCGTTCCATCGTCGACACCATCTCTGCCCTTAGGGCAAGATTGAAGTCAAGAACATGCCCATTTATAATTTAAAAAAAAAATGTTAATTTTCACAGGAATAGAGTTCATAGTGTAAACAAGGACTTTTTGGACAGCAACCTAACTTCTTAGTATTTTTTTCTCCGACAGGGTGCACGTTCACCCCGTTGCACCCTGCTGCCCGCCCGTGTCACTGGTCGACCTAGATTCAGCCCCAGGGTGTTCATGACACCCGTGTCATTAATAGATGCAAGAGAAGTGAGCTTCACCATTTTAACAGCCCGTCACAGAAATATTAGCTTTTAACAAAAGCGAAAGATGCATTCACGGATGCATTAGTAATCAAAGCGAGATAGATATTTTTTTCATTCTGCCCCGCAAAGGTTTATTATTCTCGTCTTTTTATTAACTTAATCTGAACGATTAGCGGGAAGTTAATAATTAAAAAAACTTTTTAACAAAAAATAAAACAAAAAAGTCAAAAGCTTTAGAAAAAAATCAGTTTCTGAAATCGGTGGCAAAAAAATGAAATCAAACAAACTAGTCACCGACTTCAGAAACTGATTTTTCTTCTAAAGTTTATTTTTCACTTTTTTGTTTTTTTTTTGAAGTCGGTTTTATTTTTTGTTAAAAAGTTTTTATTTTTCACTTTTTAGTGGTTCACATGTTCATGGGTCATAATGATAAGATACACATTCGTACGAAACGCTTAAATAATTACTTAACAAGGTAAAGTCGAAGTGCTATCTATGGCGCTGTCAATATTTCCAATAATAAATCTTTCTTTGTGCATATTCAAAGGAAAATATGCGAATTGAAAATATTAAAGGACGTTTATATTTCAAAGAAAACTAGTATTTAAATACAGGAATGAAAAACGATTACTGGGAACTCATGTAAACTGAATTAATTAATACGGCACAAGAGCTTCCAGTCGTATAATTTAATAAGAAACGCTGGAATTGAGCTACGCAGCTCTCTTCTATCGTTTCCGACTACTAATTATAATTAACTAGCTTTTGCCAGCGGCTTCGCCCGCGTTAAAATGACGATTTTCCACACAAACTTTCATCCCCTATTCCCCTTATCTCCCTTAGGGATTGAATTTCGAAAAATCCTTCCTTATTTCTTGTCTACATTATAAAGGGGACCTCTGTGCAAAATTTCAGCTTTCTAGGTCCAAGGGTTTGGGCTGGGCGTTGATGAGTCAGTCAGTCAGTCAGTCAGGACTTCTCTTTTTATTTATATATATAGATATCTCTCTTTATTTATATAGATTATATTATATAGATAGATATATAGATATCTGTATGTATTCACTGGTACTGAACTATAAAATCGGATTTCTCGAGCAAGGATGCAGTTTATTGAGTTTGTTTGTACTCCTTTAAAGTGAATATTCCTACTGCGCAGTTTTGTTAGGGGACTTACAGATTGAATAGAGAAATGAAAACTGTGCTCGGTTATAATAAAAAGAGAAATGAAACCTATGCTCGGTTATAATAAAAAAGGGTTTTGTCAGGTCAGTTATTACCCGAAAAAGTGAAACAGTAACATGTATTATTATTACACTTAGCTCTAAGTATTCCTGTTCATGCTGACATATTTAACTATTTCGAGAGTATTTTTGTATGTACATAATTAGTGTGCCCTCACTTAGCTCTAAGTATTCCTGTTCATGCTGACATATTTAACTATTTCGAGAGTATTTTTGTATGTACATAATTAGTGTGCCCTTCCGTTAGCCGTATTAGAGGTGTAAAAATACTCTTGACGTAGCCGAAGAGGACTTGTTTTCCCCGTCGTCGTTGGGATCATATTTTTGTTCCGGACCTTTTGGGAACCTTCTAGTTACGGAAATATTGGAGGTCAAAATTTCAATTTCTTCACAAATTTTCTTATATACTAGTTTTTAAGGTTATGACTTTTCTTTAATTACCTCCATGACCCGTTTACTATTCAAAGCATCCATCAGCAAAATTGTTTGAGTATGCTACTTTGAGTTTTACTATAAAACGTGATTTTTGACCCCAAAAAAACAAACCTGTTTCCAAGCAATAATTGTGGCATAGGGTACTTAGTTTGACGTACCTAATGCTGACGGTTTCCTGAAGGGTCTGTTATTCTTACCACCTTATAAACTCATCCTCTGACTAGCATTTCTGGTCTGACCATTTAGATCTGCCCCACACTATCGGTTTTGAAGTGTGTCCTATTTTCGCAAGGGCTAGGTCAATATACTTTCTAACTTGCGATGAATGCTTGTCATGTCATTTTTCCACCCGTGCGAAACGGGTGGGCATAGGTAGGAATAAATTAAAAGGTTTGGATACGTTGAGGGTACGTCGAGAGGTAGGTATACCTCTGCCGGACTGCCGGATGCAGCGACATTGTGTGACCACTCGGCAGTGCACTGCATAACGAGCTCGGATCCGGTCGTGTTACAGTGCGCCGCGCGCATTCATTTCGCGCCGAGCGCTAGCCGCTGCGGACTTCGCTACAATGATTTCTAAATATCGTCTATATATGGAGGAAATGGTCGCGATGGAACTCAAGTTCAAGATCGTGGATGATGAGGTCAGTGTGATAGAGATCTGTTCCGCCAATTTTGGTGTAGAGCAGAGGGCTCAAACATTTTGAACCAGGTAGTTGAAGTTTGGAGTTTCGGACGCGCGAAACGATGTGCTGTGTTAAGGAAGAACATCTTCAAGACGATTATTTTTTTTAATTAAAAATATTCGCGTTATGTTTATAAAAAATAAACTCATTATTTTAACGACGTGTGTTCGAGGTGCTATGATTTATTTGCGTATCATTCGATTTAAAATCAACCTGTAGCTTTCCACTTGTAACGTTTTCATCACTTTATTTTAAAACAAAAACATAAATGTACTATTCCCGAATTATAATAATATGACATTCCTTAGGATACCAGGGAATGAATAAATAATGTGCATTCTTTTAAAATTAAAAACAACTTCGTTTTTTTTTTTAAAAAAACGTTGGCCCTCTAGGAATTTCTCCTGTATCGTGGGTGCGTTCACAAACATTTACACCGGTATTCATAAACATTACTATGAGGTCTCACAGTGCGCGCGGACGCACAGGGTCCCAAAAACCTATTCATAAACAACACTTGAGGGACGAACTGCACTATGCGCTCATTATATTGAACGCACAGTTAAAGATGCTCGCTAGCTACTATAAGCTACGCATAGTGTGACAACTCAACACAAATGTCAAACTGGTATTAGGTTATGTTTGTAGTGATTTGTGATACGCTATGGATTACAGCAGCGAAGATGATTTTGATAATTATATCCATGAGAGAATAAACATGCAAAGAACAATCAGCACAAGAAAAGTGATACGTGACTTTCAAAATCCTTTCGATTATTACAGTGCCGATGAATTTAAAAGAAATAAAACCCGTTTTCCGTTGTCACAACATAGCATGAAAACGGCTGGACGGATTTAGCTGAAAATTGGTAGGGAGGTAGCTAAGAACCAGGAGAAGGTTCTTTGATACTTTTTTTTTTTTTTTAGGTAGTGTAGTAGGTAGGTAGGGTAGTAGGTAGGGTAGTAGGTAGCGTAGTAGGTAGGGTAGTTGGTAGGGTAGTATGTAGGGTAGTAGGTAGAGTAGTAGGTAGGGTAGTAGGTAGGGTAGTTGGTAGGGTAGTATGTAGGGTAGTAGGTAGAGTAGTAGGTAGGGTAGTAGGTAGGGTAGTAGGTAGGGTAGTATGTAGGGTAGTAGGTAGAGTAGTAGGTAGGGTAGTTGGTAGGGTAGTATGTAGGGTAGTAGGTAGAGTAGTAGGTAGGGTAGTAGATCGGTAGGTAGGAAAAACGCATTGCAACGCATGCGCGAGTTCAGCTAATATGTAATAACAATAGAGATATAGCTTCTTAAAGTTAATCATCATCATCAGCCTATAATGTTCCCACTGTAGGGACTCAGGCCTCCTCTCTAGGAGAGGGATGGGCTATAATCCACCACGCGGGCCCAGTGCGGATTGCTAGATGTCACATGTCTTCGAATTTTTGGTTCTAAGACATGCCGGTTTCCTCACGATGTTTTCCTTCACCGTTTTGAGAGCAGTGGTGATGAAATAAATTACACAAAGTAATGCGCCTGACTGGGTTCGAACCCACGACTCACTGTTCGTAAGTCGGGGCCGCTACCACTGAGCCACCACTGCTCTCATAAAGTTAATACTAAGAAATAAATATATAATTACTAGCCGTTGCCCGCGACTTCGTTCGCGAGGAAATTTTGACGTGTATGTATATGTGGGACTGCCTCTGGATGTACTATGCCAAAGCGAATGACAAATGCCAATCGAAGCGATTATATTCCCTTAAGCTGGCCCTGTCATAAAATCTGTTCCCACACATACAAATACATATTATTATGTCTTAACTATATTCTATCTCTCTACCAATTTTCGGCTCCAAAACGCCAAGGATTTCATTTATATACTTGCAGGAGCCCTTAGTCCAGATCGTATTAAGACTTGCTAAATTTCAGGCCGGTAGTACAAAAATCAAACTTACATACAAACTCGCGAGAGCCTGCTCGCGAGAGAGCTTTCTAATCTGACCCTGAACCAAAATCTTAGCAAACTTCTACTCACCATAAACTACGTCCTCGTCAAAATTCAAGACTGTAGCTCGAAAAATGAAGGACTTCCATACAAACTTGTGAGGGCTCATAGACCACCCTAATCCGGCCCTGTCGCAAAATTATTTCATAGCAGACGCCTACTGACTATAAACTACGTCTCTGCCAAAAATCAATATTGTAGCACGAAAAAAAGAAAGACTTTCATACAAACTTGCCAGGGCCCTTAGACCACCCTAATCCGGCCCTGTCGCAAAATTAATTAATAGCAGACGCCTACTGACTATAAACTACGTCTCTGCCAAAAATCACGATTGTAGCACGAAAAATGAAGGACTTTCATGCAAACTTGCGAGGGCCCTTAGACCACCCTAATCCGGCCCTGTTGCGAAATTAATTCATAGCAGATGCCTACTGACTATAAACTACGTCTCTGCCAAAAATCACGATTGTAGCACGAAAAGTGAAGGACTTTCATACAAACTTGCGAGGGCCCTTAGACCACCCTAATCCGGCCCTGTCGCAAAATCCGTTCTTAGCGGACGTCTACTAACTATAAACTACCTCCCTGCCAAAAATTATCTTTATACGTCCAGCGGTTTCCGAGATTTCGTGATGAGTGACCTTTCGCTTTTATAGATATAGATAGTAAGTACCTACTTAAGTAATCAAACTCATAACATTATCTACTCTCTTTTCATCAACTATTAAAGTCTTTTCATAGCCATTGTCATAATTATAGTACCTAATTATGTAGTTTTTATTAAAGTTGTAGGTACTAACACCAAAATATTTTTTCAGATCATCACAGGAGACCTCATAAAAGTAAGCCAACCAACTGTCTCAAGAATAGTGAGAAGAGTTTCATATCTGTTATGTTTAAAGATGCAGCGATTTGTGAAGTTTCCTAGCAATCTTGAAACAATCAAAGAACAATTTTACAGCATATGAAGCTTTCCTGGTATTATCGGTGCCATTGATGGAACTCATAATTATACCGATTCAAAATCCTGGTGGTTCTGCAGAAGTATTTAGAAACCGGAAAAAATACTTTTCTATAAATGTACAGATTGTATGTGGGCCTGACCTACAAAATATATGACATTGTTGCTGATCAACCTGGTTCAGTACATGATAACCGAATTTTCCAAGTTTCTTCGTTAAAGAGAAAGATGGAACAAGGTGTCATGGATGGTATACTTTTAGGGGATAGTGGATATGGCTGTCAAAAATATTTACTGACACCAGTTCTACGACCTGAAACAATTGCAGAAGAAAATTATAATAAGGCCCATATAAAAACAAGGAACACTGTTGAAAGAACAATAGGTGTCTGGAAGAGAATTTTTCCTTGCTTATCAAAAAAGTTAGCAACAAATCTGACAACAACGTGCCATGTTATTGTTGCAACTTCAGTTTTATACAATATTTGTAGATCTAATGGCATTGTTGATGAAATAGATGATATTGGTTTTACAACAACTAATCGACAAAACATCAGAAATACACAATCATCCAACAAAGAAGGACTGCTATTTAGGAGATCATTTATAACACGCCATTTTTAATGTTTAGTCATATAAAATAAAACAAAATGTATATTAATTCTGAAGTTGTTTTTTTTAATAATTCTATTTCCATCTTCATTTTTTCTAATAGGGTTGTTGACTAATTTTTGGAATCGCTTTTATTTTATAGATAGACCCTATATATACACAAAAAAAATATTATCTGAAAAATTATGACATATTTTAATAAGAAAAAACGTAAATAAAAATAGTTTTGAAATATTCCGGCTAAAACGCTCTAAACTGTCAAATGGCTGTGATGACGTCACGGGCCGTTTTGAAAACTTTACGATCTGTCAAATTGCACTGATCTTGATTCAGTTCATATGAATATACTTTAAAAAACTCTAAAATGAACACGAGTTCTCCACAAGGTCTTGGCATGGTTTTTAAGAGAAAATAATTGTTTATATCCTTAATATGGCTTTGAAAAATCGGAAAAACACGGATTTTTAGGGGTCTTCTAGAAAATCATATGCCACATTGAGAATATTAGGAAAATGGCTAATGTTAAGTGTGTCTTTTACATGTCATTGCACCCCTAAAAGCTCTACAGAATTTCAATTCGATCCATCAAGCCGTTTTGTTGTTTCATTCGATAATTATTTTTTTAAAAATTAAAGGATCATTTTTTTTTGTCTTTAATGACCTATTAAAGGTCCACTGTGTAAAAATAAGAAATCCTTATCGCAGAAAGCTTCAATGAACAATTTTTTTTTCATAGTTTCAAGTATGAAAAAAAAATTGTTCACTATGCCCAAAATGTTCATTTTTATCAAAGATGAAAAAACGCTGAAAATTTAGATTTTTTTGGTCCCCTAGTTTTTTCCACTACTGTATTACACCTACATAATAGTTTGTTCGTATGAATAGACTGTTCTATTCTCCGAACCAGATTTTCAATCTGAAAAGACAGTACTGTCGGATCATGTTATCGGTAAAAAATCCTTATCCCATGCACGCGTGCTGAAAGCTCTCTTTATTTCGTATTCAATTAACATCAAGCTCGCTAAACTGCAACGAAAAGTCAGACTGCATGAACGGGATGTTTTGACAATACATTCCTGTGAGCCTAAATCAACCATTGGGTTGGGAGGTATTTATTGAAATATCCAAATAATGGATCCTCCGACTCCGATGGGGTGTGAGGCGGGGTTTCGCGTGTGGTACTGTGGATCAGTCCCCAGTTCCCCACGCGTGGAGGTGTGGGGACAGGTGAACATAACGCTCATTTCTACTTTGAGAATTGATACCGTACATAATTTCCGGCAGTCACATTTCGTCCCAAATAGTTAATTGAATTCCAACGCGACATTTTCTAAAAGCTGATGTCACAAAGTCTAGTTTGCTGTGGATTTGATGTTGTTTAATTTACTCTCGGCACGTTATTGTGAATGACGTATCTAGTTGCCACGGCGCGGGCGTAAGGGCCAGGATAACCCGAAATTGTGAAAATTGAGTGGCTCTCGTTTAATATTACTGCAGCAGCATTCACTTTGTGATTAATATAACAAAGTTCTAAATTTCGTAGTAATAAGCAACTACTGAGTTGTATCAGTGTGGGAAACATGATTCCTAACATTTTCGCGGTAGACATAACAAGTTAATAACTTTAAATTAGGTCATATAACTTTACAGGATAGTCGATCTATGAATATATATCGCATAAATAGACCAGTGCCGAAGCCTTCAAAAATGGTAAAAAATTAAAAAAAATTACAGTAGGATGAAACCCAATGGAAAAAGTAGAGAATATAACAAAAATTAAAGGAAAAATAAATTACGGTCGATCTGAGGTCGGGAAGTGGGGGTGGGGGGGGTTTTAAGGGGGGAAAGCGGTTTATCTCGATTTCCGGCAAAACTACAAGTCCTATCGAAAAAAATACAAGGGCAAAGTTGTAGAGAATAAAAAGATCTACAACTTTGATTTAACATTTTTTTCACATAACCTCAAAATTTAGGTGAAAAATTCAAAAAAACAAGTTTTTGGTTTTTTATTTATATCTTTTTCAAAAAAAAACTTTTTTTCTACGAAACTTGGTGAAGAGTTACCATACTATGTCCCAAATACACTGTAATTTTTTTTATTAAAAATATTTATTTTTCACCTTATTATTGACTTAGTATCGAAAAATCAGCCATATTTTCAATCGAAAATTCACCCGTCAAAATATCAGCTTTTTTTAAAAAGTCGGTGGGCGTTGTGTTCCTTATAATCTCTACTTGCTGATGATGTATTAAAAATATACATTGCAATGGTAAATTTTCTCAGAAAATGCAAAATCAGCTGCTGCGAAATAATCCCACTACCAAATATTAAGGCCTAGACAAGAAATTATAAGCGTATTTATTGCTGTTTTATGCCTATTTATTGTTATTTTAAGATAATTTATATATCGTGGAGACCTACGGAAAATTTTAGCCCATCAAAAGGTATTTCACAGAGAAGTGGGGAAGGGGCTAGGAGGGTTTGGCCCTTACTACCTGTTATTTCGTAGCAGCTGATCTTTTTATTCTCTACAACTTTGCCCTTGTATTTTTTTCGATAGGACTTGTAGTTTTGCCGGAAATCGAGATAAACCGCTTTCCCCCCTTAAAACCCCCCCCCACCCCCACTTCCCGACCTCAGATCGACCGTAATTTATTTTTCCTTTCATTTTGATCATATTCCCCTCCTTTTATAATTGGTTTCATCCTACTGTAAATTTTTTTGGTTTCAAAAATTATCGACCCTGGTCTAAAAGTATATAAGGTCCCATTAAAATAGGTGGACAAATTTTAACACAGCGTTCAGTAGGTCTAACCAAAGATATATAAACAAAAAAAAACATAAAATAAAGAGATTTTTTTTTACTCAAAGTAATAAATTGCCGGCACTCTAGAACAAACTCATCCTTTATGTGTAGGTACTTAAATGTGTTTTTACTTTTTCTTATTATTTTTTTTGCCATCGTCGTTATTTTGGTGGTCTGAATGATTTCTGAAATTTTGTCCACCTATTTTAATGGGACCAATGAATGGGACCTTATTTAAAGGTAAAAAGCAGGCTAGCAGTTTTTTTTAAACTCGTTGCTTTCCTCCCTCCCTCTGAAACTTCAATCTTTATTACCAGTCACACCTCGAACCGCCCTGCCGTCCCCCCTCGATAGCAATGAGATAAGTAAATTGACGGTACAAAGGAGTCGGGCGGTGGGGGATGAGTGCCATCAATATCCATAAATATTGATTTTTTTGAACTTGAAAATTAAACGATTGTAATAGAGTAGTTGACAAAAAAAATCTAATTAGTCTGTCAAATAGATTACCAAAAAATATTCGACACGTATCTTTTTGCACGTAAACCAAAAATGAAGACGATACAGTGCTTCGAAAACTCGTGTGACGTCACATCGCACTACATTTTTTACCACTTAGTGCCGTCAAAAGCCCCCACTCCTGATCTTTGACGCGTTATAACTTCGTCAGTTTTTATTAATTTGATAAAACAAAAAACACGTATCCAATATTTTTCGATAATCTAACTGACGGACTAAACGGAATTTTATTTTTTTACCCAGGACACATCCCTATTACAGCTTAACCTTAAAGGTCGGCCCGTGACCGTGACCCGCAGAAAGGTAAGTGACTGAGTGAACGACAGCCGTATCATTTAGCCACTTCACTCACTCACTTTCCTTTCTACCTTCTTTCTCCCACTTTGGTGCCATAACAGTCAAACAAAGAAATTATACTGCAAATTATTGAAGAATCTATGCTATGCGCTGGGACAGGGCTATGTTCAAATGGTTTTAACTTTTAAAATATTGGTGTTGAGTCAATATTTTGATATCATTTTGTAGGTTGAATAAAATACGCCTGACTAATCATAAACACATAGGTACGCAACTCTTAGGGGAGGCCTATATGTGGCCCAGCAGTGGACGTCTTGCGGCTGAAATGATGATGATGTACGCAACATCCAAGGATTCTATCTATATCAAGTGTGGTTATTTAATTTTGTACTAGAGCACAAACTGTAAAAAATATATTTTCTTGTAGAATTTTGTAATTTCTTATTTTTTTAAGCGTTTATTTCAGCAAATATTATTTAGTATGTAATACGGTAACCTGGGCGTTTCTTACCATAAGCGCATTTGCACGTCTCTAAGGTTTTTAAATTTAAAGATTATAGCATTTCATTAAAAATACCCTAGATTAGCGGATTAAAACTTGGTATATTACAAGATGGCTGCCATTCGCGGATAGTGCAGTTAGGAGTATTTGTAAACGTGTATTTGTCGATAGAAATTAGTATTTAATAATTTAGTATCCAACACTTTTTAACTTGTACTCGGAGGTAATCAATTGCTGAAGCACTGGATGGAGATGGACTGTGGAGTCAAGATTAACGGGCGTGTTATCAACAATCTCAGATATGCCGACGACACAGTTCTGATCGCGACTACAGAAGCTGAACTGCAACTTTTGGTTAACCGGGTCAATGAGTACAGTCTAAGGGCGGGTCTCCGAATGAATGTCTCCAAGACGAAGGTCATGGTGATCTCTAAGAAGGAGACTATACATCCCGTGATTTCTGTGGTAGGCAATAGGCTAGAGCGAGTGCGTAAATAAAAGTATCTGGGCACTTGAGTGAATGAAGACTGGGACAGTGATTGTGAAATAAGAACCCGTATTGAAATCGCCCGTAGTGCCTTCAATGAGATGAAAAAGGTTCTTTGCAGTCGCAGCCTTAAAATATCCTTGCGCATGCGCCTACTTTATTGTTACATAATTATGGCCTATACTTCTTTACGGATGTGAAGCTTGGACAATAAAAGAGGATCTCCGGAAACGTATCGAAGCATTCGAAATGTGGGCCTATAGACGTATGTTGGCCATTAGCTGGACACATCGAGTGACCAACGTTGAAGTACTACGTCGTGCTGGAAGGACACGCCAATTAATGCAGACCATCAAAAAGAGGAAAGTTGCCTATCTGGGTCACGTATTAAGGCATGACAGATACGAACTCTTGCAACTCATAATGATGGGCAAAGTGGCAGGCAAAAGAGCAGTGGGACGTAGGAAGAAATCCTGGCTGCGCAATATCCGGGAATGGACGGGAGTTAAGAGCGCCGCGGAACTTTTTATACTGGCAAAAGACCGAATAGGATATGCGGAGCTGACTGCCAACCTTCACTAGTTGGAGAGGCACCTGAAGAGAGAGAGAGAAAAAAAAATAACTCCTTCGTGGTGGTATGGCGGCACTTGTGAACCGTGGGAAAAGTATGGCAAGGTGATTTTCGTGAATGGTTACTTGACGACGATTAGCTGCGCAAAAATTAGCCTGGGACAAATGGTTGAATTGCTTTTTTTTTTAAATTAATGTGCACTATATAATTATTGGTACTACTATTACGGTATGGCTGTAAGACACACCGGAGAAGTAGGTATGGCATTACGCTACCACCTACTTCTTTTTTTATCGACTATCGGAAAATACAAGCATTTTTGTGGAACAAATCCGACACGTTCGATTTACGCCCACGCAATAGGGGATCGGACTGGGTCAAAATAATATGATTCTGTTTAGTCCGTAAGTTAGATTATCGAAAAATATTGAATACGTGTTTTTTGTTTTATCAAACTAATAAAAAATGACGAAGATAAAACGCGTCAAAGATCACGGAGTGGGGCTTGAAACGTCACTTGTAGGTACAAAATGTACTATCATATGACGCCACACGAGTTTTCGAAGGGTGCGCCAAAGTTCACCTAAAATTTCAACTCCGATAATTGGAAATCCGAAAATGTTCTTCCTAACATTTTTCATCCTAACAATCGCAATTCCTAACTTCTGTCTCTAATGTTTTAATTCCGAAGCATTCAACTTCATAATGTCTGTAGCAATAAACATCTATTACACTATTATTTGTTTTCCTATATTTTCTCAACATAACCATCTTTTACACTATTATTCAAAGTCATATCTTTTTTTTGTTTATATTACTTTTTATTCATAATAATCAGTATTAAAAAAGGTCCCATTAAAATAGGTGGACAAAATTTTAGAAATCATTCAGACCGCTAAAATAAGGACAATAGCAAAAAAAATATAAGAATAAGAAATAAAATACCTAATTTTATAGGATGAGTTTGTTCTAGAGTGCCGGCAATTTATTATTTTAAGTCAAAATAAAATCACTTTATATATAGTGTTTTTTTTTTGTTTAGATGTCTTTAGTTAGGCTTACTAAACGCTGTGTTAAAATTTGTCCACCTATTTTAATGGGACCTTACATACTATGCAAAGATATCCATAGGTTAGGTTAGGTTAGAACTGTGACCAACTACGCGCGAGCCGAGCGAGCGAAGCGAGCGGTGCCGCGGCAGCGGCCGGCGAGCGCTACCACGAAATTGGTCGAGAAATTTTTCTAAGTATTTTTTTCATAGTACCCCCAAGACGACACTCTGACCTGAATTTCATTCATTTATTTTATTTCAAGACAAAAATCAGTGAAACGACCTTTAATCATTCTAAACAGTTGTATGAGTGAAAATATTATGGTAATTAGGTATGTTTAGGAATAAAAACGTTAGGATAAAAAACAGTAGGAGTTTAAATATATTTACACTAATGATATTATGAATTCCAATTTTCGGAAACATGAGTGTTATGAACATCGTCGGTAGGACTACAAATAGTATGAATGAAAACTTTAGGATGAAAAATTTTAGGAAGAGTGATCATTCGGATTACAAATCGTTAGGAAGAACAATTTCGGATAAAGAACTTTAGGTGAGCCAATATGGACCCGTTTTCGAAGCACTGTATCGTCTTCATTTTTTGTTTACGTGAAAAAAGAAAAAATACGTGTCCAATAATTTTTGGAAATCTATCTGACGGACTAATTAGTTTTTTTATGTCCGATCCCCTATTGGGCCGCCGGTACCAGCGCAGCGCTATGACTAACATTTTCGTTTTTGTCATTGCGTAATTAGACCCCTGAAGAACCGTCAAACTGGTACAAATGACCTAATATATTGTGTCACCATCTCCCGGTCTAAGTGTGAACAGCAATCGCGGGCGGGATGTAATATATATTAGATCCCATAGTCAAAAGGCGGCTTAACCCGCGCGCCGTGGTTTACGTAATAAGACTCTCGAATAAAAGTTTGCAGTTTTGTTTGTGTGCGTGATGTGAAAGCGCGGTTATAGGGCGAGAATCAGATGAGCCGCGTTTTGACACGGGGGGTTCACACTTACCCATTCCCGTGTATTCAATATTCGGGTCGAGGATCATCACAACAGCCTGTAGTTTATGATAATATGCATCCAGAGAAATGCAGGTCGTTGTGAAGAATACCAACTGACGCTCATTAATTTTATACACAGATCGTGGACGGCCAAACGCAAGTGGTGCAGCAGCAGATGAGCATGGCTCAGCACGAGCCTTCGCAGCAGCACCACCAGACCGTCACCGTCGTGTCATCTATGCCCAGCAGCATGTCCCATCAGGTAATCTTCGCTTTCTTACAGGAACACACGTGTAACTTTACCTATATATCTTGAGACGCGGAGGAATTTCGAATTACAGTTCAATTGTATATCTTGCGTGTGAACGATGTTTTTCTTAGCAAGCAGAGCAGTTGGATGTCTCCAGTTGTGTTAATCAAATGGTATTATGGTGCCGAGGCCTGCGGTCGGAGGCTTTGACCTTCTCCGTTTTTCCAGCACTATGACCTGCCGTATATAGCTGGTACTAGTGCAGTGTTATCTGTAGCTGCACCTTCCTCTTACCGCGATACTTGTGTTCCTCACGCCACTAGTTCATTGTCGGAAGGGTCTTCGCGTCCGTGTCCTTCGGCTTAGATCGAGCCATTACACAAGCAGCCTCGTAGGCGATCGTGCGATATCCCCGTATATATGACTCTGACAACTATCGCTTTCTGCGATCTGGTCAGACCCGCGATGGTGTGGCCCGTCAGATCTGCTGCCATATTAGATCAATATAGTTCCACCAAAATGGGGCCAGCTTCGTTTGGAAGACGGAAGGGGAAAGGGCGGGGGGGGGGGGGGGCTAACCCTTACGAAGCTGGACGCTCATTGGCTTCTATCGCGTGAACAACTACTTGTTTTACTCGATTTTGTATTGGCTCCGTTCTAGAACGCCAGTAGCGAGCGCAATTTAAATTTTGTTCGATGTCTGCCCTAGTTACTTGCAAAAGCCTTCGCGTCTACAAATAGATCCGTATTCTATCGATCTACTCGCTGTCGCAGCTGTCCTTTCCGAAGTCAGCGTTGTGGGTACGGTCTCCCGGGAGACAAGACAGTAGCTGGCGGTTGCTCGCTGATATAAGTGGCACGAGCGATTATTGCTCACGCAATAGTAGATAATGTGACACCAGCCTTACAATTTTCCGCTCACCTTGTTCTACCTTGCAAAGGTTGTGGGGAGATAGAAACTCCTCCTTACAGCTTCGTGTTTACCATCAACTGAATTAGTGTCAATTCGCACTTGTTATCTTTTACACACAATCAGATCAGCCGGAAACAGAAACGACGCTGATAGCTGACTCAATAGGGTTGACAAAAAAAAATCTAATTAGTTCGTCAGATAGATTTTCAAAAAATTTGAGTTTTTCTTTTTTCACGTGAACAAAGATTCAAGATGATGCAGTGGTTCGAAAAGTCATGTGACGTCACAGCGTGGTACATTTTTTACCACGAAGTGACGTCACAAGTCCCCACTCATGATCACGTTTTATTTTCTTAAATTTTTATTAACTCGATAAAACAAAAAACACGTATCCAATATTTTTCGATAATCTAACAGACGGACTAAACAGAATCATATTTTTTGTAGTCAAGAAACATCCCTATTGTAAGTAGAGTTTGCCGACTCCGATTGACTCAATAAAAATTGTAATATGAATCGAGTTATCATCAAAAGTGACTTATTGACGACTTTCGAGAGTAAGGGCGGTTGTCCACCCTGGTTTTTTCGGGGAAAATGTAACGTTAGATCTGCCGTATATAGGAGCTTTTGGTCAGTGTAGTATGGTGCGCTGCGCTGTGGCAACTTGTTGACAGAGAGCACCGGCTTACCGTCGCTGTCCATGACAAGCTTTCATAAACCCGTAAAGGGGTGAATATTTTGGCATAATCCGGAATTCTTTTTTCGACGCGTATTGCAAATGTATAAATTAAAGTTGCACTGATGGTGGTGCTTACAGTCGACAGATACCTATAGAAAGTTTTTTCTGATACAATACTTGCTAGTACTTTCAGGAGTTACAGTGGTTTGGGAACAGTCCTATTCCCAAACCACTGTAACTCCTGAAAGCTAGAGTCAACAGTGGCGAGTTGCTAGTATTGTTACTAGAGAACCACCACTGCATGTCTTCTTGTGTCGTACTTCTATATAGTCTCATTTCATGAGTCTTTTCTGGCTACTTATATCAGAGTAGCAGTCCATCAATCGTTCCTTGTCCTTTCAAATGCATTAAGGTGCAATCTTAACAGGGTTTTTCTTAAATCATAATAAGCACTCGTGTGTGCGTAGATACTTAAAGTAATATTTATTTTTTGTTTTTGTTGTTGTACGATGCTGATATTCAATACATCAAACTTGATAAACTGATATATTACTTAATTAAGTTTCGAACTGATATACTGTTTAACACATTAAATTATCTGCATGTATATCACATCTATAAAGACAACAAAAAAAAAACGGAATGTATTTAGCTGCTTAACTCCATGTGTTTCGTCTGATCGGATCTATTCGCCATTCCCCTCGTGCGCGCCGGCCGATAAACAACTAGTGTTGTGTGCCATGCTGGTTTTGAAAACAACAAGATTTTTTTTGACCAAAAATAGTACTACAATGTTTCTTTTTTAAACATATCATAACCAGGTAGGTAATTGTCACAAAAAAGAGGTTTAAATTCAAGTTTGGGCAGTGGCCTTTCTTTCTTTTAAGTTGTTCCTGAAAAGTGCTGATATCTTGACAGTACCCTTTATAACCTAACCCTCATGTCCAATGAATACTTAAAGAAATTGAGCGAGTATAATACCCAAGTAAAATGGACATTGAACCAATGCTTCCTGACGCAGGTACAGCAGCAGGCCAGCGCTGGGATACAACAGCAGGCAGGGGGCCTATCCACCATGCCACCACTGCAGAGCCTGCCTCAGAACACGCAGCATCCTCAGCAAATCAGGTAACACTTTAGTTTTAAAAACACATTTCTCATTCATTGAAATATGAATTTACAGGTTTTACCAAAAATCTGCTATTCCATCACCCATTTCGACCGACTTAATTTATTCAGTATCGAAAAAAAATTTCTACCACGAATCGACGCTTTATTTTAGGCGGCAGCCTAATGAAGAGCCGAATTCGTGATAGTCTTATACTATATAGATAGCGCGTCGATTTCCACTGCACTGTGAATATTTAGTGGTAGTCAGATATTATTATGCATATTTGAAGAGTAGCAGACTTCTGATCTAATATTGACCAAGAGGTTTTAACTGGGACTTTAAGGTGCTAACAAAACCAAAAATAGTCTGTATCTAAAACAACTTTGTAAAAATTTAAGTAAATTTTTCACTTTAAAAGTGGAAAACTTACATATTATAGAGCATAAATCATAACAAACAACATCAAACAAATATGGGACTGCCGCGCGAGCTTCCTCTACCGAATGTAAAAAGTATGACTTAAATTGGACTAGTAATCACGAAAGCTGTGAACATACATTGAAAGATGCTGATGGAAAACATGACTTCCTCCTTTTAGAAGTCGGTTTAAATAGAAAATCATTATTCAATCTTGTTAACGTCAAAATTAAACATTGTTATTGGGGTTTTAGGTAATCCTTCGCTAAATGTGACAGAATAGATAGATCACACAAACATGTATTTATGTAAGTATTACACCTATTTTCCTAAACCTACGCATCAGGAAAACAGACAGGTTAATATGAATATAAAATTAGAAGTCGACAGCGTATAGAATAGGGACATGAATATAGCGAAATCGATTGAACACATTTTGCGCAATATTTTTTCCTTGTTTATTCTCAGTATTATTGTGGGTGTAAACATTTCATTCAGATGTCCTACACATTTCATTTATTCAGTAAAAAGTGAAAACATAAAACTCTTTGCCTAGAAATTGAAGCTTCGACGAAGTTACACTTTATAAGGAAAATCAGAAAATTAAAAGTACATTCGTTATAGAATTTTTTACCTTGTTTTTTATTTAAAATAGAGTTGAAGAGAGTTTTTAAGTATTCATTAACTGGGACACTCAAAGTTCTTTAAAATGTATATGACTTCTTCTTTACTTATGTTATAAATAGGTATCCTTTGTTTTTTAGGTTGTTTGTAGGATTCTGTGGTTGGGGTGAACTTTGGAACTTCTGATTCTGAAAATACTTTCACTAACGGGAAGCTACACAAGTTCCGAGTGTTATAGGCTACATTTAAAACGTTCCCGTGTATACATTCCATACATAACGGGGGTTAAGTGGCGAGTAAAAGCTATACTACCCTGTCCCACTGTCCCACTTTTGGACAAAGGCCTTGCAGTTCTAACTTTTTTAATTCATAAAAAGTTAAAGTACTTTCTCAAGTTCAGTTTGGACATCTCTGACATCGGTGAAGGAAAACATCGTACGTTCGACCCGCGTATAATATCGGCGCATTCTTGTCACTCATTTGTTCGGAGAACCGAGATGCGCCCTTTGTAACTTCAGACACGCGGTAGGGCTCGACAACTTAAATAATAAAAGCGCCCGGTTCGGCCGACGGTCTTTCTGTTAGGGGTGATGGCAACAAATAATCATCAGTCTATAAAGGTAACACTGTATAATACTTTGTGTAGCGCGGAATGGGGCCACAGGAGCGTCCAGGTGATACAGCAACCTCTGCAGAACAGCACGTACTTGCAGCAACTGTACAACGCGCAGGGACCCTTGCTGATGCCAGGCAATATCGCCCTGCATCCCGGTTTAAATTCACAGCAAATACAGGTATGTACTTACAACACAACTGACTTGTTTTGTCTGTAAAACTGGACACGCAAAATAATAATACTTCGCATTAAAGTGTTGGTCACAAGTGTCCAGAACAGTCGCATAAACACGAATAATTCGATTTATTCCTATGACGTTGCGTTCGCAGCCTACTTAAAGTCACCTCTTTATCGAATAGCATTAGTGTGTGAGTGTATTCAGACCCATTTTATACAGTTTTCCGTTTGCCACCATACCAACTAGTTGTGAGCTCATCATACTAATATCGAAATGTCTTGTCTTGAAGATACTCTGTAGTGGCAGTCAAGAAAATTCCTTTTTGTAGACTTTTGTGTAACTCAAAGCCTGTTGTGTAGGTGATCGCCGCCGGGAAGCCGTTCCAGGGTAACCAACTGGCTCCCCACATGCTAACCACGCAGGGCAAACAAGTCCTGCAGGGACAGGCTGGTAAGTTCCTACTCCAATAGCCTTAGAATACTTCTAGAGTAGACTGTCCTAACGGGCGCATGGGTTATATTTTATTTACTTACCCCAACTAGAAATTATATTAATAAAACTATTTGTTTTGATTTTCCCCTGTATTTATCAAAATTTGCTACTATTATATGCATACTGTGTAATTTATTTGATTTAATGTACGCTATACAAACACACTGGACCATAGACTATTCAATTATTGGCATAATTCACAAAATAACGCTGAAACCTTCACAAAAAATTAAACGATCATACTGCTACAGACAGGTCAGACTGGCTGCGTACTGCGGACACTGACGAATACCTTATTTATCAGAATCTGGTAATCAGAGCCCCGCCGGCAATTTTCTGACCAACAGCTTTACCGTATAAACCATACACCAAATAACGATCGATGGCTCCATATCGTGATAGCACTAAATTGGCCACTTCCCATAGACGTGTGTGCCATAAGCCGACGTCACTTTGTTAATAAACCAGTTTGGCGGGGTATATCCGGCCACGCTGCAAAATAACGTGATTAGAAAGAGCGTGTCTTGTAAAATAACGCTGCCCCCGCTTTCATAATATCCTTACCTACTGACCAAGCTGACTCTATGCCAAACGTACAGCCTACATTCAGTGTCATAGAACACACGGCTTTGTATTGCAATGTTACTACTGGCGCGAATGTGAACCGATTCAACACCAGCCCATTAATTACTCACTTGCTCTCACCACTAATCACTCTTGCCACACAGTATTATATGTAGCGGTCTATGCAGTAGATTCAGGCGCAATTACTTCTAAATATTTGTTTTTCTATTCCAACTGCAGCTTAAATTCTAAATAAATAAAACCGCTCTGTACTGTAAGAAATTTCAAATCAATTGAAATTGAAAAGTAAAATCAATCAAGGGATCAAAAGGAATTCAATTTACTTTCAGCAAATTTTGTTTTTACTTTTAAAGTGGTCTAAACTTTCATTTATGAATAAAACTGAGTCGATAGTCCGTGCCTTGTGAAAATACTAATATTTTTAAATTCCTTTGAGAATCAAGATTGGTTGAAAGCTATAAAACCTTACAGTACACAGTCCAAAGAAGTTGTCATAATTAGTTCACTGCACGCCACTTAGCCAGTAATGTTATGTATTAGCGCACATTTCTAGCTATCCTTAATCCATAAAATCCCATTGTAATATGAACACGGCCAGTCGCCGAAATGAACTTCTACACTATTTAGTTTTTCAGTAAATTTTACAGGTCTCACTACGTATCAGGAACAAGGTTTATACAATTTTCAAAATGTTTTATTATGAGTCTCGTGATTGAAGATGTGAATGTACATTTATTTCATGAGGAATTGTTTTTTTCGTTTATTTAGTTTGTTTGAGCAATCTATTTTAATTGGCAATTCCACTCGTATTTTTTAAATCTTTTTTCTAAAATCATAGCAACGTTCATTTATATTCTCAACGCAAACGTATGCTTTTTTAATGTATCACATTGCAAGTGTAGCTTTTTATTGGCTTCCCACGCATTGTATAATACTTGAGTTACCTATTTGTTAGTGTTGGTATTATATTGTGTGTGACGGTTTATCTTTCATGTTTTCTTTAAATCATTTTTGCTTTACACGGTTCTAATCGTGCTCATCATAGTTGTGACGTGAAGTGTTGCATTAGTGTGAGTATTTATAATGAGTAGTGTGGTATAGCGTTGTGTTGTTGTGTCGTCAGCGCCGTTCCCGGGTTACACAACGATCCCGGCTATCCCAACGACGCAGAACCAGACGTTCGTGTTCAGTCCCCTGGGCGTCATCAACTCGCAGCCGAGCATCCTGCCCGCTCACTCACAGTCCACCGTATCCGGCATCGGGCAACAGAAACAATCTGACATGCATAAGGTACGATCTTCACATGCTTGCCGAAGGCGCTTGCCTTCGGCATCTGTGGAATGGGCTTTGGTTCTATATGACTCAATTATATTATGTTGTGTCCGGCTTTTAATAATATGTATAGCTTAACAAGGTTTGAGAAAAATAATATGGTCAAAGTTGGCAACGTCGGAGCTGTCCGTATTAAACTGCCTCGTGTTTTTACGAAGTATGTATATTAATTTATCCAATATTTAAAATATGAAGTGTAATCATCGGTGTCTTTGTTCAACTTCATAGAAACCTAGATTAAAGCATTTTGTAAAGTCATATTATTTATATTCAAAAGTGGATGCGCAGTTCGCGGACGGACAGAGTGCGTTTATAGTGAAAAAGGATTTTAATAAAAGTAGCAACAATTTTACTGAACCGTTTATGTCAGTTTTGTTTCGAGTAAAAATTGGATTTAAGTTTTCAGTTAAAAATTTAATCCATCCGTTTTTTATGAATAAAGTTGATTTTCCGTCCGTTCATTGAATCGAATTCAACGATTCTGAGTGCACTTTTATGTTCAAAGCTTAGGCTCCAAAATAGATTTACTAGTAATACTCGAATACTGTAGGCAACGGACGGAGTACATTGACTAAGTGCATCTATGTACAGTAAAACCTGCATCTTAGGTACATGAGCTCGACGAAGTTTTTAAAATTCTTTTCGTATACCCTGTCAAATTATTACGAAGAGTAAGAAACATCCTTTTCAAAATATAAGGGCTTCTCTCTCCCCATTAATTTAATCTCAGATTTTATAGGCATCCATATTTTCCTTGAAAACATTTTATGTTCCTGACGACAACGTTGATCAAATTAAGACTATGTAAAACTCGTTGCTTGTCAATTTAGTAGCACAGTACGGGTGGGATCTTTTGTCGGTCGTATGATTTTGATAGGGGGTGGGGGTTCATGTTTATGAAAAGGTTTGCATTAGTGCCTTACCTGCCGGTAATACTATGTTCAGCTGTAGCATTTTTTATCACTTATGTTTTACTAGCTTCTGCCCGCGACTTCGTACGCTAATCCTGTTGCTTATGCCAGCGACAACGGGGTCGTCAAAATCGAAAATCTGAAACGTCTTATGTAGAATTCTAAGGACGGGAAAACAACAGGATGAGCGAGACGATTGGAGACGTACCTGATCTTTCATTTTTGTAAGTCCACAAGAAATGCCCATCGGACTAAACAACTTTTGCTAAGACGTCATTCCTTAATATGTTATAATGTCGCTGGGCTTTGCAGTTCCACAACAGGTGTTCCAGATCTGCAAATTTATTCTCACAGCAGAAATTGCTCTTCACGTGGAATATTTTTTTGCTTTGTCACCATTTTTATATCTTTTATACTTTAGCTGACAGATGCGTAGATACGCTGAGAACTCAAGTGTGATTCTCTATCAGTGAACGTCTCCGACTTACGAGACAATGCGTGACGTTCACGATCAGCGGACAGTCGCGCATCATGTTCCTCGCTTGTCTCTAGAGACCTAGAAGCAGATGCGTAGATACGCTGAGAACTCAAGTGTGATTCTCTATCAGTGAACGTCTCCGACTTACGAGACAATGCGTGACGTTCACGATCAGCGGACAGTCGCGCATCATGTTCCTCGCTTGTCTCTAGAGACCTAGAAGCAGATGCGTAGATACGCTGAGAACTCAAGTGTGATTCTCTATCAGTGAACGTCTCCGACTTACGAGACAATGCGTGACGTTCACGATCAGCGGACAGTCGCGCATCATGTTCCTCGCTTGTCTCTAGAGACCTAGAAGCAGATGCGTAGATACGCTGAGAACTCAAACGCAATTCTCTATCCGTGAACGTCGGTGACTCGCGAGACAATGCATGACGTTCACGATCTACATCACGGTCTCTAGAGACCTGGGCCTGCAGTCTCTACACTAATAACGACGCTACGAATGTCGTTAAGTCGAGAAATCGTAAACTTTCTGTAATAGATTTTCAGCTTTATTTCAACAGCATAAGGTTGAAAATCTATTACAGAAAGTTTACGATTTTACGAGTTAGCGACATTCGTAGCGTCGTTATTAGTGTAGAGACTGCAGGCCCTGGATGTAGATGCGTAAATACGCTGAGAACGCAGGCGTGCTTCGCGATCCGAAGAAGTTTCTACGGAGCGATTTGCAGCCTGATGTTCTCGAACAGCATCAAGTCTCTCCTGACGCTCTTGGGTAGATTCTTGGGATCTTATGATCCTCAATCTTTTATCTCCTTTGGAACGTTGGAAAAGATTTGACCTCTTTCTAGGCATGGTTATAGTTTTATTTATTTACTAGCTGACCCACGCAACTTCGTCTGCGTCACATAAATATAGCATACAACCTTTCTCGATATATCGACTATCCGACATAAATTAAGCTAAATCGTAACATACAAAAAATCTTATCTTTCTTCTTTATTATAATAGTTTAGATGGTTTAGATTAGCTTAGATTATATTAAAGTGTGAATTACTATAGGTATCTCTTACTGTTAAATACGTATACGATAACACTCTGTACTTGTAAACATTATGATGCAGTAAATATTTTGAATTTGAATTTCCCGGAAAGAATCTCCCTACATTGCGACGCGCGAATTATTTTGCCGCGCGGATATTTTTACATTGCGATATCTTCTAAGATATTTGTTTAAACTGTTTAGAGTAAAGGACACAAATATTCTATATTAAATTTTCCTTCTAACAAACACATTTATTTAGATATAGATTAATACCATATGGGTAAAATAGGCTTCGCAAAAAATAATTATTTTTAACCTAACAGTTTAATAGTAAAAAAAGGTTACAGTGAGTCAATCTTAAATGATAGATATATGCTGTCGCTGACTTTTTTTAGAAATATTAAAGAGGAACAATTCCTTCGTACATGATATTTGCGTAACTTAAACCGTTTTCGCAGCGCACGCAGCGGAAGCTTTCAAAAAGGAAATACCTTTTCCCGTTTTTGTAACATTTTTCATTTATGCTCCGCTCCTATTAGCCGTAGCGTGATGTTATATAGCCTATAGCCTTCCTCGATAAATGGACTATCCAACACAAAAAGAATTTTAAAATTCCAACCAGCAGTTCCTGAGTTTACCGCGTTCAAACAAACAAACAAACAAACAATCAAACAAACAAACTCTTCAGCTTTATAATATTAGTATAGATTTATGCAAGGAGATATAGATGCAAGGTGGAGTAGTTGATTTCCGAAGATACTTGATCAATTAAAATCTAAGTGACTGCTCCCCTGCGTTACCGGGAAGGCTACCGTGTCACGAAGATAAATGGAAAAGGAAAGCCCGAATGTATATTTATTCGATAAAATAAAATAATAAATGGGAGTTTTGGCCAGTAGAGTCAAATTTTCAATGATTCATCGAATTTTCATCGAAAATCAGTCCTAAACTGTTACCGCCTTCACCGCGTGGAGGTACTCCCAGCTTACGTTATTTTATAGTTATATACAGTGAAATTAGTGATAGCATTGATTTCCACATCAGGTGTTCCAGATCTTCAATTTTTCTACGTCAACAGAGAGCGCTCATCAGGCTGAACAACTCTTGCTAAGACATCATTCCTATATTTGTTATAGTGAAGCTGGGCTCTTGGAGTTCCACATGAGGTGTTCCAGATCTTCAAATTTATTCTCTTAGCAGAAAATGCTCACCACGCGGAACAATTTTTGCTATGGTACCATTTTCGCATCTCTTATAGTTTAGCTGGTCTGTTGCGTTTCGGCATCAGGTGTTCAAGTTTCCAAGATAAATTATAGCCTATATGTTGCACTTAATACCTATACAACAAAAAAAAATCATTCAAAACCGTCGAGTAGTTCCGAAGATTAGCGTGTACAAACAGACAAAAAGACAAAAAGGCTCTGCTTCTAAACCCTCCTCGATTTTTTTTTGTTCCGAAGATTAGCGTGTACAAACAAACAGACAAAAAGGCTCTGCTTCTAAACCCTCCTCGATTTTTTTTTATATATTCAATGTACAGACACAGTTTTTTTTACTGTTTTAATATATGTATAGATAGATTACGTAGTTTTTTTTGCATTTGACTTCATAATCGTATAATACAGCAAAGGGCTTCTATAACCTCTTTTTCCTTAAACCACATCGTGAACTAACCACTTACTTTCCGTACAGTGTGGCGCCAAGGGGGCCGGTAGCAAGGCAGGCACGGGAGGCACGCAGACCGTGCCGGTCCAGGCCCAGTGCGTGCAGGTCTCCCAACCTGTGCTGGGTACTCAGCAGCCGACACAGGCGCAGATAATCAGCCCGTTACAGGTACTACAAAATTACCTACTATTTCAACTGTTTCATTAAGGTATTTAGGGTCCCATTAAAATAGATGGACAAAATTTTAGAAATCATTCAGACCACCAAAATAAGGACAATGGTAAAAAAAGAAAATAATTAAAACGCATTGGACACTTACAAAAAAATTAAACAGCTAACGAAAATACACTAAAAATGTTAGTTATCCAACATTTTATGTCAAAAAAAAATCACTTTAATCAGTGGTTTTTTTTACTTGGATATCTTTGGTTAGACGTACTGCGCTGTGATAAAATTTGTCCACCTATTTTAATGGGACCTTATATAGACTTACTACTGTATCGCATTCACATAACACAACATCACTCGGTTTAGACAGAGGTTTATATTCATATTTCACCAGCAGATGTGTGAATGTAGTATTCAATATACAAGTCATTGTGAAATGTGATTCCGATACGTTTGTAGCCCTTGATCAATATTATGAATTTCTAGTTTTAGTTCCTTTCATCGTCAATTTTCCAGGATTTTTATCAATGATCGAACTTCTTCGAATATACTCATATTATTAGAGGATGTTTGAAAGTTGCATCAGTTACGGTTGAAAGGGTAGTTTGGGTATATAATGAGGAGAGAGGGGCGAAGCGCATGTGACTAAAAGACTGATGAATGAATGACGAATGTGAAAAAAATATGGTATTGAATGGAATGATTGTATAAGGAATGATATGAAGGTATGTGACATCTACCAATCCGCACTGGGCCCGCGTGGTAGATTATAATAGCCCATCCCTCTCCTAGAGAGGAGGCCTGAGTCCCTGCAGTGGGAACATTATAGGCTGATGATGATGATGATGATGAAGGTATGAGGGGTGAATGGAAATGGAGTGGTGAGAATGATTACGTGACGGTTGATAGAGAATAAAAGAAAAATAATATTGGTTAAGGCAGGAAGATGATGATGACATAGTCCCTTTGACAATATGGAATTAATACAAAGGTTAAAATTGATAATGTTTTGGAAAATTGACGAATACTTAATTAAATTTAGATTATTTAAGAGTGTTTTATGCTTAATACTTAAATAATTTAAGCTCAATTTAGTTTAAAGTTAATATTAGAGCTTTTAATTATTAAAGTTGTATGCATAAGCGAATATTTTAAGATGTATTGCCGGTGCGCCGTGCGACTACAAGTGATTTCATATTATTATTATGGATTTATGTCATTAAAACAAAACGAAAATAAAATGGTCAAAGAAATCCATAATATGATATCTGAAAAACAACAGTACATGTACAATGAAATAAAATATCTTATATTTTTAGGTTTGTTGCCATCCCCTGTTTATTTTGCAAGTCTGCGACCAGGAGCTTTAAATAAGAGTAACTCTATTTAAGTTTACTATAATTATTTGAAGTTAAAATTAGCAAAATATAATTTAAAAAAAAATACCAAATAAGATTTGATTTAAGATTTGCCGTGTATTTATCTTAAAAAAAAATACTCGCGGTTCTCTATGGTAAAAAAATGAATGACTATTCTGGAGACCGGATTATGTACAAATAATTGCAAAATGCATTTACTAAAAATTGGCCGTTGTTTTTTTAAAAATAATGCATATTTAGAAACTCATCGGCATAATTATCGTGCATTTTTTTAAAAATTTGAACTGAAAAAAAGTGTCATACTCGCACAAAAAAAATCTTTAATTTTCATGTTTAGAAAAAATCCTTGATAAAAACATAGTAAATAATAAAGAACAAAATATATTTTGTAGTGTTTATTTCAATTTGATGTTGCATATTTATATTCATAGTCCACGTTTTTAAGTTGCATAAAACCCAGATAATAAAGGTACACTGATATACATACACTGAGATAATGCAGGTATCGCGATCCGTATGAAAACCTTTAAATAATTTTAATTTTTTGACTACCTAGAATAATAACGTCATAAATAAGCACTATTTCAAACTATTAACTATATTTACGGATGCCCGATGGGGCCGAAAAGTTCTGGAATGGCGACCGCGAACCGGAAGACGTTGCGTTGGAAGGCCTCCCACTAGGTGGACCGATGACCTGGTCAAGGTTGCAGGAACCCGCTGGATGAGAGACGCACGGGACCTATGTCCAGCAGTGGACGTCTTTTGGCTGAAATGATGATGATGATGATGATGAAGCACTATTTAGTTATTTTACAAACATGTTACTATAAAAAATAGACTAGGTTTTTGTTCTTAAAATGTCTATAACTAAGTTTTTGAGTTTTAACATTGATTTTTAAACAAATTAGCTTGCTCGATAGTATCCTTCTTACTGCCGCACTCAGAGACGTTTAATGATTACTCAAGCCAACACTTAGTAAAGATTTTGACACTTTAGTGAAGGTTTTATTTATGTCAACTCTTTACTAAGTGGCGGCTTAAGTAATCATTAAATATCTCTGAGTATCGCAGTAAGTCGAAGCGAATTGCCACGCGAAGTAGGTGCTCTTGCATTATCTAGGTATATATCTGTCGGAGATTGCAGTCTCTGAACGTGGATAAAATCAGAACTACTGGAATGTCGAGCAACTATTGTCGTGTAGTTCAACCTCTTTAGTAGTTGCTTGGGTGTGTTTAGTTCTGGCACGATTTATAACGACAACTGTCAGATGAATGATGACAGATGCGCTCGTCAATTTGGAGGAGCCGGAGCCAGCGGGGGCTTCCATGGCAGACGGCGCTGCGGTTGGTCGTGGTCGTGTTTCCTACTAACCTCACTGCATTCCATGTGGTTGACTTCATCGTTTATGAACCATTGACTGTTATTTTGAGATATCCATCCTGTCTTATCATCGTCATCATGAAGAATACCGTATTCTCCGATATGTGTGTGTGAAGGGCTTGGTCACCCCTGGGTGGCATGTGTCACTAGACCGTGAATTAAGGGTTTGGTCAGCCCAGGGTGGCATGTGCCACTAGACTGTATGTGTGACTTTTTGCTAAGGGCTTGGTCAGCCCTGGGTGGCACGTGTCACTAGACTGTGAATGTGGGCTTGGTCAACCCCGGGTGACAGTTTGTCACTCTAGTACTATGAATGTGGGCTCGCAGTCAACCCCGGGTGACGGGCTGTCACTAGGACTGTGAATTTGGGCTTGGTCAACCCAGGGTGACAGGTTGTCACTAGGAATGTGAATTTGGGCTTGGTTAAGCCAGGGTGACAGTGTCACTAGAATAAGCCGCCTGGGGCAGCAGGGTTCCAAGTGTGTGCAATTAGTGAAGTATTGCTTTGTTTGATTATGCACAGTACGACGCGAGTTTTTGATTGTTTTGAATTAATGCGATTGGACCTTTGAATCAGATTTGCTTTCATGATTTTACGACTCTATTGACAGAGGCATTTATCTTGGTCAGGTAGGCCGAGTCGATAGTCTAGTTTAAGTTTGTGTTCTCGTCGATACAGATACCATATCACCACCACACGAGGACGTGTGATAGTCAGTTCTGGCCGTGTCGGAGATTGCAGTCTCTGAACGTGGATAAAATCAGAACTACTGGAATGTCGAGCAACTATTGTCGTGTAGTTCAACCTCTTTAGTAGTTGCTTGGGTGTGTTTAGTTCTGGCACGATTTATAACGACAACTGTCAGATGAATGATGACAGATGCGCTCGTCAATTTGGAGAAGCCGGAGCCAGCGGGGGCTTCCATGGCAGACGGCGCTGCGGTTGGTCGTGGTCGTGTTTCCTACTAACCTCACTGCATTCCATGTGGTTGACTTCATCGTTTATGAACCATTGACTGTTATTTTGAGATATCCATCCTGTCTTATCATCGTCATCATGAAGAATACCGTATTCTCCGATATATCTATTTCTGTGGGTGGGTATATAAAATAACAGCCTCATGATCTAAAGCCTAATGATGGTATGATAATTATGTCGTTAACTCTGTAGATCACCGAATAATATATGAATTTCTTTCACGAAATTCGAGATGATTTATTTGATCATGACAATAATTATAATGATATTAAGGCTATCAAACCATTATTTGAGGCATTGAATCTGGGAGTTCCAACATCACTTACTGCCGTCACTTGTAACGATTTGACATACGGTATCATAACTTATCTTACTAAGTGATGGCTTAAGTAATCATTAAATATCTCTGAGTGCAGCAGAAAGCCTTGTCTTTAGAACAGTGTCTTATTTCAAAATATATGAAGTTATTATATATCATGGTACATGGATCTCTTGGCACGCGAATGAATATTATTGACTATTGTCATTAAAAAAAACTTAAAATTAAAAACCCTAGTTCACCTAACTTCTCAAAAACGATAACCACCAAAAAGAATGCGCAATTAAAAATTTTACGCACTTTTCCCTTCTTGTGACCATTGACCATAATGACCATGGCTATTCTTTTTCGGAAATTAATTTGGAAACGGGACATAAAGTGTGTTGCTAGCGTTCGAAGAAGCAACTTCATCAGGTCTTATGGTCGAATTTTGTGTTAAGGCAATAAGAACTCCCGTCGGGGCTGCGGATTGTTCGAAAGAGATACCGCGGCCTCGACATAAAGGGCTAAGAAGGAACATGGGTGGTTTTCAGTCAGTAGAAGTCTGACACTCCCTTTCGCTCTGCCCAAGAGCGGGAGGAGTTATTTGATGATTTCCCACACCCCAAAAAATAAAGATTTTGGTTAGTTTTATCGACGACACTTTCTAATATGACGTTTGCGAGAAAATGTGCATTTTTTTTATATTTATTATATAAATTGCTATTGTTTTTTAAAATGTATTAAAAAACAAGATGGTGGTGCTAGTTTCGATTATGACTACGCCTCAATGGATCCATGTATATTTCAGAATATGGTTTTACATAACACACTGTTTTAAGTTTCGTCCCACACAGTGTGATGACGACAGAAAATAATTAGAAACATGACACTGTATGGTTATAACTGCCGGCGATAGTAAAAACACCTTTTATATTGGTAGTTATACGTGAGCATATCAATGTAATAAGAAAATAAATACAGAGTATAAAAGGACCCAAACAACAAGCCAAAGCGAAGTAACTGTACACGTGAAAATTATTACCGGGTTTTTTTTTTTTTGTAATACAAATTTTCTTTTTACGGCAAAACTCAATTTCAAGGAGTCATAGAAGTTTTTAAAATGAAGTTATAAACATAAAAACTAGGCAACTATAATCCCCAATATATTCGTAACTAAGAGCTTCCCATATATGGCGTAGAAAAAAAAAATCGCAATGACGGGGAGAACAAGCGCCTTTCAGCTTCGTTAAGGGTACTTTTACACCCAGTGCAATGTGTATACACGCGGGTACACATTGCACTGGTCGGGTCGTGGTTATGATATTTTCTCACCTTGTCTAAACAGCATAAAATAATATTCACCTTCTAATTTTTTTGGTCATGTATTTGGAATAAACTGTTATAGTTGTATATGTAACTCTACGTACTAGTGAATATATAATTTATTGTCTAACGAAGTGGTCTGTCCCGCAGAGTGGTCAAACGATGCAGTTTGCGCCGTGGCAGATCTCGGGGGCTCTGCCTCAGGTGTGGGCCGGGGGACTGCAAGCAGGGACATTGCCCGCTGGGGGACTACTGGCCCCCAACCCTATCTTCATCCGGGGCACACAGCCCGACGCTCCGCCCTCGATGTTCATACAACACTCGCCACAGAATGTGCAACATACAGGTTAGTACAACAATATTGTATTGTGCTTCCCTTGTTTCTAATTGCGAATGTTGCCTTTGCATTGCTAAGCGATTATTTACTATTTGTGTTTTTGTTCTTCATTAGCTTGGAGCAAGTGCTTTTGAGTAGCGTTGTTGTTAATACTGCAATGTATAAAATATTGACATTTTTGTAAAATCTTTAAGGTGTGAGTGTGGCTTGTGCTACATCGACGACATCAAAGCCTCGTGCTTCGTCTGATGGGCTCACTAAAGCGCCGCGCCCGCTCTCGAACATTCTGCCATCCAGCAGCATCCGACCCGGCCCAGCGTCGTCCGTCTCAACACAAACCAGCGCTAACCAAGCGCAGAATCAGGTCGGTTGAGTTTTAATTTATTTCTTACTTACTTGAAATATCAGTCACACTTACTTCTTCTTAAGAAAAGGTCAGCAACATATCTAAGTCTGGAAATTGACCCAGAATAAAGTAAAATCCTTGTCAAGCACGCAAATGTTAACACTAACTCAAATTAAATTGGATGGGTCGTATTTATAAAATACACCAGGAGGCTCTTACATCTTATGGGGATAAAAAGAGCCTTTGAAAATACGTATAAAAGAAACCATCTTCAAAAGCGGCATGGTAGGCTGTGACTGATACGGAAATCCAAAAATCAAGTTTGAAAATACTATTTGTAACTTCAATTCTTGATTCCCATTTTCTGTAACTCCGTCCTTGTCTCAGGCAAAGCAACGTGGCAAAGCATCGCTCCGCTCGCCGGCGCCGGCTGCTAAGCAAGATGCAGCTAATCAGACTAATAAGATGCAGCATCAGATACAACAGCCGAAACAGCAGTAAGTTATCCGCCCAATTACTGTTAGCTTCCCCATGCTTTCCCCGCTTTTGTGCTACTTCTTTCGACCAATGGTCTTATGACCAATGGTTTTGTAACCAACGCTTTTTCAGTTGGGTTACTGACCAATGGTCTTATGACCAGCGGTCACGAGTGGATAGGCTTCTGGCCGCAGGTCTTTGTGTGACGGTTTTGGCAAATGTCCTTGATCTATTGCTCAGCTGGCTTTCTGGCCCGACATGAGAAAACCAAGCCAGCCAAGCGAGTCACTGGCTTGGATCAGTGTCACTGGGTCCTAATTTGCAATATGTTGGTGACTGCTAGAATTCCTGACTTCACAAATGTCCCTGATCTATGATTGACGCAATGATGATGGAGCCTCGCTGAGCTTGCTTTCAGACCCGACATGAGAAAACCAAGCCTGTGTAACTGGAGCACTGGCTTGGATCAGTGTCACTGGGTCTAAACTGTAGAATGGTGGTGGCTGCGAAAATACCTGACGTCACACAATAATCTATATTTTCTTACGCAGTGTTGTGTTCCCAGCATGTGCTTCTATACTTAAAAACATTGATTCTTTTGTTACCATTGAGAATTAATTTTGTTTTAATGCTTCGGTGAGACGGGCCAGCAAGCCTGTTGGCCGGCCCGCGAAAAAGAAATGGTACAAATGACTTATATTACTATTCGTTTCGCTTGACTGGATAGATTAAATAGCTAATATGTTCTTGGCTTTTTTCAGGGTTGTGCTGATGAATCCAAGCCAGATGACGCAAATCACGGGTATGCCGAACGACAAATCTAAGAATATGCAGCAACAGACTTTGTTGCAGCAACAGGCTATGCAGGTCACTATTTTACTATAATATATATAGAATTTGTTATTGTTAAGAAGCTATTGGGATATATGTATATGCGAACACATTTAACGCAATCGTAATCGATAGAGCGTATTCAATCTATCGCAATCTAGTTGCACATTATGGAATGTTTGAACTCATGTTGATATAATTGTTATAATGTTACAGCAACAGCAGCAACAACAACAGCAGTTGCTTCACCAACAGCAACAAACTCAGCAAATGGTGCATTATCAGCAACAAGGTAAACTTACAAACATTATCGACAACTAGGTCGTTGGACCTACTTTTCATCGTATCAATAATTCACGTAAGTTCACTAATTATTATGTGTCGTAGTTTCCCAAGACGGCTCGATACGCGTCGCGGGTTCGATTCCCGCACGGACTGTTTGCTCTGGGTGTCGGTGTTCGTGTATGTATAAAACAAGGTGTAAACAGACCTTTCACGAAGCCGAATGACTTAACGCAAGAAAAAAAAACAATTGGCTGGGAAACGACAAAAATGTTGGAGTGAAAAATCACGGCTTACGGTAGAACTTAATGTAACGCACTCGAAATAGTATGCTGGTGTATGTATTAACTAGTACAGGAGTCCTGGAGTTGTAAACTTGTATTAAATAAAAACGTGGCTTATAGCTTCGTAAAGTGTCTTTTTACACCGATTATGTGTTTGTAAATGTTTCAATGTTACACGAACAAGACACTCATACCTACATAAAAGCGCACTATTCATATTCAACAACATTTAGACATAACTACTTTATTTGAAGTGTAGCATGGTGCGGGTGACATGAACCGTTTTTTTTTTCAATCTTGAACGTTACTGCGATTTACAATCTGATAAAATATAATTATAATACAAATATGATTGTCGTAAAGTCCGAAATCAGTAATAACAGTACTAAATTTAATAAAGCCCGCGTTTTTTTAATGACATTTATCGTAACAAAGTAAGAAAACGAGATTTTAGCCCTGAGAATCGTTACATACAAAATTGAATTGCATAATGTCTTCTTTTTCTGAGGAACAAAAGCCGCGCTTGCCTAAGATGGCCTGTAGGTGATTGACCACCCATTACATACCGAGTCATCTCCGAGCCTCGGAAAGCACTTTTAGCCGTTGGTCCCGGCTGTCAATTCTAGATATTTGACAGCCGTTACAAGTCCCCAAAGTCTGACAACCAATCTTACCAAGAGGTATCGTATTACCCAGTACTTACTGGGTTGTGGAGTTTAATCAGGGGCGTAGCTACCGCCGTATCTGCCGTATCAATTATACGGGGCCCCGGGGCCACGGGGGGCCCCGACGTGCGTGCGTAAGCAAATATTATTAAAAACTTCCCAATTTGTTTTATTTCAGAAATGACAAAAATCAAAAATAGCAATTTCTTTTTTTTCCACGTAAAGCGTGCGTTCTTTTTCTTAAGTCATCATCAGCTTTAAATGATTTAATAAATCAGTTTGCCGAAAAAAAGGTAAGGAGAAAAGGTATTTAATTTGAATTGTTTGTAAAAAGTTTTGAAAAAGTGACATAATGATAATTATGATGAATAAATATTTGTTCTAATTTTATGCAAACATTTTTTTTTTGTGAGAAATTTTTATCTTTCCTAAGGGCCCCCAAAACAATTTTTTATACGGGGCCCCGCCAAGGCACGCTACGCCTCTGAGTTTAATAGGCACTCACTTTACGTAAAATACTGACATTAATCTGCATCCGATAAGACTAGAAGCCGACCCCAACATAGTTGAGATGAGAATAGACAAAGAAATCATTCCTTCATGATCTCAAATGAACGTTTTATTTTTTTTCTAAAATAACATATCGACTATCATAACAATATTTCCCATCACTAAACATATCTTGTCATCAAGTGTCGCCCGCACCATGCTACACCATAATAGTACTTTTCTCAAAAATGGTATGTAATGTTGCCATAACATCTCTAAAAAGTATCCAGAAAGTGAACTTTTCTCAAAAATGGTATGTAATGTTGCCATAACATCTCTAAAAAGTATCCAGAAAGTGAACTTTACCGGAGACTTATTCACAACTGTCCAGTAAGAAGCGAGATTTTAAACTTAGAATCTCCTACTGTCCAGTAAGTAAGTATGTAATTTACTTACTGGACACTAGGTCATCCTCTTTAGATCTGTTTAGAAAAAAAAACATAGTACCAGACACAGATTAGAGTTTAGCCATTATAACATGGGTATAGAAGGGAGGTTCCAAATATATATCTATCTCTCTTTTTGGTATGACATTTTATGAGATACATATATTTTTGGAACCTTAAACAGCCATTTTATACGTTGCGTTTTGTACTTAGTAATGTTGTAGAAGTATAGTGTGGGATTTTATGATTGTATTTAGTAATTTCAGTTTATTAAAAAGTTTTTTCTAAAGTTGTTTCCTAAACTGCCTCGTTGGTCTAGTGGTCGCAAGCTCGACTGCAGAGCGTGAGATCCTGGGTTCGATTCCCGGGTCGGCCAAAAAGTGCTATTGTGTTTTTCACATATGAATGTAACCTTCAATATTAATTAAACGAATTTGTTGTTAAACTTTCTTTAATTTTTGAGAAAAGCATTATACAAACCTCAACCAGTAAGAAAGCCATCCTGGCCTCGTATATAACCAGACCTCACCTGCGGTTCGGTCCGGTTAACTCATACTTGGCCAGGAAGGCTTACTTACTGGATTCTGCAGTAATGTACTATTACCGGAGACTTATTCACAACTGTCCAGTAAGAAGCGAGATTTTAAACTTGGAAACTCCTACTGTCCAGTAAGTAAGTATGTCATTTACTTACTGGACACTAGGTCATCCTCTTTAGATCTGTTTAGAAAAAAAAACATAGTACCAGACACAGATTAGAGTTTAGCCATTATAACATGATTATAGAAGGGAGGTTCCAAATATATATCTTTCTCTCTTTTTGGTATGACATTTTATGAGATACATATATTTTTGGAACCTTAAACAGCCATTTTATACGTTGCGTTTTGTACTTAGTAATGTTGTAGAAGTATAGTGTGGGATTTTATGATTGTATTTAGTAATTTCAGTTTATTAAAAAGTTTTTTCTAAAGTTGTTTCCTAAACTGCCTCGTTGGTCTAGTGGTCGCAAGCTCGACTGCAGAGCGTGAGGTCCTGGGTTCGATTCCCGGGTCGGCCAAAAAGTGCTATTGTGTTTTTCACATATGAATGTAACCTTCAATATTAATTAAACGAATTTGTTGTTAAACTTTCTTTAATTTTTGAGAAAAGCATTATACAAACCTCAACCAGTAAGAAAGCCATCCTGGCCTCGTATATAACCAGACCTCACCTGCGGTTCGGTCCGGTTAACTCATACTTGGCCAGGAAGGCTTACTTACTGGATTCTGCAGTAATGTACTATTATGCGACCTGAGGCACCATATTAAGGCCCATACTTACAAGAACTCGACCACCAAAACAAATTATGAATTAATAAGTTTACAATTTAATTTTCATAATTATACTTTATACAAACGTTTCGATCGCTAAACTAGCCTCTAAGAAAATTTCAATCGGACCAACCACTAATATCCAGTAAAAAAAACACAAATATATTTCAATTTGAGTACCAGTAGTATCTAGTAAAAATATTCACAAATCAATTTCAGAAATACTTCAATTAGCCTATCCACTAATATCCAGTAATAGTAGATTATTGCATGGGCAATATAAATTACTGGCGTGGTGCATAATCTGCTTTTCTTTTATTACCTATAGGAATAGTAGATAAAAGAAACTCATATCAAACAGTTAAAATAGAAGTTTAATTATTGAAATTAAAAGTTATACTTGAGCAATTATTAAACGTAGTCGTAAGGTTAAGAGTTTTGTTGGGCAAAGACGAGGTAGATGGGCCTGGCTGATTTGTTACAATGAAGTCGTTATCACGGGAAGTAAATGGGCGCGGCGATGTCGAATGATTTAAATTAATTGCTTCCGTAATACATGAAGTAATATTACTTTTGTTTTCAACCGACTCTTCAATATAGCCCTCTGCTACTTGGTCGGATTTCCAGCCGCCGCGCCGCGCCGCCGTGGCGCTTGAGTGTAGTTAAATTTGCGCCGGAATCTGCGAGAAGCGTTGCTGAGGTTCAACGGAAGCAATGGCCTGTGTAGAGTTCTGGGTTCGGAAGCTTTAGAAATGTAGCAATCTCTTTAGGAAAATTTCCAAATTTGTTTCTGCCTATAACTTGCTTCGTACATTTACCATTTCTGTTATTCAATAAGAACCGCGGCGTGCTTGTTTCTGTTGGACGAAGTAGTCGATATTTATCCACGACTTTCACGAACTCATCGCGAATTACGAACATTCGATCTTTTTTCGTTTTGGTGTTAACAAGTTTTAAAAGCAACATGTTGTCGTGAGTTTCTATATCGTCAACCGTAATATTCAATAGTTCAGAGGTTCTACAAGCACCACTAACGCCAAAAATTAGAGCAACCTGGAAAGATAGATAATTTTGTTTGTATATTCGTACATTCAAATAAAAAATAATATAGTTAAATAAAAATATTTGTTTTTTTCGATAAACATACCTTTGTAGCCAAATATATTATTATGTCATCAGGGGATTTATTTAAAAACATCTCTACGTTTTGAGCTGTAAAAATTTTAGATTTTTTGCTTTTGAACCCATCCGATGATCGTTTCAAAAACGCTGTGAGTTTTGAATATTATTTGATATGCACATTGTGTCTTGTGCTAACAGTGGATTTTAGCATTGAGTATATGGACCACAACGAAGATGGCTTCATTTTTTTCGATAGTTCACTAAAATAAGCCAAAAATACACTCTCTGAGAACGACTTTGCTCCATTTCTATCTTTCCAATCAAAAATTTCTCATAAGATTTTACGTATTGTACTCGAGATTTTAAGGGTAAAAGATTTTCTATAACACTGTCGGCTTCATTTATAATGTTTTCCGGAGTTAATGTGTCGCTAGATGATTCCATTTTAATTCGAAGCCGAAGCACTCAAAATCAGATAGTATCACACTTTATCGTTTCCAAAAATATTGTCAAGCAAAATTAACAAAGTTCCCGCCAAATCACTTTTTTAAATTTCTTTCATTTTTAAATCAGAGTTAGCAGCAATCATTTTTTAAATTTGGAACAAGTAGGATAGAAACGAATAATACGTAACTAAAAAAAAGTATTGATATCGGCTGGCTGAATAGAGCTAATCCGTTGATTGGCACCTTTTGGTGCGATTAAAAAATAAACTGTGCAATAATGAAATTTCATAAATTTTTATTGCTCTAGAGCATTAAAGATTCGCTTTGTACTGAGTTTTTAGTGTGATTGTGATGAAATTAAAGCATAGTTGGAAGAAATAGTAGATTGTACACCAAGTGCATAAAACGCACCATTTTGCGCGAGACTTTTATCCATCCGATGCGAGCTTGCGAGCGAGGATGGATATAAAGTACAGAGTAAAATGGGTTTTATGGACGAGTTTTACACTATACTTTTCACTTCGATTGCGAGGAAATGAAACGGCAACTTGTAAATATTGTAAAAATAATTAGGGTTCCCGCCAATTAACTTTTTTTTATTTTTCAACCGATGTGATTAGGTGCAAGCCTATTGCCATCAATAAATGTAATTAGGAGCAAGCCTATTGCCATCAACCAATGTAATTAGGAGCAAGCCTATTGTCATCAACTGATGTAATTGGGACCAAGCCTATTGCCATCAACCAATGTAATTAGGAGCAAGCCTATTGCCATCAACTGATGTAATTAGGGGCAAACCTAATGCCATCAACTGATGTAATTAGGAAAGGCCTATTGCCATCAACGAATCTTATTAGGAGCAAGCCTATTGCCATCAACTGATGTAATTAGGGGCAAGCCTATTGCCATCCACCGATGTAATTAGGAAAAGCCTATTGCCATCAACTGATGTAATTAGGGGCAAGCCTATTGCCATCAACCGATGTAATTAGGAAAAGCCTATTGCCATCAACGAATCTTATTAGGAGCAAGCCTATTGCCATCAACCGATGTAATTAGGAGCAAGCCTATTGCCATCCACTGATTTAGGTAATTGAGAGCAAGCCTATTGCCATCAATCAATGTAATTAAGAGTAAGCCTATTCCCATCAAATGATGTAATTGGGGGCAAGCCTCTTGCCACCAACGGGTGTAATTAGGAGCAAGCCTATTGCCATCAACCAATCTAATTAAGACCAAGCCTATTGCCATCAAGCGATTTAGGTAATTGGGGGCAAGCCTATTCCCATCAACTTTCCTTGTATTCGTAATGAAAAGCACAGTGTTTACTTCGGGTTAAAGACTTATTTAGTCCCTCGAACTATTAGCGACATCATATTAATATCGTAGCGTAATCCCTTGTTCTTAGAATACTAACGAAACGAATTAAATTAAAGAGGTTATTCTATGAAGTTGAAGTTGTTCCTGTGGCTGTTGGTCCGATTACCTGTGCCGATTACCTTGGTCTTCGACGAAGATTTTACTTTATGCTCTAGAGCATAAAACGCGACTTTATGTCGCCTACGCACGACATAAAGACGAATTTTAGAGCAAGAGAAGTGAAAAAATATTTTCAATACACTTGCTCATAAAGTGGCTATAATTTCACCGCAATTAGGCACATATTGACACCTATTATCAAACTGTGAATTTTTCATTGCTATTATTCACTAGTGAGTTATAGGGTTTTTTCTAATTTTATTAGTTGAGTTGCTATATTCTTAAAAAAGTTTCGATACAAAAAAGATCGTGCTCAATAGTAAAAAAATAATTAATGTACCTAGTGTTTGCTCATGTCATGCAACTTTGAATTTAAATAAATAATTTCAACTTGTACGTTTTTAATAAATGAAACTTCCACTCAAATAATATAACTTTTAATTTCTCGGTACTAAAGAAAACTTTGAATTCCCCATTTTGTACTTACGTGGCTAAAACTCTATCCGCGAAAAGTTAAAAATAAAGAAACCTCATTTCTTTTAGTCTATGGCCGATCGCCATTGTTACAGTATGAACATTTAAGTGTGAATTTCATGGTGGCGCCACTGGGCAAGAAAAAATGCATCGCTACGTCAAACTTAGTACATTTATTTTAGTTCCGTGTTTTCCCGCCTGCACAGATAAGTTGGTCGAACTGTTGATGCGCGCGCGTAGGAAAACCGATTAATTTTTCCCGCTATTATGAAAAAAAATTCAGAACTCGTTTTAACTGTTGAAGATGACTTTTTAGTATCATTTTCTTCACAAGTGTGTTGAAAAACTTCGTATGATACACGTGTGTATTGATGATTACCGTCCTCGGATCTCTTAAGACCCTTACCTGACGGCTCGGGTCTCAATGGCGCCTCAGCGGTAATCACCAACATTACACACTTGTACCATAATGTACTATTACAATGTGCTCTAGAATTCACTACACAAACAATACTAACACACATTCGTGGAATGAAAAGGTTACGCAACTTCAGGCTATTTTGAAGTCACGCCATCATTTTTATCCCGAGTAGACAATAAATTAGAAAAAGTCACATAATATCTCTATGAGAAAATAATGTTTAGTATTCCATAGTTCTTGTAGTTTGATTATTCCTTTATATTTCTATTGACTGATGAGAAAATTAATTATTTAATAAAAAATTTAGTATCTATATTTGACTTCCAGTTTAATAATTTTAAAATAACAAATCAATATTTTTTTTTAAGACAGAGGGCTCTTTTAATAAACATTTGGGAGATTAAAAACTGGCCACACAGTGGAGAGTTCCGTAGTCAGGGTGAACAATAGGGGATCGGACTGGGTCAAAATAATATGATTCTGTTTAGTCCGTAAGTTAGATTATCGAAAAATATTGAATACGTGTTTTTTGTTTTATCAAATCAATAAAAAATGACGACGATAAAACGCGTCAAAGATCTTGGAGTGGGGCTTGAAACGTCACTTGTGTCGTCAAAATGTACTATCATATGACGTCACACGAGTTTTCGAAGCACTGTATCGTCTTCATTTTAAGTTTACGTGAAAAAAGAAAAAATACGTGTCCAATAATTTTTGAAAATCTATCTGACGGACTAATTAGTTTTTTTTTGTCCGATCCCCTATTCTATAACAACTCAAGAACAAACTTAACATTGTACTTCGAAACATGCTCTCCCATATTTCTTTGGACGCACGGAACCCTAAAATAAGATGACTGCGACACTCCCGACTCCTACTAACCTATTTTGCGGAGCCTTTTCTTTCCTCGAGCTTGCATTACAAGATCGGATATTAAAGAAATGTTTTCTATACACAGGTATGTCGCTGGGCATGCAACAGGGTACTATGCCCGTCGGCTCGGTCGCCCAGACCCTCCCCATGGCAGGTATTCCGCAAACCATATCTATGGTGCAGCAATTACATCCCGTGAGTATTATGACGGTAATTAACTATTGCTAATTATTAACGTTGTGGAGCTTTTATTGTCATTTTGTGACGTTTTTAAGTAAAACAAACCCTGATTTTACGGGCTCGACATCTCGATAATTGGACATAACAGAGCAAAATTCTCTTGAACGTCATGAGATTCTGTGTTTGTTGTATAGCTTTTAATTGAATGTTTAAGAGATTGAGTTGTTTGCTCATTTGGTGCGTTTCTGTTTGACAGTTGAGCAGCATGGGGCAATCTGGCACGCTCGTGGGCCAGCTCAGTACTACACAGCCACAGAGTATGCAGACTTTGCAGCAACCACAAGTAAGGACAATACATAACATCACGTTACCCCCGAATACCTAATAGAACACGCACATTTTGCCAGTTGTGTTGTAAGTCCCATTTAGGGGAGAACAAAGTTTTTTTTAAATAAAGCACTACAACTTTTTTGCTGTAGTAATTAACCATAACACTGGTCGAAAGGCTTTATGCATTACAAAACATATTTAAATATAAATATTTCGATTCATAACGAACAACGTAACTCGCAAAAACTAACTTGTTAATTTTGCTACAAGTGTAACTTGTATATTATAATTAAATAATTAACCCTGTATCAAGAAAGAGAAATAACAAAATTGATATGTTTACTTTCCAGACGCTGGTTGGCAGCGGCTTGGTCCAGACATCCGTCGGCATGGCCGTTCAACAACAAGCTGCTATGAACCACTCCGCGTCTATGCAGACGGTGAGTTCACACTCCAGTACATTAGTACATAGTGCACAAGTGAAGTGATACAATATAGTTTTAAGGTTCTATTTACTAACACAAACTTATTATTAGTATGTAGATTTAGGTTAAGGTATTTATCTATAGGTCTTTGTTTACCTGAAAATAAATAAATTCTATTCTATTCTTATGAGCTCCACTCCAGTATTCGAGCTCCAGTACACAAGGTTCGTTGAAACCGGTACGGACTGGATGAGCACACCAGCCAATAACAGATACGGGTCTACCAGAAACAGGTGTCCGCATTGCACCAGTCCACAATTTGTCCGTATAGGTTTAACCGTACCTTTATTAGCGGTGTTTTTGCTGCAAGGCTAGATTATTAACTTCATCATCATCAGTCTATTAATGGTCCCACTGCTGGGACACAACCCTCCTCTCTTTGACAGGGAAATATTATTAACTTACTTGTACAGTATTCCGATCGGGTAACATAATTTCGTAATGGAGTTTCTATCGCTTCATGATGTTCTGGTCTGATGAAAATTCATCAGCTTGACGGTGCCATTCAAGTACCATGTACTGTATTCGAACTACTGCACGGATTTGAATACTATTTAGCACACAGATAGTTTATAATCTAGACTAACACATCTGATACATTTTATCTCGGTAGTACGATCCCGTGGGATAATTATCGAACTCCACGCGAGCGAAGCCGCAGGCGTAAGCTTGTGTCCTATGTGTATGATAATAATATGTACCAAATATTGTAGATTTTTGATTACGAGGTTATCTAAAGACCTATGTATATTTATGTATATAATATAATATATGTATATTTGAGTGGTAAAACGTTGGCAGCCGGGACTCGCGCTTGACGGGACGGCGTTGCTGAGCGCGCCCCTCGTGCAAGTCTCTCCGTTGTTGGCGCATGAGGTAGCCTCACGAACCTCGCAAACGTTACTTCATTCATTCTAAATCATCGATTTTTAATTCATTCTTCTCTTTATACTGTCGTATATTTAAATAAAGTAGATTTGATGGTAACACTGTGGAATGATGTATAGATCTCCTAGGAAAAGTATGCAGTTCGGGAGTCATCCACTATTACTGTTTTGTGTGCTTATTTGAAAAATACAATTATTATCAAAGCGCATACTTTTTTATTTATACTTTCTATTTCAAATGTCATTAACATTTGGAAACCAAATAGGTGTAAACCATTCTGATTCTGATGAGATGAGATCTTTTATACGATAGTGTTGTCATCGTTATTAATTAATTATTATATTTTAAATTGGACATACATATTTCCAGTCTATTTGTTCGTCTTAAAGTGCGTGATCACCGCGACAAATATCTTGGATTTATTTTGTAAATCCAAGATATTTTACAATAGACTTGTTCCTCAACGAATCGTTGCTTGTTAATCGTATTACATAATATTAATATGCATATAGCGAAAAACATCATTAAGAGATATGATGTCCGGCCAGATATATCATACGCATTATATATCTATGCCCTGAAAAAATCTGCAGTTGTAAGCATGCTAAGTTGTAAATGTGGAATATCTTATCATTTATTTATGGCACGCATTTAAATTATCGTTTTAATTTTGCAAAAAATCTAAATGGTCATCTATTTTAATGATTGATCGATCTTTTGAATCGATATTTTAATCTCTTTATAACTACGCAAAATAAGTTTATGTCTGATGATTGGAACCTAACCCCTCTACGCCCAGTCGACGGAGCCCCGCTTCGCTAGAAAAAGATCAATTATATTTTAGAGGATCAAATAATATTGCCCCTTTAAATAAGTAGGTAGTAGCAGTTTAGTGACACTCACATCCGTTTTGGCTTCTAGCCAATATAATTATATTAAGTTAATATTAGGAGGGAAATTATAAATCAATCCTTGAAATAAGGTCAATTATACTTGTCGATCTTAAAGTTAATGCAGCGCTTGCCTAGGTCGGTTTGTGGATGGGGTGTCAAATCAAAACAACGTTTCAGCTGAGGGTCCCGGCTGTCATTTGTAGGTATTTGACATTCGTTACGGGAGGCAGTGACCCGTAAGTCTGACAACCAGGGTAGTTTGGTAAAACTGGTTGTCACTAATTTGGTTGTAGAGGTGCGCCCCATGTAAAATACTGGTCCCCTAGTACCAATAGCCAGCAGTAGTGGTACCAGCAGTCTAAATTAGAAACCTACGTAGTCTAGGCAGAATGATGAACATAAGAAATAACACTGCTAGGAATCTTATTACATATTATGGCCCAGTACAATACTCCCTACTAGTATATCACAATCGTTGCAGTGTGATTAAGTGCATGATGTATTTGTTCAAGTAGGCAGTTAGGTACGTGTATAGTTTAGTATAGTATCCTCCCCGTAGCTTAGAATACGAGCGAGAAAAACGAAACGCATGAATCATAATTAGTCTACGTCTCTGATATGATACGGGGAGAATAAACAAAACGCTTTTAGTGTAGTAAATTGTAAACGTTCGAGTATTAAGTAGAAAGAAAAAATATATCGTCGCTAAAGTTTTAAAACCACCTTAGTCAAAAATAGCAACTTTACATCAGAGTTTAAAGATTGCATAATTTTACATAGATTTTTGAATACACTTTAATTTATATAGAGACGCTGCTTTTTTCCGAGTGGCTCAAACAATGCGTCTTTAATTTATTTGATGCACAATGTACACAACCACAGTAACACGCAAGGCTTAAAACTAGTGAATTAATTACCCTGTTTGAGCGCAGCAAGATAACTTAAGTAAAACATAAAATATTGCAATTTGCAGTCATCTTTCGATTGTCTAGCAAACGACATCAAAAGTGGTGTTAGAACTTAAACGGCGATACGCTATTGCGACCTGAAGGCCTACCATGACGTCTTAAAACAGTTCTTTTTCTAGTGAGAAAAAGACATGGCGCTAGACACCCTGTATAGTTCTGTCACGTTTCCAAATTGGAATAAGAACTGTTTTAAGACGTCATAATAGGGCCGCTGTGGGTCTAAAATGTCGACTGGTACAGGTATCAAGCAGCCTGAGTGTTCCGCAGTTGACGCTGCAGGCCGCACAGGGCACCGTGGGGCTCATCGCGGCGCCAGTGCAGGCCTCCGTGCTGCCCATGCCGGCTTCAGCCACCATCGTCACGCATGTCAAGACCGAGGAAGATAAGACACAGCCGATTACATCCATAGCGGTATGTTGACAAATATATTTATTTATGTACACACAAAATACAAAAAAACGATAAAAACATAAAAAAAATAGAAAATCACAAAGGTACTGCTTATTTCACAAGAAATTTCTTCCAGCAGACCAAAAAATAACGTACTACTTCACACAACAAAATATACTACTTTATAATAGTACTAGCTGACATTGAGGTATAATGTACTTCGTACTAGAGAAGCTATTTCAAACAAAATAATGTGCGCGCACTTGATGACAGCGGGGCGGGCGGGGGGGTGTCATGTTCTCATAGATTACTATCAAAGCGTGCAGATGCGACATAATGTTATTTTCTGCCTACGTGTGTACTTACTCAGAAAATAAATAAAAATACTTACACTGTAACAATTTTTAATTTCCTTTGAATAATATGAGTTTTGTAAGTTTCTGGAGTTTGGTATAGCAATCCACAGTTGGATCAGTTTTGGCTTCGTGATGCAATCTAATTTTTGTATACTGATTTATTATGGCTCGAATTAAATGGATTCTGTGATTGTATGTTGATGGCTGATTCAGTGAATGTTGGTTTAAATTGGCAAATACTTCTTTCCCGATGAAATGCTTCAGGGTGTTAACGGTGTTAACTTCTCAATTCGATTAGTATGTTTTTATTTGCTTATGTAAGTTATTTTTGGCAACCCGTAGTTATAATCTAACGTTACATTAATAAAATACCGTACTTTGTACTGGTTCAGCCTCTCATACGGCATGAAAATTTTACCTAGTGAACATCTCAAAAAGTTAAAAAATGAAACAAAAATCCCAACAATATTATACAATAACATAATTACGTTATCGCATGGTACTACAGATTTCTTTAAGAATACTCTTCCTGTCTTTGTGGCGTATTTGTCACTTTCTTGGAAATGCACGGAACATATGCATGAATATTCTGTAGGTAACCAGGTCTCTTCGCTGCGATTTTTCTGAACAAATTTGATCCATGTCTCTCTTGTTTCATGACTCGGCCGAGGAAACCTTTCAATCCAAATAAAAGTAAAAGTATTATCGTGATTAAATCATTATCTTAAGTTTGGTGATTCTTCGGGCTACGGCCTGCAATTATTTATGTAATAGGTGTTGCCAGCGGCTTCACCCGCTACAACTCGAAAATTATCCCACAGGAAAATAAAATCGGGATATAAACTATCTGTGTAGCAGCAAAGTTTATCTAAATCCGTTCAGTAGTTTTTGCGTGGAAGAGTAACAAACATCCATCCATCCATCCATACATACATTCTTACAAACTTTCGCGTTTATAATATGAGTAGGATAAGTACGTCGATAGTGTCAGGTCTGTGCATGCTAATGTTTTATTCTTTGACTTTCACGTAAATATGGCCGCCACGATGACACATTGCAATTGAAAAAATATAACTAAATCAAATGTGTTTTAAAGATAATAGTTATATTTTAATTACTTGTGAAAAGTCACTCCTTGATTTTTACTTGTATTTCTTGAATTATTTGTACAGTATCTCAATGCACACGAAGGCATATTTTAGAACTAAAAACTTCAATCAAATGTGTCACGTCGCAGCAACCGCTCGGCATAGACTAAATGAGGTTCAGTGAACGCACCGAAACGTGTGTTACAAAAAGTCGAGTTGAGGTGTCTTCTCTAGTACGAAGTACATTATACCTCATTGCTAGCTGATGCCCGCGACTTGCCCGCGTGGATGTTCGTTAAACTAAAAAGAAATCAAAAAAGACGATTTTCCATACAAACTTACTTGCTATAGAAGAGCGACTCCTATATATGGGGCTATAATATAGTACGTATATGTAGCTCAAACAAGAAGCCTATGTTTAAATAATATGTCATTCATCACAAGTTTTACTTTTGCAAACCTTCTATTAGTTAACTAGTCTAAAATAAACGTTTGTTCTATTTTAAAGGCCCCCCCGGTGCTGCAAATCCAGCCGACACCGCAGATCGTGGCTGAGGCCTCAGACGCCACGTCCACCACGATATCTGTGTCGGTGACCACCGCGACCACCGCTGACGCCGCCGTCTCCACCAGCACCTCCACCGTTGGTAAGGAATCTATTTACAACCACGATCATCATCATCATTCTCAATTTATTTGGGGTCGGCGCAACATGCCTTCTTCCTCCATACTTACCTATTTCTCGTCGTCTCAGCAGTCACGTCCTTTCTAGCCATATCATCGTTCACACAGTCCATCCATCGTTTCTTTGGTCTTCCTCTACTCTTGTAGCCATCTACATTCATACTCAACATATATATCATCATCTACATTCATACTCAACATATATATCATCATCTACATTCATACTCAACATATACCTATATCATCTACATTCATACTCAACATATATATCATCATCTACATTCATACTCAACATATATATCATCATCTACATTCATACTCAACATATACATCATCATCTACATTCATACTCAACATATACATCGTCATCTACATTCATACTCAACATATACATCATCATCTACATTCATACTCAACATATATATCATCATCTACATTCATACTCAACATATATATCATCATCTACATTCATACTCAACATATACATCATCATCTACATTCATACTCAACATATACATCATCATCTACATTCATACTCAACATATATATCATCATCTTCCTGCCCTTTTTTTTTTGGAGGGTGGGAAATCATCAAATGACTTCTCCAGCTCTGGGCAGAGATGGTAGGGAGTGTCAGACTTCTACTGACTAAAAACAACATATTCCTTCTTCGTTTCTAACAACCCGCAGCCCCGATGGGGTCTTCCTGCCTGTGTCCCATGTTATAAGGAGCAACAGGTTTTTTCTTCCATACTCATTTTTCTTTCATATTATTATCATTAGCTCTGCTTACCTTGGGACTAGATGGCGTTGTGTGATAGTTGTGGAATATTATTATTATTATTATTATTCCTCAAACAATCTATCCGTAGTTTCCTTGGTCCCCCTCCCTCTATCAACATTTACATTCCTCACTCTTTTAGTCACATGCGATTCGTCCCTCCTCATAACACGTCCACACCACGACAGTCGCTTCATCGTTATCACATTCATTTATTTCAATCCATTTAAGATCATATTATGTTGTACTTACATTTGAATAAATATATGTAAAATATTAATTAAATAATATATTTATAACAGCAGCTGTGGTGCCCATGGAAATTTCAAAGCCAACTCCAGCGAAGACCGAGAGCCAGGGCACATCGACGGACACCCCGCCCGTTACTACGGCCACGTCGGCCAAGTCAGCCACGTCGACCAAGTCGGTCACGTCGGCCAAGTTGGCCACGTCGGTCACGTCGGTGGCTACTAGCACTGCCCCGGTGCCCAGCAGTGCGCAGCAGACCACACCTGTTGCTCCACAGGTGAGAATATTAATTAACATGCACAATACCATACAGCAAGCAGCAATGGCAGTATGGGCAGCAAGCCCATATAACAAGCAGACTGTTTTGTTTTGGTTGTTAATAACGGCAGTTTTATTTTCGTGTTATTTAAATATACCTACCTACCTAAAAAATAAAATAAGTACAAAAAGTGGTGAAGCTCGTTCCATCGTCGACCTCATCTCTGCCCTTAGGGCAAGATTGAGGTCAAGAGTAAGCCCAGATCAAATAAAAAAAAAAAAAAAAAACATTTTTATTTTTTTTAATATTCTTTAAAATTTGAATATTATATTTTGTTACTGTTTATAGTATGACTGTTTTTTTTATTTGTTGTTTTATTTTAAGGCAAGCCCGCTGCTTGTATGAGAGGCCCGCCACTGCACAATACATATAGATAGATATAAAAAGATACCGATCTGCTGACCATTTATCGACAACTAGCTGTTGCCAGCGGCTTCACCCGCTACAACTCTAAAATTATCCCACGGGAAGATAAAATCGGGATAAAACTATCCTTTGTGTTAATCCAGGTTATAAACTATCTGTGTACCAAATTGTATCCGAATCCGTTCAGAAGTTTTTGCGTGAAGAAGTAACAAACATACACACTCACAAACTTTCGCCTTTATAATATTAGTGTGATATGACTTGAGAATGTAAGATATTTAATTGAAATCATAACATTGACGTTATAGATTCAATCAAATCTTACTTTCGAAGAAGAATAAAGTGTTCACAATTTAGTTTTCAATTTTTTTTTTATGAATAATAAAAATCAGTAATTACTTATTTATCTACATTCTCAATACAATATAGTTCGTCTTACAATCTCACGAGAGCGCATTACATTTTGACTTCATTCTTTCAAACACGAACATATTATATCGTACCCATTGACTTATATATTACTGCGTAAGGACCGGGCAGACCGCATGATAAAATGACGCCTCGAATTTGGTCCCAAATAGGTCTTGACTAAACCGAAGTTTAAAAGAAAATGAAAATTATAAATTAAAATTTAACATTTTTTTTATTAACATTTTAATGAAAGCTTTATTTAATTTCTTTATACCTCGATAATACCACGCCACGCCGCTCATACAAGGTTACGTTTACGAGCAGCCTGATTAGTTCTTATAGATGACGTTAGTGTTTCTCTGTATGGGGAACGCATCGAGCAAAATGTTCGGACGACCGTATCTTTAGTTTTTATATCAATGATCGTACCTATAACATCAAACTTATCTGCAGGTGGTGACTACAGTAGCTTCATCAACATCATCATCATCCACGATGACTGCCGCTATCACCTCGCCGGTCTCGTCCGGGTCGTCGACAGCGCTGTTCAAGAGCACGCAGTGCACTCCCCGCCATATGAGTCAGGCGGCCCACGGTCAGTATTGTATGAACATTTTTATAAACGCCACTTCTGACTTGATTGGGTCACTTTTTTTAGTTTCATTACAAGTTTCTCAAATAAAATAGTTTTATGTTTTTGTGTTTTTCTGTTCAGGCGGTAGACAACAATTCTTTTTGCTACAACATCAATCGCCAGTCTACGTTTGACCAGTAACTACTAGTTTATACATATTAATTTAAAAAAATATAGTAGAGGTGTGGTGGCGTTTGACTTAGTAACAGTTCATGCTAAAATCAATTCCATAACAGTATTTAGTCATTAACATTTTTGACTGTAGCATCAGCAATACATTTATAAAAGCTGACAAACAAGTTAAAAACATCGCTGCTGACTGCAGCAAATCAAATGACAATGGATATCGTTTTTCGCGCACGTTTAAGTTATTTTTTATAATATGTACTAGTAAATACTAATAATACGACGTTCTGTGGCTATTACGAAATGTCAATACTAGCAATGTCCGTTGCATAAACAGTATTTATACGACTTCAGGTTTCAGCCGACTCATTTATATTAGTAAATAAAAACTATAATTAATTCTTATTCAAAACGTTGCTGATTCGTCATAGCAATAAAAGTACGTTGTCTGTAAATAAAAAAACGGTGACCCAATCGAGCCATGAATATTATGCTTATATTTATGTTGCTTATTTACCCTCATACTGAAACTACAGCGGTGCTATGATTAACTACTTTGCAGACAAGGGGCTGCCGAAAGCGATGGTGAAACCGAACATACTGACACATGTCATCGAAGGATACGTTATTCAGGAAGCCGCCGAACCGTTTGCTGTAAGTCTCATGTTCCTTGATTTATCAGAGTTAATTGACTTTCACTCACCGACCCTTGCCCGAGGCTGTCCGCGACGCTGAGGCAATAGTTTTAAACCAGTCCCTAAATAATCTCACTCAGATCCAGCCTGTCCCTTTGCTGCCCTTTTCAGTGACTCTACGCCGAAGTCCGCACAGGGTGCCCTTAGTGCGCTGTCACTTAATCTATAAGTTTATACGCCCTGGCTAGAGGGCTTACACTCAAGGCATCCACAGGCTTATCCGCAAGATGCCATGCAGAAAAATGACCTTAGATGACCCGTGATCAGATGCATGCTACCTAACTTTATTCAAGTTTGTTGAACTATTCTAGCATCTGTGTGGGTGACTTTATCTAAATATAGGTATCCCAGAGCTATAAGTTTGTAAGTCCCTATAAAGTGTATACGGGTACGCAAGATACGATATTCTGACGTGGTCGTATGAGAACCACGCAGTGACTAAGATAACTAAAATTCTCGTATTCTTTGTTACATTCTACGGCAATAGGACTGTTATTATAAGGTACTGGTATTTTGTTAGTTGATGTCGTGAGTAACTTAACAAGGCGTTCGTTGTTTTGAGCGAAGTCACATTTGCACTTTCCAAAACCAACGCCATGTTTTAAGCGCGCCGTCTTCATACGGCCGCAACCCCTTTATCTTTTTTGAATATATCATAATTATATCAACTATAATTATTATTCGATCCCTAAACTGTCAAACATCGGTAAATAACCTCATAATAGATCTGTCCAGAAATGTAAAATCTTAATCTCTCTGACCGTACAATCACGGACTAAAATGTTTGTCAGATTTCGAATGCGACTCCTCACTCGGTGTAGGTCTTTGGCCTGTCAAAAATTACATAGGAAAAACCAAAACATAAAACTATATAGAGGCATAAAACGTGTGACAGAGAGACTAATGTAGTGTCATCACCACGTCTTGTACTACGTTCTATCGCTGATGAAGTTAAGGCCACATTTTAGCCCGCGATTGTACTTGGCATGTTGGCATGTGGTTGTGTCCGTCATTGAAAGCTATAGGTAATTGATATGTAGAGTAATTTGGTGCAGGTAAACCGTCCTCTCCGCGACTGGGTGGACAAAGAACAAGAGAACAAGGAGAACAAACTGCCCTCCTCCGATGACTCTGGACCACCGCGTAAGTATTGTAACCATACATGTATTCTTATGTAGCTCGGTAACTGTCTTATTTTGGAATTTCACTAGTAAAGTTAAACGCGATCATAAAAAAATACGCAGAATTAAAATTTATTTAGTTTTTATGCAATTTGCAGGTCAGTATCATATTGTATGTTTTGTGAAAAATATGGCTTTACTGAGTTATAATAAATAAAATTATAAATATTGCCCTCAACTGACTATTGCGATCATAAACCTGGAATATCGGTTGACAGAAACCGTAACACCTGATTTGATAACTTGGTTTCAAAATACCACCCAAGATGTCTTATGTCAGTGTCATTACGAAGACATCAGTTGGGTCTAGTATTATATTATCTGTGGTTGGGTGCATCGTTATCGAAGTAACTTTTCGTGGAGCAACATTTGCAAGGTATTTGTGGGCAACAGAACCCGCAAAAGTTATTCAGTGTTGCAAAAAATTGTTTAATAAAAATAACTTCGCTATGGACGCTGTTTTGTACTGAACTGCTAATAACCGTATTTTCTAAAACAGGTAAGCGGCAGATGATGGACCACAGTACACACCACAGTGCAAGCGTGGCACGTATCTCATCATCATCGTCCGCTGACAGCGGATCTCACGGCGGATCTCACAGCAGTACGCAATCACACAGCATCGCGAAGGCCGAGGCGGCCGCGACCAGCACTGCGGAGTCTGCTAGCACGGCCAACGCTGACGCTGCGGCCACTCCCAAGATACCCAACGCTACGAAATGGAGCGTAAGTACCATCATCACCTCCCGTCGGGGCTGCGGATTGTTCGAAAAAGATACCGCGGCATCGACATAAAGGGCTAAGAAGGAACATGGGTGGTTTTTAGTCAAGAGAACTCTGACACTCCCTACTGCTCTGCCTAGAGCGGGAGGAGTCATTTGATGATTTCCCACCACACCAAAAAAAAAGAAGTACACACGGCTACACATCAAGCTATACAAAACCAGTTAATCTTGGCCTCACTTTACTAGATCTTCTCGCACAACGAACGATCAGATTATACTGGTTTTGTATAGCTTGATGTGTAGCCGTGTGTACCATCATCACATCACCTTGATGAAGTCGGCTTCTAGTCTATCCAGTGGACCAATATTTTACAAAAAGTGCCTGCATATCCACAATCCATTTACCAGTTGAAACTAACTTTCAATTAAACCACTAGGAAGTGTCGATGGGTGGGCGTTTTTGGGGGACTGTCTTATAAAAATGTAAATACAGTGAAACCTGGTTGAATGTGTCTCAGATATCCAAATCTGTCTCATGGGACCCCAGTATGAGTTCCAGTTATAGAGATTTCTCACTTATCCAGGTCCCAGTTAGCCAAGTTTCACTGTAGTAAAGTAAAGTATATTTTGACCTTCGAAAAGTGCTGATTATCAGCCTAGTTTGAATAAATGAATTTTGATTTTGATTTTGAAACAAGTGAAACCACAGAGTATTTTTGAGTTATGTAAACAGGTCTAAATTATTGTTTCGTTGGTCCCTTTATACTTATCATCGTCCTGCCCTTATCCCATTCTATTTGGGGTCGGCGCAACACGTTTTCATTTTCCATTCTTCCCTGTTAGACGTCACGGTTACATTTACTCCTTTTTGTTTCATATCATTCCTCACACAGTCCATCCATCTTTTCTTTGGCCTTCCTCTCCCTCTCCATCCATCAATATTTATTTCCATCACTACAACACTAATAAAACAATGGTTTTGTTTTAGATAGGACAAGCTAAAACCCGTAATGTTCCACAGGTATCCGAAGTATGCGAGTTCATCCGCAACATACCGGGGTGCGCTAACTATGCCGACGAGTTCCTCATGCAGGAGGTAGATGGCGAAGCCCTACTGCTGATCAAACCGGAGCACCTTGTGATGGCGCTCTCAATGAAGCTGGGGCCGGCGCTCAAGATCGTCGCCTGCATTGATGCTCTGCGACCTGAGGGCGAGCAATCATCGCATGACCATGACTGAGGTAACTATCAACAATTCGTAGATGCAAAATACTCTATGATAAAAATAAATAAATAAAATAATGTATTAATTATTAATGGAATATTTTTTGTAATTGTATTAAACAAACATTACAAAATAAGCGTTTTACGTGATCCAGAGTTAGTCAAATAAAATTCATTACGTCTTGTCAGTTGATGTGGCTTTATTTGAAACTTTTATGACAATGAAACTGACACCACCCCTTTTATCTCAGTACAGTTTTTGAAACACCTTCACCAATGTTCACCAGGCACGGCTTAAAGATTTGGGTGGCACTGTATGTTCAAGGTTTCCAAATATATCGTTACTAAACATAAGTTTTTCCTTGTTACAGATTTGCTGGACGCTTTCTTCGCACACAACTTGTAAATGGTTGAAGCGAAGACTGCGTTGCCCCGAACATATAACTCTTGCACGTATGGACTGTTATCATCAGTGTGTAGAACAATAAGTAGTAGTTGGTGTTTACTTGTTAGTTCTGTAAGCTTACGGGTTTCGCCACCGTTCCGGTAATAAATATGTTTTACCCAAATATCTTTGTAGAATTTAAAATACACGTTTGATTCATGCAGATACAATGTATGCGTCTTCGCATCCATACTAAATTAACTATATTCTGTTTAGGATTATATTGGTTGTGGGTTTAAGCTGTGGCCACATTGGGTTGGAACCGCGCTTCCCGCGTCATTCGTTTTGAAAATCACGGAATCACGCGACGATTCGCGCCAGTTTGAATATTTTCATACAAGAAGGTTCACACAATCGGCGTTAATGACACCTCGCATCCTGCTCAGGATTCGCGTGACTACAGCTTTTAACATTTTAGTGAGCAGTCAAACCTATTTCTGTCCACAGCCGGACAAAGGTCTCTCCCTAGTTGCGATATGACATCCTCTGGCGTTCTCTGCCTGCTAACACAATGCTGCATAAGACAATGCGGCAAAGTGAAGATGCATTTGCCGTTAATGATAAAGCCGCGTCGAAGCCATCCTAGCGTCCTCAACAATAGTTTCAGAGATAATATTATATTTTTATTAAAGCAAATAGAGCTTTACCATCGTAATATATAGATCACACTCTCGTTTACCTTCTGGTACTAGAGATAACATACAATATGCTCCACATATTTATATTCGTAGTTTTCTGCAGACTCAGTAATTACATAGAGCCCTAAACATATTAGGTGTTATCTTGAATGTTTCACTGTTTCTTGTTATATACTTTACTGTTAAGGATAAGCCCGTAGTTGTGGGATGGATGTGTTCTTGCTCTTTCTCACACACGGTAGCTGCGTTGAGCTACACCTTGTCTATACAATGCCTCGGTATGTCTGTCACCCTATAGCCGTCACCCATTTTGTAACATTAACGCGTTTCCTTGTAAACTCGTATAATGTTATGGTGCACTTAGGACAAATATCGAAAGTTCCGCCTATCTAGTATTAAGTTTGACTTATTTAAACACGTACTTAGTTTATAATTACTTTGTCTCTCTTTTCCTTCCTACTTTTTTTCGAATGAACTTTTTTTTTACATAGTTTTCTGTCAATCGTCAATTTATTTAGGTTGCGTTGATGGTTATTCTGTTGGCCCTTCTTAGTTGAAGTGATTATACTAGAAGTGGGTGTTCGTTTTAAATGCAACGGGTAGGCGTCAAACTGCTGACTTCTAGCGTTCCTCAGTCTGACACCCACACACCATTGTACTATATCAAGCTTTTCCAAGTATCCTTGTTTTATACACACTTAATTAACTCTCTTAGCAAAATAATAAAATGGTAAAAATTTAAATCAGCTAATGTGTGTAGAGAAAACTTTTTAAATTCAACAGTCTACATGTTAGGAAAGTAATTAATGTATAGATTATTGTCTTAGATGATACGCGACTTTGGCAGACGATTGATATTTTATCGTCAATTTATCGACGTATATATTTTTCTTCAACGGTTAAGAAATATAATTGATATGATGGTATTTATCATTGTTAATCAAAGGCAACAGCTCTTGTTTATTTATAAATGTTCATCATTTGTATCGAAACATTATCCTATTTGAAAATAATGATCAAGTTGAACTCGAGGGTCTGCTCAAGTCCTAAGTTACTGTACAGTATGAATGTTGAATGGTCGTTATGTTACAACAGACACTTCGTTCATTTTAGTGTAGTTTACGTTTATATTTATGAATAATGTTAACGTCGTACTAAGTTAATGTACATTTTATGTTTTTTTCAATTAGTGACAGTTACTTGTTGTAATTTAAAGTTTATAATTTAGTGAATATCGCTTATTTAATTAATTCGTGTTCAATTCTGTGCAATTACCGATATTAAATGGTGTGTAATTTAGATGACCCCGCGGCTTGTTAGTGTTTGTTATGTTCGCTAGTTATATTTATGGAAACACGTTCACTAACCCTGCAAACACCGCCGTTTACACCTTTTTGGTGCTACTTTCTTGTATTTTGTGGATTTTCTCGACTTTTTGTTAGGATTTCATATATTAACTATGTGTTTGCAGATTATTTTTATACATAACACGATATAGCGATTATATTATTTGATATTATATCGATTTTAGATTAATATTAAAATGAATATCTATATAATATTAAGATAAATAATTATTCAATTTTTGAATACCTAATTAATAATTGTTTACACGTTGTGCAGGATGAATTTTTTCAAGTGGGCGTGGGTGGCCAAATCTGAAAGTAGGAGGAATAGCGAAATATCCCGCCCGATTTTGACTAAAACTGCATTATTGTATTTTTGAAAAAAACTAAGTTTCCTAGACAGGTTTAATCAAACTCGTTGGATTTGAAAAAAAAAATACCTACCGTATTGTTACACCATTCGATAGTGTAAATGAAATGGATTATTGTAATGTTATGAAAAAAAAAAACAAATATTTTATTTTTCTTAAGTTAACCTTACGAGTATGTCATTGCTTCTCAGAATTCGACTCTTAATATTTGATAAGTTCCCCCGGTATACCGTGGTCAATGTATGTACATATTTGTTTGTTTTACGTTATAACACAGGAGTAGGTGGACATGCAGTCGTCTCATCATTTTTTGTACATATTATTATTGAGATTGCTAGGATAGGCATTTACCAAAACCAGGTCAGTAAATGTATAAGTGTAATAATATAATGTCATAGTTTGGAGATTTCAAACTGGGAATTTAATTTAGATTACTAATAAATATCGCTTCGGAAATAACGAGAATGCTTAGTTACAAAACACAAATTTTTTTATATTTTTCTGTTCCGTAATACTTCACGGACAACTTAATTATTTTTGTCGATTAGTGTTGCAGTTGATTTGTATTATAATAGGATATTATTAAATTAAACTATATGTTATACCAACAACATCGTTAAACCCAATTAATTATATTTCAATACAATTAAATGTAGCGATGATAGTTCAGTGTTGTAGATTAATCATTATACTTTGTTTATATAATATTGTGTAAGTAAATTAACTGTGAATGTATAGCGAACAATCGGCTTGAGCTCTGCCCTGATGAGGCATCATGTACATTAGTGTAGTCACGGTTGTAAATACTCCTACAGTTTTAGAAGTAATACTGATTCAGTATCCACATAGTGAATGTATAAAATTCAATGTTATATCAATGAAATAAATATTATCTCGGACTTTAAAATATTTGAAGTATTCATGATGTGACTACACGATTCGACACACAATATTAATAAGTAATTAGAAGATGTTCATGTCAACACACTGCTCAAAAAGAAGCAGGATATAATTTCTGGGTATGGAAAATAAAGAAAATTGAGACTGATGTTGTATGTTTTTTATTTATAACAATTTTAAAATATTGCAATATACCTTTAACCTTAGTTCAATTTCAAAGTAACCTGCCTAAAAGGCAATTGTTAAACTTAAAGTACATCTGCATTTACACAATATTATAAAGCCTAACTGCTATTAAAAATCCAATGCCTCGTCACTTTGGGGCCAAATCCATTTCTGTAATATGCAATACAAACCACTTAATATCATAACACGTAAGAAGTACTTTAGACAAACCATTCTGATGGCAAAACTAAATTTTAGTAACAAACAAAAGTTCTTTTATGCCTAGGTTGAATTCGGTCATTCTCCGTTTTGGCGTTCTTCGCCTAATTACCGTAACCTTTTTTATTTTTCACTTATTTGACTTAAACACATTAAAATATGAAAGAATTCTTTCATGTTTTAATTTGTTTAAGTAATTTGACTTAAACACATTAAAATATGAAAGAATAACTTTCATATTTAAAGGTGTGTAAAATAAAAAAGGTTACGGTAATTAGACAATCGGAGAATGGCCGAATTAGTACACTCACATACACAGGTTTTCAAATAGATTTTCATCTTATTCTCAAACCCAAAAGTGTGTTCTTGCATTCGAGGCGGAATGAACACCCGAGCCTTATGGTGAGTCTTAATTCAAAAATATTTGAATTTTATATTTATCATATAAGGCTTTTTAGCGGTTTCATACATTTGCTTCTCCTTCAACCTGGCGAAGTCAAACTGCGGAAAAAAAGCAAGTCCAATCATAGTCTCCTAATTATCATTTTATTTCTTCGAAAGAGTATTGAGAAACGTCGTTTGATACAACGTGGGAATTTGTTATTGCACTTTCCGGCCGCACAACATGCTCGCTCTACGGCTCGGGTGTTCATTTCGCCTCGATTGCAATAACAAACTTTCTGCACTTGTATCAAAATGTACTATTTAATACATGTTCCTTGTATAGTGCTTTTTAAAAAGGATGTATAAATAAGCAACACATGCACACGTGATGTATTTCTTCAGTTGCACAACTAGATACTTAATGCCCCCAACTCTTTGTGAGGGTATGGTGGCCGGTGGGGCCCAACGAGTGTCTTGTCTCGTGGGTTACTAATCCGCTACTGGCGCCCTATTAAAATATAAGTACATAGATAATTTGTTAATAAAAAAATATATAAGTACACACGGCTACACATCAAGCTATACAAAACCAGTTAATCTTGGCCTCATTCTTATTCTTATTCTTAATTGCACACATAAAATAACAAATATAAACAAAAAATACAATTATAAAGCTTATGTACAAAGGCGAGCTCCCGCCTCTCTTACTAGATCTTTTCGCACAATGAACGATCAGATTATACTGGTTTTGTATAGCTTGATGTGTAGCCGTGTGTACCTACAAAAATGGTGATATGAGTATGAGTAGGTTAAAGGTACTTACGTCAAGTAAATAAGACCTATACCTACTTTGATAAGAAAGCTGATAAATCTAGCATAAAATGTGCATTGATTACGTCTGCGGGTGGGAGTACCGCAAAGACTACTCAACGCTTAAGAAAATAACACTGGTCAACAAAATTTTGTAACAAGAAAAGCGCTTACTAATTTTGAATTACCTATTTACCCTCATTTATACACCGTATTTCTCTTTTTCGTGTAACGACCAACAAAATTAAAAATTGACCTTCATAAGAAGGCATATTTGTTATTCCTCAAATTACACAACGACCAACAAAATTAAAAATTGACCTTCTTATGAGCCTCATATTTGTTGTTCCTCAAATTAGACAACGACCAAAAAAAAATTAAAAATTGACCTTTTAAAGAAGGCATATTTTGTTGTTCCTCAAATTAGACAATTAATGAAAGATAAAATATTTAAAGAAAAGCTTAGTGATTTGGAATAATCAGCTTTGAAAGTGACCTCCAATTTTCTCGGACATCGCCGATCAAGTGACTATAAAAGTATTGTCGTTTCTACATACAAGGGTTTGGGCTGTAATATTTCGTTATAGTACATTATGGTACAAGTGTGTAACGTTGGTGATTACCGCTGAGGCGCCATTGGGACCCGAGCCGTTAGGTGAGGGTCTTAAGAAAGTCGAGGACGGTAATCATCAATACACACGTGTATCATACGACGTTTTTCAACACACTTGCTCATAAAGTGGCTATAATGTCACCGCAATTAGGCACATAATGACACCTGTAATCAAACTGTGACTTTTTCATTGCTATTACTCACTAGTGAGTTATAGGTTTTTTTCAATCACATGTAGATTTATTTCCTGAAAATTTGGTTGCCGTCAGCGATGAACACTGTGGAAGATTTGATCGAGACATTTCTACTATAGAAAACGATATCAGGGCAAGTGGTTCGGTGTCCACGTATGGTGGCGGATTACATTTGGATATTACAACGAGACGTCCCTGAACAAATTAAAGAAGAAAATCATAAAGTACATTGACATATTAAAAAGTTATAACCGGAAAGTAGTATTCGTTTTGCAGCGCTGTAAAACCTTAACTAAAATGTAGGTACTTAATTTAAAAAGAAAATAAGTAATGAAAATTATTCCTTACGAGTAGAACACCATCTGATTTAAAGAAATGATCTGGTGTAATTTTTTTTTGTAAAATGATTTGAAAAAAACTTACATCGATCAATAGAATTTTTTCTCAAAATTTTCATGGATACTCATAACTTTTTATTTCTGGTTCTACGATAAAAAGTTACTTGACAAAAGTTGTAGATAATCTTATTTTTCTTTTTACTTTCGTTTTAGGAAGGCTTGACATCTATTAAATAAAATTGCGTCCTCTAACAAATGCACGCTAAATGTACCTAACATTTCAATGGACTGTAATTATCCTTATTCTAAACATAATTAGACAAAAGTTTTCATGTTACATACAAAAAGTGGTTTTGTTGACCAGTGGTAGTCAACCAGATTATTTTGGGATGAGGTGGCGCTATGTGGTTTCTACTGCTTGAGAAAAATACTTGTGTTTACATATTATGTCGTAGGTATAGAATATGTTAAGAAATAATTTATTGTCCACCCGATTCTTTCAGTGTGTGTAATTCAAAATTACTTACCGTGGATAAAACATTGCATTGCATGCATCAAAGTGGAACCCAAACTATGATTAGGTTTACGTTACCTTTTGGTTCTTGAAGTAATCCGTGGGTTTGCTCGCAGGTAGTGGTCTGATCATCATTCTTGTTTTGGAAAGTGGAATATTAGGACCCTTGAATGAAATCCAATACATAAATTGCCCTCGGTTGTCCTCAGCCGTAATTGAATATTTTCCGTTAAGATTACTGGAAAATTTAATAAAAATACATATGTGGCTTAATAATAACTGCCACTCGGGTCGATCTTCACGTTAAACCACGCTTGTCCATTATATACCTACCTAGTTTCCTCCGTGCCTCGAAAAATCCCGGCTGACATAATATACTTATAGATCTTTGGCAGTTCGTTACAGGTAACCAGTGAAAGTCTGACGACCAGTCTTACTAAAGGGATATTATTGTAGGTAAGTAGGTATATTATTATCCAGGTTGTGGTGGTCAGAAAGGCAGTAGCTCCATGTAAGGTACTGGTATTCAGCTGTATCTGGTTAGACTGGAAGCCGACCCCAACATATTTGGGAAAGGGCTAAGCAGATGATAACTTAAGTACCTACTTAAGCAATCGACGAACGTCAACCTGGGTGGAAGCGAGACTGACTGGCTGCCCAGAGGGAGGTGTACAACGAAGCATTCCTTATTAGGCACACATTGGTCTCGGTTTATTACCTAAACCATGAAACAAATAAAACGAACACATGCCTCGTTTTTTATGAAACAATTCTTTCACAAAGTGTTAGCATTTTTTCGCCAGGAATTTATCAGTAGCAGCCACGGAGTCTGGATTTGTGTTCACTTAATGGCAATAGGCTCGCCCCTTGTTACATGGGACTTCTGCCTAACCCTTCGGGGATTATAGGCCTGATGTTATGTTATGACGACTTACATATATAATAGCTATATTTCTCATGCACGAGATTCGAGTTCAAGTCGGGGCAATAGCAATGTGACTATTTCATGTATTTCTATGTTTGTCTTGGTTAAGGTGCGATAGGTAACCTAGCTAGATTTAAACATACGTCTGAAATCACCTTTAGCAAGCGTATTGACTAAGCCTTGTGCAAGTTGTGCACTTGTTTCTCATTGAGCCAGCAAAATACCGGATTTACCACTTGTGTAGAGACACATTCATTGGGTACTCCAGCAAGCAAGCCGTGAAAAAAATGGGCTACTTGTAAGCGCAATAGGTTAAGGGCTTCCCATATGAGCCACTGCAGATCATGTCATGTGTGTACCTAATGAGCCTCAGATTTTTGAAAAGTCATACCATCGACACGATTTACCTCTTGTCACATTCCTTGTACCACCACGCGCCACCGTGCTCCGTTGCGCAGGCGCCGTCCTTCCACTCGTCATTATCGACGTCGAACGTCGAGAACTTCTGTCCAGCGTGATACGATAGAGAGTCGCCTGGAAGCACATAATTATCTATGTTGTACAAGACAAACAATAAAATCAACCCTATTATCCCTAAGGATTAAGAGAGTGTATCCTACGTACACCCACATTTCATTAGAACACTCGTGCAAGTGGTCACACAAATCCAAACTCGATTCTACAGAAATCCTACAGCAGACTATGGTAGTTGACAGAAAAAATCTAATTAGTCCGTCAGATAGATTTCCAAAAAATATTGGACACGTGTTTTTTCACGTAAACGGTAAATGAAAACGATAGTGCTTCAAAAAGTCGCGCGACGTCATAGTTTGGTACATTTTTTACCAGAAAGAACCACTGTACAACTATACCTGCTGTTCCATAGTAGGTGCCGAGCGTACTAATTCTGTACCCCTCCTGTTCTGGTCCCACCGTGAACACTGAGTAGGCAGAGTATGCTTCCTGATCGTGCTGTGTCTCAATCTCAATCCTCAGCTCGTACAACTTCTGATTAGTCAGGTAGTTGAGTTTCTCCAATCCCAGCCAGAACTCGCCAGCAAGGTTACCGAAACCATTCTCGTAATCAGACCAGCCTTTGTAGAAGTCTTGAGAGCCATCAAAACGGTTTTGGAATACCTGTATGAAAAGCAGTTTTAGGTACAACACGAGTATGTAAAAAAACCTGTCAGATACTTGAGATTGTTGGTAAGGTATCGTGCAAAGAACAGTGGATGAAGGATACTTTTAGAAAGAAAACTACAACTACAGGCGATGTAGATTCTATATCATTACATGGAAGCCGGGACATGTTGAAAGTTTTGCAGTTACCGTCCAGCCACCTCCCGCGGTGGTGAGGTCACACAGTACGTAGAAGGCTTCCATGTCGTCCGGCCTGATCTTGTAGATGCCGGAGACATTGAAGCCTTGCACCTGGATCTCGTGGCAGTCCGTCGGGTAGCGCTCTGCTCTGTCAAACCTGCCCATCTGCCTGCTGATGTACAAACACATTTCTATAAGAATTATGGCGTAGCCAGCTATTGGTTGCGACTTCATCGGACTTCACCTCGTGTTGCCAGGGAAAATATCTTAATTCAAACTCAGTTTGTGGTTTACCCGTTATACCCGGTATGCAACATTTTAGACGATCTGCTGAGTAGTTACAGCGCAGCGTGAAGGTGTGACAAACTTGGTTGTTACATTATTTAAAAAAATATTTGCGATTTGAATTACATTGTAATTTACTTGCGTTTATTATTAAACGGTTTTATTTAGCTCACCCCGTTTGTTTTATTTCCATAATTTATTTATATTTGCATTTTTATAACCGTCAATCAAAATCAAAGCATTTATTTCAAGTAGGCCAGTTATGCCTATTATAACTGGCTCTTGAATAGTTGAAACTTATACTTCTTATACTGTATATATTTAATTTAATTTTTAACACGCTTTTATTAGGTTGAACTGTATGTAATTATGTAACTATGTAATCAAATCTAAGAAAACTAATTTAACCATCTTCTAAAGATCGTAGCGTTATAAAAATTAGCAGTTGTATCTGATGATGGAGCCGGAAGATATGAACTGGAACTTCATGATGGATGATCGTATCATAGCCGTGTTTGGACTTGTTAGAAAGGTCTTGTAATGAACGTTGACCATGATTAGGTTTCTAGGTCTGATGATGAAGCCGGAAGATAGGCACTAGCATTCCATGATGAAATATCGTATCATAGCCGTGTTTGGACTTGTTAGAAAGGTCTTGTAATGAACTTTGACCACGATTAGGTTTCAAGGTCTGAATACAATAATATGGTACTGTCGAGCTGATCTGATGATGGAGCTGGAAGATATGAACTGGAACTTCATGATGGATGATCGCATTATAGCCGTGTTTGGACTTGTTAGAAAGGTCTTGTAAACTTTGACCACGAAATGAACTTTGACAACGAAATGAACTTTGACCACGATTAGGTTTACAGGTCTGAATACAATAATATGGTACTATCTATCGAGATCATCTGTTGATGGAGCCGGAAGATTTGAACTGGAACATAAAATATGCCATTAGCAAAGCCAAAGACTAAAAAGTATAAAATAAATTAATAGTTTAAAAAACACCAAAAAACACACTTTTACGTGCACCAATAGGTGCACGTAAAAGTCCTAAAACTATGTACTTTTAGGTAATTATAATATTTGATTGTAAAAGCGTGGGGCGCTGGAGCAGGAAAGACTTTCTTGTAAACAAATACACGAACAAGAACTCTACATTTTGCCACTGTTGACTGGTACTTTGAACAGACTGTTTAAAGTAGAGCCTCCTACTAGTCGTGCTGCAACTCTAGTTAGAGCGCCGATCTCTGTAACCTGCTTCCCGAAACATCGCTTAAGGCGAGGTTACCCTACTTTGTTTTTATGTACGCACGACGTCCTCACCCCCCGTCCTGCCGCGCGAGCGATATAATGCCTAAATTTTGACTGTTTTTTCTCTCTTGGAGAAAAATGATAAAGAAATTATACATTATGTGACCCGAGATAATACACATTTTTTACGACCTTTATTATGATATAAGTTTTATTTTTCAAAGCCTAATATAACTCAAGTAAAACGATTATTTAGCCATCATTTGGACATGTCTTTGCGATTTAATTGGATGCAGTGAAGTGTAAGTAATCGTGTATCGCATGCCCGACATATCATGATCGAAGAGTCAACTATGTAATACATTTTTTTCAAAATTTTAATCCGTTCCATGTACGAGTAAAACGCTATTGTTGACGACGTTTATCGGGGTAACCCCGCCTTAACTTGATTTCTCAGCAAGGTATACAAAAAATCTTTCAAGTTCCAGCGCCCCACGCTTTTACAATCAAATATTATAATTAAAAGCACATAGTTTACACTTCAGCTCAGAAATAGAGACAACTTGAACGATCCGTAATTTATTTTTGACTTTTACGTGCACCTTTTGGTGCACGTAAAAGCGTGTTTTTAAACTATTAATTTTTACATTCTAAACTTACCTGCAGTCACACTTCCTGCTACTTTTCTGGTCGCGAAGCCTTCTTCTGAACTCGTTGATAAAACTCATGGGGTCTGCAGTTCCCTTCGATCCCTCACTGAAACAAAACCATCAATGAATGTCCCTAGACTACGCTTCACTAACAAAATCATAACATTAGTTAGTAGGTCTAGGATAATCCCCGTCGAGGCTGCGGGTTGTCCCCGTCGCGCGTGGAGGCTGCGGGTTGTCCCCGTCGCGCGTCGAGGCTGCGGGTTGTCCCCGTCGGGGCTACGGGTTGTTCGAAAGAGGTACCGCGGTCTCGGCACAAAGGGCTAAGAAGGAATGGGCGGTTTTTAGTAAGTAGAAGTCTGTCACTTCCTACCGCTCTGCCCGAGCGGGAGGAGTCATTTGATGGCTTCCCACCCTCCAAAAACAAGGATGGTTAATCAGTTTAGTAAGTTCATATTATTTCGGTGGGCAACTACGGAACCCTACCTAAATTGTGCGTGGTCCCACATGCACTTGGCCGGCTTTTTATAATTTTCGCCTCAACGAAAAGAGAAATATCAAAGAAACGGTATTAGATACCGTTACTTTGGTCATTCTCTAGGTACTCTTTTGTAAAGCGACCCATATTAAACTATCATAGCTTAGTTGGTCTGGTCTGGGAAGACTCAATTTAGATTCCCATTGCAAGCTAAGAAGAAAAAGTCGCAAATTAGGCAATCCCAGAATTATCAAAATTAATTCACTGAGTAGGACAACTTACGACAGTCCTATCGGCAGTAAGTACTACGGAAGAGAGAATCAAATAGACATTCAAACATTCCGATATTGTTACAGACATAGATAGACCGTAATGCTAGACTTCCGCACCAACTAGATCTGTTAAAACACCAAATGTCGCAAACTAATATAATGTTTCTGACCGTGTCTAGTTTATAAAAACAGTTAGTTCGGCACAGGTGTTTATTAACAAAAACTTGGTCCTGCCAGTTATATTTATCACTAGCTTTTGCCCGCGACTTCGTCCGCGTTTCCGTCGTTTTTCGTAAAAAAGTACCATTATGTCCTTCCTCACGGTTCAGTGGTTTTGATGTAACATACAGATTTTAGTAGGGAAATACACTAAGTCAATCCACAATACTGTTGAAAAATATCGCAAAAAGGAACCGCAGAATATTATTATTAATAGCTGTGCCCGCGACTCCGTCAGCGTGTAACTCCTTGTATGTTATTAAGTTAATGTACCTATTGGTAATATTGTTTAGATCACTTTCACATGAGGCTTATGTAGGTACCTATAGCGTTCTATAGGTAAAACTTCAGCCCAAAGCTTCCGGGTAAACTATGTTGAAAGTTGACCCGTCCGGCAAGTGAACATAAAGATTTCTAGAACTGCTAACCCGGGAAAGAGCGACATTTAACTGACCATGCGAGAAACAACTGACACCGAGATCTACTCCAGCAACACGAAAATTCTGCCCTTGAGCCTTATTAATTTACCTACTTCACTTAAAATAAATACCTATAACTACTATAATTAAGGACGCTAAAACATTTTTCTACAAATAACAGTGGTTTTCAGGTACCATTTTAACGTATAAGCAATCACAAATGTGAAGCTATCATGGTCTTAATTTAAAGATAATTTATTCGTCTCTAGATTGGCATCAGAAAAATTGTATGACGTCATACAAAAAAATCGCACAAATACGTTTTTCCCATCACAATAATCGCAAAAAAGGTAAAAAGTAGGGTCCGAATAGGTACCATTATAGGTAAATTTACAGCATATTATATCTCCAAAATTATTATAAATTGCGGTACATATAGTCCTTTAGATGTTGAGATATATTTTTTTTGTTTATATAAATTTTTTTATTCAATTATTAGCTATAATAAAAACATTTGCCAATTTCTTCATACATTTTTCGCTCCCGGTTCATCATTCCGCGCTCAGCAGCGCTAGTGGAAGGACGGGTGTATCGCTCTCTCGCAAAAAATACGTACGATAAACGTGATAGAAAAAGATTTTAGTGTACGGTTACCACGGCAACCGACGACCGGAAGGAGTTGATACTTTTTAGGACTGAGATAAAAGTAAGTACGAGTTTCATACTTTTATTACTAAAATGTGATTTAGAAATTATGTTGGGTACGACCGGGATTTGGATGGGTGGGGTTAAGCAGTTTGTTGACAAGGTTCAGAAATGGATGGGTCAGGTCAAGCTGTCGACGGTGAGGTTTGGAAGTGGATGGGTAAGGTCAAGCTGTCGGGAGTGAGGTTTGGAAATGGATGGGTAAGGTCAAGCTGTCGGCGGTGAGGTTTGGAAATGGATGGGTCAGGTCAAGCTGTCGACGGTGAGGTTTGGAAGTGGATGGGAAAGGTCAAGCTGTCGGCGGTGAGGTTTGGAAATGGATGGGTAAGGTCAAGCTGTCGGCGGTGAGGTTTGGAAATGGATGGGTCAGGTCAAGCTGTCGACGGTGAGGTTCGGAAGTGGATGGGAAAGGTCAAGCTGTCGGCGGTGAGGTTTGGAAATGGATGGGTAAGGTCAAGCTGTCGGAGGTGAGGTTTGGAAATGGATGGGTCAGGTCAAGCTGTCGGCGGTGAGGTTTGGAAATGGATGGGTAAGGTCAAGCTGTCGGCGATGAGGTTTGGAAATGGATGGGTCAGGTCAAGCTGTCGACGGTGAGGTTCGGAAGTGGATGGGAAAGGTCAAGCTGTCGGCGGTGAGGTTTGGAAATGGATGGGTAAGGTCAAGCTGTCGGCGGTGAGGTTTGGTAATGGATGGGTCAGGTCAAGCTGTCGGCGGTGAGGTTTAGAAATGGATGGGTAAGGTCAAGCTGTCGGCGATGAGGTTTGGAAATGGATGGGTAAGGTCAAGCTGTCGGCGGTGAGGTTTGAAAATGGATGGGTCAGGTCAAGCTGTCGGCGGTGAGGTTTAGAAATGGATGGGTAAGGTCAAGCTGTCGGCGATGAGGTTTGGAAATGGATGGGTAAGGTCAAGCTGTCGTCGGTGAGGTTTGAAAATGGATGGGTCAGGTCAAGCTGTCGGCGGTGAGGTTTGGAAATGGATGGGTAAGGTCAAGCTGTCGGCGATGAGGTTTGGAAATGGATGGGTAAGGTCAAGCTGTCGGCGGTGAGGTTTGAAAATGGATGGGTCAGGTCAAGCTGTCGGCGGTGAGGTTTGGAAATGGATGGGTCAGGTCAAGCTTTCGACGGAGAGGTTTGGAATTGAAATTCCTATTTCATTTTAAGTACCTACTTATTTCACATGGTTATTTCACGTAGGTAGCGTATTTTTCTTTTCGGAAGTCGCTGTCGGTACCGGTTGTTCTTTTTCATTAAGTTTGGTTGGTAGGTACCCCATATTGGGTGTACATCTGTTTGCCCCTTAAACCCGAACAAGCGTGATATTATATTATGAAATGGCGAAAACACTACATAAACATACGATCACAGCTATCGTGAGTCATTTGCTGTCTATATTATTGAAGAGTTCCATCTTCTACTTCGGAAGATCTCCAATCCTGGTGACCTGCAATACAGGTTTTTTTGAAACCTACTTCAGGCACCAGCTCTCACAATGTGAATATTATAGTGTTCAAAACGTGCTACAAAACCATTGTGAGAGAAATAAATAAACTTATTATTATATTATAATCATATTTTACAGTAAAACCTTCCTTAAAAACACAATATGCATTTATCAACGAAAATCCGATTGATATCGGATCAGTAGCTTTTGGGAAAATCGCGGATACATACAAATACAGCACCTTCTTTTTTTTCGACTCGGTTGAAAATACTAACCTACTTATCATGACGACGATACTAATAATTAACAATTACCAAATGCGTTTTCAAAGTTCCAAGTAATCTACCAAATTCTATTTCAATACAATTAAAAAATAATATCAAAGATCAAGATTATTTATAGGAGGTATAAAACCGAGCGCTATTGTGAGACCTTGCTTTGAGCGACTTTAGTTACCTAAACATGATTTGTTCGAAAATGTAACAGCGTCCTTAATAAAAGTATCTACGCTTTTACCTACTTATTACAAAAATAAAATTGATCATAAATTAGCCAAAACTTACCTATCGGTATCTAAAAATCTATGCGTACTACTACTTCCCCTAAAAAGAAATTAAATGCGAACTATTAATAATTTGTAATTTGAACGAATAATTAAACACTACCAAAATAACTACTTAATACCTATTTTATAAAATAACAACAAAAGAAATTCAAATAAACTATTTAAAGACTAAAAGTCGCGCTGATTTGTTAATATCAATTATTGTCTGTCAATAAGGTCGAACGCTGAACGCATCAACAGCCAAATAGTGAATGAAGCTCGCTCCCGTTACACAAAAATAATCCTTATGGCATGATTCAGTATTCACGCGCAGCTAATTAGCGTATTTCATAATTATTTGGTTCAGTTTGATGTTTCTGTACCGATTACTATGATTCTTTTTTTATTGAATAGGTAATAATATTAACTTCTTATAATTAGGGATGAGTGAGAGTATTATAAACGTAAGAGTAAACAAATATAATCAGAAAGCTCCGAACTGCTAAGCTATCGGGAGTTATACGTGTTATTGTGAGTCAACCATAAAAGATAGACATATGCTGTTGTGGGATATTTTTTAGATAATTTTATGTAGAACATTTCCGTCATAAATGATTTCTATGTAGCTTTAACCATTAAGGCTACACACGCGACGGAAGCTTAAAAAATTTAGCAACTTCTCCCGTTTTCCCAACATTTCCCTTCACTGCTCTGCTCCTATTGATTGTAGCGTGATGAAAAGTATACTATAACCTCCCCAGGAGTATGAAGAATAATTGTACCAAGTTTCGTTAAAATCCGTCGAGTAGTTTTTGTTTCTATAAGGAACATACAGACAGACAGACAGACAGACAAAAATTTTACTGATTGCATTTTTGGCATCAGTATCGATCACTAATTACCCCCTGATAGTTATTTTGAAAATATATATCATGTACAGAATTGACCTCTCTACAGATTTATTATAAGTATAGATATAGATAGAAGATAGAAGATAAACTACTTAGCTGATACGTGCGACTTCGCTCGCAATACATGTACAACAACTTTTCGAAGCAAGGGATGTTTGGGGGGCAGAGGAACAGGGTGTAAAGCTCCTCATACCCCATAGAAAAGGGAGGATCCTCCGACCAGTCGGGTGTTGTGTCTGGTGGGCTAACTGCCCGACATAATTATGTAAGTTGGGAACTCCTATAAACGCTTATGTAGCGGATAATGTTGATAGCGCGATGTAGAAATTTCTGTCGCTAGTTCGCAGGTGTTGCGATAGATGTCGCTAGTCGCCACATCACTCCCCTCCGAGACCGGAGGTCGAAAGCAGGTTGAGTCTTGGCGCTTGTCAGCCAGTGGAAGGTTCCAGTGAGTCGGAACCGGATGCCGCAAAGTTCTCGGTGAGTCGGAACTGTCTGCGGTGATGCCCCAGTGAGTCGGGGTGATGCTGCATATTAGCTCCAGTGAGTCGGAGTGTGCAGCGCTGCGTAGTGGCTGGCTGCTGCGTCGACCAGGAGAGAAGGGCGTCTCTGCTTGCTGACCGGCCGAGGTGCAGTGTGCTGTGCCAAGGTCGCTGATGAGGCTGGTGGGGGTGATGACCAGGAATGCGCTTCCGCTGCATGCTGGTGGTCAGGATACATACCCCATGAAGCCGTGGCTGCTGGCTGACGGTATGACTCGCTGCTCGAAGGCGAAGGGAAAGTGATGTGACGTATGAAGAAGTTGCACGAAAGCTGCGCTGGCGTTCATGCTCGGGTCACCAGTTTAGGGGGTATGAGGAACAGGGTGTTTAAGCTCCTCATCCCTCATAGAAAAGGGAGGATCCTCCAACCAGACGGTTGTTGTGTCTGGTGGGCTAACTGCCCGACATATGTAAGTCGGGAACTCCTGTAGATAGGCTTATGTCGCGGATAATGTTGATAGCGCGATGTAGAAATTTCTGTCGCTAGTTCGCAGGTGTTGCTATAGATGTCGCTAGTCGCCACAGATGTAAATAAAATCACGAAGTAGGTAATAAACATGCAAATGGAATAGAAAAAATGTGCAGTGTTAATGTTAACCCGTCAAACTAGTAATTATGGCTCATTCTTTCTACTTGCGTTCATCATCATCATAATTTCAGTACGGAATCCCACTGCTGGTTGTTTCCCGCGACTTTGAATAGAGGTCATGAGAGGTCAAAATATAAAGGGTTTAAAAGTATAAGTAACGAAGCCGAAAGGTACACGTTCTCTCCGTCACTGGGATCATTTTTTTTTGTTCTAGCTAGACCATACCTGGGAAACCCCTAGTTACGGAGATATTGGGGGTCAAAGATCCAAAGAGTGCTACATTGAGTTTTACCGTACAAAATGGAATTTTTCACCCCAAAAAAAAGTCGTTTCCCAGCAATATTTTTTGCGGAGGGGTACTTAGTTTGATGTACAGGATATGCTTGGTTGATGGCTTCGTGAAGGGTTCGTTTAGACCCTGTATATTGTGTCAACCAAATGCGTTTTTCAATGTTTATAGTTTCTTTTGGCTTGGCAAAAGTTTGTCACGTCAGCTACAGAAAACTTACTTTGTCGTGGACGCCCTGTTATACTGTCTGTTCTTGACCTCCGCTATAGTGGCCACGATAGTGTCCACTCCAGTCTGCACGGTCTTCAAGTTGGTGCCCAGGAGCGTGAGCTGTTTGTCCAACGCAGAATTCATGCGGAAATCTAAATCGCCTGAAAATAGATTAATAATTGTGTTTCCGGACTTGTGTTTTAGGAAAGCCGGACTTTGAATCAAAGCTGCACTTTCCTAATTGCGTTTTAGGAAAAGTCCGGCTTCTGTAGATATTTCATGAGACCGGCGCGGTGTGACAGGAAGTCGCGTTTGGAGAAGATAAAAGGTGTCGTATGACAAGTGTTGCCGTATGCACGAGGCAACAAACAGTACGAGAGGAATGGCGATGAATTGTGAAGCTTGCCACCACCCCTGTCATGACGACCACATCCACTCTTCCAAGAGTGAAGTGACGAGTTGACGACAGAGAAGAGATAAAAGGATAGTTTTAGCTTTAAAATAAAAGAGCGAGAGAGCGAAAAGTATTAATCATATTCTTCTCTCTCTTTTTCCAATTCTCATATAAACACATGATTGATATTATTGACTCTCAGATCTCACTCTGGTATGAAAAATGCAGTATAAAACCACAATATAATACTGTCCATGTGAGTTTTTAAATTGACAATTTCCCCACTCTGGGAATGTCTCCTGTATCGTGGGTGCATTTACAAACGTTTAAACTCAAACCAAACACCCAGACCCGAAATAACTAGGTATCTGTAAGTCATACAAATATTTGTTTCTTGCGGGGATCGAACCCGCAGTCCAATCGCTCAGCCACTGAACCAACCGTGCTGTGTGATATTTGGTCATGTATTAAGATCCACTGGAGTGTCAAGTCATCAAAATAAGTCGATTGTCAAAATTGGCTATGTGTCAAGCCATCAAAATAAGTCGAGTGTTCCCGCGTTTTCTAAAAACCGTTAAAAGACTGTGACAACTATGCCTTTCTAGCTCACACTTGCCCAACGTGTAGTGGAAGAGACAAGGATGAAAATTGGTTACTCAGTATTAATAGTAATATTCCCCTGTCAACTGTATAAACCGAGCGCGAAGCGTCTTTCTTATCGCTCTTTGTGGAGTGTTTACATTATGACTCATGTTTCGTGAACAAAACGTTCGCTCAGCTGAAACTTTGTATGCGATAACATTGTGTACCAAACTATGCAATACGATACTTTCAAGAGCCACTTGGCTTACGGAGTTCTCAGAATGAACGCGTAAACATACCCTTTTTTTTTTTTTGACTCAAGTGTCGGCTACCTGAGCCGACCTTTTTTGTTTAGCTTGCAGTATGTCAAGTATGAATGGAGAGCTGTGTTATTTTAATTGATTTGTATTGTTATTTTAATTGATTTGTAAATAAACATAAGTTTTAACAGAGTTCTCTTACAAAACAAGAGTTATCGGCGTTTTAATCACGCGCCGCGTGACGTCACGTGACTGACAGCGCCTGTCACGTGACGTCATCCCGGATAGCCGTGACATTACGCCATTTTGCGAAAAAATAGTTTGACACCCCAGAGGAGATTTCTAATTTAATATTTAACAATATTTTCATTGGTTTGAAAGATAGGTTGAACGAACTAAAGAGTAAGAGCTCATTCACACTAATCCGTCAAAGACGATTCGTGTTTTTTGACGAATCGTCTTTTTTCACGAATCGTTATTTTCATTTGTATATACTATTTGGCTATACATTTTAATTGCTCGTACGACGGTTATGTCTTAAATGACGTTTCGACTTTTTTCAAAAAACCTTCAGTTTTAAATCTATTCGTATATTTTGATGAATCATGAAAAACCTCGATTCCGTATGCAATGTGAACGTTCATCCGTCATTACGTATCGTCTTTTTTGACGAATCGTCGTTGACGGACCCAGTGTGAATGAGCCATAAGGCTGCCATCAGTGAGGGAGCGAACCTCTCGTCCCAGCCGTCGCGGGAGACGCTCCGGGCATCGGGGGCCACGTGATGGCTTCCGGCCACCGTAGACGCGGGCCTGTGGACGGTGAGTAACGGGCTAGCTCGCCGTCCGGCCGTCGTCATGACGGCAACAGACCGTGTCGACGGCGCGTTCGTGTTCCACGCGCGCCTCAAAGAGATGTCAGCAACATGGAAGGGGCCCGCAAGGGCCGACGCCCGTCGGGGCTGCGGATTATCGTAAGGCATAACGCGGCCCCGGCACAAGGGCGAAGAAGGAACATGGGTTTAGTTTTTAGTCAGTAGAAATCGTCGGATCTGACTTTACGCAGTTGACATCACGCATCTAGCTCAGGACCTCAGTGTAAGATTTGACGTGGAAATGAAAGCACCGACGTTACTTCTCTTGTTATTATTACGGCGCCGCCGCCGTCGGAGGATTATGCAAAATTTTAAGTTTACCAATAGCATTCTTTTCCTTGTTATTTCTTTTTCTGTTAAATTTGGTATCATTGATTCGCATACAAAAGCCAAATCATTACTGTTTTACTATATTCTTTACTTTTGTAATTCCAAATGCCGATCCTCACCTTTTATTTAAGAAATAAATAAGTCTGTATCAAAAACTATCTTTATTTAAACCGTTCGACGCTACCGACTCGCATGCTCCTTGACTTACTGCACACACTGTATGCGGTTAGCGATGGACAGCGTGCGTGCGACACTACACGACTGTAGTCGAACGCGTAAAGTTAAAAACACGACTTTATGCAGTTAATACTGCCTTCACACGACTGCAGTCGACCGCGTGAAGTTGGTGTTTTGACTGAACGAAGTCGAACGTACAACTGCATGCAGTTGAATATACCAACTGCGCGCAGTCGCCGCGATGCAGTCCGTCTGATGGCAGCCTTAAACGAAAGAAAATACGAATATCCCCTCCCCCGACTTAAAGTGAGTAGTTATCGAAAACAACATTTTAGATGCACGTATTTTTGCTGTAGCGCCCCCTAGCGGATAAACACGGCATTACAGAAATCGGTAAAATTGTTCTGGAGATAAATGGGAATAATTGTTTGCGCACAAACAACCTCTTACCCTAAACGCATATTACCTCCTCTGTTGCTTCGTGGGTGAAAATATACCACGTTACGCTATTTTATGTCTGCCTTTGCCTGAAACCTTCTGTTTTTATCTTAGTAGATACCTACATTTAAAAAAAATATCATGTGTTGGATGAATTCTAAAACTGTCGAATTCATAGAGAAGCTTTCGATTAAAACCAGTTCAAATGGAATTGTAGTCACAATAAGATCGACCGCACCGCTGCAGGCTGACTGCGCGACCTACTGGCTTGGTCAAGCGCGTGGCCTCAGCTGCGTGTGTGACAGTCTGTGTGATACGCTATAAAAAACATAACTGACATGTTTAGAATTGGGTTTAATTTTAACTGTGACTCGACTAAGGTAATCAGAAAATGGAAAATTGTTTTAGCTCAATCTTCTTCTTCTTAGTCGATTCACTCTTGTCAGAGCGGTCGTGGCTATCATGCGAGGTTGGGCAGCAGACAGCACCCGCCGTACGACGTCCCGCCACCCCTGCCTGCTGGCCGTCAATCGGGCACATTCGTGCACGGGAGCGCCCATCGCAGCCTTCCATCGCATCGGGGATCTTCCCCTTGGTCTTGTACCTTCGACTTTCCCCTGCACGACAAGACGTTCTATGGAGTCGTTTCCACGCCGACTAACATGCCCAAGGAATTTCAGGATCCGACTGCGCACTTGAGTGGATAGGCGCTCTTTTATGCTAAGCTCATCAAGGATGGAGGCGTTTGTTCGGAACTCGGTCCAAGAGACCCCGAGCATCTTCCTCCAACACCACATACCAAATCCAAATCCCAAATCGCTCAATACCAAAGGTAAAAGAAAAAGTGAGGTATTTGAAAAATTGAAAATGCGCCCAGGTAAGACGTGATTCGGAAAATAGCTGAAGTTTTGGAATTTGAATAACTAATTAAATATGTGGCGTTAAGGTAAACACTTTGGACATGGGCTCTCGCACTGACCTGTTAGCTCACAAAGGTGCTCCACTGTACGCCATCAAAAGTCACGCACAGCTTTACCAGTGGAAACGGTTTTGCAGCTCTATCGTAAAAATCCTCTAAATATATTTTACTTAAATTTGTAGGAAAAACGGCTACAGTACCTGGACTATCGGTATTAACTAAATTGGCGCGCGGGTTCTTATCAACAGCATATTTGATAGAGGTCACATCAGCCGCCAGTCCCTGCATGGCGGACTCCAATTTTTCAGAGCAAGTATCAGATTTAATCGATTTTGCAATAGTATTTAATAGTTTCATTATAGCATTCGTTTTCTCATGTACTTCTATGTCCAGTCTGTTCAATCTAAATTCGATAGCCTCTATTTTCTTGACATATTTCTCGCTTGAGGTAATACTATCCATTAATTTTTCTATAACAGCGTCGTTGTCAACGCTGCCAGATTCCGCCCCCGCCGACCGGGTGTAATTTTCCCGCTTCTTGGAAAGTATAGCATCGGTTAGTTCTTCCTCGTATTCCTTCTTCCATAAAGTTTTGTCATCATCTTCGTTTGTCAGCCGACCTCGCCTGTCCCTAGTCTCTTCACCGGATATGATGGCAAGACCGAGCAGAACAATTTGTAGAAGAGTACACTTTGGTAACATAATGCGGTGTGTGCCCCAAGTGTGATGTGAAACGACTGGCTCCACTTAATCGGTTGTCCGATAACCACAAAGATAAATAAAACACAAACCGCAAACTGGCATGCTTGTGCAGTGAATGGTCAATCGTGATGATTCCCACAGACGAATTACAATAATTATTATGATAATATTTATGAAACATGAACATATACCTACGTAAGTATAGTCATGTTATGAAAATTTATATATTCTTTTATCTTGTGATGTTGCATCTTATTGTTTTATTGCGCGCATCAATAAAACAAGGTTTTCTAAGATCAGGGCCGAAGGGGTACTCGGAAGATGGGCTGCTGCTCATTCAGTCGCGCGCGAGTACTCGGCCTAGACTCGAGAATTGGCTGACTACGATTGATCTCAGTGGGGCGAAACCTGACCTTGGTTTGGTCTTAGAATGTAATTTTTAATTCATAAACTTTGGAGCCATTAATATTTAAATGATAATATTATCCGTGGTGCCAGGCAGCTGGGATTATCCCCGTTGTATATATGCCTATTTGTGTCTATTGGCCTTGTTCTGTTCTGTCTGATATATGTTAGTAGGGTCCATATTGGCTCACCTAAAGTTCTTTACCCGAAATTGTTCTTCCTAACGATTTGTAATCCGAATGATCACTCTTCCTAAAATTTTTCATCCTAAAGTTTTCATTCATACTATTTGTAGTGCTACCGACGATGTTCACAACACTCATGTTTCCGAAAATTGTAATTCATAATATCATTAGTGTAAATATATTTAAACTCCTACTGTTTTTTATCCTAACGCTTTTATTCCTAAACATAATTACCATAATATTTTCACTCATACAACTGTTTAGAATGATTAAAGGTCGTTTCACTGATTTTTGTCTTGAAATGAAATAAATGAATGAAATTCAGGTCAGAGTGTCGTCTTGGGGGCACTATGAAAAAAATACTTGGAAAAATTTCGCGACCAATTTCGAGGCTCGCCGGCCGCTGCCGCGGCACCGCTCGCTTCGCTCGCTCGGCTCGCGCGTAGTTGGTCACAGTTCTAACCTAACCTAACCTATGGATATCTTTGCATAGTATATAATATAAGGTCCCTTTAAAATAGGTGGACAAATATTAACACAGCGTTTAGTAAGCCTAACTAAAGACATATAAATAAAAACAACAACACTATATAAAGTGATTTTATTTTGACTTAAATTAATAAATTGACGGCACTCTAGAACAAACTCATCCTATAAAAGTAGGTATTTTAATGTCTTTTTCTTATATTTTTTTTTTACTATTGTCCTTATTTTAGCGGTCTGAATGATTTCTAAAATTTTGTCCACCTATTTTAATGGGACCTTTGATAATACTCATTATTATGAATAAAAAGTAATATAAACAAAAAAGATATGACTTTGAATAATAGTGTAAAAGATGGTTATGTTGAGAAAATATAGGAAAACAAATAATAGTGTAATAGATGTTTATTGCTACTGACATTATGAAGTTGAATGCTTCGGAATTAAAACATTAGAGACAGAGTAGTTAGGAATTGCGATTGTTAGGATGAAAAATGTTAGGAAGAACATTTTCGGATTTCCAATTATCGGAGTTGAAATTTTAGGTGAACTTTGGTGCACCCATGTTAGTATTTTGTTTTTCCTACTCCTCCGCTATTCTTTTCTGATTAATTTCATTGTGGGATCCAAGATAGTTAAATATTGTTTCTCAGGGACAGCATCGAGCTTTATTGTCTCGACGCTTTTCTGGTGGTCGACACTGATTTCAGAACTTGCATTGGTTTCTGAATAGTGGGGGCTTGTCCCAAAAAAATCCGACCAAGTGCATGTCGGACCATGCACAATGTATAGTTCCGTAGTTACCCTGTTACCCATCAAAATATTATGTGAACTTACACTGGTTTAACCTCCCTGCCTAACTGCTTCTGAACGATGATTTTTGTTATAAAAATAAAACTAACTTTACACTTGCAGTTTTAAAAACCTGTGCTCAAGTTTTCAAAACATCTTGTTTAGGAAAATATTTTATACTTGTACAAGTGCATTTTATAAGTTGGTCGACTAGATGACACGTAAACTGTAAAGCCTACTTAGCTATGATAGTTTTCCTTTTAATTTCGTTATATAATATATTATACTACTACCATATTTATTTTCACACGTCCAAACGCTAGCAGTATCTGGTGGTTCAGGTAGCCACACTTAAGTCTAACAAAAAATTGCACTTTATAGCTTAATATTTCACAAACGAATCCCTTAATCTAAAAAGTGTTTGAGTAAACTCTTTTCACAAATCTTTTTCAAAGACCTATCCAAAGACACCCCAGACTACGGGTATCGCAAGAAAAAAAACTCATTTCCACTTTTATGTGTACGTAAAGTTTTTTTTAGTGTCTCCAACAAAAAAAAAACTTTGTCGGCGTAACTCATAAAGTTTCATTTGTTTTTTTTGTATCTTGTTAAGTTTTGTTTCATATTCATGCCAAATAAAACTCCTTCGCTAATAGCATCAATGCTACGCAGAAGGAGGCGAGGGCGTCCCATTCCCCATAGCTTAAACCAGGACCGGACACGGGAGGTCACCGCCACCAATCGCAGCTACGAGAGACGGTGTGCTCCACCGAGTCCTTCGGCCGATCCTAACAGTGGTAGCATCCGGGCGTTTCATCCCACCTGATTCGGTGCAGGTACCTCCCGAAACAACAGTGTCCGGTGAGGACCTGCGTCAGGCGGAAGGTGAGGGCGCAGTGGCGCCTCTCTAGGCACTCCATTAAAGAAGGATCCTACAGCCACGTGCTATCGTGGCGTACCCTGCACGGCAGTTCACGGGGTTGCGACAGTCGTTCTCTCCATGTTGCCATGACATCGCCCCGGAGCACGGTGTGGGAATTTCGTAATCTAGAGGGATTTAATTCAAAATATAAATTTCATTTATTGATAATATATTTATAACTTTTTTATACCTAAGACCATATTTGTCATAGCTACCTACATATTTGATTTTTTTGTTGGTGGGGTCAATAAATAAATAAAAATGTTAAAGTGGGTAGATAATAATCGAACTCCTCCAATACGAACAACAACATTGAAGTGTCATCTTCACAGTTCACTTATGATTATTGTTAAAATTTACTTATATAGTGTTGTTTATTGGTTTATTATTGTATTCTGTATATCTTTCAAGGTAAGTTAATGTGTTTTTTATAGTAGGTAATAGTTAAACATTGATTTAATAACATCATTTGAAAATATAGTAAAATCAAGCATTTTTTAGAGATGATTTGAAAAGTAAAAGGTGTATAAAAAAATCATCATCAGCCTATAATGTTCCCACAGCAGGGACTCAGGTAATGCGCCTGACAGGGTTCGAACCCACGACTCACTGTTCGTAAGTCGGGGCCGCCACCACTGGGCCACCACTGCACTCCTATAAAAAAATATGAACTGAATATTCGGGTGTTTTGATTGTTTTAACAGTTTAGAGTCTTAACTTTTGAGAACAATTGGCAAAACTTGCGATTTTGTGCGACAGTCATACATTTTTTTTCGGTTTTCAGAATGGCCGTCGAAATCACAAAAAAACTAATTTTTGATATTTGGACCTCAAAGGCGAAAAAGGAGAGGATTGATGCTAGTTTTACTTTAATAATAGATAATTAGCTTTAAGCACAATTTTTGGAAGGGGCTATAAATTAAATTAATTTCTTTGTATGGAACTTATATGACAAAATTGACGAAAAATGGAATAAGCCGAAGGCATCGTGAACGCTTTTTAAACAAGAATATAACTTGAAGGAATAAATGCAATAGATTACCAGATGGGTGTTTTAAATGAAATATCATCTACATCTGGCCATTCACCAGGATTCCAGGAATGCCACACATAGATTTGTAGAAAATAAAAATAGCAAATTTCAGAATCCACTATCGTATATTAGCCCTGAAGAATTAACGATTGCACGTGAATGTAACCTTCGAAAAGCAGATAAAAGGCATTCTGCAGCTATCGTAGAAGAACTTTCTGTGAGTTGACAAAGAGGGGTTCCGTCGTGAAAAGTGTACGTAAAAGAAAAACACTGTAAAGGATAAATACTTTTGTTAAAAACTTATTGCCACCTTATAATCGAATAAGAGGCTAAATGTTATCGTTCCATTAAAACCCATAACAGAATCAATTTCTCGATTGAGGCCTTGGCCAGTGGAGTAAAGGAACTGTCACTGTTTATTAAGTGTGGTTGTGATGGAGCACAACAAAAATCATATTAGAACAACAATTTGGTTCTTAAAATGAATCTACTGAGAACCTTATTAGGAAATCCATGGTGCCTGTACAGCTAAGGATGAATGTTGAAGAGAATAATATTAAAATCCAGCCCCTTCTTCAGCCAGAAATTGTCTTTTTAGACTAAAATAACAAAAAAGGACGCGCTACGGCGTAGCACTTTCTACGCTACGTCCGGCTACGCGCCTGCCTAGCGTAACTTACTCATATCGCATTTTTTTATAGACCTTTATTTTCTTCCAGTATTTAGGTATTTTTAATTATTTGAATACCAATCAATAATATTTTTTAACCGACTTCAAAAAAAGGAGGAGGTTATCAATTCGATTTTTTTTTTTTTTTATGTTTGTTAGCTCATAACTTGCGACTGGGTGAACTGATTTTCATGATTCTTTTTTCATTTGAAAGCTGGTGCTTCCCGTGTGGTCCCATTGTCACCATTTCAATATCTGATGATGGGATCTTGTAGAAATCGGGGGAACTCTTCAATAAATAACAGCAGATTAACCGCGATTGTTGCTATAGCATATCTAAGCATTGTTTACGCCATCACACAACATAATATCACGCCTGTACTCACTACAAAGGTTATACAAACTATTTGGTGAAGATCTGATGAAGAACTTTGGAGATAGGCAACGGAACTCCTCAATTAATGATAGCAAGATGATAGGTCAAGAGTAAGCCCATATTAAATAAATAAATAAATAATAATAAATAAGCAAATGGACTGGGATTGCTGAAATCTCATGACTGTCTATTGTTTACACCAGTTCATAACATAACATCACGCCGGTACGTTGTGAAGGGGTAAGCACATGTGAACCACTAAAAAGTGAAAAATAAAAACTTTTTTACAAAAAATAAAACCGACTTCGATTATTTTTTTTAACTTGTATCTTTATATAATGATCCGTTTTTTCTACTCGACTGTACATACAAACTTTGAAATTAGCTCGTATCTAAACATAGTGGTTCGAATCGCCCCATTCCTAAGAGCTATTGGTCGATTCACACCACTCGGCGCTCCAAGAACCGCCGTGGTGCGAAACAGCCAATTCTTAAGAGCTCTTCTGCGTTTCACACCGCGGTCCGAACCGCTCGTGGTGCGAAACGACGAAAGACCCAGCGGGAGGAGTCACTTGATGATTTCGCACCCTCCAAAAAACAAGAGGTTCAGATGATCACCGTTATAATAGATTCCCACAACAAAACCTTCGGTACAAAGTTACTATTGTATAACAATAGTGCACTCACTCTAAAAAAAAAATTAAGTTCAAAAATCTAAAACCCGACTACTAACAAAATCGCGGTCTTAAAAGTAGAAAACAAGAAAATAATTCTTGTCTGATGATTCTTCGTAGTCGCATGCCACTGATACCTGATGCTCCTTCATGGCGTTCTCATTGATACAGAAGTCAGCTGCTAATTGCCGTTAGCAAGGTGGCATGCGACTACGAAGAATCATCAGACAAGAATTATTTTCTTGTTTTCTACTTTTAAGACCGCGATTTTGTTAGTAGTCGGGTTTTAGATTTTTGAACTTAATTTTTTTATTTGATTTTTATTTTTGTGTGTATTTAAACTATAATATAATAAAACATATATTTGTAATGTGCTCGCCAAGACCTTTCATTTGATACCAAACTTGCTATGATTATCTGAATTTAATATTTTTGAGGTAAGTTTTTGACATTTAAATACAGTCATGAATGACTATTCTTACAAATCTATTGACACCTAATTTATTAAAATCCGTTCAGTAGTTTAGGCGCTACGGTGGAACATACATACATAGACTGCCAAAATCATGACCCTTCTTTTTGGCTTCGCCGTAGTCGGGTAAAAAGAACAATGCTGATAATTATGTATGTATTACTTTCTAAAACCCGACTACTAACAAAATCGCGGTCTTAAAAGTAGAAAACAAGAAAATAATTCTTGTCTGATGATTCTTCGTAGTCGCATGCCACTGATACCTGATGCTCCTTCATGGCGTTCTCATTGATACAGAAGTCAGCTGCTAATTGCCATTAGCAAGGTGGCATGCGACTACGAAGAATCATCAGACAAGAATTATTTTCTTGTTTTCTACTTTTAAGACCGCGATTTTGTTAGTAGTCGGGTTTTAGATTTTTGAACTTAATTTTTTTATTTGATTTTTATTTTTGTGTGTATTTAAACTATAATATAATAAAACATATATTTGTAATGTGCTCGCCAAGACCTTTCATTTGATACCAAACTTGCTATGATTATCTGAATTTAATATTTTTGAGGTAAGTTTTTGACATTTAAATACAGTCATGAATGACTATTCTTACAAATCTATTGACACCTAATTTATTAAAATCCGTTCAGTAGTTTAGGCGCTACGGTGGAACATACATACATAGACTGCCAAAATCATGACCCTTCTTTTTGGCTTCGCCGTAGTCGGGTAAAAAGAACAATGCTGATAATTATGTATGTATTACTTTGTAGAGTATATTGTTCTAAGTACATTGATTGTTCAATGAGATTGCAACAGATATTGTATGTAGGTAGGTACATAATATTTTTGAAAACAAGTCGTAATGTCCGTAAGAAAAAATTGCATTTTCTGATACGTGAGAGGGAATTACGAAAGAGGGAATGATTTATCCAGGGGGATTCAGGAATCAAAATTACGAGGGCGCGAATTCGCTGCAATCCGCTACTGCATTCTATCAGTACATCGACGGACACCAAGATAAGAAAGTGGCAATCACAAAACTCAAATTGATTACTATCTATACATATATTAAAACAGTAAAAAAACTGTGTCTGTACATTGAATATATTGAAAAAATAATAATTAAGGGGGGTTTAGGAACAGTAATAGAGCACGAATCCAAAAAAAAAATTATGTCTGTTTGTCTGTTTGTTTGTACACGCTAATCTTCGGAACTACTCGACGGATTTGAATGATTTTTTTTTAGTTGTATAGGTATTAGGTCTGGGCAACATATAGGCTACAATTTATCTTGGAAAGTTGAACACCTGGTGCAGAACTGCAACAGACCAGCTTAACTATAAGAGATACAAAAATGGTACCTACCATAGCAAAAATTGTTCCACGTGATGAGCATTTTCTGCTCAGACAATAAATTTGAAGATCTGGAACACCTGATGTGGAACTCCAAGATCCCAGCTACACTATCCTATTTTCACGCCAGAACGGCTCAACGGATCTGAATGAAATTTGGCACAGAGATAGATTATAGTCTGGAATTACAAATGGGCTACATAATATCGCTATAATTACTAAGGGGGGTGACCAATATTGCAATATGTCCATATGCCCCAACGGTTTGACAGCTGATATCTGTCATACTATTTATCAATAGAACGGCTATTTCGAACTGTTCGTCACCGATGTCAGTAGCGTAACGGTTTGGCGACCTCCCCGTAAACAAATGTACGTAAGTTCAAATCTCAGCCAGTGTCTTCTTTTTGTATTTTTTTTATAATGTTGTGAGATTTCCAAAAATATTCAACATGTTCGCGAGTTCGATCCCCACTCGGTTTTCACTTTTTGTGAGTACTATTTATTTTTATTTTGATGCTTTATGATTTTCAAATCTTTATATATTTTTTTGGTATCAACGTTGCATAGCATAGTCCATAGTAGACGCCCTAGAAAGACATTCACTGAATTACTAAAAAAAAACTATTCAAAATAGAGTTAGGTGATTATAAAAATTCCATTCATTTCTGTAAATTGAACAAATTATTTAGAAAAAATATTGTTTTAATTTGTCTGTGTGATTAGGGTTTTAGATTTTGTTTCATTGTAATCCGATACTGATATCCGATAGATATTATATGAATTTGAAGAACTGATAATCTCTTCAACGACATCTATTGCATTAAAACGGTACTAATAAATAATACACCTTTTTAAAAAGTTACGGCACCAATAGGTACTCTTAATTAGTCTAAATGACGCTACTTGGCTATAGTGTGTGTTCACTTTCCATGCATTATTTTTTTGCAGTTTAACTTCATATTTGATAGATGGCGTTGTTCATTTGACACCATTTTATGAATCACGGTGTGAATATTTTCCGTGAATAGATTAAAAAAAGTGACCAATGTACACAGCACAGTAAGAAAAAATCTCTCAAAAGTTCAAAACAAAAATTCTTTGTTCTGTGCGGGAATCGAAAACGGGACCAGCACCACAATCAATCGCCCAGCTGTGCAGCTATTGTGCCAACCGTGCCTTCATATAGCTGTTACTGTGGATTTCTCGGTTTTTTTTTTGTTTTTTGGGGGGTGGGAAATCATCAAAAGACTCCTCCCGCTCTGGGCAGAGTGGTAGGAAGTGTCAGACTTCTACTGACTAAAAACCACCCATGTTCCTTCTTAGCCCTTTGTGTCGGGCACGGTATCTCTTTCGAACAACCCGCAGCGTTGGCGGCCCCTGATGTCAGCATCAGGGGCCGCCGACGACGACAGGCATCAAAGAGATGTCAGCATCTCTTTGATGCCTGTCGTCGTGATGTTCGCAGGTGACAGACACTGCCGGTTATTTAGGGGGTACACCGGTGGATGAAATAAACGCATGTGTATACACTCCATTTACTATAAGATTAGAATTTTAAGTTAACCGTTTTTACAGTCCTTTCAACCGATTGTGAACTCTATTACGTTGACAGCAAGACAAAATGTAGCTGCAGTAAACAGTCAGTATTGTAACATTCTTTTTGCTTTTAATGCCATCCTTATGCCTACTGGTATAGAAGTCAAAATCGGTTGAACGGACTGTAAAAACGGTCAACTTGAAATTCTAATGTTATAGTAAATGGAGTATAGGCGTCGCCATCACTGTGGTGGAAAAATATATTTTCAGAAGAATGTCCCCATCCAGTGCCAACAGATAATGAACTTAAATAATATGCACGTTTTTCCAAATTTTGGCTATTGCTATCAAACGGGCACAAAACCAGACTCTGCGGACTCTACTGAGAAAACCTTTTGCCCGTCTCGGTAATCAAACCCCAGACCACATGCTCAGTTGCGCTTAAGATTAAGACCACTCATTAACAGACATTATAATTTGCACGTGAACGAAGTCGCGGGCATCAGCTAGTTTAGAATAAACAAGAAACCAAATAATGAAAAGTCCTACTTACCAGGAGAAATCCAGATAAGCTCAATAACAGAAAACAGCAAAGAAAGACCTTGTCTTAGAATAAAATGGCATAATTATGTTGGAGAAGGATAAAGATTTCCAAAAAATATTGGACACATTTTTATTTTTCACGTAAACCAAAAATGAATTCGATACGAGTACAGTACCTACTTTGAAAACTCGTGTAAAGTCACATTTAAAATTTCAGTACCTTTCTTACTTATGATATTTGATGCGTTTTATCTTCGTCAATTTTTATTAATTTGATAAAACAAAAAAAGACGTATCCAATATTTTTCGATATTCTATCTAACTGTCGGACAAAACAGATTTTTTTTTTACTCTAGAAACTACCCAATTGTGCGAAAGACTTTAAAGAGCGAGTGGTGGATAAAACGATGGACTCATGGGAGTCATGAGAGATTGAAATGTTAATGAATGTTGGATGAAATAGCTGGGTTGGTACACCTACACACTCCTATGTGTCAAAGCTGGAATAGTTCCTTTGGTTGATTGGAAAATAAAGGATAGGTGGAAGTAGAAGATAAGTAAGAGACGAATGACTGGAACGGTGTGCTATACAATAAATCAGTGAATGCGGGGTTAGTTAAAAAGGTTTGTATGGATGAAGTAACAATAGCAGTCAATGGGATGAAGATTGGTAAAGCCTATTGCTTTACAACAATGACCAGATGTAGTACCAGTTGAAGTATAGAAGTATATTAATATATGTATTTTGAATTTGCCGCCACCGGCTGTCGATACTCCGATCGCATTCGGTAACCTTCGTATATTATCGTGCCGTATCGTATCCCACCCGTACTCGTCGCATTTAGTCAGCTAGTAATAGGCTATTACTACCGATGATCGAGTGAGTCTAGTAAAGGAGATTGCAATTTGTACGTGTAACCACTGTCAAAGACGTTGTCGAGAAGGTATCAGTCGCATCTTCCAAACCTCCTCCTTCGTAGGCGCTTAGTTCCGAAAGTAGAGGATTCATGTCAATTATAATAAGAGTAAGTTCTCTTCTTGAAACCAAGTAAAACAGTCCTTTATCCGCTTTCCTCCCGATGACAATTTATTTGCCCCCCCCCCCCCCCTCCAACCCCTAATCTATAAAAATGTACAAAAATTTCCGCGCTCGCTTCGCTCGCGCATATGTCCTGTTTTTATGCATTCTGTTTCGCGACAGTTCACTCGATCAATTATTACATGTACTGAAAGTTTCAGTTTTCCATTTTCGAATACATTTCCGGGACCTTGTTCTCAGTCATCACTAAAATCGTTTGACTTGTTTTTATTTTCCTGAACCCCCCCCCCCCCCCCCCCCGAAACTAAAACCTGGCTACGCCCGTGACGCCAGTAGCGCGCTGGCAGCTCGGAGCGACGCGCTTAACACGCCAGTAGCGCGCTGGCAGCCTGGAGCGATGTACTTAAGGCGAGGTTGCAGTACTTTGTTTTTATGTACGCACGACCTCAACCCCCGCCCTGCCACGCGAGCGATATAATGAATAAATTTTGACTGTTTTTTGCTTCTTGGAGAAAAACTATAAAGAAATTATACAATATGTTTTCAACATTTACTCCAGAATAAAAAGTTCTATCTATTGATATAACTTTTATATAAATTCATGATGAAATGTCTTAGCAGTACACGTTTGAAATTGTGATTTAGAGTCATGTTTGATGAAAAAAAGTATCGAGCCGATCATTCTAAATCGCGTTTCTATCTTTACGATTTACTAGAGAGTATGTTCAATTTTTATGTAATGACTTTTATTTATTAAAAAACTCGTATTTAGTTCGATTTTTATAGGTTCAAAAATCTTAAAAAGTACTGCAATCCCGCCTTAACACGTCAGTAGCGCGCTGGCAGCACGGAGCCACGCGCTCAACACGCCAATAGCGCGCTGGCAGCTCGGAGCGACGCGCTTAACACGCCAGTAGCGCGCTGGCAGCCCAGAGCGACGCGCTCAACACGCCAGTAGCGCGCTGGCAGCCCAGAGCGACGCGCTCAACACGCCAGTAGCGCGCGCAGTCAACCGGCAGCGACGCGCTCATCAAAGCCAGTAGGGCGCGCAGTCGGCCTGCAGGGACGCGCTCAACAACGCCAGTAGGGCGTGCAGTCGGCCTGCAGCGACGCGCTCGGCAACGCCAGTAAGGCGTGCAGTCGGCCTGCAGCGACGCGCTTGGCAACGCCAGTAGAACACCCTGGTAGCCTACGGCGACGTGCGCGTGCACGGTGGCACTGTGGCGCAGGCACGACTATACTAATCATTATTGCCTATTATATATTGCTGTTTTGTTGTTGCAGAGAAAAACAGTTGTTCTATTGGTAGTTACGACGATTTGAAGACGAGGGTTCTTTACAACACCATCAAAGAACTAGTAGACCAGATCACGGCTCATAAACACATTACAGCGTCAAACCGTGCTAAGAGAGTATGGAGAAAATGGATTCCTGACGATGACCGACTATGCTGGTTTATATGACACAAGTGTTGACATTGCCCGTCGTGCTCTTAAAAGTGAAGAGCTGCATTATAGGAGGAAACCTTTGCCCACGGAAAACCATAAAAGGGCAAGATTACAGTTTGCTTTGGATTACGTTAGCTTTGATTTGAGTAATGTCATCTTTACAGATGAAAAAACTTTTAAGTCCAGTGAACACGAACGCTTATGTTTGTGGTGCTGAAATAATTCGTGATAAACAGGTGTTTATGTAGTGTTCAATATGCAATCTGGTCATATTACAGTGAAAGTGTTGCCGATCTAGGATTTATATTTTATAATACTTAAAAATAATATTACTTTACTTTAGCACTTATTAGTTATATTAACTGGAGATCGGGTTATTATAACCTATTAGATAACTTACGTATTTTTAATAACTAAAAAAGTCAAACACATGTTTTTTTTTTACATTACTTATTAACCTTTTCGTATGTTTTTGTGCAATTGCATAGCTGTTAAGCTACCTATTTAATTCATTAAACTTTTCACTTTTGTGATAAAATAATCCGGTCTCCTGTTTATCTTTGTTGAGGTTACAAAAGCTTCAATCCTCTTTCCGATTTTGGAAACGAATACTTAAGCTTATGGCCTCAATAAGAAGTTTTATCTACCCAAATATCATAAACCCTCTCTAATGCGTTCAAAAACCATAGGCAATGACCAGCATTACCAACCAGCAGAAATAAACAGAACTGTAATGAGCTCATAACCTACTGAAAACAGTAGGTTATGAGTTTAAATTTGGAACAGGTGTCAAATTCAAGTGAGTGTGCTATTCTAGTATCTACATTATAACAGATACCTATCGATACGAAACCCCAATTCAGTATGATTTTAATTATAAATCGCACGACATTTTGATCTCGAGTGACACAAGAATAGTGACTTTGTTCGTTTGCCTATGATTTAAAAAAAAATTACAGATATCCGAAACGCCGCCATTTCGAGCTGTCATTTGTTCGTTAGCTTTTTATTTCCAGTTACGAGTAGACAAATTTTCTGATAAGTTCTTTATTTCTGTCGAAAATGAGTGATAGTGACTCTGAAATTAACATGAACACTCCGCCAGATATCGTAAATGCAGCGACGCATTACACTGGTAACAATGCTGGTCATTTCCCTATGGTTCCTGAACCCATCATAGAGCCCTTATGATATTCGGGTAGATAAATTAGTGTATGCAACTATACATAATTAGGCATTACAACACTCGTGTGATGCCCACACTTGTGTTGTAATGCCCTTCATTATGCACAGTCGCATAAACTACTATTATATAATTTAATAATGTTGAACGATAATAGGAGGAGCTCGTGGCATCCGAGGAGCTCGATCGTGGCGTAATAATAACTGCCACTCGGGTCAATCTTTAGGTTAAGCGGCGCTTGCCTAGGTTGGTCTGTGGATGGGTGACCGCCAATTTCATACCGAGTTTTCTCCGTGCCTCGGAAAGCACGTTAAGCTGTTGGTCCCGGTTGTCATATATAGATCTCTGGCAGTCGTTACAGGTAGTCAGTGACCTGGAAATCTGACAACCAGTCTTACCAAAGGGTATCGTATTACCCAGTATAAACTGGGTTGTGGAGGTCAGATAGGCAGTCGCTCCATGTAAAATACTGGTACTCAGCTGCATCCGGTTAGACTGGAAGCCGACCCCAACATAGTTGGGTAAAGGCTAGGCAGATGAATGTTGAACGATAATAAATGTCTGTTTTTGAATAATAAACTGTAAGAAATAAACCTCTAAAATTTGTGTGATAGTGTATTTTGTTTGTCTCTGTTCATCCCTGTTGCTAAGTGACTACGAACTCGAATATTATATTTTTTTAATGCTATGCGCACTTGTTAGCTTAATGAAAACATTCCTTATGGTTTCTTTCTATCATTAATACGAGTTTCTTAACTTCTTACTTACCTAACCTATTCCCAAGTCAAAGTTAATTTTTTTCCTATATCTCAACAGAAATAGGTTACATTTAGTTAGGACTATAAAAATCTACCATCTTTTATTTCACCTACAGGTGACACCAGGTAATCCGGATTTTGTCATTGCGGAAAGTTAAAACTTTAAAGATTTAATTTCTTATTATTATTTAAGTAGGAATTACAAATAAAATTGCTGTGAGGTAGAAACAGAAATAAAACTTATGACACCTACAAGTGACACTGGGGATTGAAGAGTTTAATATCACAGTTGTGCAGAAACCAAACGCCATCTATTAATTATTTTCGAAACTTGATTTCTACCTTCACAGAAAAATAGGCCCTAAGGTATCCATGCACTTCTGTGGACGACCGTACCTATTAGTAGGTACATTTCGACAGTTATGTATAAGTCCCATGTAATAGGGGTGAGCCTATTGCCACCAACCGAGCACAAATCCAGACAATAACACTTTGCCCGACCCGGGAATTGAACCCAGAACCTTCATGCACAGCAGTCGCGCTTGCGACCACTAAACCAACGAAATATTAAAATGGTTCGATCTTACTTGTATCAGGAACGAAAGTAAACCAACAATCCTGTCCGGAGCGTCGCGTCAACCGCGAGAGCGGTAACACAGGACTTCGCGTCCTCACGCGGCTCTTACGTCGATCTCGTTCGCGCTTGGAACGGCGATCGGATCCCGAAACTTGCTACGTGACCTTTCACTCCGCTTATGGTGGCTACGAGATCGCTTAGAACGCGAGGCAATAGTTTTTTGAACGCGAACGACTCGATCTATCCATCGCTAACTACTACCCGCTATTATCTAAAATTGAAAGCCTGAAAACTAGTTTTTAACTTGTGGGCGAAAAGAATCTTTATTCCACTTCTGATATTAAGAATCAGAAGTGAAATACGTTAAAAAAATAAACAATGTTTAATATCTTTAAATTTCACAATTACAAAAATTATCACGAGGAACATTTTAAACAATAATCAAGTAAAAATAACACTAGCAAAATGGAATAATCAGTACACGAGCAAAAACATAAACCAAAAATAGCTAAGCACACGATAATAGTCGGGTAGCAAGTCCATTCCGAGCGCCGCGCGCCGTCCAAGGAAAAAGTGACCGTTGCAACGCCACGCGCCTCGTTTTATGAACTTCTGTCGGTTGCCGCACGATTACCGCACGGCTACCGGCTGATGGCGTGACTTTGAGCCAACAATATAGGTATTCTCTTTTTTCTCCAATGGGTTTCATCCTACTATATTTTGGTAGGTTTCTAAAATTATCGACCCGGTCTAGTTGGCTACGACTCTCTCTCGTGACATAATTCAAACACTTCTCAGTGCAATATTATTATCATTATTCACATCATGGTAACTTGTGAAAATAATTGGGAGTCGAGGAGAATACATATTAATACAATGATGCTCGCTAAAACTTTGGGTATGGGCACAATAGTGTTTCTGCCGCACCAGGCGATGGTCAGAGGAGCACTGGGGCACATTCTTGTGTTGGTGGTGCTGTACGTAGTGATTGCGATCCCGCTGCTGTACATGGAGAATGTGGTCGGGCAGTTCACGGGGCGCGACTGCCTCGAGGTGTGGGGCGCTCGTGCTTGCCTCTCACACCTTGGATACGTTCAAGTTATTTGGCAGGTCCTCTATATTATCTACCTTCACTGCTTGAATGCGTTTGTACTGCATTATTTCTTGATAAGCTTCGAAAACCCCATTCCTTACTACGAATGTGGAAAATGGAGCACGCCTGATTGCGACATTTTAAAACGCAACTACACCATGAACAAGCAATGCATGAAGGTTAATCCACTGCCGAATTGTACAGATCTATGTAAAACTTTTCCAGAGTATCAATATTGGAGATTTAATTTACTGTCGTTAGATAAAGGCGGCTACTACTTGTCCTGGCGGGTCGGTCTTGCTTCTTTATTGATCGTAATCATGATATATGTCAGCTGTTTCAGAAGATCACGATCACTGAAACGTTATTTGTTATTTGGTACGATATATCCTATTTGCGCTCGTTTAGTATTCATGATAGGATCCATGGTGCAAAAGGGCGTAGTGGTAATTTATGAAGAAGCCTTAGATAGTGATTTTAGTATATTCACTCAGCGGTTTAGTCTGGTAGGTACAATTGCCCAGGTGCTATACAGTCTCCACATCGGCACCGGCATCTCATTCGGCTCTGCCTCCAGGACTTCATTCAGGGCTCCATGCTACTCCAACACCGTTATTGTGGTCGCCATCACCTGCTGCGTGGTAATCCTCGGGATCTGCTCTACCACCGCGATGGTCTGCCCATATGCCTTCCGGAATGATATCACACCTAGTGTCGTAATGAAATACCCCATTACAAATAATTTTGAAAAGATACCTCGATTGTTAGATGCGTACGAACATAAATCTTTTTGGTTGATACTTTCTTTCAGTTTTATCTCTGTATCAGCAATGAACCTATGCGTATGTGTGATTTCAGACTTTATAGAGATGTTGTCAAAAAGATATCCCGCAATAGATAAAAGTCCGAAACTTATTAGTTTTGTATTTGCAATATCTCTTTATATTGGAACTGCACCATTGTTGGGCAATTTGACTTTATATTATTTGATAGACGCTAAAAATATGATGAATCTTCTTACTGTATTCTTAGTTCTGATGGAGAACATTGTGTTTGTGCTATGGTATGGTGTGCACAGGTTCTCAGAAGATGTTCACTTTATGCAAGGCATCCAGCCGAATACTCTTATGAAAGTCGCTTGGTTGTTATCTGGCATTGTTCTCATATATGTGTTTTGTACTGAATTTCAGACACATTACCTGTCGAGGAATAGGACAATAGGTACCTTAGTGGGGTGGTATACATTAGTTTTTATTATTGTCCCATCGGTACTCGTGGCCATTGTTAGAGTATTAATAGCATTGTATAAAAACAAATTATATGAAGAAGTCGGTTTACACTCTTCATGGGGGCCAAAGAGTAACATACTGAAGCGGAGTAGGGCCATGTTCACCGCGCAGGCGATGACCAAGGAGTACATCTACCGGCAGTACCACCTGCAAGCAGGAATACTGAAGAGACGGCAGCAGTCTAACTTAAGATTCTGCTACAAAGAAGGAACTTAGAGAAAACTTGATTTGAAAAATTAAGCGCAAGCAAGTACAAGTGTTGTGTTTTTCGTTCCTTTTTAATAGTAAATTATTCGTTATTGTTGTTAAATAAATAAACATTTAATTTTTTTTATCTATTGAGTGGTTTTCTATCGATAGTTGAGTCCAATGTTATATTTAATGTATGGCTAGTAGAACAAATATTATTGCGTAATGCGTTAAGTTCGGCGTGAATGGGCGTGATACATCGCCAAAAATATTTAAAATACATGTAAGTACCAAAGAGTACTCAATAAATTATTACTTTTATAGGTATGTCACATAATTTATTTATTCCGGAGAGAATATTTAGTGATTCATTGATTTTGTATAAGAACAATGTTCAGATGTTCTACAGGTTCTACTGGTTGAAGTGGGTTGACTTGGTACTAAGTTATAATATGTTAATACAAGTTGTTGTTAAGTAGGAGGTAACTATATTAATGCAGTAATGATCCTTGACCCGAATCTATACTACTATTATAAGCTGAAGAGTTTGTTTGAACGCGCTAATCTCAGGAACAAATATTATTTTTGTGTTGAATAGTTCATATATTGAGGAAGGTTATAGGCTATATAACATCACGCTACGATCAATACGAGTGGAGCAAAAAAGTAGTTAAAAACTAAAAAACCCGGCTGAAAAAACTGAAAAGCAAAAAACAAGCTCATTTTAAATTAAACAAAACTTGGAAGCAGGCGGGGTCCATTCTATTTTCATTTTTTCTTTTCATAATTTATTATTCAAATGAACCCCACCTGCTTCCAAGTTTTGTTTAATTTAAAATGTGCTTGTTTTTTGCTTTTCAGTTTTTTCAGTCGGGTTTTGTAGTTTTAGACTACTTTTTTTTGTTTCCAACTTTTTAGTTCTTTTTTTCCAACTTTTGTGTTTGTTCTTTCGTTGGTCGCGTAAAATTCTTCGCAGATGATTTAACTTTTATGCTTGTTTATAGGATTTGTCACTTTGAATTTCTTTTAAACATAATTAAAAGTGTTATATTTTTTGTAATCTCCTTTTAAAACCCTTTATTTTGATACCCTACTCGATGGTATTGGAAATAAAAATTGTTTTGAACTCCGCGATTTGGCCCCCAAAATCCGCAATTTTTCTTTGTTTTTTTTTAATTTTAATGTAGCCTATATCACTCGCGCCATCAAGACGAATCTAACGACGTATATTTCATTCAAAACGGTTCATCCGTTTATGAGTTATGAGGGAACAAAGAAACGGACATACATACATACTTACATACATACACGTCAAACACATAACCCTCCTTTTGGGCTTCGCCGCAGTCGGGTAATAACACTCGCGCCATCAAGTATTTCATTCAAAACGGTTCATCCGTTTATGAGTTATGAGGGAAAAAAGAAACGGACATACATACATACTTACATACATACACGTCAAACACATAACCCTCCTTTTGGGCTTCGCCGCAGTCGGGTAAAAATTAAACAAACTTAAGTAGGTACATTTGCAGTTTTAAGACCTGCGCTCCCAACACATATGTATAAGAAATATTTAAACGTCATCACGCCTGTAATCATCGAAGGGTTTGGCAGAGGTGAACCTAATAAGTGGTAGGTACACCCACATTTCGCCAGTTATGTATGTTAAGTCCCATAAGGGGCAAGCCTATTGCAATCAACCTGGCACAAATCCAGACTCCGTAGCTGTTACTGATAAATTCCTAAAGGAAAAAGCCAATAACACTTTGCCTTACCCGGGAATCGAACCCAGGACCTCATGCTCAGCAGTCGCGCTTGCGACCACTAGACCAACGAGGCAGTGAAGTATCGCTCAAAGTCAGTATATAAACAAGTGCATTTTATAAGTTGGTCGACTAATTACTCGTACTGAGTGTTCCCTAAATACTAACAAACGAATTTACAATTAATTTATATATTATGAACATAATCTAATAGAACCTGTACAAAAATTGTAGTTGTTTGTTATCCCTTAATAAATAAAATAAAAAATAAAAAAAATAAAATTTAATTCCTGACTGTCCCAAAAATGTGTCAGGGTATCCGATCAGATTATAATCTTTTACGGGGGATCAGACCGGAATAGAAAATAATTTATAATAAAACTGATCCCCTAGGGTATCAGTTTTTGGGGATCCGAACGGAATAACTCAACTTGTAAAGCCTACTTAGCTGCTATAGTTTCCCCTTTAATTTCGTTAGGTATATGCTAAATACCATGAGTTTTTTCACAAGCCCAAACACAACCCATTTACGTGGTTTAGGTAGCCACACTTGAGTCTAACAAAACTTAACTTTAAAGTGCAAACGAATCCCTTAATCGAAAAAGTGTGTGATCAAACTCACAATATCTTTTAAAGACATCCAAAACAATAGACTTCGCGAAAAATAATAATCATCCCCACTATGATTGTACTGGAGATACCCTAAAAAAGTAATGTTCAAAATTTTACGAGTATTTTACCACTTTGTCGGCGTAACTCATTCGTATATTCATGCCAAATAACAGTTTTCTAGTACTAGGTAGGTAGGTTATATAGTGCGGACGGACGGATAGACACACAGACAGACGGACATGTTGACTATGGAACCCTAAAAAAACTAAGAAAATTTGATGTAATTGGGGGCACGCCCATTGCCATCAACCGATGTTATTGGGAGCAAGCCTATTGCCATAAACCGGTGCATGTAATTGGGAGCAAGCCAATTGCCATCAATACATTTAGGAACTACAAGCCTCAACGAGCAAGCTCATTAAGTGATCTTACAAAAACTGTTAAACCGTTTTTGCAACATTTTTCATTAATGCTCCGCTCCTATTGGTCGTAGCGTGGTATTATATAACTTTTAACCTTCCTCGATAAATGGACTATCCACCACAAGAAAAAATATTCAATTCCAACCAGTAGTTCCTGAATTATCTCCCCCCCAAGCGGCCTTAACGCTTTTTCGGGACACGCCCGTATCGCTTCATCGTGACATAAAAATCCTACTACCATATTCCACAAACACACATAACAGGCATTTTATCCGGAGGCTAATGCGCCTACCACACGCTCACACTTCCCCATGGGTTTACTTGCGCAAACTGGCTTGAACGCGGAGCACTGTGCGTGTGGTTGGGAAAACTGAATCACGCGCAAGCCCCGCGCAAACCCCAAGGTGCGGCCTGAGCGCGGCTTGAACGAACGGCCTGCGCGTACTTTTCTGTGCGTGTGTCACACCGCAGTCGAGTATATCAAAAATGTCATTTAAAAAATGGCAGACCTACGTACGCATGATCGCGACTTTTTAACTGAATTTTTAAGTCTATTTAAATCCCTGCCTGCAATTTGGAAAATTAAATCGAAGGATTAAAGAAATAGTTTTTCACTGGGAAACGTTGTTTACACGACGACGATTTTAACAAAAATGAGGCCTGGGGCTGTATTTTTGAATCAATAGAATTCCAAATCGTGTACGAAATCGCAGAATTCGTATGCGAATCCGTACGAAATCGCTATTTTTGAATATTCATACCCGTGAATTTTGCAACGAGTGGTCCGACCCACTCGTTTCCGATATTCTACCAGTAGAAATGACGGAAATGACGTGATGAATTCTGCGATTTCGTACACGATTTGGAATTCTATTGATTCAAAAATACGGCCCCTGCGCGTACTTCACTGAGCGTGTGGTAGCGCCGGGAGCAGTGCCGGGAGCGTTCAGTTTTTTCATGAGGTAAGCGCGCGCAGGCCCGGAGCCCCGGACTGAGGTGAAGTGTGTGCGTGTAGTAGGCCCTTAAGGCTAAGACGGAAAACATAGCCATGATAAAAGTAGAAAACATCATTACATAACATAATCTTCAAAGGGATGCCGAGGTGTACTTAATAGTTAGTACGAAATGTGGATAGGTAGTGCAGGTACATTTCGCTAGTTATTTTTTAAGTCCAAATTAATAGATAGAGGGTGAGCATATCAACCGTAGTCAAATCTAGACTACTGCTGCTATTTACACCCTAGTGCATGCTAAGCGAGGTCCTTAGTGAATGCGACAAGGTAGCCAATTACAAATGTGACTTTACTCAGTAATAATGATTAAAATCACCAATACAACCATCTCACTCAGTTCATATTATAAGTGTCTTGAGGGACTTATTTAAGAAAATATTATTGAAGAAAAAGGCATTCATGACAGAAATATGAACTGTCACCAATACAACCGGTATTCAGGGTTGCCAACTATAAGAAAAATTTCCTCGTACATATGCAGCTAAAAATGTCGTATTTTGACTCATTTTTGAATGCATCGAAAACGTCCTAAAACCGTAGTTTCTGCCCCATTGCTAAAAATCATTTACTTTGCTCTAGTGCAGTCAATTTTAGCCTATTGCATCCCGGTTTGGGGCGGAACACATAAAACTTTAATGCTTCGACTTGAGAGGGCGCAGAGGGCGGTTTTGAAGGTAATGCTTAACAAACCCTATCGTTACCCCACTATCCAACTATACAGAGACATATCTGTGCTTACCGTCAGGCAACTTTGTGCACTCCTTAAAGTCCTACGTGCACATTCCTCATTAACTTATGATCCTGAGCTTTTTATGCATAAACGACGTAAGGATATGGTTTGCCCTTCTATTAAAGCCAATACTGCTCTAGCAAGTCGTCACTTTCCGAACTTGAGTAGTCGTCTTTATAATGCTCACAATAAAATCTGCAAAATATATCCTTTTCCAAAATACAAATGCAAGAAATTTGTAAGTGAATATCTTCAGGGTCTTACATACGACGAGACTGAAAGACTTTTCGCTAGAAATATATAAATATAATTACTAAGCGCCATTAAATTAAATTAAATTTCACATTTCACAACTCATACACCTACACATAATTTCACTTCCACATAAGTATTTCCATGCATGCCTCTTTAATCTTATAATTATTTTTATCAATTCAATAAATAAATCAATTCAATAATATTGTAATACCAATTTTAGTAATGTTAAATTCAAATAAAATTTAATTTTAATCTAATTTTTTGAAGTGAAAACTTCTTTAGCGGCGCTGAGCACTTTTTTTGTATGGGTAAAAACTTTCAAACTCGCGTCAGGGTCACGTGATGCTGACGCGAGTTTGAAAGTTTTTACCCATACAAAAAAAGTTTGAAAGTTAATATTGAAGTTTTCACTTCTGCCGGCACTCCCGGAGTGCTACCTTTTTTTTTATTTATATTCCGCTAATTTTAATTAAAAATGTTTTGCACCAAAAACATATCTGTTTGTTACACATCACTATATTGTGGATAATTGTGTTAAATTTTAGATGTTTAAATCTGTAAGAGGAATGCGCCGATGTCTGTCACACAGTTAATACTAGCACAGACATCGCCGTTTACTCTATCTTTTAAAAAGAATAACATAATTTTGTATACTGTAAAAAAAAACCAAAATTAAGGCATAATTAACTACTAAATTTAAAACTTTTTTCGTAATGAAATAAAGTATTGCAAGTTTCCTACTAAAAAACATCACATTGTGTTGATTTTCAGAAAATACTTATTGACTAAAAAATGTAACTAAGGTAACACTACATCGAGCCTTTTCAGGAAGAACTTCGTAAGCACCAAAATTCCCAAAAACCGGTTTTAATTATTAACCGCCAGATCAACTGATTTTGAATCTTTTGTCACTTACTTGAGTTCATTATTTTGAATTATTAGAGAGCACACCTATTTCAAATTGATGCTGTAAATATTTTGAGAAATATTAAAAAAAAAAAAACGTTCTCCTGTAAAATTATGCAAAATGGCGGTTACGATACCTATTCTACCTGAAAAGGCTCGACATGTCCACTCCAAATATTAGGTAGGTCAGAGGCACATCCTCACCGTTATCGTTTTTATTTGCCGTAAATTGAATCTGTTGTGTCATGCGGCCATACATTTCTTTAGTGGATTCGAAATGGACGTAGTTTCCAGTGCGAGTTGATGCAATACATAATATATTGGTGATGCAAAATGATCGTAGGGCCATATTATCAAAATCTCGTACATAATTATACGAGGTTGACAGTGTCCTCGTACCTCGTACGGAAGACCACAAATCTCGTATTTGTACGAGGAACCTCGTACGGTTGGCAACTATACCGGTATTGGTGATTTGAAAAACGTAAAAAAAATCGAATTTCGCGGGTTACCTTGTCGCATTCATTATCCTTTTGGCCATCACGACACAAATAAATTATAGAGTGTGCTTTTTAGGGTTCCGTAGTTAACAAGGAGTCTGTCGCGGTCGGTCGGTCTGTCTGCACTATAGCTCAAAGACTCTTAGTAGGTACTTATAATGCTGTAATATGGCATGAATATACAAATGACTAATGAGTTACGCTGTCAAAGTGGTATAACAAAATTAAAAGAGCGGGAGGAGTCATTTGATGATTTCCCAAAATCCAATAATAAAATGGGGTTCATTTGTGAAATATTTGTTAGACTCAAGTTTGGCACCATCTAAACGGGTTGTGTTTGGGCGTGTGATAAAATTAATGCTAGGTAGCATAGATCTATAACGAAATTAAAAGGAAAACTATCTCAGCTAAGTAGGCTTTCCAAGTTTACGAGTATAGTCGACCAACTTATAAAAAGTACCTGTATAAATTATTTTCCTAAACTTATAGGACAGCACAGGTCTTAAAACTGCAAATGTAAGTTTGTTTTATTTTTACAATAAAAATCATCGTTTGGAGGCAGGAAGGCAGGGTGGTCAATCAGTTTAGTAAGTTTACATATTTTGATGGGCAACTACTACTACTATACACGACTATACCCTACGTTGTGCGTGGTCTGACATGCGCTTAGCCGGTTTTTTTTTATATAATAGAATATTGTCGGATCTCTTAATTCAACGACCACAATACTGGAGATAAATTAAGATATTTCAGTCACAAGTTCACAACCGGAGAAACAACTTTCTTTATTCAAGATTCAAGAATTTGTTTTCATTTCCATTATTTTAAACACAATAAAAAAAAAATGTTAAGCTAGAATAAATATTCGGTTCCGTCTACGGAACCCTTCCCTATGCGCTAAGCGTGGTTCGACTTGACCAGTTTATTTTATTCCAACAAAAGCGGTTTAATTGGAATTCCATGGAAACAATTGCATGGGTACATAGAAAAAATATATTTTCATTAAACTTAACAAAGCTCTGTTCGCCCGCTTTGTGTCGGTGCCTATTTTGCCCGCTCTTGGGCAGAGCGAAGGGGAGTGTCAGACTTCTACTGACTAAAAACCAAACCCATGTTCCTTCTTCGCCCTTGTGTCGGAGCCGCGTTATCCTTTCGATAATCCACAGCCCCGAAGGGCGCCCTTGCGGCCCTTCCATATTCCTGACATCTCTTTGAGGCGCGCGTAGAACACGTACGCGCCGCCGACACGGTCTGTTGCCGTCATGACGACGGCCGGACGGCGAGCCAGCCCGTTACTCACCGTCCACAGGCCCGCGTCTACGGTGGCCGGAGGTCATCGCGTGACCCCCGACGCCCGGAGCGCCTTCCGCGGCGGCTGGGACGTTGAGAGGTTCTCTCCCTCTCTCGTTCCGCCACCTCCTTCGCTAGCATCACTGCTTCGCAGAAGGAGGCGACGGTGTCCCATTCCTCCTCGCCCCGGACCATGGCTTGCACCAGGGCCGGACGCGAGAGGTCGCCGCCGCCGATCGCCGCTACGAGAACACGGCGGGGCTCTGCCCAAGCAGGGCACACCTCCACAGTGTGCTCCACCCTGTCTTCCGGTCGATCCTCGCAGTGGAAGAATCCGGGCGTCTCCTCCCGCCTGATTTGTGTCGGTGCCTCTCTTTCAAAATCAAAGTAAGTGGAAGGAACGGGAATCTATTAGTTGTCATCTCCACGCCGTGAGAAGCTATAATTTTGAACCGACTTCCAAAAAGGAGGAAGTTCTCAATTCGGTTGGTTTTTTTTTATGTGGCACCGATATCTTCTCCGTCAATAAGTCAATTGTATAGACCGTTTTTCAAAATTGTATTTGTTTCGATAGAGTATACTACCGAGGATATGACGAGGACGAGTTACCAAGGAGATTATGAGCAACCCTCAAATTTTATAGATACTTATTATGTGTTTTTCATATATTTTTTAAAGCTGTTTAAGTATTTGCGTCTGATAATCATAATCTCATGTGGTTGCGCTGATGATGGAAGGTAAAACTCCTCAACGGTTAGGAGTTGAAAGAAAATTCTTTCAAAATTATACGCACCTACCTACTTATGGATCGATAGTTGTATTCTTTCAGGCTATTAGGTTGACCTGACGATATTACAACTAAAACTGGAAAATAAAAATAAACTTTTTAACAAAAAATAAAACCGAACTGTAGTTTATTTTTCTCTTTTTTATGTTTTTGAAGACGGTTTCATTTTTGTTATAAAGTTATACAAAGAACTCGACATGAAATATCAGCAGTTTGGTTTTGTTTAGAGATTCTTATCTTAAGTTTTTCAATTGTTTCGGACGGCTTTCGGCGGAAATGATGCCTCACGATGTTTTCCTTTTTCGAAGCCAGTGATAATAATACGATACGCCTTTTACCTTGGCCAGAGGCTGTTGCCATACAACGTGGTAATGCCGCCCGTCTTTTGGGCACATTACCGGCTGACAGCGTTGAGGAGTTTTTGATGCCGTTTTAAAGTTTGTTGGTAGTTTATTTAATAGTTTTTAATTAATGTATTTACATACTTAGTTTACTCTTTTAAATAAATACTACACAAAGCATCTACTATGATATGATTATTATGCTCAACGACTTCTTAAATAATAAATAGAGATTAATGGAATAATGAAAATAATACACTTACCTCGCCGTATATGTGTATTGAGTTGTCCTATTCGGTCCAAGCCGAATTTAACAGTGTTTAAAGATTTTCCTATTGCACCAGAACACGGTGTCTTGGTTAAATTGAGTATTTCATTCAAATATATGAGAATATTGTTTGATCTTTCATGAAACGTCGAATCCAAAGAGGTTAGTTTGCGTTCCACAATTTCGATCGTCCTCAAATATTTCTCACTTGCCGCCATGGTTTCGATGAATTTTTCGATCACAGCATGGTGGGTTGTTGAAACCGCCTCAATGTTGTCGTATGTGAATTTTCTCGTGGGATGTGGACCCTCGTCGTTCTCGCTCATAAGAAACCGTCTTTTAGCCGTCACCATAGAAAACAAGGAAACTGTTACTATTATATTTGACCACATGATGCCCGTGCTGTGCGTCCTGTGCGTGGTGCACATCACAAATGTAATGATCAGATCGGAAGAATCCGGTGTTTATTTTAAATCAACTTTTAAACATACAGTATCCATTGTGGTGATAACAATTATCATTCTTCAATTGAACCGAAATGTAAGTACATGCTCTCTCTCGGACATTTGTGTTATAAAAATAATTAGTTGCTTTACCTTTCGTTCATTGTAATAATAATGCCACATTGCCTACTTCTCCTCGTGGTTTTAATCCACATCAGCTTTATTTGTTTTGAAGCATGGTATTGTGTTTCGAACACGATCTGCTAATCACCTAGTTACCTAGACGGCCTAGACCTATATAACTCGAAATTTACCAACGAGGAATGGAGCGGTCCATTCCTCGTTGGCTTTCGTGTTTGGACTTTTCTGGACCAACTGGACGGCTTTAGTTACAGTGCCATAAAAAAACTCACGCTTGTTGCACGATTCTTCATGGACTAGTACTTCTTCCAGACGTTATGCGTCCGTCTTACGACTCCTTTGTCTTGGCTCTAGGAAAGCTGGCTACTTAGTACTTGGGTCTAAACCCAAGTACTAAGTAGCCAGCTTTCCAACTTCCCAGTTTACGTATTCCAGGACGGTTGGCCTTGTTGTATTGTCTTCCCGTTTTGAGGGTTCCGTAGCTGAATGGCAAAAAACGGAACCGTTTATAGATTCGTCATGTCTGTCTGTCTGTATGTCCCTCCACTATGACAACGATTCCAAAATGAACACATCCCGTGGATTCCCGTAATTTCCCGCGACATTTGACAGTCTTGACACGTAAATATTTTTTTTTGCTATTAGCCGACCGAGAAGTGCGCGGGGTAGTAGATGAGGGTAGCGGTAGTGCCGCATTTTAAGGTCACACGGAGACTAGCCATGGACTTTCATGCAAACCGAAGGTATATAAATAAGTACTTAATTAGGAAAAAAAACTGCCAAGTGCAAGTGGACTTGCACATGAAGGGTTCCCGTTCCATCGTAGTAGGGAAGCCCCCTATAATTTGAATTATTTCTTGTTAAAGCGGCGACAGAAATAGTACATTACTGCAGAATCCAGTAAGTAAGCCTTCCTGGCCAAGTATGAGTTAACCGGACCGAACCGCAGGTGAGGTCTGGTTATATACGAGGCCAGGATGGCTTTCTTACTGGTTGAGGTTTGTATAATGCTTTTCTCAAAAATTAAAGAAAGTTTAACAACAAATTCGTTTAATTAATATTGAAGGTTACATTCATATGTGAAAAACACAATAGCACTTTTTGGCCGACCCGGGAATCGAACCCAGGACCTCACGCTCTGCAGTCGAGCTTGCGACCACTAGACCAACGAGGCAGTTTAGGAAACAACTTTAGAAAAAACTTTTTATTAAACTGAAATTACTAAATACAATCATAAAATCCCACACTATACTTCTACAACATTACTAAGTACAAAACGCAACGTATAAAATGGCTGTTTAAGGTTCCAAAAATATATGTGTCGCAGATTCAACACCGAGGCACAATATTTAGAGTTGACAATTTAGAATAACGCCATCTATCATCGTTTGTCGGAAAACTCGGAAACGTCAAGCAGTGAGCTTGGGTGAGGTCGATACAGAGCGTGGCAGGTCTGGTTTGACAGCTGTCAGTTGTCATATGTCAAATGTCAGTTGTGATATGTCAGACGTCAGTGGTCAGTGGTCGGTTGACGTTGACATTACACGCATTTGATTTGAGGGACGGGACTTATTGGTGAGACACGAGTGCGAACGGTTGTTCTGCCCGCCTGTATCGAACTTACCGCGTTTCCGTACTTTAATCCATTTCCATCGGCTTGATCGTTTGAGATTTTGTTAATTTTTTATCGGATGTGAACAAATTGGCGGTTGTAATCAGTGTTGAGACTATTATTTCGTACCTCCGCCATGCCAATCTTGGACTCTGACAACGATGAACCCGAAATAGTTGAGCTACCTTCGTCATCAGAAGTGGTATGTAACTTTAACGCCTACATAGTGTAAGTGACAGTACTAGGCCGGAAAAGTGTAAAGACAATGCGCGTGCGTCTGAAAGTGACATAGAAACGGAAATGTGGTGTTTTCTGTTCGAGCAAATAAACAAAAACTTTATGACTATTGTGCAAGCAATGAAATCACCTTTTGCGGGTACGGATATTCGCCTACCGCATTTTGACCCTGAAAAACGGAATATTGTCCCGCGGGCTTGGTTGGCAATAGCCGACATGTGTGTTATCGATCTGAATAGTCAAGGTGCATCGTTGATGATTGCTTTGAACCGCGCACTCGTGGGAGACACGGGACGGACGGGAGTCACACATCCACTGTAGGTGCGTCGTAAGTCGGCACCTCCGTCGCTGGTCGTCCTCCGCTGGGCCTCCTCCGGGTAACTGTTGGTCTCACCTGGTGGGGATGGACCGCCGGGGTGCTGTGAAGACAGCAGCGCCGTGAAACCAGCGCTGTGGCGTGCCTACAGGGGACGCAGCGAATTCCACGAGACTCATGGGAGAAGTTTCGTCATGGCGGTCGTCCATATCTTGTCCTGGGATGAAATGGAGCGATTTTAAGGAGCTGTTTATAGTCTGGAGTGCCCCGTATGGTGATGACGATCACGAAGACCCTGATGCGACATCAGAACCGGGATTCACTCGAGCTGAAGAAAATACGAAGAATGGCGCGATGACGTCACGGTGCGCTGAGAATTTACTTCGGCAGCGGCGCCGGCGGTGCGGCGGCGGGACGCAGCTTGGCGGCGCGCGGTTGGCACCGCGGCGGCGCGGCAGGCTGACCAAGCAGTGCCTGCAGCCTGCAGCAGAGGCAAATAGCGAGCGACGTGTTGAAGTTTGCTATGTGAGCAATCCCAGCAGTGTGCTGATGAATATCTGGTGAGTCGTATTCATTTTACTATGATTCTGGTGCCGAATGCTCTCTGATCAAAAATGTTTCGTTACAGTTCAGTGGCAAGCGTGTAAATAACATTGTAAATTGACCCGGGATAGGTCATGATAGTTTGTACTTCACAATTATTTACTGAGGTTATGATTATCGATTTACTATTAGAGATTTTATTTCATGTTGTACCGGATAGTTGTTTAAAAAAAAATGATATTTTAATTGACGTTGAGATTTTACAACAAGGATTTAATGTTAGTTAGACGTGTGATCGTGTTGTTTTTGTGTCGTGAAAAGGTTGTTAGGTTATGTGATGTTTCAAATAAGCTCAAGAATGCTTCTAATATTCAAATTGATTTCAATACAGTTGATACAGATGTTCCGTTAGAATTTCGTTCCCAATTAATTAATCTATTGACAGCTTAATCATCTTTGTTTACTAGTGTTAGACGAAGAAAATCGGATCTACACGCACAACACTAATTGTCTCGCGTCATGGGGACATCCCTACGGCGTTTGACAGTTGACGACTGGTGAATCCCCGCGCGAACGGAATCTGGAACGATGTTCGATTGTTTTTGCGAAGAGTTTTTATTATGTGTAAAATAAATCCTAAAAGTTAATAAGTTGTGGTTAATAGTATTCAGAAGTGCGATTTACCTATGCTTACAAAGTAACTATAAAGTTTGGAGTGATTCTTGTCGAAAAAAAAAAAAAACTAAGTATCTAATATCGTTCATAGTGTTACATTTTAGTTAAAAAGTGGAAAAACGTTAATTTTGGATTGCAAAAATGGATGCTCATAATTGTACATGTGTGTAACTACTTTCTTAGTGCTCAATCTAACATATTTTTCAAACATTTTGTGTGGTGTTAAACATTTACAAATTGTATGAAGTAGCGCTCGCCTGGCGCTGTTTTCTGTATTTGGGTCAGATCAAACCAAGGAAATGGTTTGGTTGACATTCCCCTAAGCCAGGAATTGTGACTACCTGCTTGAAATCTCCAAATCCTTCAATTCTTTGGTGAGATCCATCCATACTTTTAGGTAGATATTAGACTGATTTTGCCTCCATAATATTATCCTGAGACATTATAAAGGTGTAACAAAGCAAGCCTAAACTAATTACAGTGATTATCAAAGGACAAATTAAAACAAAATAATTGCAAAGAGACTTTTTATATTATATTAAATTTCTATTGTTTTGGTGTGAAGTGTTTAAACTTTTAAAGGGACAAGTGTAACATAAACTGTATTGTTGTATGTGTATAGTATTGTATTATTTATTGTGTTGTTTTGGCCTTATTTTAATTATAATTATGGGTCGGCATAAGAAGAGGCATAGGTCTCCTAGTTCTACCTCTTCAAGTTCAAGTGCCGAGGAAAAGACTATTAGGAAGAAATCTCATAAGAAGGATTTAAAGAAGAAAAACAGTAGGATAGAAGCCTTAGAGGGGTTGATAAGAGAATTAAGAAAGAAGACTGACTATCATACTGGAAATACATCCCAGCCCTCTGTAGTACGCTACGTGGGTCGCAATGATTTTATACCAGTGTTTGACCCACAGACTTCCCCGGTCTCTGTTGATCATTGGATCCGGAACTTGGAAGGAATTGCCAATATGCATGGTTGGGACGAACGCACACTAATATGTAACTGTACTGCTAAACTTGGTGGCTATGCGAAAAGCTGGTATGAACACCAAGCATCCTATGAAATGAGTTGGACTGAGTGGAAGGTAAAGTTAATTAAAGCGTTCCCTTTCACTAAAAATAAATTAACACAAATGAGAGAATTAGTGAACCGGGTCAAGAAGCCTAATGAAGACTCTATTGAATTTTATTATGCTAAACTCGGGATTGGAATGTCATGCCATTTGAGTGATGAGATCATTACCGAAGCTATCATAGGTACACTTGGGAACCAACTATTAGAGATTGGTGCTAAATCAGCTGGATGCCGGGACACCAATTCCTTACTTCAGTACTTGGCTAGTATCAACACTTCGGTTGCTGTCAAAGAGCAAGACAAACCTGAAACTTCAGTGAAAAGTCAACCTGGACCAGACAGGGTGACAAAGTGTTTCTCTTGTGGCAAACCTGGTCACAAAGCAAGTAGGTGTCGCAAAAATGGAAAAGACAACAGAAAATGCTCATTTTGTAAAAGATCGGGTCACACTGAAGTTGAGTGTTTCAAAAGGAAAAATCAAAGCAAACATTGTTCTTTCTGCAATATTGATGGTCACACATTGGAAGAGTGCAGGAAGAAGTCCAAAACCAGTACACAAAACCGTTCAGTACAAAAGGTTTGAACTGTATGCTGTGACTCCTCAGACAAGAAGTACTTTAAAGCTGTGATTGTTAATGGAGCTCCGGCAAATGCTTATATAGATTTTGGCAACTCATGTAACACCATGAAACACAGCTTCTTTGAGACACAGGACTTGGAGCTGAAACCCAACAATGACACTATTATAATTATTGTGTATGTGAGTTTAAATGTTTGTGAACGCACCCACGATTAGGGCATGCATTCCGGAATTCCGGAATCTCGCAATTCCGGAATTCCGTAACATTTTTCCTGATATTTCAATTCCGGAATTGAGAGGAGTAATACCGGAATTCCGATATTCATAATTATTTGATATTTTGATTATTATTTTTTGCGCGACGCTTTACTCTTACTCTATATTTTACAGCATACAGCTGATATCACGTTACAGTTTATGCTCAAGAAACTTCTTAGTGAGTTCTAAACTTGCTATGAACTTGCGAAGTCGTATTAAACAAAGATTACTATTAGCAGGTGTGATCCACTAATTACACAATCCGCAAGTCTTCGTTGCACAAGCAGAGGACGATACCTTTCCCAAAGTCAATTCCCAACGTCTTCCCGTTTGTGGTCGCCACTCCAGAACTTTTCGGCCCCATCGGCCATCCATTCTGCGAGCAATGTGCCCTGCCCATTGCCACTACAGTCTGGCGATTCTTCTGGCTACGTCGGTAACCTTGGTTCTCATGTGGATGTCCTCATTTCTGATTCGATCACGCAAGGAAACTCCGAGCATAGCCCTCCCTATTCCCCTTTGAGTGACTTTGAGCTTTCTGATGAGGCCCATGGTGAGCGACCACGTTTCGGTCCCGTATGTAATCACTGGCAACACACACTGGTCATAGACTTTCGTCTCGAGTTGAGACACTGTGGTAAGTTGGATGAGAAGATACCGCAAAACTTCCCGAACCCCGAAAATCCCGAATTGACCTCTTTCTCGAAGTTAGACCTACCCATCTGGACGGTCCAGTTGGGTAGGTCTGTCCCAGGTAGACATAATCGTCCACAACTTCGAGTGTAGAGTCTCCGATCTTGATAGGAGTGGGTGTTACATACACATTCAACACAACCTTGGTTTTGTCCATGTTCATTTTAATACCCACTCTTTCGGAAGCTCTACTGAGGTCATCGAGCATTGTACTGTGGTCTTCCATGGTCTCAGCTATGAGTGATATGACCACTATATCGTCGGCAAACCGAAGGTGACCTCTCCAATCTAGAACCTTGAAGACATCCTACAGTGCTGCGGTGAACAGTTTCGGAGATATGACGTCTCCCTGTCTCACACCGCGCTGCAGAAGGATAGGTTCCGAGGTCAGGTCCTGAAGTCGGACTGTCATGTCACATGGGAGCGTTTTTTACAAACACCGCGATGTACCGGTAGTCGATTTGGCACCGTTGGAGAGACTGCAGTACAGCCCAAATCTCGATCGAATCGAAGGCTCTCTCGTAGTCTACAAACGCTAAACAGAGAGGCAGGCATACTCTTCGGTCTTCTGTATAACCTGCCGCAGCGTATCTATGTGGTCTACGGTACTAAAGCCTTTTTGGAATATATGTCGCCAGGACCAGTCGTCGGTATGTTTTGGGGTAGCCGGATCTCTTCCGGGGATTCTTAGCACCCCTTGCCACGCCGTTGCCTCGTCCGCTACCGTAGTCGAGGGTAGACGGGCTGCCGGGTACTAGGGGCCATTTTTGTCATGCGCTCTAATTTATTAGAGGGGGTTTGCCATAATCGCCACACTTGGCAGGCGGGTTGGCGATCGCAGTATGGTTGATACAAATGCACAGAGAACGCCGCTGCCCAACCTCTGGTCCCAGTCCCTTAGTCGCCTCTTACGACACCCATGGGAAGATATGGGATGGTGCTATTCTTTACATCCGACACCATACGGTACAATATCTCAATATGTTGTTTATAAAATATCGTATGTTTTTTATTAACGTTACTAATGTTTAATTCTATTGCGTGATTTACAAACCTTGTTGATTTTACGGTTTTAAAATGTTTAATTAGAGTAATAATAATAAGAAAGATGACCAAATATGTTTAATTTGTTACTGAAAATCATTAAAAGGCTGATATAATAAATAAATCTTGTTTGATTTGAAACAAACTTTAAAAATTTACCAGTTCCGGAACCAGTTCCGGAATTCCGGAATCAGATCTCCAGTATCGGAACTCAGTTCCGGAATTGAGAACCTTGCGATATTGCATGCCCTACCCACGATACAGGAGAAATTCCTAGTGTGGGGCAACATTTAAAAAAAATAAAAAAAAAAATAAAGGGATATGGAGATGCACTAACAACACCTTTGGGTATTGTTTCAGCTTCTCTTGTAGTTGATGGTGTGGAGAAGGTGCTTACATTAATTTTAAAGGCAGGTGTCAAGCTCAAGAAAGCGAAATGCTCATTTCTAACGCGCAGCATCGAATACCTGGGGCATGAGATATCGGGTGGCGAAATAAGACCTTCACCTCGTAAAATCATGGCAGTCTCCGATTTTAAGCAACCTAGAAATGTGCATGAGTTGCGGCAGTTCCTCGGACTCGCCAGTTACTTCCGGAAATTTATAAGGAATTTTGCGAGTATTGCACGACCGCTCACCCTACTCACCAAAAAAAGCCGTGGAGTGGCGATGGGGCCCTGACCAAGATCAAGCCTCAAACACCTTAAAGGATATTCTAATCTGTGATCCAGTGCTGGCAATTTATCACCCGGAAAGAGAAACCCAAGTGCACACGGATGCATCAAAAGTAGGACTCGGTGGTGTTCTCTTTCAACGACAGCTTAATGGTGAAATGAAAGTTGTCGCTTATGCTAGCCGTCAAACAGCAGAAACGGAACAAAGATATCACAGTTTTGAATTGGAAGCTCTTGCTGTGGTGTTTGCTGTCAATCGCTTCAAAGTATACCTTTCAGGCGTTAAATTTCGGGTCGTGACTGATTGTTCAGCCTTGAGGATGGCTTGGCTAAAACGCGACTTGTCACCACGGATCGCCCGTTGGTGGCTCGATTTACAAGAGTATGATTTTGAAGTCGACCATCGACCCGGGACTTCTATGGTACACGTAGACGCCCTAAGCAGAAACCCTGTGACGGTGCACCATATACAGGAAAAGGCTCTGATTGATGCGTTGCAGGATGAAGATAAGTAAATTCAAGCATTGCTGCTGAATTTGAAACTGGAACAAGAAGCCAACAAGAAAAAGAAAGAGGGGCTATCGAAAGATTATAGAGTCGTAGACGGACGGCTATGTCGTGTAATAGACAATGAGTTTAGACCGGTTTTACCTACGAGTTCAAGATTCCACATTATGAAAATTTATCATGACGAACATGGGCATCTGGGAATCGAAAAGTGTCTTGAAGCAATACGAGCTAAATATTGGTTTCCGAAAATGAGAAAACATGTGACAAAATATGTGACAAGCTGTCTTGGATGCCAATTTACGAAGAAACCAACTGGGAGACAACCGGGCTTATTACACCCTATACCGAAGGTTGCCGTGCCCTTCCACACCTTACATGTGGACCACCTGAGCCCTTTTTGTAAGAGCAATGGGAAAACATATATTTTTGCGATATATTATCGACGGATTCACTAAGTTCGTGTGGTTAGAAGCCGTTGCTACAGCCAATGCTAAAGGAGTAATTATTGCATTGAGTAAACTGAGTCACACATTTGGTTACCCCGAACGAATTGTTAGTGACCAAGGTTCAGCATTCACGGGTAAAGAGTTCGAACAATTTTGCGACAACAACGCCATCAAGCATATTTTAAACGCAGTGGCGTCACCTAGGTCGAATGGACAGGTCGAACGTCTGAACCGAACAATCCTAAATTATCTGACAGCTCACATGGGTGATGATCAAAAAGGATGGGATGCCTATTTACCGAAGGTTCAATTAGGTTTAAATTCAACGGTAAGCCAAGGGACAGGCAAGTCACCTTTAGAGTTGCTGTGTGGCTTAAGACCCCGTTTGCCCAATGATTTGCATGGGGCAGTCTACAATGAAGACATATCAACTTCACGAGACGAGGCTGCCCAAACTATTGAAAAAAAATGCAGTTGAGATGAAAAGGCGTTACGATAAAGATCGGCGAGTTGTAGAACCGCTACTTATAGGTCAGCTGGTTATGGTAGAGCGAAAAATATTACGTCCTGGTCTAACAAGCGGAAAACTCGTCCAGCGATACGCGGGACCATACAAAATAACAGTTGTATTACCCAATGATCGCTATGAGGTCACATCGTACACGAAAGGCAAACAAGCGTATAAAAATATAGTTGCCCGTGATAAGATTAAGATCTGGCATGATAGACGTCGAGAATCCTCGTCTGATGAGGATCTGACAGAGCAGTCGTAAGGTGCTCTTTTATCGATTACCATGTAATTAATTTCTTATATTGCGTAACGTACGATACGTATGCCTCGGGGGCTTAACCAATATCACTCTACTATCACACTTGCCTAAGGGGCCTACATAGTGTTCACTTAGTGCTTGCTTCCGGAGCCTTACAGCACAAATCTTCTCTAATAACTCTACTATCACACTTGCCTATGGGGCCTTCACAGTGTTCACTTAAGTGCTTGCTTTCAGAGCCTTACAGCACAAATTGTCAATTGCTCTATCATCACGCTTGCCTAAGGGGCCTACACAGCGTTTATTGAAGTGTTTGCTTACGGAGCCTTATAACACAAATTGTCAATAGCTCTATCATCACGCTTGCCTAAGGGGCCTACACAGCGTTTATTGAAGTGTTTGCTTACGGAGCCTTATAACACAAATTGTCAATAGCTCTATCATCACGCTTGCCTAAGGGGCCTACACAGCGTTTATTGAAGTGTTTGCTTACGGAGCCTTATAACACAAATTGTCAATAGCTCTATCATCACGCTTGCCTAAGGGGCCTACACAGCGTTTATTGAAGTGTTTGCTTATGGAGCCTTATAACACAATCCTCTGCACGTTAACAAACAAACGCTTGCCTAGCGGGGCCAACACAGCGTTTACTAACGTGCTTGCTTTCAGAGCCAGCAGGCGATTGCCTAGATGCCTACGGGGCCTAAATCATGATACCCAAGACTTGCCTACGGGGCCTCTCCATTAGGTATTCAGTCTTTGCCTTTGGGGCTACATTTTTTGTTTTACGCTTGCCTTCGGGGCCTCACAGCACAGCCTAACATCTCTTGCCGAGAATGGTGAAGATCGCCGGATGAACCCTGCAGCGAGTACGCGGCTGATCTGTCGTGCCAAGCTGAGGACTATCTCCTTCGGGGACCGAAGGACTGCAGGATGGCCGAGCTGTTAGACGAAGAAAATCGGATCTACACGCACAACACTAATTGTCTCGCGTCATGGGGACATCCCTACGGCGTTTGACAGTTGACGACTGGTGAATCCCCGCGCGAACGGAATCTGGAACGATGTTCGATTGTTTTTGCGAAGAGTTTTTATTATGTGTAAAATAAATCCTAAAAGTTAATAAGTTGTGGTTAATACTAGTGATTTCTAGATCCCATATTACAACAAGACTTGTTGAATACTAAGTGGTCAACTTAACATTTAAAGTACCTAGCATAGTAAGAGTTTTCTTATAACCTGTAACGTTATAGGAAAAATAAAGTAACATGTTGAACAACCCTACTTTAAAAATTATTTTGATAAAGGCTCGAGATGATTATCTTGATGGTGTTGTGCATGTAACCGGATGGAGGTTACATGTGGAGGTGACCGGATAGAGGTTGCCTGTTGTGTATGTAACCGGATGGAGGTTACATGTGAAGGTGACCGGATAGAGGTTGCCTGTTGTGTATGTAACCGGATGGAGGTTACGTGTTGATGACCGGATGGAGGTCGATTGGTTTGATGCTTATAACCGGATGGAGGTTATAAGTGTGATGATGAAGACCGGATGGAGGTCGATTGTTTTGATGCTTATGGCCGGACAGAGGCTATAAGTGTGATGATGAAGACCGGATGGAGGTCAGAGTATGAGCACTGCAATATTTTAATGAGTTTCCTATTATTTGAACGAGTATGGGTGTTGTTCGACATGTCAGCGTTGAGAAAAAGAGTTTGTTATGATTTTCATTAGAACCTGTAATGATTTTGATCAGAATACCTTTTATTCCCCACCCACTTGGGCCAGGAATGGCCGAACGACTGGTATTGGGCAGACTTCTGTAAGGTCAACTGTACAAATTTTGACTTCTGTTGAGACCGATGGAATTATTTTAGAAATTCTATTTCACGTTTTACCCGACAATTATTTGCGATTAGTTTCGGTTCATAATGTCATCAAATGAGATATAATTTGAGAAAATACGGTCAATTGAGACATGTGACGCAATTGCTGACTGTAAATTTGACTTTGACACGATAGACACTGACAAAACGAGATCGGGTGATGATGAAGGGGTCAGACCTTAAGTGAGAGGTAAAAGATGCAAATGTAGTATGCAAGTGACTCGGATTGCATACATCGCAATGCTGTTCGTTGCTACACGCGTGTAAGTGTTGACTTGAGGGCTGTGACCAGCGTCCAGCATGGCAATGTAGCTAAAGGTGCTAAATAAAGGCAATGTGTTGAGTTGAGTTGATGTTGGGTACCGGATGGAGGTCCCATGGTTGCCGGATGGAGGCAATGAGATGTGTTGAGGTTGGGTACCGAATGGAGGTCCCATGGTTGCCTGTTGGAAGCTGTGTGTGTTGTATGTGACGAAGCTGGGTACCGAGCAGAGCATTGCGTACTGGATTTGATCGGATACTAGATTCGGTCGAAAGTTGATGATTCTTGAAGAATGTTGATTTCAATGTTGAGATTTTCTTTATGAGATTTGATGAGAATATGGATCAGAACAAAACTTTGTTTTGAATTGTGTGTGTGAGTGATAATACTCCGACGTCTTGGCCAGGGAGGCCGAGTAAGGGACGATTTACTTTCCGTGAATTCTTGTTGCAGATACCTCACACGAGGACGTGTGAAATGTCAAGATGGCCGTGTCGCAGATTCAACACCGAGGCACAATATTTAGAGTTGACAATTTAGAATAACGCCATCTATCATCGTTTGTCGGAAAACTCGGAAACGTCAAGCAGTGAGCTTGGGTGAGGTCGATACAGAGCGTGGCAGGTCTGGTTTGACAGCTGTCAGTTGTCATATGTCAAATGTCAGTTGTGATTTGTCAGACGTCAGTGGTCAGTGGTCGGTTGACGTTGACATTACACGCATTTGATTTGAGGGACGGGACTTTTTGGTGAGACACGAGTGCGAACGGTTGTTCTGCCCGCCTGTATCGAACTTACCACGTTTCCGTACTTTAATCCATTTCCATCGGCTTGATCGTTTGAGATTTTGTTAATTTTTTATCGGATGTGAACAAATTGGCGGTTGTAATCAGTGTTGAGACTATTATTTCGTACCTCCGCCATGCCAATCTTGGACTCTGACAACGATGAACCCGAAATAGTTGAGCTACCTTCGTCATATGTATCTCATAAAATGTCATACCAAAAAGAGAGATAGATATATATTTGGAACCTCCCTTCTATAACCATGTTATAATGGCTAAACTCTAATCTGTGTCTGGTACTATGTTTTTTTTTTTCTAAACAGATATAAAGAGGATGACCTAGTGTCCAGTAAGTAAATTACATACTTACTTACTGGACAGTAGGAGATTCCAAGTTTAAAATCTCGCTTCTTACTGGACAGTTGTGAATAAGTCTCCGGTAAAGTTCACTTTCTGGATACTTTTTAGAGATGTTATGGCAACATTACATACCATTTTTGAGAAAATGTCATTTTTCACCTATAAAAAGACGTCCTACAATTAATTTTTGCGTAGTTTGATGTACATACATTATGCTCGGTTGAGGGCATCGTATATAAAGGGTTCGTTTACACTCTGTATAAACACCCCACACCACACGCAACGGTTTGATGAACAAAGTTTTTTTTAGTTTCAGTTCCATGTATCAGACCCCCTTAATCATATTTTTTTTTATTAAGCTATTGCATAGCTTCTACCGCGGGCCTTGAGTGTGGAGAGCGAATCCAGAAATTCCGTAACGAAAATATTCAACCAGGTTGCTATGGTTACGGAAAATAACAAGGTTGTCAACTGAGGTTGTCAAATTAAATAATTAATTATTTGCATAAGTTGATAAAAAATGATGATAGATGCCAATGTATTCGCTTTTATAATAAACTTCCAAGCGACATTCAAAATTTAAGCATTAATAAATTCAAATCTTTTATAAAACGTAAACTTTGCCAGAAAGCCTTCTATGCTGTTAAAGATTATATAGAGGACAAAAAAGCTTGGGATTGAACTGCTCCAATTTGAATTGAAGGTGAATTGATTTTATATCTTTTTATTAATTATACCTTTTTATTTTTATTTTTTACACTTTGACATATTAATTACATATTTACAATCCTTTTACAATTTGACATTTTATGATTTTTCTTTATACACAATGACATTATTTACTTTTTTAAGTATGATATTATTTTTTGCTTTTTTGATCAATATTTACTTGTTAAATATTTTATTTTTCATTTAGTTTTGTGTATATTGACATTTATTAACTTGACATGATTATTTAATATGACAAATATTTTATTATTTCTATATTGTGAATCAAAATCAAAATCAAAATCAAAATTCATTTATTCAAACTAGGCTGATAATCAGCACTTTTCGAAGGTCAAAATTTACTTTACCTACTTTACTACAGTGAAACTTGGTTAACTGGGACTTGGATAAGTGAGAAACCTCTATAACTGGAACTCATACTGGGGTCCCATGAGACAGATTTGAATATCTGAGACACATTTAACCAGGTTTCACTGTATTTACATTTTTATAAGACAGTCCCCCAAAACGCCCACCCATCGACACTTCCTAGTGTTTAGCTGGAAAGAAGAAGTGGCGGAACAAACTCCCCAGCACACATCTGTCTGTAAGGTTGGTTAGAAGAACCAGACTCGATACAATAGCAAGGTGTCAGTTACATTTAAGATTTACTATAGACACAATCAGTAATAAACAAAAGTATATAACAATAAACAATGTAAAAATAAAATAATAAATACATAACATAACAGTAAACTAATTTTGGAGAAAGAACACAAATAACAAACATTGTCTTGTGTTCAACTCAGCGACCAACTATTCTTATCATCTAAGTAGTCGTTAATAGAATAGTAAGCTTTTAAACAAAGATTAGATTTAACTTTCGCTTTAAACTCATTAAATGGCAAGTCTAGAAAAGAAGATGGCAGTTTATTATAAAATGTAATCCCGAGCCCTACGAATGAATTGTGAACTTTGTGAAGCCGGTGAAAAGGAGCGCGTAGTTTATGCTTATTTCTAGTGTTAAAGTTGTGGATATCACTGTTTTTAGTGTACAGGTGGATATTTTGTCTAATATATAAAATGTTGGCAAAGATGTACTGAGAAGCAACCGTGAGAATACCAATCTCCTTAAAAAAATCTCTAAGGGAAACTCGGGCACCCAGCTGATAAATTGCACGAATCGCTCGCTTCTGCAGTACAAATATATTTTGAATATCAGCAGCTTTGCCCCACAGCAGAATACCGTAGGACATAACGCTGTGAAAATAACTAAAGTAGACTAACCGTGCTGTATCAACGTCAGTGAATTGTCTTACTTTTCTGACGGCGTATGCGGCTGAACTTAGCCTTCCCGCTAGGCTTGATATGTGTAAACCCCATTGTAATTTTGAATCTACTGTTATGCCCAGAAATACAGCAGAGTCGGCAGTTTCCAGCTCCTGATTGGCGAGGATAATATTGGGACCTAGATTTCTAACATTGGGTAAAGCGAACTTAATTATTTTAGTTTTCTTGGCATTAAGAACAAGGTTGTTTGTTGTGAACCAATCCGTGACCATTGATAGCGCGCTGTTTACGTCGTCAAAATCGTGTCTATTCCTATCTACTTTAAAGATAAGAGAGGTATCATCTGCAAATAATACAACGTCACAAAAACCCTTTAAATAATATGGCAGATCATTAATATAAACCAAGAATAAAAACGGACCCAGTATTGAACCTTGAGGTACACCTAGCCGAACCGGTAGCCCGGAAGATTTCGCGCCATTTACGTCTACACATTGGAATCTATTTTGTAAATACGAATCTATCACATTAAGGGCCTCATTTTGAACACCGTAATGACGCAGTTTCCGTAAAAGCGTGTCGTGATGTACGCAATCAAAAGCTTTAGAAAGATCGCAGAAAACACCGATTGCATTTTGCGCTTTCTCCCATGCGTTAAATATGTGTTTTAGCAAAGCAACACCTGCATCCGTAGTCGAACGACCCTTTGTAAAGCCATATTGATCATTATGAAGGAGTTTATTTAAATTAAAATGTACTAACAACTGTTTGAGAATTAATTTTTCAAAAATTTTGCTAAAAGCAGGTAAAATAGAAATTGGTCTAAAGTTCCCAATATCATTTTTACTGCCTGATTTAAATAGAGGGATGACTTTACTGCTCTTCATAAGGTCAGGGAAAGTACCCAAATCAACGCATTTATTGAAAGTAACAGCAAGACAGGGGGCTACAATGTCGATAATGTTACTTAAAAGTTTAATAGAAATGCCCCAGTAATCACCTGTGTTTTTAGACTTAAGTGAATTAAAAACGTTAACTACATCACGAGGTGTTACATGTTCGAAACTAAATACGTTACCACATTTAGAGACGCTGCTATGCAAAAGATCTTCGGCTTTAGACGGCGACGAACTCAGGGAACGAGTCGTCGCTATAGGTATGCTGGCAAAATACTCATTAAAAGCCTCGGCTACGTCGGCTGCTTTATTAACTAATTTGTTACCCACCATGATCTCAAGGTGATTATCTTGTTTAACAGATTTACCTGTTTCATTGTTAATGATTTTCCAAGTGGCTTTAACTTTATTATTAGAATTTTTAATGGTTTCGCTTAAGAATTTAGATTTTGCAAAAATACAAATCTTTTTAAATAATTTGGAATAATTTTTAACATACTCTAGAAAAGTTGTATCAAACCTGTATTGTTTAAGACCATACAACTCGTATAATCGGGCTCGACTTTTGTAAATACCTGGTGTAGCCCATTGGTTGAAGCCAACAGAAGGTCCCTCAATGTTAATAGTTTTAGACTTAAAAATAGATTGGTATTCATTCTGCACAACATCAAAAAGGGCTTTATAAATTTCATTAGGAGTCTCGTGCTCTACTATTGACGGGGTTACTTTAAGTGCTACATTATTTTTAAATTTATTGCAGCGACTAGCTGTATGAGGCCTGCATTCTATTTTGCGCGGCTTTTTTTTAATGGCATAGGAAAGCTAGCTATTAAACCACAGTGATCAGACGATAAGTCACTTAACACTAATTTGTCCTCGGCAACACAATCACTAAACATATTATCAAGGCAAGTTGATGAAGAAGCCGTGATCCTTGTTGGTTCAAAAAACAGGTTAACTAAATTGAATGATCTAAACAGATTGAGAAATCTGATACTTAATGGAGTAACATCTAAAATATTAACATTAAAATCTCCACATAAAATTATAGATTTATTACTTGATTTTAACTTATTAAGTGAATCCTCCATCACAGATTCGAAACGAGTAAAGTCCCCAGATGGGGGTCTATAAACACAAATTACTAAGTATCGCTCGAGTTCAACGCAAGACAACTCAATAGTGCGCTCAATTGAAAGATTAACTAAATCTAAACGTTGTTTACATTTTAATTTGTTTGAAACAAGAATTAAAGATCCACCGCGAATAGCTGATTTTCTCACAAATGCGCTCTGTACGGTATAAAAATCATCATTGATAAATGCTACTTCATGTTCCTTCAACCAATGTTCAGTTAAACATAAAACCTGAACATCATACTTCTCCATAAACAAACTTAACTCTAATTCTTTGCCAGATAACCCCTGCATATTTTGATGAACAACATTCAACATATTATGCAGCGTACCTGTTGTCTCACCTAACAGTTTAAACTACAAGGTGTATCAATAAAAGTGTTAGTATCTGTATAAGTGTTAGTAATAAAAGCAGTATTAGTATCACTACTAACAGAAAACGTTGGTAAACACATACCAGTGTCGCTGTGTATATTGTATGCTAAAAGGTTAGCAATACGTCGCTTAGAGCTAGGTGGTAAAAACATTGAGAAGTTAGTGAGTCTGTAATCAGAAATAAATTGATTACAGTCAAAATACAAAATAGCGTCACTGTGACGACATGTCCTATTATAAATTAACAAATTTAAATCATAAATGTATCTATTTTGCTCAATGGACAAATATTGAGAATATGGCAAGGCACAGAATATGAATTTACAATTATTGGTCTCATTAAGATGTAACATCAAATGGACACATTCAACTATGTCATTTTTCCCTACATTTAAACTATTCCCATATAATAAAATAACAGTAGAATTGGGATTTATTTTAGTCAGTTTAATCTTACTAATTAATTGGCTAACACTGGCACCGGGTAAACAATTATTTATTACATAGTGTGGTGAACATTGATTAAATAAGGTACCAAAACCTTGACCAAACTTATCAGAAAATAAGTAAGTGGTATCTGTTAAAATATCATTACTCTTACTATCATCAATACTACCAACTGGCTGAGCCACTGAGGGAGCAGGTGACTGGCGCTGAGGCTGTGGAATAACTGTGCACGCACAGCTACAAGAAAGGTTATTCGTCAGAGACTCATACCTCTCCGCATTGTACGTGACCAGGTCCACCAGCTCATTGGCCTCCTGCATGCGCTTACTCAGGTCTTGTTGAGAAGCTTCATATTTACTAAAGATATCCTTTAGTGCATACTCCCTAACAAACAGCTCATTCTGAAGGTCTTGAGTGTCGGTCTCATACATTGACCTACATAACTCTAATTCACTGTTACACTTCTTTAGATCTAGAATTAAATTTACATTTTTTTGCCTTAGTTTTGTGTTTTTTTTGTTAACTTTTAGGCGTTTCAAGAATTTTTTAATATTTCTAATTCGCTTATTAATTTTTATGTATTTTTTTATCTTATTATGACTAGTGAATATATTATTTTTACAGATAGTTTCATTAGTTAAGTCTATGGTTACAATTGGCTCAACACAAACAAGTCCTGACCGGCTACCGACCAACTCATCATAAAGTCTGCAGGTGTTCGCAGACTCTTCACTGTCTCTAAGCGATTCTAAGTGAGTTATTGAGTGTTGGGCCCTACTAAGTTCTTGTTCCAGTTCGGATATGTGAATGTGAGGACCATGTGGGTCTTTCTCTAATTTTAACTATTGTCTGGCAGTTTGAGTACTATAAGCGACCCACCCAAATGTCCTTTCTTTGGTATTGTTCGTCGTGACGTTGAGCTCCTTGAGTTATAAGTCGAGCTCCACGATAACTGACAAATGCTTGCACTGACTGGACGGGTCCACTCAAATCTGTGTGGTGCTTTATTCAAAAGACCATCTCAGACACTAATCTGCATGATCTTCATGTATTTTATTATTTTCATATTGTGAATGTGAGGACCGTGTGGGTTTTTATTTAATTTTAACGATTGTTTGGCAGTTTGAGTACTTAAAGCGACCCACCCAAATGTCCTTTCTTTGGTATTGATCGTCGTGACGTTGAGCTCCTTGAGTTATAAGTCGAGCTCCACGATAACTGACAAATGCTTGCACTGACTGGACGGGTCCACTCAAATCTGTGTGGTGCTTTCTTCAAAAGACCATCTCAAACACTAATCTGCATAGTCTTCATGTGTGTATTATACCAAGATTATGTTTGTACCTTGAACATATTGTAAACCCAAACGATTTTAAAAGAGTGTCCATGAAGTTTCTTGCCATTCTTCTCATGAGACCAACGCTTTGGAATTGGCAACTACAGTACACTCACGAGTTATTATGCCTTGTGACTGGGACTGTAGCTTAGTTTATTTAGCTTCAGTAGTTCAGTAGTTTACTGCCGCACTCGGAGAGCTTCGGTGGTTGCTTGGGCCGTCGCTTGGCGGTTTTGTCATACAAAACTATGTCAGGCCTTTGCTGGGTGGCGGCTTGGGTAATCGTTGGATATCTCTGAGTGCTGCAGTTAGTTTAATTCGACTATTCAAAAGTGCCTGTTACTGGCCTACTTGAAATAAATATTTTTGACTTTGACTTTTGACTTTGAATGCTATGCAATAGCTTTACCGCGGCAGTCTCCGAGTGCCACACGTTTTTTTTTTTTGTATAAAAATCGTAAAGCGGTTCACAGAATACATCATACCTACGAAGTTTCAACTCGTAGTTTCAGACAGACAGACGGGCAGACAGACATGACGAATCTGTAAGGGTTACGTTTTTTACCATTCGGCTACAGAACTAACCTACCGACCAATGTGACGGAAGAGGTTTGCGTGGTATCGCTATCGATATCGTTATCTGATGAATCGTAACCAATATTTTTTTATACAGTAGGTTACTATCAATATTATGAATGTGAAAGGGATAATATTTGAGATATTGATGTATGGACGGATGTTTGCGTCGCGCACGGGGACCGTTCATACAAAAACTGGCCAAGTGCAAGACGGACTTGCGGGATGAAGGGTTCTGTTAGCACCTTCGATCAATAAGGTTAGCACCATTAGACTTCTTAGTTTTCCTGTAATCTTTAGGTATTGAACTAATTTCTGTATTTTTTTCAACATTTTAGGGTCAATAGTTTCGGAGATGGGGGGGGGGGGGGAGGGAATGGTCGGACAGACAGACACACGAGTGATCCTATAAGGGTTCCGTTTTTTCCTTTTGAGGTACGGAACCCTAAAAACATCATGTCGAAAAGTCACTTAGATAAATCTTCTCTCTGAAAAAAAACTCGCGAACGTCTGAAAAATCATAACTTGAAAATAACTAAGAGGGAATAAAATATGAGTCAAATTCCAATTAAGAAAAGTTCTATTCTGGTTATAGGACAAATTGAACTATTCTTATAGGTCCGTTCGTCTCGTAGTGGCGACGCCTACGTCACACATAGTTCCTGAAACAGACCCAGACGTAGTCTCGTATTTTTGGCATAGGGTAGAATTTAGCGTAGCAGATTTATCTACTCTACAGCCTACAACTTTGAGAGCTCAGCCTGCGCCCTCGTTTTTTTTTAACACTGTCGATCCGAGTGGTCATTGATGGCTGCTCCTCTGACCTTATGCACAGTATAAATATCGCATGTTTACGTACCGCGCGGCTGTAGGCATTTATTTCAAGGACACGGCCGAGTCACACTACTGTAGATCCTTCTGGCTATCGATGCCGGAGTTCTACAGGGGTCTGTTCTCTCCGCGACACTTTTCCTGCTGCACATCAATGACCTCCTTGTTCCTGGTATTGTTGGGTACGCAAATGACAGCACTATCATGGAGAGTTATACATCCAGCGCAAAAGCCAGTGGTGATGAAGTACGTTCATTAAGAGAGACCATGGTAGAGCGAGCGAGTTGGTTTGAGGTCATACGTGCCAGCAAAAACGCCAACACTTGAAGTAAGCCATCGAGTAGCCAGATTAGCGTTCGCCCGTGAGCAACAAAATTGGTCCGATGAGTGGAATCGAGTTTTATTCTCTGATGAAAGCCGTTACTGCGTTAATTGCATTGATGGAAGGGAAAGGATGTGGAGATATCGAGGAGAACGTTACTTTCAACCAATTTTTTCCGAAACAACGGCTTATGGTAGAGGGTCTGTAATGAAGTGGGTTGGTATAAGTTTGACGGCACGCACCGCTCTATAGTCATCATCGATGGTGGATCTCTGACTGCACACAGGTACATAACTGAAATCCTAGAACCCCATGTTATCCCTTTTGCTCCATTCATAGGCTCAAAATTTGTGTGTGTGCACGATAACGCACGCTAACAGCCGTTTGAAAACGATTTCTCAAAGATTGCACGGATTGCACCCTTATAAAACGGTCGTCTACGGCACTGGTTGCACGATTTCTGCCTTGCCCTCGCCTGCGCACGTAAAATCCTGTATTTCTGAGTTGTTGCACAGTACAATGGATCACGGATACTGCCAGACTGCCACACCCAACGTTCGACTGGCTGAACGGTAAGTGTGACCTTCCTCTATCATTATGCAGCCCTGGCGTCTTCAGTTGCTGGCAAATCACTCATTCTGTATGCAATACAATGTTAACTCTCAAAGCAAAACAAACAAACTGAGCTAGGGCCACCATTGACCGCATAAAAAAAATCCTTATCAAAAACACTCAGAAGCGTCAATTGTCAATTAACACATAAGAGGGTACAATTTCTGTAAGAAGGTTAAAAAATGTCAAAAGGGCCCATAATGTTATGTTGAAAAAGGGTACTCATTAAAATAGCGACACCACGTGTCGAAATAACCACCAGTTTTTAAAAAAAGGCACCTTTTTTTTGTGTTCCTCTAATTTTGCCGGTGTGTGTATGTAATCAAATCTAAGAAAACTAATTTAACCATCTTCTAAAGATCGTAGCGTTATGAAAATTGGCAGTTGTATGTGATTTTGATGACAATACAATAACATGGTACTGTCGAGCTGATCTGATGATGGAGCCGGAAGATATGAACTGGAACTTCATGATGCTGGATGATCGTATTATAGCCGTGTTTGGACTTGTTAGAAAGGTCTTGTAATAAACTTTGACCACGAAATGAACTTTGACCACGATTAGGTTTAAAGGCCTGAATACAATAATATGGTACTATCAAGCTGATCTGATGATGGAGCCGGAAGATTTGAACTGGAACTTCATGATGGATATTAGCATACGATGTATATTGACGTGTAAATGGGGTAGGATATGTGGCGCTAAGTCGAGTAAAATCACTTAGTAGTCTCCAGATTGAAGAGCTAGATAGTTCTAAGCTGACAGGTAAGACACCATGCAATACAGACGCACTGGCGGAGATGGAGAGGATGCGGGCTTATTCGTCTATTTAAAATAAATGTTTAAAATATGCCGTTAGCAAAGACTAAAAAGTATAAAATAAATTAATAGTTTAGAAAACACTAAAAAACACGCTTAAAGTCAAAAATAAATTACGGATCGTTCAAGTTGTCTCTATTTCTGAGCTGAAGTGTAAACTATGTGCTTTTAATTATAATATTTGATTGTAAAAGCGTGGGGCGCTGGAACAGGAAAGATTTTTTGTATACCTTGCTGAGAAATCCAGTTAAGCGATGTTTCGGGAAGCAGATTACAGAGATCGGCGCTCTAACTAGAGTTGCAGTTGCAGCACGACTAGTAGGAGGCTCTACATTAAACAGTCTGTTCAAAGTAGGTACACAGTGGCAAAATGTAGAGTTCTTGTTCGTGTACTTATTTGTTTACAAGAAAGTCTTTACTGCTCCAGCGCCCCACGCTTTTACAATCAAATATTATAATTAAAAGCACATAGTTTACACTTCAGCTCAGAAATAGAGACAACTTGAACGATCCGTAATTTATTTTTGACTTTTACGTGCACCTATTGGTGCACGTAAAAGCGTGTTTTTTATTTACACTGCAGCGTGGCACGCGCGCGTGTTGTATTAAATAAAATTGTTATTTGGTAGTGTAGTAATGCGGTAGGACAAGCGCCGAAAGCGTAATAAAAGTAAAAAAAATATTATTGCTGACGACTATTTTTTTTTGCTTGCGCGCTTGCGTACTTATTTACCGTATAAGTAACAAGTATATAAAACTGTGCAATGGCGTTAAGTTCAATCAATGAAAAATCCAAAAATTCAGCGCTCGACAGGCGCCCCCGGGCGCTCCGCGCCCGGGTTCACCGCACCTCTTGCACCCCCTGGTAAAGACGGCCCTGTTTGTGGGTCGATGGACCTAATACCTACATTTATAAAAGTTGTATTCTCAATTCCGTACTGAATTAACCACGACTTACCGGCAAATAAAACGAAATCAAACAAATGTCACCATTGTCACCAACTTCAGAACTAAGCAGATTTTTCTTCTGAAGTTTATTTTTGACTTTTTTGTGTTTTTGTTTTTTAATCTAAAAGAACTGAACCACATTCATTGGTCAAAATAAATTCGAAAGGTCGCGCAATTTCAATAGCGAGATTGGTGCGAACTATCGATATTTTCTTTTTTTCAATTAGGCTTGGTCTGTCTGTGGTGTGGTAGCTTGTTGGTGGTTTTCCGATTGGTCTGGCTGCTTACAAAAAGTCTTGAAATAGTCCTCTGAATATCACAAATAGGTAGGTATATTAAATTAAAATCAAGACTGAGAATGTAAGTAAAGTGAGTATTACCTAGGTACATTTTTACTTTTTTTTTTATAATCTGCCAAGCCAGCAGGTAGGTATATGCAATTATGCATACACTCAAAGAACATTTTATTATCACTACATTATCCCATACATTTTAGTTAATTTCTGAGAAAATAAGTAGGTTATGTCTGGGGGTCTGGGATCTTGGACCATTCAGATCATTGAAACCGGAAAACCCTCAACCCCCGTCATACGGGTTGTTCTAGTTCAGGAGTTGAGACCTCATTGATGTAATGTTTAATGAAGTTGTAGAAATAAATTATTATTCTTCTTCCTGCCCTTAGGCACTTTGCCCATGGAGCAACTATTGCAGCAAATGGCAACTAGCTGGCAACTAGCTGTGATATATTTCAATTGGACTGTGCACTGCTGCACACATAGCAACTCGAGTTTCGAGTTCCGGCGATCGTCAACAGTTTTCAGTTGCTGCAATCGATGACTAAGTTAGTTTCTAATTGCCGCAACTAGCAACTGTTAAATATTATACCGATTTTAAAGTTAACGTCGACGGCGCGCGGCGACGACGTAATAAAATTAGAGCAATTGCTGCTTCTTCGATATTCATCGTCACACTGAACGCTGTTCGCAGCGTAGATTGAGCAACTAAGTTATGAAAGTTGCTCACAGATTGCCATAAAATTGCGGCAACCGTAAACGTTGTAGTAACTATCAACTAGTTACAGGAAAATTTTAAAGTTGCCTAAGTTGCCTCAACTTAATTTGCTCCATGTGCAAAGCGCCTTATCCCATGTCATCTGGGGTCGGCGCAACACATTTTTTTCTTCCATTCTGCCCTGTCAGTCGTCACGTTATCATTTATTCCTTTTTCCTCCATATCACTACTCACACACTCAAAAAAAAATATATATATATATTTATCTCTATATTCACTTTCCGATACCTAAAAAAATATAATAATAAAAATATAAAAAAAATGTTGTCCGCCGGTGTCAGGAGCAGGCTTAAGTTTTATGTGACAAAAATAATTAATTTAGTAAGTATAGTATTAGGTACTAAGTGCGCGACTGACTGCGAGTGACGAGAAATCAACAGAACAGCAACAAACCAACAAACATTTCGACATGTCGACGTATATAAAGACATGTCGAAAATGGCATTTTTTTATTGTACCTATTTATTTACCTTGTGTTACAAATCGTATAAAAGAACAAGTATTATAAATACAACGAATAAGTGTCGTAGATGCGGACATCTATACATATCTTTTTGTACGGTGTTTTAAAATGCGTGCCACTCGGTGCGAGCGCGGTCTTGTCAGACTTATCGCCATTTACAGGAGTTCCCGTACGGGGTAGGACTATAGTTCTTGTAATGTAAATAATGACATGTCTTTTAAAGTTATCCGGTTTTTGTTTTATTAATTAAACAAGGTTTATAAATTCAACATTATTTATTATTAAAAAACAATCTTCTTATCATCTAAATAATATGAACCTATAGACTCACTAAAGTAGGAACTAAACATAAAAAATCACTGTTGTCTAATATTAGTAAATAACAATTTTAATTTTAAGCATGTGCCTCAGCCTAATCATGTCTAGCAATGCAATTGGTACCTAGTATTTAATAATCATCAAAGTTTTATTAAGTAGGTGCCTCAGCTTAATTAACTACCTCAACTTTAACAACTAATTGGTTTTAATAATCATCACAGCTTTATTCAGACTGATTCATCTTATTATAAAATTCCCTTAGTTAAATAACAAAACAAAATGTATAAAAAAGTATGATGATGTCGACGATGGAACGAGCCTACCCAGAAGAAGCCTATTTACTCGCGACTTAAAATATATTAGGGCTATATGAACTCGGATAAACCGACGCAGGCAGGGAGTTCCACTCCTTATATTAAAGGACTTAGCAAAACGCTTCGTTCGATTGTGTGATAACCTGCAGTACGACTAGTCTCCCGATGGAAGGGAGATGGTGGAATCAGCCCGTGGAGCTCCTGCGCACACTCTCCGAATCTCCGAAGTACAATCTGTAGAAGACCGACGACTTTGCGGCGGTGGGCCAAGCTATGTCGCTTGGCAACCAGCTTATCGTCACCAATTAGCCTCCTGGCTCTACGCCCTACAGAGTCAAGTATGGCAAGTTGCTATTTGGCTGAGCCATCCCAAAGGTGACAGCAATACTCCATGCCGGACCGGACTTTATATAATATTGAAAGCTGCCAGGCTTGAAGTACCGCTTAACCTTATTAAGGATACCCAGCTTTTATGCCACAGTTTGAGCTTTCGACTCAATGTAGGCGCCGAAGTTCAGATTCGCGCTCAACTTAGTGCCAAGAAGCTCGAGACTGTCAGTAACTTGTACAGACGCACTCTGTAAAGTAGGGGCCAAATTGAATAGACTCCTTTTGGCGCTGAACCACACGTTTTTGTAGCTTTGAAATCAACCAGATTCTCGTCACTCGGAGACAAGTCTTAAGGCTGAATTCGTTCGCTCTACCATGGCCTCTCTCAATGAACGTACTTCATCACCACCGGTTTTTGCGCTGGATGTATAACTCTCCATGACAGTGCTGTCATCTGCGTACCCAACAATACCAGGAACAAGGAAGTCATTGATGTGAAGATGAAACAGTCTGAATACAGCTGTGATGATTGTTAAATGTTACCAATTAGGTGTTAAAGATGAGGTAGTTAATTAAGCTGAGGTACCTACTTAATAAAACTGTGATGATTATTAAATACTAGGTACCAATTGCATTGCTAGACATGAATAGGCTGAGGCACGTGCTTAAAATTAAAATTGTTAATTACTAATATTAGACAACAGTGATTTTTTATGTTTAGTTCCTACTTCAGTGAGTCTATAGGTACCTATTATAAAGATGCTAATAATAATAATGTTGAATTTATAAACCTTGTTTAATTAATAAAACACAAACCTGATAATTTTAAACGACATGTCTTTATTTACATTACAAGAACTATAAGTCCTACTCCGAAATACTAAAACCACGTATAAAGTGATATGTCTTCATTGAAGTACTTTTTATATTCATTGGTGACGATTTCAGGATGTTTAACGTATTGATTTAAAAATAGTAATATAATCCTACATTTGCATAAAACATTTTGTTTAAATTCTATATCAGACATTTTTTTCCTGCGTATAAAACGGTATCATAGACATGACTGACATACTTCTAATTTATTATCGGCGTAAAACGGTCAACAGTTTTTTCAAGAAAACGTAAAAAAAATATATATTTGTAAATAGCATTACAAAGCTCTTAAAACTGCTAAAATATTGTAGAAAGAAAATATTTATTATACTGGTCATAGAATTATTTCTAAGGCGTGTTGAACACAAATTACGCTCTCCTGGAAACCTCGGTTTTTGACTTGACCTTACGTACGTAGGAACCGTCTATTTGAGTTAGGTACTTAAATAAAATACAAAATGAGTAGCTTCATAACATAATATTTGAGCGACCTAATATTTGTTTCAATAATTGAGTGTCAACGTGCTGCATTTTATAAATATTTGGCAAATGATTTATTAGTACTGAGCGGCATTTTATCTCACATTAGGCGCAGGTCACGTATAAATGGCGTCAGGTGCAGAAATCAAATGCAGGAATCAAATTGTACAAAGTGCATATACAGAAATAAAGCGCAATTTAGGATACACGGAAGTAGCTCGGGCGTGGATATGACGCGCCATTTCGGCGCCCACGTATCCTAAATGGACTTAGATGCCTGTCCCCCATGTCCGCGCCCGACGCCATTTATGTGTGGCCTGCGCCTTAGCTGACCCATGCTCTCGCTTTTCTCGTTAGTTAGATCGACTACTTATCAAACTTTAAAAAAAAAAAGCAGTTTTTGATTCGTCCGTGTGTATTTTCAAAATATAATAATATAGCCTATGTTACTTGGTAAAGGTGTAGCTTTTTAATATTGAAAGAATTTTTAAATTCAGCTGAGTAGTTTTTGAGTTAAATCGTAACAAACAAAAATCTAATGTAAACATACACTTTTTGACAGTAATCAAATAGCCAATTCAAAAGTGCCTGTAATGTAACTGGTCTACCTAAAATAATTAATGCTTTGATTTCGATTGACTGTTATAAAAAAAACTTTGGCTAAAAGACTCATATTCAAACCAAGGAAACCCAGATAGGTACACATTTGTTATCTGTGTCCGTGTTATATATAAATGTCATGTAAGTCGACTCGGCGCAGGAGTTTGTTTGTCTTCATGTTTCACGAATAACAAGGGCATAGGTCAATTTAGTAGATCAAAGTCTAACAACATAATAATCTTGAAGATTTGGAGAATTTAGTGTTAATATCGTAAAGACACAAACTCGAAATGAATCCGATTACTCAAGTAAGTAAACTTTCTTTTTTTTAACCTACACCTCGAAATGAATGTGGTTTTGTTTAACTGGACGATTTGTAAGCGAAAGGATGATCTTAACTCTTAATTTACAACTTTGTATTATGTCACATCTGTGGAAAAGTTCGCAACGGCCCTGATATAGTTTAAAGTCTAAAGTCCAAAGTTCATTGAACAGTTACATCTTCCGTCGAACTCAATGCAAGTTTAATTATGTTGGCATTTCTAACTTTTGTACTAGACACAAATATGTGAACGGTATTATTTAACAAGAACAGGTACCTACTGATCTTGTTACTTACTAAATTATTGTACTTAATGACTTTTTTCAACTTAATTTAATTTGCTATTCAAAACGATTGTCTATTATTGGTGAAGGTCCTGTTCAATGAATACCCTAGGACATACTCACAATTATTTTTCTTCATAAATACATACAAATTAAAACAAAAATATATTTGGTCAGTGGGTCGTCTTAGGGGCGTTTACAAAGCTAAATGGAAGGCTAACCTAAAAATCTGTTTAATTATTCTTTTGGGTGTAGGTTGACAGGGTTTCTATATTCCATTTCAAAGTAGGTCTAAATGCGGAATATCATTAAAAAAACTAGATCAATTAAATGTTTAGACTTATTATTAAAAAGTTAGCCTAAATCCAACTTTAGTATTTGACTGAATATCATGCTGAGCGATTGCTGGAGACGTGTTGAATCGATATACAAACTACTTTGCCTTTAGTCCCCTTGAAAAATACTTTTGCTGCTCATTGACCCTGGGTTGTAGCAAAGATCAATTTTATTTTATGATAAGATTACTTGCGTAATGCGTTACCTGTAGATATACAATGAAGATTTATTATTGCCATTATACCAGGCCAAAACATGAAGGGTTATAATTTTCAATAATTAATTGAGGTGGCCTCCATTATTATCTGGCTTGTTAAATAATACTGTTAAGTTGTCTCACTTGCTACAAATACCAAAGTAGTTGCCAAGTGAGGCAATTACACAAACACACACACTACACATACAAACACGAAACACATAATTACATGTTAGTTGTTTTATTAATTATTTTAATTTTTGTATTTTTTACTCATTTTAGATTATTTTGCATAACTGTCTGTTATTTAATCTCTTTGCCAATCCGCACAGTCATGTGACACGTACCAGAGACAACTTGTACCGAGGGAAAGAAACTGTGTCTCCTTAACACAGGCTATTCTGTAGCCTAGCTAGGAGAACAGAGCTTCAACCACTTTATTGTAGACTACAACTTCTGTGTTACCTGTTGTTACTATTTAAGCTAAATGTTGTAAATCTACAATTTGTTTATGCGAAATAAATTATTATTATTATTATTAATTAGAACAGTATTCTCTTACACCCTTGTGTGCATACATAAGATAATACTTATGACTTTGAATTATAATGCATTATAAAGGGAAAAAAACACTTCTACTGGATGTATCAGTAATCATAACTATCGTAATGTTCCATCAAATTAAGATATTAGTTTTACCATAGAGATATTGATCCTTATGTCATAAAAATTAGGGATTTTTTTTGCAAATGTCTTGATTTAAGGCAAACTTACCGAGATTTTTAAAAAGCCTATTATTTTGCATATACCTCTCCTTAGAGACCTACTCTTTAGAATGGGCAACTACAGTACTTTCACGAGTTTTATGCCTTGTGGCTGGGACTGTAGCACCATCATTTTGTCATTTTCTTCTCATCTTTGTCATTTTTTGTCCTTCAATAGTGCTTGTAACGGTCTAATTGATTAACGCTTTGAATTTGAGAGATTATGTCCATCTTATCTTTTATTAAATGTCTGGCCACTAGATTGTTATGTACTGGATAAATCATGCCCATGGGCCAAGGCCATACTTAATTAATATTATTCAGATATTCTGAGCTTTGCACCAATTTATTATAAATTTTTACTTTTAGTAGTTATATTAAAAAAAATACCTCATTTAATTTTTCAACATCATAAATTGTTAGTTATTGTTAAAATGTAAGATTTTCGTTACATTAAATTTTTGTAACAAAAAAAGTATTATTGCCAGCTTTGGACGAGACGGTTTCACACTATTTTATAGATTTCAAGGTTGTCTTTCTCATGTATTAGTCTTCTTGCGGCATTTTGCAAGATACACATGATAAAGCCATATAAAGCAACATTTAAAATCTATCTACATTAAAACACGCACAATGGTCCACCTTAAGGACTAAGTGCGGAAACCTAAAACCCCATAAAGAAGAAGAAGAAGATCTATCTACATTTAAAATGTTATTCCATGGGAAAAAAGGCTTCAATTTATGTATTTTTGTTTAATACATAGCCAATAATAAAAACCTTGTCAAGGTTCTGAATGTAATTGAATTAACAAAGCTAAGCTAATCAGTAAAACTTTAAACAGTAAAAAAACTAAAACCAGACCAGATATAGTTAACTGCTCATTTTCACTAATACTAAGATATTATTAAGCATTTATATTTCGGCCGTCATTTAAGTGTATTTTAGTTTCAGTGAAAATGAGCGTATAACGAAATAAATAAATAAAGGTTGCGCAACATTATATTCCATATTTCGCACACAAACTATAAACTGTGTTAAACTAGAAAAAATGTTGTAAACATGTTAACATTGTTTCGCAATTTTTTCCATGAACAAAGCAATGATGGCGAATGTCCTTCAAAGATTTTACTCAAGCTGTGCTTTAATAACATTATTAAAAACTACTATTGCGACTCTACATAAAAATGGTTTCTACTTCGAGGAAATATCTTAAAAAAATATATTAAACCACCTGACTGGCCTGACCATGGCAGTATTTATATTTATTGTGGAAAACTTTGCTTATCTATAACAAAGTAATATTAAATTACCAAACAATAATAACATTATATAAATTAAGTATTATATAAGTTCAGGCAGGTGCGTAGTACTCGTAATCGGCGTGCGTGTGGTGTGTATGACCAGATGTATGAATGTGGACGGGGCAAAAGGAGTATGTAAGGATCGTAGTAAGTGGCGTTCTGTGGTTTCTGCCTACCCCCATGGGAAACGGGCGTGAGTTTATGTATGTATATGTTCATAAAAGCGTAATATTTCTTGCGTCTAGTATGAATAGTTGTGTCGTGTATCTGATGGACTTTGGATTGGACCCGATAACAAACTAAAGCAGTTCAAAATTATTGTATAAATATGTAAATAGCTCATTAGAGTAAACTGATGACGTCATTGTATTTGGTATGTCGTTCATCCAAACAACATTTTGTTATGTTTAAAGTCTATCTTCTTAAAAGAACATAAAGAACGAATGTTCGGGAATCTATTACTATTTATAAGGAAGTAGGTAGGACCAGTAACGATGTAAAAAACGCAGATTTTGTAATTTTGTAAAAATATGTCGGCGTCATAATCTATGTTTGACGTCATTGTGCCATCATTACGGCAGGTGGCGTCTCCTTGAACCAGACAATCGGATTGTACATTTTTTTTACTTGTCACTTAAATTTGGAGCCTGCGCTTGCGCAAACAAAATGTTCAAGATGCGAAATCTAGTTACCTATCTACGTTTGAAACTAACGACGCACGTCACCTTGTTTTTTAATACAATTTCAAGCAACAATTTTACAACAACACTTTAATTTATTTATGTGTCAATAGAATAATCCAGCACTTCGAAACAAATTACTTAGCTAATCGATGTTGATTGAAATTCATTAAGCGGATATAACATAACATCACGCCTGTAATCCCCGAAGGGTTAGGCAGACGTATACCATAAACTACACCCACATTTCGCCAGTTACATTTAAATCTCATGTAATAGGATATAGTCAAAGGAATAATAATATGTTATTTTGATACCAAAGCAATATAATCATCAAATCTACTATCTGATAAATATGTCCCTAGCAATGTTTTAGGTAGATAAGTAATCATCTTTTATGAGTTAATAGGCCTTAATATACCTACAATTTGGTGGACTTTAAACCACGTACCTAACAAAATTACTATGCTTTGCGAATGATATACCTAGTTGACCTTGTAGGTAGATACTTCATTTACTCAGAATCTCTTTGTTGAATCATTATTTAGAGAGAGATCTCTATTATTTTACCTACCTACCCTGATTATAGTCAGATAACACTCAAACATCTGGTAAAATACAGAAACATTCTTGATAAGACTATAGACAAAGAAACTAAAATAAAAATATAAACGCGAAAGCAATTGCATCTAAATCACAGAATCGTTTTCTTATGAAAGTCTCTTGCTATTGCTTGCCTACTGGTGTTTATGTATTTTCTATAGCGAATGTCGTTCTTATAAAGCGCCACCTAAAAGACGTCATGTTAAAATCTATATGTTAAATTTTCAGGTGATACGCGCCACCAGGCCGATTTACAGGAAGCTGTCGACCACGGCCCCGGTCGCAGCTGCCAAACCCCTGCCAACAACTGGAATGTGCTTCGGTAAGCCTTCGATGAACCAGCAGCAAAGACACATCAAATAAATAATACCTTGCGACTATCATAACAATATATATTGTCTGTAAACCCATGTAAAGTGGGGCGAAATCCCTGCTGGAATTTTCAGGTCGTTTCCTATATATGACGGAATCACGGAACACAGTAGTAGCCGACCTAAATATGTCAATTCAGAAGCCTCAATTCATTTTATGTGTAGTATGCACATATTTCTCATATATCATGTTAATTCTCGAGTTTGTAATGTTATTCTTTCCCGATTGAATATTACGGTAAGCGTAGTATCTATTTCAATAACAAAACGTTTTTTATCTCTTGCGCAAGACCTCGGTATTATCATTTACAAGTACATATATTGTGGTATTATGCGGATTTTGTGGCACACTTGAACCCAAGCGGTTTATCTTCTACCTTGTTATCAATAAATCATTATCAGATATTTTACCTACGTGTAGGTATAAATGGCAAGAATATCAAAGTACAAAACACACGCATACATAAGTGAAAGCCACGACTGAAATCGTGTTGACGCGACATTCACGTGCATACAAGGTACAGCAGCCATCCTGGATCATTTTCTAATCAATTCTTGTTGATAACTGCTACCTACTTATATGTATGTAACAACTGGTCATTGAACATTTCTTACGCAACTCCAGCTAAATTCCGAATGCTATATACATTTATGCAGTGTGGGTACCAATTAAGGATGGCACACTCATTGATTCTGAATTGAACTGTATTGACAAAGTACGTACTACGAACAATAAATGGCAGCCTGTTCACCTTTAATTGCTTTGCTGGTCTTGGTCCATTATGCACAATAATTCCTTCAATTGAGTTCTAGACGCTAAAGCGCAGGGCAATGGGTCAATCAATCCACATGGATTGAGCAGTAGAATACAAAATGAGTGCAGCAAATAAACGGCATTATTTTCGCAGAAACAACAGAACACTATAAAAAATATTAAATTCATTAACAGAAAAAGCGTAGCCAAAACCGCCGAGACTATAAATACAGGGTCAAAATATGTGTTCGAGTGTGTGTGTGTGTATTCGCGACCACTTGAAAATTCAGTATGTATAACGAAAGTAAGCACGGAAGTATTTTTGGTAATTCATCCATTAAAGGGTTTAACCTTTCACAGATTGTATAGAAGTTCGTTATATTTGGGTCCCTGCTTGTTAAAAATAAGTAGTAAAATAAATATTTGACCTAAGTGGGATAGGCTGTTAAATACAAAATTCAAATATACACCTATTTTGTTATTGTAGAAGTAAAGTCGAGAGTCCAAAACGGATAACAGAATGTTTTGATTTCCATTTTCAGTTTGTACTGTAACGGATATACAAGGTGTCTCAAAAGACAGTTCATATTTAATAAATCGATTAAAAAAAAAGTAAGCAGTGTATCAAAATTATTTTTATAAATTATTAAAGTACACAATTTGGGAATTTATTTCTTAAAAATAATATTGTGCAAATGTAGACTCTTGCGTTCACGGCACTCATTTAATTGAACCGTAAAATTACTGATCACGGCTCGGCAGATGGACTCAGTAAAGACTGATTAACACTCTCCGCGTTTTCTACCGTTCTTGATAACCTTGGTGGCCCGGATTTTGTTTTTTCCAGCGTTGTACCGGTCTCTTCAAAGTTTTTGGCCCATTTTCGAATAAGAGGAATGCTTGGCGCATCATTTAAATGGAAAACCTCGAACACTGCAAAATCTTCTACGCGCTACAGTCGCTAAAACACCGTTTTGTAAAACTCTCGTACGCACAACGCACGGTCTGTTCTTGAGAAACGCTCCATACTGACTAAATTCCCAAGAGCCAGGCTACCGACTGAAATAACCCCCGCGCCCCTTGGAATCGTATCGTTCACGCAGTAAGCTAAATAAATATGAACTTTCTTTTGAGACACCCCAATATGACATCACCTCACCTCGTTGTTACAAGTTTGATATGATTGAAGTGTACATTGTAGTATGGTCGTATTTAGTTTCATAGAAAGACCCGAACGGATCGGGTTGAGACGATTCTGATACCACACAATGCTTATAACCACGCATCGTGGACGTAAGGCGATTAAAAAATATATAGGGGTTCCTTTGTAAGATTTTTACCTTATAATAAGTAAAGGATATACCTGTGCTAGGACATCCCAATCCATAATACTGAATATAAAAATAAAACGCTTTTTCCATTTCTTTTCAGAGCTTAGCGAGGAACAAAAAGCCTTACAAGACTTGGCTCGCAAGTTCACCAGGGAGGAGATTGTGCCAGTAGCGGCCCAATACGACAAGACCGGGGAGTACCCATGGCCCATCGTAAAGAAGGCATGGGAGATCGGACTAATGAACGGACACATCCCTGAGCACTGCGGTAATGATATCCAGTACCTTATAACGTGGCCAGATATCGAATTAAACTAACGTTCCCACGCTTCTGGGATACGAGCTTCTTCTTTTTACGAGGAAGTGGGCCGGTATGCGCCCTTCGGAAAAATTTCAGCGGGGAGAAATTTCAACGTCACGAATTTTTGGTTCTGTCAGTTTCACGATGTTTTTCTTCACTGCTTCGACAGCAAAGCGTTGAAGCATTAAGTTAGGTGAAATATTGCTGAATAATGCTAATAATATCAGCGTGATACTCCCACTGCAGGACAAAGACCCCATCTCCATCAAAGCCCCTGCTCACGGCGAATTAGCGTTAGCATATTATATGAATGAAGAGTTAATTCATAAACGCTGTATAGTTAACTAACTATAGACTACTGTTTATCATACTGTTTGTCACGTAAAACGTCTCGTAACTTGCGTTAAAGATAAACTTCTAGAAATCTAGGTAAAAAAAGGCTTTAAATAGGTTTTTTATCAAGTCAGCCAGTTAATGCGATAAACCTAAAGGTATAAACTTCGAATCGTATATTATGGTATTACACTCTTAAAAGGAACAGGGTCTGCCATTCCCTATACAAATGTTTTCCCCTTTTTTATTCCTGAATAATGCCTTTTGTTTTTTCATAAAATCCAGGTCTACAGTACACCTCCTGCCATTTCCATTTTTTTAGGAACTAATAAGGTACTTAAAGGAAAATCCCCATATTCACAGACGTGATAAGAGAACTACTAGACATTTGAAATAACATAGAAATTATTTGGAACCTAAGTACATCTTTTTCTTATTTTTTTTGTCTAAAATTATTAGAAACGGCTCAATTTTAAAGGAGAAAAAAGGGAGTACGAAACATCGATCGTAAAAAAATATATATAATCGGCCACCACAGTCGCAGGACTGACGCAGCGCAAAGCACGGTAGTTTCTTCAAATAATCAACTACTTATGCGAGAACAGGGCCGAGGTAGCTCGCAGGACCTGTTGCTGCATAAACAGTTGCGTAGCCTGAAAAAGGGAGGACGGAAGTTTTAGTAAATCTAGAGGTAGTTCGAGAAATAACTTCAGTAGGTAATTAAAACAGCTAGGTAAAGACGAATATACTTTAGTAACTATTGTACTATGATGCGAATTAAATGTCGTGACTCGTGATCTGGTTGCCTAAAATGACCGTTTGAGCAGCTGCCCTGAATCACGCTAAATTCTTGAAATGTTCACAGACGCAGTTATTATGATAGACTATGTCACTATGTAATGTATGACTGTATGTATAATTCGTACATTTAAAAAGTAATTCATATTATTAGTAGCCATTTTAGGTTCCCACATTTAGTTTACAATGTCGACGACTTACGCTTTATGAAACAGACATTCGAAGTGTACTTGTTGCGTGTCTTATCTGTTCTCCTTAAAGTTATAGTTAATGCTCAATAATCCAACTTTTGCTCTTCCACATACTTTTTTACATACACCAGCGTACCTTCTAGTGTACAAAGATACAAAATAAATAATATAAGAAACTAATCTAAACACGTCACACGAAATTTATTTTAAGGTTATTCCAATTCAGCCATGTTGGGTCCAATCATCTAGAAAAAAAATACAGCATAATATTATGAATGTTTATAGAGATTCGCCTCTATATTCCCCGCATAGCTGGCGAAGAGCAAAAATGGCATCCGTCGTTTTCCGGCCCGGGCATAAAACCGAATTTGTTCCGTGAAATCTCGCTCTCTCCTCTCAGTCAACTTTTAATATATCTCTATTTCTTACAAAACAGTTATAACGGAATTAACCGCTGAATACTATTCTCTTGGATATTTCATACTTGTTCACTTCGATTCCCTTCGTTGTTTAGCCGAAATCAGATTGACTCCTCCCGCAAACACGACGGTATTTATATGCTGCCGACCGATTCCCCGACTGTGAACAAGGTTCCAAAAAGTTTTGGAACTTTGTTCACAGTTCCATGGTGGAACATTCTAGACCCAAACGTGTGAACAAAATCAATTGAATTTAAATCAATAATGTTCGCATAAAACAGCCGACGGCGAAGACGCGCGACCGCGACATAGCCAATATTGAAAAGAAAATTAATTTATAAAATTTCTTTTAAACGGAAGCTTGCATATTCCTTGTATGCATTTCATTGGTTTCCGTCCATTGATGAAAATCAGAAAATTGGTTATTAATTTGCAATTCCTTTCCTTTTGAAGTAATATTGAATGATAACGTAAATTAAAATGTTCTTTTGATGAGTAAGCGGCTTTAGAAATGAATACTTCACTTGACATTTAATAATACCACGGTGGTTTTTAAAATTTGTTCACGCATCTGAAAAAATATATAAAGATAGCACGATCGATGTTGGAACAAGTTATTCCAGTTTATAAATTATAAGTTCAGTGCGCCCAATTACAGAGCGTTTCAGGTACCAATTAGGTTCCATATTAGGTGTATTACCCGTAATTATTATCTGACAAATACAGTTCTTTAGAGTGAACTTTATTAAAATAAAATGTATATAACGAAAGACCTACTGTACTGATAACTACGTTCCAGGAGGAATGGGGCTAGGCGTACTAGACACTTGTCTTATAGCCCACGAGGTGGGGTTCGGGTGCGCTGGCACATTCGCTGCCATTTCGACCACTTCCATCGGTGTAAGTCAATGCCATGGACACTTAAAAAAGTATACAATTACACCTATAACGGCTGAAGGTTTTCATGGAATAAGGCTATTACCTCAGCATTAATTGCTTCTAACTTGCAAATTTTATACGTTTGATTGTATGAGGTTTAATTTGACACGAATGGACAATTTGCAGGAGGTTTAGGTTTAGGAGTATTGGAAGGCAGTCTCGTGTGCGAGGAGTTTGCGTACGGTTGTTCAGGAATAATGGCAGCGATGACTATCAGCGAAGTCGGAGTAAGCAAGTTACTGTAATGTGTGGATCATTTATATCGGTGACAGCATGTAGACGTGGACTTTATTCTGTCCTTTGACTTCATGATTGTAGAATTTGGGAGTTTCCTGGTTTGCGCAGTATTTAGTTATGCCATATCTCAAAACTTTGGAAAGGACATACTGTCATCTCAATCATTATTTCATTGATTTGAGCTTTCGCAGTTAGTAAGTATTTAAGCGTAGTATTAGTAGTTTTAGTCAGCCCCATATTCATTAAAGTCATTTGTATATTTTTTTTATTGATTCATATAGTTAATTACCTGTGAACAGATAATGATGTGATGAATAGAGATTATATCATTGATGGAAACCTTATTTTCTTAATTGAAAAATGCAACAGGTACACCTATCGCGTTATTTTTTATATAATAAACACAAACTGTTGAGAAGGTAAAGACGAACACCGAACACTCCGTCTGAGCTTCTAGAGTAATTTCAGGGGGCGTTGGAACCCTCGGAGTGCTGGACGAATGTATCATAGGCGAGGAGATGGCTTTCGGATGCACAGGCATCACCACTGCCGTAGGAGGCACAAACTTAGGAGTGAGTCTTATTATAATCGGCTATGATAACTTCTATCTGAGGTGCCATCAACGTATCTTACTCTTTACTGCCTACAATGTTTCTTTTTATAGTTTACTTTATCGACAATGAGTTTATATGCTGTAAGGGACAATGAGTTTATATGCTGTAAGGGACAATGAGACTGTAGTTGTATTTTCAACTTTCGGCACTCAGGTGCACGTAGAAAATTCAACAATTTGCTCAATGTCCTTTTTGTTATTGTAAACCCTCAACGTCGATATTCAACAAATATGTTAGACTTACCGACATCTTTATAGGGTATCAAATATACAAGGTGGAGGCGATAATAAATGAAAAGTATGGCAAAATTATTCGATAGGCATATTTTTATATATGTATTTTCTAGTACATCCTATCATAGACATTAAAATAAATAATATATTTTAAAACAAACTAATGCATAAAACTGTAAACAAGTTTATAAAAACTAGCTGTTGCCCGCGAAACTCGACCACGAGAAATTCTTTTTGGATCTTTTTGAAAGATCTTTTTGGATCGGGTTTTGCTACCAATTTAAAGGGTTTTTATATTTTTTTGGACAAATCAGTGGCTCATTAAAACAATACCAAATTAAGATGTAACAAAAATATCGTGCGAGTTCCCCGAGCAGGAAAATCTCTTCTAGAAAATAATTGTTTTCTAAGACGGTTGGACGGTATCTGCTGTAAATGAGCGCCAAATAACGAATGACCTAAATATTTACGTACGCATCTAAGCTATCTTCCCATGTTCTCGTGCTTTATTTTTTCTGTTCATTTATTTATTTAGAATCTTCCTGATAGAACAACATTACTCTTTCAGGATCCGGTGCTTTCCTTTTTTTCCAAGACAAGTCATGCATTTTTTTTTTTGGTTGGCCCATATTCACAGTAGAACAAATTACACTCTAAATATTCTTACAAATCAAGACATTCTAAGAGAGATTTTCCTGCTGCACACAATAATATCATACACTGACTAAAATTAAAACATAACCAAATCTTTCCTATGATAATCATGCATGATACGGGAAAATATTTAAAAGACATGGTACATAATGTATGAACCAAAAACATAGAGTCGATTGGGAACTCCACCGAAAGGGCAATGCTGAAATCGATGGTGTATATGAGATATAGGCCGACAAAGTATATATGAAAAATCTTGACCAACCAGTTTATTCCTATATTTCCATTTCGTCTGTGAAAATTACCCGAATCACTTAAAAACAAAAATATTTATTATCTTTAGTAGATAATAAATATTTTTGGTTAAATGTACAAGAACAAGTTATTAAAATGCTGATTATAACACAACTGCTCAATGTACGGCGACCATGAATACAGTTGCAGCAGTATTCCAAAACCCCATTGGTGTTCTAACCGTATTTTGCTCACAGACTAATAATTGACAATGCAAAACCTAAGATAAGACAAGTTAAAAGTCAATATTACACTTAGTTAATGTAAGTCAATTTATTTTTCTCAAAAATGGTGTGTAATGTTGCCATAACATCTCTAAAAAGTATCCAGAAAGTGAACTTTACCGGAGACTTATTCACAACTGTCCAGTAAGAAGCGAGATTTTAAACTTGGAATCTCCTACTGTCCAGTAAGTAAGTATGTAATTTACTTACTGGACACTAGGTCATCCTCTTTAGATCTGTTAAGAAAAAAAAACATAGTGCCAGACACAGATTAGAGTTTAGCCATTATAACATGGTTATAGAAGGGAGGTTCCAAATATATATCTATCTCTCTTTTTGGTATGACATTTTATGAGATACATATATTTTTGGAACCTTAAACAGCCATTTTATACGTTGCGTTTTGTACTTAGTAATGTTGTAGAAGTATAGTGTGGGATTTTATGATTGTATTTAGTAATTTCAGTTTATTAAAAAGTTTTTTCTAAAGTTGTTTCCTAAACTGCCTCGTTGGTCTAGTGGTCGCAAGCTCGACTGCAGAGCTTGAGGTCCTGGGTTCGATTCCCGGGTCGGCCAAAAAGTGCTATTGTGTTTTTCACATATGAATGTAACCTTCAATATTAATTAAACGAATTTGTTGTTAAACTTTCTTTAATTTTTGAGAAAAGCATTATACAAACCTCAACCAGTAAGAAAGCCATCCTGGCCTCGTATATAACCAGACCTCACCTGCGGTTCGGTCCGGTTAACTCATACTTGGCCAGGAAGGCTTACTTACTGGATTCTGCAGTAATGTACTATTGCAGCCATTATTTGCTTTGTCACAGGAGTTACTTTGTCAACGTCAAACAACCAAATCAATGGGGTTTACCCATTGATTTGGTTGTTACTCTCTCGGTGGGGTATAAAGTGCACTAGAATAAACCTTTTGGTACCCAGTTTGTCCCAATCGATTTTGGGTTTTTTTTACCTCTCTCCTCTCTCTCTGTCTATCTCCTTTATGGTGATTTACCACAACTGAGAAAGTTGAAAGGTCTTCTTTCTTAACCTTCCTCAAATTGCGAAGACGTAAATTAACATGAAACTTTAGGTACGTACCACTAATCCAAAACAAAGCAATAATGGGATATTATTCATATTATTAATAACAAGACAATACGATGAAGCGCAAAAAAAAATTAATATATAAAATAACTTACGTAAAAATTGTAGATGATAAATGATGATGAAAATTGTAGGTGCAAAGGTGAAAGCCCACTTGACATTACTCGTATGACTTTTAATTACTACATAATATTAAATTAAATTTTGGAAGTCTGCTGTGCCCATACTAGTTTTTTTTTTTGGAAAAAAACTAGTTTGATTATAACAAAAAGCCGACCAAATGGGCACACTCATAGTTAGGTGCAAAGGTGAAAGCCCACTTGACATTACTCGTATGACTTTTAATTACTACATAATATTAAATTAAATTTTGGAAGTCTGCTGTGCCCATACTAGTTTTTTTTTTTGGAAAAAAACTAGTTTGATTATAACAAAAAGCCGACCAAATGGGCACACTCATAGTCAGCTATGTACTTCAGAGGTCCATCTTTCGACGAATTGCATGAATCAAATTCACAAGACATTGTTTTTATAGACAGAAAAAATAAACTTGAAATACAAGCTTATCAAAAATATCAAACAAAAAGCCCCTACGACTGTAACCAAAACTATCCCAAATATCAAAACACCGACCGACAGTAAAAAAATGACGAACGAAAACAATATAAAATAACGAATATAAATGTCTTCGTCAAAGCAATAGGTATCTATTTTCAGGTTAAACAATTTTGTCATCCTGTTGTTGAAATGTTAGGGAGACATTTTTTTGTGAATTTTATCGCCAACTATTGACTTAAACAAATATTTGAGCATCTAGAGCCATTTCAGGGGGCGTGGGAACCTTTGGAGTAATCGACGAGTGCTTGGCAGCCGAAGAAATGGCATTCGGATGCTCTGGCATCACTACCGCACTTGACAGTTCGAACTTGGGAGTGAGTCTCATTTCAATGGGCTATTCAAAATTTTCGAGTTCCTAGACAATGTGGCGTTCTAGCAGAGAAGAAAATCTATAATTAATTGGCAACTAAGAAAATCTCTAATGAATTGAATTTATTGACTCAGCTTTTCGGTAGCTTTACCAAAAAGCTTGAGTCAATCTTGTTGCAGTGCACTTGCCACTTGTCTAGGTCCTGTGAGGTGCCATCAACGTCGCTTACCGTTTCAAATATATTTCTATGCACTTTCTAAATATCAAACGTCGGCACATAAAAGGGTTTTCACTGTAATTTATTTATCTCTATTTGTCAGGGATTTTTTTCAAATAATTCTTAACGATACATGTTGTTTTGCGTGACGGATATCCAATAACAAAACCAAAATAAAAATGTACTGCGAAATAAATAAACCGCGTCTTCAACAAACATTGTGTTATTTTTTATAATGCACTAACTAGTTTTTGACTGATAGTCAGCCGTACCTGGGGGTCTAAAACGGCCACTTTAGCAGTTCATAATAGGAATTGCGTCAAAAAGCGTAAATGACCTTTCATAATAGTAACAGCGTCTGGGACCATTAAGGAAAATAGATCATAGGTAAGTAATAATAGGAAAACAATATGAATTGCGTTAAATTCGTAAAATGGTCACAGACGCAGTTACTATTTTGAAAGGTCAATTCATATTCTGATCTGCTAAAGTGGCCATTTTAGACCCCCTGGTCCTACACAAATCTGATTCCTGTCATCCGACATAATTACACCAAATTATGTTGGAAACTGGGGCGTTCTAATTAGGACGTGTAGAAGGGTAGAGTCCACCAACTTGGGAGTTTCCATGATAAAAGGCGTCGATTTTAGTCTCTAGAGATATTTCAGGGGGCGTTGGTGGAACTATGGGGGTGCTAGAAGAATGCATCGCTGCCGAAGAGATGGCATTTGGCTGCTCAGGCATTACTACAGCGGTTGGAGGCACGACCTTAGGAGTGAGTCCCGTTCATTCAGGAGCTAGGATAACGTCTATCTGAGGTGCCATCACACAAAACGTTCCTTCAAAATAAATAAACATATAAAAAAAACTGACCAACTGCTACTAAAGACTAAATAAAATAAATCGCATTTAAAACGAAACTACTTATTTCTAGAAAAAAATCTGTCTATTATGTTTGCATGCCGCTTATGGCTTGCTGCGTTGACGAGTAATATGCTACCCCGACCCCAAATCAATTGGGATAAAGGCAGGAAAAAGAATGACGATTTCTAATATAACTTTATTAACTCTTCATCATCATCTTATATTACTACTTTACAAACTTATTATTTTGCGATTAAGATCGTATCACCAAGATTCTCTCATACAAAGGTTCAACTAATAATAATTCACATAACGAAAGAAAAATAAAAAACTCAAACTCAAATCGTTTATTTCAATTAAGCCATTACAGGCACTTTTGAATGTCAGAAGGACGGAAGAAGAACGAAACTACGAGTGCAATGCGCCATTCCGAAAGCCACCACGCCGAACCACACGCCACCGAATGCCCGCAACAACGAACACTGCGAGCACGAAAGCACCCAGCGACGCAAACCGCAACAACGAATGCTCGAGACCCCGAATCACGGAACAACGAATGCACGCCGCAACGTGCAACCGCCGCCCCGCGACCCGGAGCCCCGCACACCCACCGCCACGGCACACGCCGCCGCGCGCCCCCGCACCCACACCACTCGCCGCCGGTAACATCCGGCGCCGCGCAGCCCGACGCAGCAACTCCCGAAACGACGCATTGCACTCCTACGCTACAGTCACAATCACAAGGCATAATAACTTGTGAAAGTACTGCAGTTGCCAGTTCCCTAACGTAGATCTCATGAAGAAGAACGGGCAAGAAACTCCATGGACACTCTTTTAAATTAGAATTTGTTACAAAATCTTGGTACATTGTATCATTCATGTTGAAAAAACCTGCATTAGAGTTTCGAACAAAGACGAAATGCAAAAATAAATGCTTAAAAATGCCCCTTGTACGTCATTAAAAACGAAGTTACTCCTTTGTGCATTATAAAGAAATATAATTTGCACATGAATGTATCAAGGTCAACCACGGTCCATCGTGTGACAAAAGTCCAGATAATACGCTCATTTTAAATATAATAAGATTTAGAAGCAGTCGAGACCCATTTGAATAAAAAAAAAATGAAAATGACATGGGTCCCGCATGCTCCATTATAAATCACTTTTAAACCATTTTTGTAATTATCTTTTAAAGCCCTTCATACCTCACTGGGCGCAAAATTTCATACTTCGCAATATGGCGCCCAACACCGCAATTTACTTTGTTTAAATTAATTATTAATTTGCAGTTAGTGATAGTCGCGCCACCAAGACGAATCTAACAACGTATCATTTATCTAAATCGCTTCTTCCGTTAAGGTGTTACGACAATTGAACGAACACACGTGCGCGTTAACATAACCCATCTTGTCGGTCAGTCGGATAAAAAAGTTCTCGTTGTACAATGCAAATAAAGAATCACACACTCATCTATTTAAATTTATCAAAAAAAAACCTGCTTTTAATACATGAGCTGGTCTGAAATGGGCATTCACCTTTACATAATATAATTTGTATCCAAACATGATGTGTTGGACTTTTATGCGTTACTCTAAACTTGAATGAAACAAGATATCTACATTATTACGTACCTTTATTGACAAGGAATTGCTTTTCAATGTTGCAATAATTTGCTTATGTGAATCGTCAAACATCACCTACATTCAAATACATATAATGAAATATATTATTATAAATAGCTATGCTTCTTCGCCAAGAATGTGATAATGATAACAGCGGATATGGGGCAATTCTCGTATTTTTAAGAACGTTAACAACTTTTGTCGAAAATGCCGTTACTTTACCTACTTTACCTAATGTTTGAAAAGTTCTTGACAATAATCTTCGCCAAGATGAGATTGCGACTTGAACTTGCCCGTTTTTTAAGTACGTGAATTGCCCTGCAAATGTAGTATCCGTGCTTGTCACAGATGGAACTATAAGCTATACTGTAGCATCATAAAAGCTTTACTAAGTACTAGCTTTTGCCAGCGGCTTCGCCCGCGTGAATATGACGATATTCCATACAAATTTTCATCCCCTATTTAACTCCCTTAGGGGCAAATTTCGAAAAATCCTTCCTTATTCCTTGTCTACATTATAAAGGGAACCTCTGTGCAAAATGTCAGCTTTCTAGGTCCAAGGGTTTGGGCTGGGCGTTGATGAGTCAGTCAATCAGTCAGTCAGGACTTTTTTTATTTATATAGATAGATAGATAGAAGATAGATAGATTTAGATGTGAGCTTTGTATTTCTCACCTACGATATGTCTAGGGCTTAATAGCTAAATTTCAAATATGTCACGTGTCGTCGTCATTTCGAGTTCATAATATTCATCTTGCTTATTGTCAGTGTTGTTCCCTGCAGGTGGTATGAATATGGATGTGTTTGACGGGTGTATGGTCGCCGAAGAGTTGGCGTTCGGGTGTACTGGCATAATGACAGCAATGGAAGCCAGTGGCCTCGGAGTGAGTGGCCCGTGCACCATGCTTAGCTTATGTATGCATGACATTCAGCCCCCAATCACATCTACATCGCATTATGAGTCATTATAACTGTAGTTAGAATTTTTCATTGCTTCAACTTTTACTTACGGTTTTTAAATTTCTAGCATGCACGTGTGATTTTATAGTTTAATTTCCCATCATATAACACGCATTAATAATATATATTCCATGAAAACTTGAAAGGTAGACAGTATTGATCAGACATGAAAGGCAGTAAAGGTCATTCAATTCACGTGTACAAATTCCAGGAAAAAGAGAAATATGATCTCTACCCTTTCAATTTTGAGCATGTTGGCAGTATGGTATTTTAAATTACTTATAAACTAACCGGTTTATCATTGCACTAAAAAAACTACTTTTATGCAATTTTTTGTATTGTAACACTTCCACTATTCTCAGTTTTCTAACTAATATAATGTACGTTATGGCATCTCATTGAAGTAGATAGTTATTTTTTTTTAATTTTAATACACAACGGAATAATACGAAATATTTGTTTGGTATATCGTTAAACTTGTGTTTCAGCAAATGCCTGTTATCATTGCCGGCAATAAGGAACAGCAGAAGAAGTATCTGGGTAGACTCGTGGAAGAGCCCATTGTTGCTGTAAGTACGCTATGGGAACTAATCTTTCTTACGAGAAACATTTTAAAATAAGGTCCAGTATTCTAGTTTCAAACTGGTGTGCTTACTTTGGCAAATATTAGCATATCTAAAAGACACATAATATTATAGTGACCTAAGGGATTTGTTTTATTATTCAGGCGTATTGTGTGACCGAACCGGGCGCGGGATCCGATGTCGCCGGTGTCAAAACCAGAGCCGAGAAGAAAGGTGATGAGTGGGTCATCAACGGACAGAAAATGTGGATCACCAACGGAGGGGTAGCCAACTGGTATGTCCTAAAAATAATAGCAATAGCTCCCAGGCATTCAGCACAAAAGAGTCGAAAGATATTATTAAGAAACGTTACGAGGTCAGGTTATGCAGATAGGGTGCAAAAAAAAAAAAATATTTCTATTAACTTTGGGCACGTTACAATTCAGGTATTTCGTACTGGCACGAACCAACCCCGACCCCAAGTGCCCTGCTAGCAAGGCATTCACCGGATTCATCGTAGAAAGAGATTTTCCCGGAGTCTCCCCTGGACGCAAGGTAACAACGTTTATTTTTACATTTCTTACCTTCGCAACTTTTTGCACATGAACAAAAAAGTATTTTTTATGGCTTAACGCAAACTAGGTTAGGGTAGTTTGCGTAAATCCATAAAAAAAAACAATTTTACCTTCGAAATTACCTCAAGAGAAAAATACTCTTGGAAAGTTTTTCCATGGTTTCATTTATTTATTACTAGCTGACCCACGCAACTTCGTCTACGTTACATAAAATATATAGCTTATAACGTTTCCGATTAATTGACTACCCAACTTAAATAAAATTATGCTAAATCGTAAGAAACAAAAAATCATATCTTTCCTCTATATAATAGTTTAGATTAGCTTAGATTATATTATAGTAAGAATTACTATAGGTATCTCTTACTGTTAAATATACGATACCACCCTGTACTTGTAAACATTATGATGCAGTAAATATTTTGAATTTGAATTTCCCGGAGGCCAGCCAGAATCCCCCGTACCTACATTGCTACGGGTGAATTATTTTGCCGCGCGGATATTTTTACATTGCGATATCTTCTAAGATATTTGTTTAAACTGTATAGAGTAAAGGGCACAAATATTTTATATTAAATTCAGCGGAAGCTAACAAAAAGGAAATACCTTTTCCCGTTCTTGTAACATTTATGCTTCGTTCCTATTAGCCGTAGCGTGATGTTATATAGTCTAAAGCCTTCCTCGATAAATGGACTATCCAACACAAAAATAATTTTCAATTCGAACCACTAGTTCCTGAGTTTACCGCGTTCAAACAAACAAACAAACAAACTCTTCAGCTTTATAATATTAGTATAGATCAATATAACAGAAAAATCCAAGCTGTTACACAGACATAACACAGATAAAAAAAACACATTTAAAATTAGAACTTGATTATTCTAGATCAAAATATGCGATACATCGAAAATAACCATTGGTGATTGATAGAAAGTTCATCCATCCATCCATCTTTGCATTTGTGCTAGGTACACTCAGTGCAATCGGTCAGTGGCATTTTAAACTGATAGTCCGGTCAATTTAGACATAAAAGTAGTGGTCAAATAACAATAATTCCGACAGAGCCAAATATTGGTGGAGAGCTGGGGTATACCATTACAAACAAAGTCCTAAAAATCCCCATCGATCCTATGTGTGCTACAAAAGTTATTCGTGGTCAAAGGTCAAAATTTGAGGATTTTTGATTTTTTCTCGAAAACTGTAAGTTTTATCAAAAAAAACCTCAACCCAAAGTTGTGGATCTTAAAATTCTATACAAAAATGCTTTTCATTATTATTTTCTAAGAGTTACCATTCCTGAGATATCGCGATTCTAAGAGTCACATTATCCTATAAATAAAAGCGAAAGGTAACGCACTCCTCACGAAATCTCGAAAACCGCTGGACGTATAAATATGATTTTTGGCAAGGAGGTAGTTTATAGTTAGTAGACGTCTCCTAAGAACGGATTTTGCGATAGGGCCGGATTAGGACGTTTACTAACTATAAACTACCTCCTTTCCAAAAATTTCCAAAAATTATTGGACACGTATTTTTTCTTTTTTCACGTAAACTTAAAATGAAGACGAGACAGTGCTTCGAAAACTCGTGTGACGTCATATGATAGTACATTTTGACGACACAAGTGACGTTTCAAGCCCCACTCCAAGATCTTTGACACGTTTTATCTTCGTCATTTTTTATTGATTTGATAAAACAAAAAACACGTATTCAATATTTTTCTAACTTACGGACTAAACAGAATCATATTATTTTGACCCTGTCCGATCCCCTATTGCTCTCTTGTTAGTCCCCGATTGCCACTTACGTAGCTTTGATTGATCGCCACTGGTTTCGTCGAATTTCACTCACATATTTACACTAGGTACGTAAACAAATACGAGTACAAATTATACAGATTCGGGCTATTAACGTTATTTTCGTGAAACTGAAAACTAGCTTTTAATTAAGGAAAATCCAGTTTCAAGTGTTTTTATTTACCTGTCTAAATTGGTGGGAATTTATTTAATGCTTTATTTTAAGCACACGGTTTACTGAAGTGGACTTAAATGAGTGGTGGAAATGCAAACTGATTAGAACTTTAAACAATTGGCTTTGTGACAGATGTTTTTATTCAATAGACGACTATTTAAATTTTAAACAGACATGATGCATAACTTGATACATTTTTGACATGATAATATTTTGACATGATAATTTTTCACTTATTTACATATTGACATTAAGTATTTAAAATCTAATCAACAAATTGATGAACTGTCTTGACTGTGAAATTCTATTAAACTAATCTAATGTATTTTATAAAGTAATTTGCCGCCTTATTAATGTCAACGCAGCAAAACCATAAATTCTACTTAAATTTTATTTTATTATTACGATTAGGATGTTTGTGACTAATGCAATTAATGTAATTATGTATTATTATTATGCATGTACCAGAAATATTTGCACGACTGATGAGTCGAATATAGTGAGACTAAAATTATTTTACCATCTAATTATGTATGTACCTATATTCTGGCAAATAAATAAATTTCATTTCATTAAAATGCTTGTTTGTTTTACGTTTAGGAACAAAACATGGGTCAGCGTGCTTCCGACACTCGCGGCATCACGTTTGAGGATGTGCGTGTGCCCAAAGCGAACGTTCTCATTGAGGAAGGTGCCGGCTTCAAGATCGCCATGGGAGCTTTCGACAAGACCCGCCCACCGGTAACAACCACATAATTTCCCTTATGACCTATCCATCCGTTTGTTAAAAACTTAAAACAGAAATATTCAAAGTCCCTTTGATATTGCCATTACAAAAATTATTAGGCCACTTATGGAACTACCATATTGAAAAACAATACATGTAAGTAGCCTCACAAAGAACGCCCATGCAGACGAATACAATATCGTGTCAAGTCAACAAACATAGACACTTTCCTTTGAAATAAAAAATTGATCGAGCCATAATAACAGGCAGTGGACTAGTAAGTAGTGCAATCATGATAATATGACAGCGATATGTCCCTGTAGTATTGCCTTGAATTCACATTGCGCCAATGGCGTTAGTCGATAAATAAATTATAAGTGCATTCGATTTGTTTAGGACTACATAGTTTTTTGTATGTCGCGATCTAGGAATAAAAGTTGGTAACGGGGTTTCAATAAATCAAAAATAAGCCGTAAAATGTATTGCGGAGATGATCGTAAGAAGCCTATGCCTCGGGGCTGCGGGTTGTTCGAAAGAGATAATTATCGCGGCCCCGGACATAAAAGGCTAAGGAGGAACATGGGTGGTTTTTAGACTGTAGAAGTCGGGCACTCCCTTCCGCACCGCTCAGAGCGGGAGGAGTAATTTTTTTATTTCCCAACTTACATAAAAAAAGTGTTTATCCCCAATGCCGGCCGAATCATTCTCATGAGATGACAGATTTGAACTTAGAAAAATGAAAGCGATAGATTTCAACTTGTTTTATGTGAATATTTCACCAGTTGGAACGCAGTGAAGATGATTATACTTTTGAAAACTAACCTGTCATTCAAACTCGTAGGTAGCGGCAGGAGCCACAGGTTTGGCTCAGCGTGCCCTGACCGAGGCCACCAAATATGCGCTTGAGCGCAAGACATTTGGCGTGCCCATCGCCCGGCACCAAGCCGTGGCTTTTATGCTGGCTGACATGGCCATCGGTGTCGAGACCGCGCGTCTTGCTTGGATGAAGGCTGCCTGGATGGCTGATCATGGTAATTAATTCTACGGCATATACTCATCTATTCTTCATAGGACGGACGGCCAAATTGGTGATGCATAGCACTCGCCGCCGGCGTGCGTGTATGACTGGCCGAAGCGAATGGAGTATGTTATGATTGTAGTATGTTGCGTTTTGTAATTACACCCGGGGAGGGCAGAAAGGGCGTGGGTTTGTATATGTATGGTCTACCTGTAAAGTCACTGCCACCATTTATTAAAATGTGCAGTACTGGGATAACATACAAACCAACGACGTACCTGATAGTAATAAGTGGTCACCTCATGGCCATAGATCTTGCAGACATCAATCAGAACAGGTCGTAGGGTCAGGCCAGGGGAAGTAGGTCTTACTTTTCATTGATTTTGAACGCTCATTAAAAATACAATGTATCTACGACTTGCTAAGGTGCATCGCTCATATTTTATAAATGGCACATTATGACTTAAAAATTACATCTAACATTATTTTACTGGAAAATTAGTATGATAGTTTTTGGTGTAATAACATGGGCAAAAGATATGGTTTTGAATATTAATAAATGAAGAGTTTTAAAGCGGTTTGACTGTGGATCCAACGTTCTGGAAAATCCTATATTAATAATTATTTAAAAATACATAAAATTTATTGCATCGAAAATGAGTTTGCTCATCGTTCAAAATGAACTTACTATCATATTTTTTTGAGAAATGCCACGTAAATAAACAATATGTCGCTACATGACATTTCATGCAGCGAGATATTGTTGGAAACTTATCATATTGAAATAAATAACTGTGTCCTAACTGTATAGTAGGTACAGCAGTATTGAATTTAGACCTGCATCTATTCTTATTTTGTTCCGTGTCTCGATATATTATCAATAATATGTATTAGCAAGCGAGACGAAATTCATCAACCCGAAAGGCCAGTACGAATAAGTGGGTTAAAGTATTTATAGTCATATTGAAATACGGGCTTCGTCGCCGCAGCCGAAATGTGCAAATATGATGACGATGAATTATGTATTTGGATTTTTCATGTGGTCAATAACATATTACGGCCATCACTCCTTTGTTCAGTATGATCTAAAATGTTGTAAGAATAAATTACATTATCGAGTGCGAATTTTGCTTATCAAATTTTTATATAAGCAATTACTCATATGATTTTTCTGGTACAGGTATCAGGAACACTGTCCTCGCTTCGGTAGCTAAGTGTCACGCTTCTGAGATCGCTAACAAGGCTGCGGCCGATGCCGTCCAGATCTTCGGAGGCAACGGCTTCAACACCGACTACCCCGTCGAGAAGCTCATGAGGGACGCCAAGATATACCAGATCTACGAAGGCACATCACAGATCCAGAGACTCATCATCTCTAGGGAAATCATCACCCAGGCTATGCAATCAAACTAAACATCACTAAGACTTGAAACAAATATGTACAGTATTGTTCACTATGTATATTGTGTAACAAATTATTTAAAACAAAGTTTTTATTATTTTTTATGTTGTTTTTTTTTGCAATGATTTGCCGTTATTTTTACCCTAGAATATCATGATTATTATTGGTAAACAGATGTGTACATAAGTGTAAGTTTCTGAATTGCTATTTCAACTGTAATAAATGTTAGAATGTGTCAAGTGTCTTCTAAATGGTAATTTCGATCCGTGCTCAATGTATGCAATTTTTATGTGAAGAACAACGGATACGTAACGTTTAAAAAAATGAGTACCTACTAATAAATTTCTTGGTATTTAAGTTGACTTTTATTTATTTTAACACTGACCATTTATCTTCCCCGTCCCCGTAGACTTGTTCCTTACTTCCTTCGTAACAAAGCTCGGGTGTCTAGGAAGAAATTCTGAATTGGTCGCTCAAGGAGGAATTTTTGTCGAGTCTTGGAAGATGCTATTTCCTGCAAAACTATTGGACAATTCAATAAAAGTGGATGTTTCACCTTTTATTTCAGCAGTTGATATTTCCGCAGGATTGTAATTTAAAATTAGGTACTGTTCTGCGAATATCCTTAGATTTCCTCCTTTATATAGGTCACTTCCTTTAGATAGGAGGAAATCCGGAATATCCCCGGTTCAAGCACCTATAGGAGAAAATAAAATCTAGTTCTCGTGCTTCTCGTGAAAATTGTTTGTTTTTCACGGTAAAAATAGCGTACACAATGATATTATATAGGTAAAACCTCATTGTAGGTACAGCCATGACACATCCCAAGTTTGTATTAAAAATATCAATGCGAAAGCTTGGATGAATGTTACGTAGTTAATCACGCTAGAACATTTGAACGAATCTGAATGAAATTTGGCCTCGGCTTTGATCCCGTGGGTAATTCATGAACTCCACGCGGGCGTAAGCTAATGGTAACATATTCCGGGAAAGAGTTACGGGTTTTTTAATACGTAGGCATCACTTTTGCTAATTATAAATGAATTGATGGTAAGTATTCGTACAGAAAATTTGCTTGGAACTCTCGTCAGCGGCAGCGGTCGGAGCTCTCGACTGTGCGTGAATGGTAATCGGTTTATAAACTACCTACTGTTGTTTCGTTTACGAAGCGTTGCGTCCGACGCCGCCGCCCGTCGTGCTGCTTAAATATAAGTCACGATAAAGTATGTATCGATTGTGGTATACAATATTATCACGTGGAGCGGCTGAAACTGTTTTAAAATAATGGATAAATGGAGGCTTTGGAGGTGGCAATTATTTTGTTCCTTTGACTCTGCTGAGTAGTGAGTCAGCTCACGAAAAACACGACATCTGTTGATTACTGCCAAAACCACTACCAAATCTTAAGATAACGAAAATACAATGCAGATGGCGTTACAGAGCGCCGGAAATAGTGCTATATTTAGCTTTACTTTTAATAATTCAGCACAATTTTATAATAAATTTTCTTTAAAAGATTATTGAAAATATTAAAAGGAATTATAATCATTAAATCCTAATGTATAGTAAGACGTTCGTTTATTAAGATATTACATTGCAATCATGCTCATAAAGATTGACCTACATTCGGAGCCCTTGTGAAAGGATTGTGCAATAGAAACGGTCATTTATTACACAACACGGCATGCTCATACGCAAACGTAGTCATTTTGCATCATTTACATGTTTTTTAAAGTTTGCAGGAGTTACTTGAAATAATAGAGGCGCAAAATTATTGTTTTTCATTATTCCGTACCACATTTTAACATTGCTAAAATTAAAATAACATATTTTATGAGTAAAGAAGTCACTCTGGGTTATTTATTTAAAAAATAGGTCATGACACAGTTTTTTTTGGTAATTAGGTTATTTTCTCACTGCCCTTTACCGACTTATTTCAATGTCAGTCATGAGTACGGTAACTCCGTTGAACCTGAGTTATGTCGGTCGGAATATCAAAGTGTAAGTGAAGTGGCCTAGAGACCTACATTTTGTTTTTAAATCGTAATAGCGCTTTTTTGCGTGATTTTTGAGATAAATCATATCCATAAACGGCGTAGGTGAATTACTTAAAGTTGTCTGGGCGGCATTATTCTGTCGCCCTAACCAATAATTTGTGGATAATGCACGAAGACGCTCCAAAAATGAGTGTAGCGCAAAGTCTAGCCGCCTCCACGAGCCAGGCGAAGAGTGAGATCGTGACTGAAGTCCCCGTGGACTATGAAATTAACTCTGTTGAACTTAAACCGACTCAAACTATTGAAATGGACTTAAAACTTGCATATGTGAACCCCAGCAGCGGTAAGTGCACCATGCTCTATGTTGTAATTAAACAAGACTTGTAGATGCTCCATTATTTAGTGAACGTCATGGAAATTACTTGAAAAAGTAATCGAGCATGTTAACTCAGATTTGAATGATAAAGTGGCAGAATAACTGAAAGCATCTTTGTCAATGTTTTACGAATGAAATGGATTAGTATAAAATGTACCAATTGTTGTTTTCACTGTCACTATTATAATTCAAATTGGACTCTACTAAGATTTAATTATTGGGGACATGAGGTCTATGAGATAAATACCTGTACGTAGTGAATATCATTAGATATTCAAATTTAAAGAAGACGTCTAATAATACACACGTAGATTAGATAGCTACATTATGTATATGCATTGTGGAGTCTACCTGCTCGTACGCTCGGCTGCACGGTGTGGCAACGCCGCATTGGTTTTTTCGCGCTATCCTGCGATAGAGTTGGCTGTGTGAAATAGTGTTTAAAGAATTACCTACTGAATAATAGTGGCTCATAGAACGTGTTTCGAGAATAGTTTGATTGTATAATAAACTACATCACAGTGACTAATGTACATAAGTACACTGTCAAACAGCGGTGTGGTTTTGTATTCAATGAGTGGCGCGGCGTCGCATTTTGATTTCATTTGGTGTCAGTAGGGCACGTTTACTCGACGCGAGCTGCAGTAGCTCGAGCATGGCACTCCGGTTGTTACACCATATGAAATAACCGTCTCGACGTGATACACTCACTTACCAGATAATGCATATGAATGCTCATGAGCCAACCATCGGACTTGGTTCATACGTTTTAATATTCTGCAGATTGTCTGTCATAATGACGCGTTGTTGCGAATGCGGGATATTTTTGGAAGTAGGGCAAATGAAGTTCTGTTTGGAATCTGACAAGTGAGCTTCAAAAGATTATTGGCTAAACTGACTCGGACGAGGAAGAAGGTTCGAAAGTTAGAACAGTTCGAAGAAAGATAATGACTAGGTATTTAAGTTCGAAATAATTGTAGTAAATGTCTGAATTAGAGAAGGTAGTGTTAAGAGTCGACAGACTCTTATACAAAAAGGCGGAAATCACTTAATTCGAAAGAATTAAGAAAGAGGAAGGTAGGTACTAATGATTGAAAGCCAAAATCACCAACACTGAAGAATCTATTTTAATTTAGTGGGCCACTCCCATTCCAGTGCTGGCATTATCCCCTATCCCATGGTGAACTTGGTTTTGATGTCCAAAACTTTATTATCCGTAAACAATGCAAGAGTTACGTTCTATTGCTAATGAGTGTTGTAGTAGTAGCCTTTGGTCTAGCAGACAATAGAAATCAAAAAACAGGAGTAACTCGCCAGGTTACGTCAATTAGTTTGAGACCATGTTGCGAGTCTTGCGAGCTTGCCGACTACCTACTCGATCAATCTATCATTTATGTGAAAAATAAAAAGTTATTAAAAAAAAAATCACCCTGCCACTCGGAAGGGTGAGAATGTCACCTTGTTCTAAGCGCGCTATAAAATGCATGCATTAAAGTTCTCCACGTGTATTGATTTTTGAATTGTACTTCCGGCGAATGTAGACAGTCAACACTGCAAATAACTTGCTGAAACGAATATAATTTTTACCTAGGCATGAACATGCTTATTATAATTCACTTCGAAGAAAATGAGTATTGACTGAGTGCAGAGTTCATTACTTGTGTATGTACAATTGTACCTACATATATATACCTACAGAATTATAAATACTGAATAATAGCTACCTGAACTAAGTCAATACAAAGTTGAAATATAGGTACATACCTACATACCTAAAAGAAAATAAAAGTCTTAAGCAACATAAGTACATTATTTTCGTAAAAGAAGACAAAATAAATACCTACATCCCACCTGGACCTACATAATAGAAATATAAGTAATTCTTTTACTTCGAAATCAGCTCACTTCCCACATATTCCTTTATGTGTTCAGTTATTTATACTGTATGATTCATCCTTTTAAAGGATATGGATGCGCTTTCAGTAAACGAGATATTATGTAATGCATAACGACTCAGATATTCTTCTGCTTTTTTCAGAATAGGTATATTGCACGAAATTATGAGAAAATCAGGAAAGAACTTTCTTTTCTCTTTATTCGTACTCGAGTAACTGTCTGTGGCAGAGCAATGAAAACTAACGAAATAAAAGACACGAAAAGAAGTAGAATAATAAAAGGAGGTCCCAGTATCCAAAAACGAAGTAGGAGATTGTTTATAAAGCAACTGTTCTACATCACATAGTTGAACTTGTTACAGTGGTAAAATCAGTAAAACTCTGAGAATAGGGGATCGGACTGGGTCAAAATAATATGATTCTGTTTAGTCCGTAAGTTAGATTACCGAAAAATATTGAATACGTGTTTTTTGTTTTATCAAATCAATAAAAAATTACGAAGATATAACGCGTCAAAGATCATGGAGTGGGGCTTGAAACGTCACTTGTAGGTACAAAATGTACTATCATATGACGTCACGCGAGTTTTCGAAGCACTGTATCGTCTTAATTTTAAGTTTACGTGAAAAAAGAAAAAATACGTGTCCAATAATTTTTGGAAATCTATCTGACGGACTAATTAGTTTTTTTTTGTCCGATCCCCTATTGCATTATAATAAAAGAGGTAGGTACCTGTGTGTGTCTTGATCTAAAGATGAAAGAAACCTAACCAATAGAACTCTAAAACAAAAATAACGCTATGATTAACCTTAAAATTCTCACTTTAGACATGGAATTACGGACGCCAGCTCGATACACAAATACAAGTAAAAATAATCGAGACTGTCACATTCGCTGTACAAAATAAGCCATCGGCCAGTAAATTACGAACACGCTCACTAAACCTGACCGATCTGGTTACAGAGAAATTGGTTCTGAACTAGGTGCGAATCTAGTCCACGGGTTACGTGTATTTAGGCATGAGTCCGCATGAGGCACGTCATGTGCAAATCTCCCCCTCACTCAATTGGACACGTGCATATAACTGTTGCATGATTGGTTATCCGCTTTGTATTGCGAGAAGGATGCTTTATGACAAGTGGCTAAATCCTGTTCATACTCCCCTTTAATATATTAATATAAAAGTTAAAGGAATAATCAGGCAAAACATTTTTAAGAGCTCCTTGTTGTAGAAGGGATTAAACCAGGGATGCACAGACTTGAGACCAAGGGCCACTTGGGCAAATGATGAACTAATGGCGGGCCACCAGCACAAACTAAAAATAAAAAAATTGACAATAATTTTATTACATTGTTTTGAGCTTACAATCTTTTTAACATTCGTAAAATTTCTTCTAAACTTTCATTTGCAAGGTGGTTTCGCTTTTATGCTTTTTTTTAAATATTTAATACCGAAAAAGTTTGTTCACACAAGAGGGCACTAAAATGGAAGAGTGAGCGAAGCGAGCTCAAAAATTTTTGCCCTTCACTTAGGTAGGACAGGTGATTAATATTATTTGAATTTCATTTTAATATTAAATAATGCATATTTAACTTACTTTTACTAGTAACGTATTTAAGGATTGGACACTCAGAAAACGCGGCGGTAAAAGCGAGCGTAGCGAGCTAGAAAATTTTAGTGGCATGCGGCAGACCGAAGTATTTGCGTAGGACTAGTTCAAAAACCCGCCCGAGAAAATACACCACTGCTTGGTTGTCCTTATTTTTGCAACATGACTAATTGATCTGTAAGGCCTACTGAAAACGTCAAATCACACAACCAATCAGGATTTTTGAGTTCCACGAACATTTCTGAGTACGCATCATGCACCTGCACAGCGAGCCCGCTTAGAAACGCGCGTGATTCAAATTACCTAATATTATTTGTAAACCTCAGCTATATTTTCCTTCAAATGCACGAGGGAATATTTATGCTGGCGGGCCACTGACATAGTACCGGCGGGCCGCCGTCTATGCATCCCTGGTTTAAACGGTCGAGGAAGTAATGGCACGAAACTAACGCCGTACGTTTTTCCCCTGCCCAGCAGCATAGCTATGATCCGGTTTGAAAGGTATTGGTGGCGATTTTAGGCACACAAGATACCTATTTGAAGTTTATCTCTCAGAACACTTTCTGGGAGGAGAGATAAGGTTTTTGTGCTTGTGGAAGTTAAATATAATTGATGGATTGATACAGTAAACGGTTACGAGAGTTCCCGTACCAGTACATTCACACATTTTGTCTGTTTTCCTTACCCAAGTTTTGATGGTTGCTATTAGCATTAATGATGCCGGTGATGTATTGTTCTCAATACCCATGATAGGAAATCTCGGGACTATGAACCGTACTTTGAAATGACTTTTTGTGTTACCCAAATTATTGCAATGCTTCTGGAGATCCAATGCAGTATAAATATCCATATTTCCTAGAGAAAATTAAAAAAAAGGAATAGTATGTACGATGTGTCTGTACCCAGGGCTGGGCAAAATACATGCTTTGCTATATTTGAAATATAAATTACAAAATACGGTATCACAAGTAATTCGACGACACGGTTGGCGCAGTGGCTGAGCGATAGGACTGCTGCGTCGCGTGTCGTGGGTTCGATCCCCGCACGAAACAAATATTTGTATGACCTACAGATAGTTGTTTCGGGTCTGGGTATTTGTGTATGCGAGTGTATATGTTTGTAAACGCACCCACGATCCAGGAGAAATTCCTAGTGTGGGGCAACGTTTTTTAAAAAAATATATAAAATACGAAATACTTTGAAGTAAGGTACTTATTTGAAATATAAAATACAGTATTTTAGCTATTTTTAATTGAAATACAAAATACAAATTACATAATTACAAAAACTTCATCAATAAAAAAAATAACCACCTTCAAAAATCATCAGTAAAAAGTGTAAAGTAACTTTATTTCGGAAGTCGGTGGCAAAAATGAATTAAAAACAAAATAACCACCTTAAAAGTTTTTATTTTAACCTTTTTAATTCAAAAATTTCTAAATGAAGGTTAAATGTATTTTAATGTTAAAATGTATTATATAGGCTCAAGTATTTGAAATACTAATTACAAAATACTTCGTCGTCAGGTATTTGAAATTATATACGAATTACAAATTACATTTTGAGGAAGTAATTGAAATACAAAAATACCAAATACGTATTTGTATTTCAATTATGTATTTTAATTACAAGTAATTCAAATACTGCCCAGCCCTGTCTGTACCTGGCGATTGACCATGCCCTGCGTTTAAACGAATACATTAAATAATTAGATCTATATTTGTTCCATCGAAATATGCATAATACTTAATTTGTTTTGTTTTAGTTTTTATAAAAAATTACTTCTTCTAACAGTTAGCCAGCGATGTACTTTTAAATTACGCAAAAGTAGTAAATATTAATAAAATCCAATTTGGATTGTAATGGGGACAAAACTGTCACATTAAAAGCGAAAGATATTAATTTACTTAGAAGTACATCGCTAGCTTTCCTTCTTTGTATTGTCTTTTTTTAACTTAAAGTAATGAATTAGATAAGTATCTAATTCATTACTTTACAAATCTAGGTTTTGTTTTTTTAAAGTGCGTAAGACATGTATGTACGTCGTCCATGATGTCAAATTGTAATTCTAGTATTGTTAGCCATGAGACGTGTCTAAAATCTCTATCCAATGACAAAACAGTGACAGTTGTTAATTTCGAGAATAAATGTGTGTCGAAAGGCAGCATACGTGACTGCGACTTGCCCCAAATGTTGCTTGAAGTGCGAACGTGTCGATCGACTTACATTTAAAGGCATGCATCTGTTGTCTTGGTGAGGCCTTTGTGTTTCTAAGTGTGAGGCCAGACTGCAAACGCGGGCGCGGGGCGGGCGCGGCGCGACAAACTCAAACGTATGGAACTTTATTTGAGTGTCTTTGGGGGCATGCATGAGGAACAGGGTGTAAAGTTCCTCATCCCCCGAACTGGTCACCCCGACTCACTGGGGCATCTACGGCAAGCACTGCATCACTCCGACTCACTGGAGCTAATATGCAGCATCACCCCGACTCACTGGCCAGTATGGTTACGTGGTATGGTGTGTGGTATCAATAAATAAACTCACGTTTGCAGAAGATTTATTGTCCACAAGTCCTTACACAGCTTAACACAAAGTCATCACGTCGGGGTCACCAGTTTGGGGGAGGATGAGGAACAGGTGTAAAGTTCCTCATCCCCCGTTGAAAAGGGAGGATCCTCCGACCGGACGGGGCAGTTAGCCCGCCGGACACAACACCCGTCCGGTCGGAGGATCCTCCCTTTTCAACGGGGGATGAGGAACTTTACACCTGTTCCTCATCCTCCCCCAAATGTCCATAGAGGGCACGCGGGCGCGGGAAGCGGCGCGGGCTACTTTCCGCGGGAAGCGCGCGGGCAACTCGTGCCATAGCTCGTTCATACAAGTGGCCGCAGTGAGTGCGCGGGCGGCAAGCGTTAAACCGCGCGGGAGCGGGTATCTCAAACTATTCGAGCTATCGCGCGCGTTGTTGTGATGGCGTCTTCACAATTAAATGCTGAAGAATTATTACGTGCTATTCAAGCACGACCTGCACTGTGGATGTCGAACATCGTCAATACAAAAAAAAAATAAAAAAATTGCTCTCGCAATCTTTCATGGAGTGTAAAATTCTCCTTCATTTTCTCTGGTTAAATTAATTTTATTTTTTCACTTTTATCCTTTGCCATTTAAAGTAAGAATTTTCCAGCCAAAACAAGTCTTCTTCATCCATATTATAGTTTGACAAACACTGGACATTCGGTACGAAGCCGCAGTCGACTGCGGACAGCCAGACAGCCACAAAAGCGCGCGTTGCCGCACCCGCGCCCCTCCCCGCACCGCGCTGCCAGTGTGGCCCAGCACTTATACTACCAGTCCACTGCATTTCTTAGTAGTCTTGCCTAAATCTATGACATCAAAATTGAATTGACGTTTGTAATGTCAAAATAACAGCGTCTTACCTTGGAACTTTTTAATTATTTTTCTTGTCTATCTGTCTGTTTGTTCCGAGTAATCTCCAATGGCAGGACCAACTTTGTCAGGACTTTTACAAGGAGTAACTTAGGGAATGAGTTTAGAAAAAGGATTAGGGTTCCGAATGGTACGGTTAAAAAAAGTAAACCCTTGAAATTATTAACAAAATTGGACTCAAACAGGGACGTAATATTTTCACGCGGACGAAGGTGGCGGGGCACAGTTAGTATAAAAATATTTTTCAATAATAAATTCGGTTTATCAAGAGCTCTACCATACTAATTGCAATCAGAACTACAATCCTGCCCTAAACAATCTCCTGTGACCTATTTTCTAGTCAGATTAGAGCAGGCTTAACATATTTTACTAAAAATGAATTGGTATACTAGTAACCTTAAAATAATATAGGAATTATCAGCATGATGCTATCAGTAGATAATAGATTGGTCAACGTCTGCTTGCTCTTTAAAATATAATGTTCAAAATCGTTACAAAACGAATGAGATTACTCATTCGTTTTTATATTAAGTATTAAGTATCATTACTGGTAATCGGTTTCTATAAACCACACATAAAAACCCACGCGTTAGTATTAAATACCTACAGCTACATTATAAATGCGAAAGTTTCAATGTTTGTTACTTAGTCAAATCAGAACACCTGAACGCATCTGGATGAAATTTAGGGTCAGGGGCTGACCTCCACTGTGGTCCAGAATACTACTTACAAATACAATAGTTATTTTTGAGTAGTATTTTGGGACCACAGAAAAAAAACAAGTAAGTGAAATACAGTTAACAACAAAGCTGTTAAATAATATTTTGATCAATAATTACATAACTTTATCAGTACCGGTACAAAATAAATGGGTTTTGTCGCCTATGTTCACCTGGGTGATATCACCCCCTATTATAAAATTATTAGTTGATTTAAGCAACTAGTACGTGTATTTGTCTTATTTTAAATAGGCAAGAATAAGTAGATGAGAAACGAGGATAGTAAAGTCTCACAAGCTATCAGGAGGCCAGAAACATGAAGGAGGTATTGTATATTGTTAATAGGAAAGGAAACTCATCATTAAATCTATAAGTAGGTAACTTTCTAATAACATGCAGTATAGTTGTTTTCCTTTTTAAGAAAAGTGAAGCTGGAAGTGGCTGTTTTGACCTATTTCCCACTATTTAAGTGAGACTATACGATTCTGTCATCTAACTGGATTTGTTTTTTTTTCTTTCGAGTTGCAAGAATCAATACCATCAATGCTTAAAAAATCAAAACAATTTGATGTTTAGTAGTTGAAACCGTCAAATTTTGGAGGTCTTTGGACGTGTATTGTAAAAGAACGCAAAACAATGTACGTTGCACCACAAGCGGCTATCACGTTGCATAATATTCTTAAGTGTTTATTTCAAGGCAATGCTCATGGAAGCAGTATCACTATTATTATGACGGTATGTTTTAAAAGTTTCTAACTAGAATCTGTCAAAAAAGAAGACTCATTATTTGAGTCCTTACTGTAAAAGGGTCGTGACTACCTCACATTGTACTCAGAATCTGGCTGGCTCTACCATTTTCTTGGTCTGTTTCTCTTTATTTTGCCACTCACTTTTTCTCAGTTGCTTAAACTTTAAATTGTGATTGCTGGGTGTGTATAGTAAAGGTATCTTCGCCATATATCTATCACTAAGACTCTCGATAGTGTGAATGTTTTTGTGGAAAATAATAATATGCCAAAAATATAATGATAATGTTCAAGTTCGATTTTATACAATCGATACATTCGATTGTATAAAATCTTCGAAATTCCAGATAAATGTTCTGTAGTTTGTCCAACGTGAAGTAAGGTGTACCTATGTCCCGTCGAGGCTGCGGGTTGTTCGAAAGAGATACAGCGGCCACGACACAAAGGGCTAAGAAGGAAAATGGGTGCTTTTTAGTCATTAGATTTCCGACCCTCCAAAAAAAAGGTGTACCTTTGTCAAGGATGGCAACAAGGTCTAGTCAACATGGACGGACACAGCATAAATGTTTTTGACGGTTTCCTGACGCAAACTGCTTATTTGTTAAATTTCATATTTAACTCTTAAACGGTAAAATCCTTTGGGTCAATAGTTAGGAACTTGCTAATTTTCGTGACAGTATTTTAGCAGTTAGTTTTTAAATTATAGACTGAATGTGATAAGTTAATGATGGCTCATAGCGTCCGCTATTAACTCTCATACCGGTAGTTAGGTACAGGTAGGTAAGTGATTAGGCAGTCTCGTACTGACTGACTGTGCGAGGTATAAAGTTAATAGAACACGTTTGTCTAATAAGTGCTCAACCTTACCTGAAACCCACGCTTACGAGAACTGTCACTCGAATATTTTTGGTGACAACTTTGTATTTTGTTTGGTACCTAGTGGTAAATATGTAATGCTCTGAAATGAGGTACTTGAGACAATGTAAAGTAAAAAAATACAGAATTTAGCATGAAGTTTTATGAAAAAGGAACAATTTTACTTTAATTATCAATAAAATCTTTTCATCATCATCATCATCATCCACAACCCGAATTCACCCACTGCTGGGTATAGGCCTCTCTTTTCTGGTGCCAAACGCCACGTTCTTTTGCCAGTCTCATCCAGGTTTTTCCCTCGATGGCAACTATATCGTCTGCCCATCTCGCCGCCGGGCGACCTACATTTCTTTTACCCGTTCTTGGACGCCATTCGGTGACAGCCTTACTCCACCTGCCATCCCTACGCCTTGCCAGGTGTCCTGCCCAACCCCATTTGAGTTCCATAACGCGCTTTCCAATATCGGTGACCTTTGTGCGTCTTCGGATGTCGACGTTTGGAACTCGGTCTACCAATTTTATGCCTAGCATGGAACGCTCCATGGCTCTCTGTGCAACTCTTAGTCTGTACACAGCCTCCTGAGTGAGCGTCCATGTTTCAGCACCGTAAGTCATTGTAGGCAGAACACACTGGTTAAAGAGGCGGGACTTTAGACACAGTGGAATTTTGGCTGACTTCAGAATGTCGTCCAATTTGCTGAACGCGGCCCACCCAAGCTGTATTCTTCGGGATATCTCCCTTTGTTGATGCTCTTTGCCAAATGAAAGAACATGGCCAAGATAGACATACTGGTCAACCATCTCCAACTCTTAATTTCCAACTTTGACAGAAGGATTTGCAAAGGTGTTGATGTTTGTCATAATCTTCGTCTTGGCCATGTTCATTCTAAGACCTACTTTAAAAGAAAATCTTCCTGTACGAAAATCTTTTCACCAGCAATTAAATAAATTATTAACGGAATAGTACATTGTTACCCTAGGGATAAAAGCAACCCGTCGGGGCTGCGGATTATCGAAAGAGAAGACGTGGCCTCGGCACAAGGGCGAAGAAGGAACATGGGTTGGTTTTTAGTCAGTAGAAGTCTGACACCTTCGCTCTGCCCAAGAGCGGGGGGGGGGGGGGGTTATTTGATGATTTTCCACCCACCAAAAAAAAAAAAGCAATAAAAGCAACTTATTTAGTCCCGAGCCGGGGTTTGGCGCCCGAGGGATTATGTAAGTCTTTAACACGAGGTAAACACTGCTTTTCATTACTAATAGATACAAGGAAAGTCAAATTGAAAACATGAATTAACTAAAGAAAATCGGATTGTCGCTTTTCTCCCGTTTTTTTTTTCTATAACCGGCCAGCTATTCAGCCATTATTTTTCATTTTCATCATTGAAATACGGCCAACTGCATATCGGACCACGTACAATGTAGGGTTCCGTAGTTGCCCATCAAAATATGTGAACTAACTAAATTGATTAACCACCCTGCCTACCTGCCTCCGAACGATGACTTTTATTGTAAACATAAAACAAACTTACATTTGCAGTTTTAAGACGTGCGCTCCATACATTTTCTATAGGAAAATATTTTAAACAAGTACATTTTTTAAGTTGGTCGACTATTACTCGTAAACTTGTAAATCCTACTTAGCTGTGGTAGTTTTCCTTTTATTTTCGGGTTATATGCCACTACCATGATTTTTTTCACAAGCCCAAACACAACCCGTAAAGGTGGTTTAAGTAGCCACACTTTTGTTTTTTTTAATTTGCACTTTAAAGCTTAATATTTCACAAACAAATCACTTGAGCAAACTCGCAATATTTTTTAATGACCTATCTGGTAAATATGTAGTCCAAACTTATGTTATTTAAAAAACTAAATTATAATAAAGTTATATTTAAAATATATTATATTCTTTGATTAATTAATACTTATAATTATGTTATTTCAATATTACATCGCACCGTAATTGAGTGGCTGTATAGAAAGTTAGAACATGGTTCGTTAGAAATGTGAAATAAAATTTTGACAGCTTTCAGATAAAAACGATTGTCCCCAGGAATGAAAGTATTACGTTCAACAGTTTAAACCCGCTCCTCAGGCAACTTCAGACCTACTTTCTGAGTATGAGTAGTGAAAAAGTGTTTTAGGATTACATAAATCTCAGTCGGCAAAAAACAGTTATACCATATGGTTATGGGTTCACTTTGTTGTACGTAAATATGTTATACTATAACAACAAAATCCCCCTCATCCACGACCCAAAACCCTCGATCCGCGAGTCCAACTCGGACTTGACCGGTATTTTTTAATGTTTTTTAAATTGAGTTAAAAACAGAACGAAAATAGTTTTATTGCAAGAAACGCGGCTCGCACTTAGCTGTTTTTTTATTTAATTGTAATCTTGAATGTGGAGCAAGGTTGGTGCGTTCGACTAACATTAAAATAGAACAAATAACTTACAGCACGCACACTTCAATGTACACAACGTTCGAGCTCACTACTCCACTGTTTAATTAATTTATTAATTTATCTCATTTTCATTTACTGCCAATAAATTACATTATCCTATGGAGGTCTCACTAGTACTTTGATCACGTTTTCATCAAGACAATCATGTTTTTATTTCAACCAATATTTTAAAATTCAAATTAAAACTATTAAAACAATTAATTCGAACTAGGAATTATAGGTTTCCCATAGCAAAATTAGTTTTAAAGCTCTTTTTTACTCGATATCTGCTAATAAAATCGTATGTAGAGCTATAAAATGATACTCTATTAGCTCAACTATTTAGATTCTTTTTAGAAACGGATACAGCTAATATGGTACTAAAAGCACTTATGAACATTGTGGTGTCTATGGTCAGTATTTATTTCTGCTGATCAGTTTCTATACGGTCAATATTTATTTCTTATGACTGTATAAAACTGTAAGTAGTTTGGGAAACAACAGCTCTTTACTATCAGTGGACCTCGTCTGTGACCTAGTGACCCAGTTACGAGTCAGAGTAGCAATCGCTTGTATCGTCCACAACCGTACACACACACGTACTCAAACACGCTATACACACAATCATACACAACAATACACACACACATACACAATCATGAATTTAGCTACATTTATCATATAGGTATGCAACACAACTACAGATTTAAACAATTTCCAATTAATTACACATTTCTGATAGTAATTTTAATAGTAATTATTGCACGTACCTATGCAATCATATTGACGAGTAATTTAGGTCATGCGTTGCAATGTCGGGGAAAATTGTAAAGCTACTCATGCATAGTTTTTACCCGACTACGGCGAAGCCAAAAGGAAGGGTAATGATTTTGGCGGTCTATGTATGTATTATTGTATTCTTAATAAATAGGAATTTGAAGGCCATTTAAAAATAATAATAATAATAATTCTTTATTTTCAGTACAGTTACAATATTTTACAGATATCTTTAATACAACATACAGTATTATGTACGTATGTTCCACCGTAGCGCCTAAACTACTGAACGGATTTTAATAAATTAGGTGTCAATAGATTCGTAAGAATAACCCGGGTGTCATAGGCTATATAAATTTTATAAATTCTTTTTACGGAATTTAAATGTCAAAAACTTACCTCAAAAAATATTAAATTGAGATAATCACAGCAAGTTTGGTATCAAATGAAAGGTCTTGGCGAGCACATTACTAATATGTATTATATTATAGTTTAAGTACACACGAAAATAAAATTCAAATAAAAAAAATTAGTTCAAAATCTAAAACACGACTACTAACAAAATCGCGGTCTTATAAGTAGAAAACAAGAAAATAATTCTTGTCTGATATTCTTCGTAGTCGCATGCCACCTTGCTTATGGCAATTAGCAGCTGACTTCTGTATCAATGAGAACGCCATGAAGGAGCATCAGGTATCAGTGGCATGCGACTACGGAGAATAGCAGACAAGAATTATTTTCTTGCTTTCTACTTTTAAGACCGCGATTTTGTTAGTAGTCGGGTTTTAGATTTTTGAGCTTAATTTTTTTTGTAATAGCTACCTATATTACGGGTTTTAAAATAACTACGCAGTACGTAAACGCGAATTAATAAACGCTTAAAGCGGGTTACATTCTGATGGGCCAGTAAAAATAATACGGATGACGCCCAGCCCTCGTGACCTGACTTACATCAGTTGGCGCCGACAACTGCGACATACTTTTCATGCTGAAATTCCTAATTTACGCGAAACATGCTATCAAAACACCTTAGATACAGACTTTAATATTGACTATTAGTACAACACTGCGCTAATTCTTTTTAGTTTTGTTGTACTGTATTGTATGACGGGCTGGTGTCCCCAACTCAATGTCCAAAACGCGTATTTTGCGTACCGCACCGTCCGCACCTCAATGAGAATTTAACACGTTCTCGTAAACCTGCAATGTGCTCATATTTTCAGGTTTAATTCAATTTCAAAGTAGTTCAAGGCAAGCTATAAAAATAAAACGTAATTATTCACAAAAGTTATTATTGTTGCAATATGAATAATTAAGCTGTAGTTAGATTGTTTCAGTTTTTACACCTATTCATAAAATACCTCTGACTGAATTTTGATTTTAGTGTGGCTGATAAAGCCAAGATAGGATCATGGATTTGAATTCATTAAAGCAGAGTTATTTTAACTCAACGTATTTAAGAGGCAAAGAATGAAGAGGTTTCCACAGGACCTGCAAAGTGTTGTTGGGTTTTTCCATCAGGAATTTTCAAGTAGCAGCCACGGAGTCCAGATTACCGTTGAAAACATTACGAAAGCTTCAATTTGTTTTATGGCTACAGTTTAAATGCTCACCAAAAAAGATTTTTAGACCCTAGAATAAAGTACAGTAAAGTACCAAATAAAATATTTTGACTTCAAATAAAATAAACCCACTCTATACCGAGGTGCCTAAAGAACAACGTTTTAAGTTCCAAAATAATTAGAAACTCATCAAAATAATTGTACGTGTTGTATTAATATTCTTTTCACTTCTCTCGCTCTAAAATGCGTCTTTAAGTCGTGCGTAGGCGACATAAAGTCGCGTTTTATGCTCTAGAGCATAAAGTAAAATCTTCGTCGAAGACCAAGGTAACCGGCCCAACAGCCACACGAACAACTTCAACTTCATAGAATAACCTCTTTAATTTAATTCGTTTCGTTAGAATTCTAAGAACAAGGCATTACTGCTTTTCATTACGAATACAAGGAAAGTTGATGGGAATAGGCTTCCCCCAATTACCTAAATCGCTTGATGGCAATAGACTTGCTCTTAATTAGGTTGGTTGATGGCAATAGGCTTGCTCCTAATTACATCATTTGATGGGAATAGGCTTACTCTTAATTACATTGATTGATGGCAATAGGCTTGCTCTCAATTACCTAAATCAGTGGATGGCAATAGGCTTGCTCCTAATTACATCGGTTGATGGCAATAGAAAGAAAGAAGAAGAAAGAAAATGCATGCATTTATTTGGCACATGCCACAAATACACACAATGTAAAACAAAAATAATATAAAAAAGAACTTAAAACTAAACAAATCGTCCCACTGTGTGCCTCACGGCTGCGCTAAAAAGGCCCAGTTCAGCAAAATGCCGGGCAACTAGAGCTCGACGCTGGTTTTCAACTGAACCTAAATTAGAGTGGTTACGGATGTTAATCAGTTTTATATGTTGTGTCAATGTTGGGGGTGAATATGTACTTAAATATATAATCGAGGCGTGTACAATAAAATAAAAATAAAATAGATATACATAAAAAGCAATGGGTTAGTAGTAAAACAAACTATGACAACAAATATGGTGAGTGTATAAAGCAAACCAAAACAATATAATATACATATATGTAAATAGCACGGGCGCAAGATAAAAAACCTGTTTGGCACGATAACTTTTAACGCATTACAACTGCATTGTATTCATGTTTGCATTTCATCCACAAGCAGTTATATATAAAGCATTTTTTTATTTAGGTGGGAAGGTAGAAACGTCATATAACTGATTCATTTAGAGCAACCATATCCAGCTTACGTTGTGCTTCTATGAGGAACTGCCGTAAATAGGGTTACCATCCGTCCGGATTTGTCCGGACATGTCCGGACTTCTAGACCTTTGTCCGGACTTTGTCCGGTTCTTTAATTTGTCCGGATTTTTTGGCATACACGGAATACGAATAATAAAACTTAAATTAGAATATCAAATAAGTCTTCAATCTGTATTAACTTCTCATTCATCTAAAATCAAAATATAAATCTTCTAACATTCGATTTAACGAGATCAAACATCAAATCTTCTATTGCAAACATTCAACTACTTCAAACATAAAATATTTTCTTTGAAACAAAAATAGTTTTACGTAAAATAATCACTTAAAATAACAACTTAACGATAGTTTTCGGGATATTATTTTTTATAATTTTCAGTGCCTGATACTTGACGGAGCTTTTCATTAAAACTTTTCTTGTAGAATTCTTCACAGCTCATATTTTTAAGGTTGTATCGAATCATCATCAATGATCTAACCGAGGGTACCTACAATCTGTTTCGCTCTTTTGTCTACGACTACGACAAATAAAACGACGCTGAAAAAGTATGAAACAAGATTTTCAGGATAGAACAAAAAGAAAAGCCGTAGTCACACGGTATTAAAGTGTTTAGGTTGGTACCCGTAGCGTGTGACTACGGCTTTTCTTTTTGTTCTATCCTGAAAATCGTGATTTTAAATTTGAGCAATATTTTGGAAATGTAGAAGTGGGGGGGGCACTTTTAAATGATACCAAACACGGCGTGTTTATCTCCATTTTTATTTTTTAAGCCTTACTTTTTGACCGCTAGAGGGCGCCGAATCGCTTTTTGTGACACGTCACGTAGCCTATGTTCAGCCGAAAATTAAGACGGTTCTAACGATACCTCATATGTCGAGTTCCGATAAGTAGATTAGAAGCTATGAGGGAACAGATGAAGATACACACATACATACATACATACATACATACAAACATACATACATACATAGCTAGTCAAAATCATAACCCTCCTTTGGCTTTGCCGTAGTCGGGTAAAAAGTGTCTATCGTCTTGATTAGTCTTATCGGTGGTGGCAGGTTATTCCATATTTTTGAAGCTGCATAACGGAAGCTGCCTCTGAAAGCTGCTGAACTATGCGACTGAGTTGAGAGTTGTTGAGAACATTGTCTTCTCCCACATTCCCGTCTACTAGCTATCCAACTCAGTATCAAACAAGTAGTCAGGTTTTTGATATTTGACCACACCGAACAGAAGGCATGCCAAGTGTAGTTTGCGTCTGGATTTCATTTTAAGAGTGGAATGCTTGTTTAGAAAAGGTGTGACATGACTTCTACGGGGAATGTTATAACAAAATCGAGCGCACGCGTTTTGTACCCTTTGCTGATCCGTACGAGCTAAGAGACGCGGACCATACACAGTGTCGGCGTAGTTCAACCTAGATAGAACTAACGTTTCCACAAGTTGTTCCCGTAGTAGTTCGGATAAATAAGGCCTCATCTTGTACAAGACCTTCAGGCGATAAAAACAGTTTCTCACCGAGTCTGCTATGTGCTTCTCAAAACGAAGGTCTTTGTCCATAGTAAGACCTAGATTTCGCGCCTCAAACACTCGCTCAATTGGTTCGCTCATTACTTCTAAGTCGAAGGTCATAGGTAGTCGAGCAAGCTGCTGTCTGGTGCCAAATACCATATACTTAGTTTTTGTTGGGTTTAGCGACAGGCAGTTCTCCTGGGACCAAGTAGCGATTCGTTGGAGATCCTCGTTAAGGTCCTTGATGGCGCTGTCATACTCGTCTGGGTGGAAAGAAACATTTATAGTTGCACATCGTCGGCGTATATGTGGTACTTGCATCTCTGTAGGCATCTTATTATGTCTGCGCAGTACAAAATGAAGAGAATGGGACCTAAAATAGAACCCTGAGGAACGCCTCTCTCTACGGGAATAGATGCAGATTTACGGGTAGTGCCGTCACTCAGACGCAGCTCAACTAATTGTTCCCTATGGCTTAAGTAGCTACGGAACCATTGTATAGCTTCAGGGTCGAAACCATAATATTTTAATTTAAACAATAATAACGGGATATTTATAGCGTCAAATGCCCTGGAAAAATCTAATAGAACAAGTACTGTGCACAATAGGCTTGCTCCTAATAAGATTGGTTGATGGTAATAGGCTTTTCCTAATTACATCGGTTGATGGCAATAGGCTTGTCCCTAATTACATCGGTTGATGGCGATAGGCTTGTCCCTAATTACATCGGTTGATGGCAATAGGCTTGCTCCTAATTAGATTGGTTGATGGCAATAGGGTTTTCCTAATTACATCGGTTGATGGCAATAGGCTTGTCCCTAATTACATCAGTAGATGGCAATAGGCATGCTCCTAATTACATTGGTTGATGGCAATAGTCTTGGTCCCAATTACATCAGTTGATGGCAATAGGCTTGCTCCTAAATACATCGGTTGATGGCAATAAGCTTGCTCCTAATAAGATTGGTTGATGGCAATAGGCTCTTCCTAATTACATCGGTTGATGGCAATAGGCTTGTCCCTAATTACTTAGGTTGATAGCGATAGGCTTGTCCCTAATTACATCGGTTGATGGCAATAGGCTTGCTCCTAATTAGATTGGTTGATGGCAATAGGCTCGGTCCCAATTACATCAGTTGATGGCAATAGGCTTGCTCCTAATTACATTTGTTGATGGCAATAGGCTTGCACCTAATCACATCGGTTGAAAATTAAAAAAAAGTTAATTGGCGGGAACCATAAGTATTTTTACAATATTTACAAGTTGCTGTTTCATTTCCTCGCAATCGAAGTGAAAAGTAGAGTGTAAAACTCGTCCTTAAAACCCATTTTACTCTCTGCTTTATATCCATCCTCGCTCGCAAGCTCGCATCGGATGGATAAACGTCTCGCGCAAAATGGTGCGTTTTATGCACTTGGTGTACAATCTACTATTATTTACCTTAGCCATTTGTTTCAGTAATATTGAGAGTGATATATTTATTTATAATATTTTAATCAAATTCATGAAACAACTAGCCTGGCAGACTACGTTCTGCCCGGACAGCAGCGCCACCTACCGGGTCCAATTGTTAATCTAAACCATTCTCGAATCCACTTGAACACACACACTGTCCAGCCGTTTAGGAGGAGTTCAGTAACAAACACACGTGTATAGAAAAATTATAGGTCTATATATATAAAGATAAAGAAAAACAAGTAACATGTGTTTGGGATACGCAATATTAAATTTGATATTCAAAAAAAATTTAGGACCGACCGTTAGCTTTTTTGCCTCAGTAAAACTGCCAAAATTGAAAGTCGTGAAAAGTATTGGTGACATCTATTTAGCGATAATATAAAATATTTGGTCTGCAATTAGCTTTAAAGGTATTAATAAATCTTTATAGCATAGAATAAAAAGGAAAATAGGTTCATTTCTACAATACTTTAGGTAACACAATTTGGTGAGCATTAACACATATTTATATTGTGGCATTAATCCATTTTGGCCTGCAATTCGATTTTTTAACCGACTTCCCAAAAAGGAGGAGGTTCTCAATTCGATCGGTATGTTTTTTTTTTTTTTTTGGTAGTAAAATCGGTTCTTTTTTTGTAGGCGTTTAAACACCAGCCTTGTTTTATTCCGAAAAAATACAAATTCAACTTTTTACCGGATGTTTGAATGTTGCATTGACATATTTTATAAATCTTTCGGAAAGAAACAGGAATATAAAAAAAAAACAAGTTTTATTGAACTGGGTTGTGGAGGTCAGATAGGCAGTCGCTCCAAGTAAAATACTTGGTATTCAGCTGCATCCGGTTAGACTGGCAGCCGACCCCAACATAGTTGGGAAAAGGCGGCAGATGACGATTTATGAGACAAGAAGGATTAGGGGGGAGGATCTACCCCCCTGTAGCATCCCACCCCGCGGAACTCCATGGTTATAGACCGCCGATTGCCTACCGCCTGCCTACCACCTGCCCACCGCTTGCTTACTACCTGCTTACCGCCTGCCGACTACCTGCTTTCCGCCTGCCTACCACCTGCTTACCGCCTGCCTGCCAACCGCCTGCCTACCACCTACTTATCGCCTGCCTACCACCTGCCTACCACCTGCTTACCGCCTCCCTACCGCCTCCCTACCGCCTGCCTACCACCTGCTTACCGCCTGCCTTCCACCTGCCTGCCAACCGCCTGCCTAACACCTGCATACCGCCTCCCTACCGCCTGCCTACCGCCTCCCTACCGCCTGCCTACCACCTGCTTACCGCCTGCCTACCACCTGCTTACCGTCTGCCTACCACCTGCTTACCGCGTGCCTACCACCTTCCTACCGCCTCCCTACCACCAGTCTAACGCCTGCCTTACCCCTGCTTACCGCCTGCTCACCGCCTGGCTACCGCGTGCCTACCACCTTCCTACTACCTGTTTACCACCTGCATACCACCTGCTTACCGCCTCCCTACCACCAGCCTACCGCATGCCTTACGCCTGCTTACCGCCTGCTTACCACCTCCCTACCACCAGCCTACCGCCTGCTTACCACCCCCCTACCACCAGCCTACCGCCTGCCTTACCCCTGCTTACCGCCTGGCTACCACCTGCTTACCGCATGCCTAAAACGTGCCTTCCGCGTGCCTACCACCTTCCTACCACCTGCTTACTACCTGCCACTCCTAATTATTCTTTATATTGTGTATATTTAAAACATGAAAGATTCCCGTTTCTTTCAAATCTTTCAGTTTTTTTTCCATATTATTCGAAAAAAACGTGAAATACTGGCCAATGTTCTTGAAAATTTCGAAAGTTTCATTGAAAAATACAATGGCATTGGAAAGAAACGGGATTTTTTCCGGCTTTTTTCAACGCTAGTCTAGATTGAAGCCCGGTTGATGGCAATACCGCAATAGGCTCGCGCCCTACTACATGACACTCAAACCGAACTGGCGGAATCTCCTAATATTTACACCTCTGCCTAACCGTTTGGGGATTACAGGCTTTGTTATGTTAGTTTAAATGCGAAAAGCAATTTAGAATTCAACATAGGCGATCGATCATTTCCCGAAATTGTAAGTTTAGAAATAATCATCTTCGTGTCGCTCAACTTTGCCATTTTCAAGACATTATCGGTGGCATAGCATACTGACAGAGTTCACTTTAAGATCGATCACCTCCATAATTGCAATTTTTGATATTCTAAAAAAATAAATAATAATAATAATAATGACATAGTCAGGTCATATTTCTTAAATATGGCTCTAATAGACATATCTGCTCAATGATCCACCAGCGTATATGCATGACGTTAATGCATGGATACCTTTGCTACACCTTTGTCATGGAAATTTTTCTCCCATCAGATTTGCGCACAAGCCCTCTTTATCGAATGCAAACCTCCCATGTGTTGTACTAATCGTCCAAAGGTGTTTTCTTTGATCTTTCTTATCGGAATTGCCATCCTTAACCTGAATACATTCTTTGTTAAGTGTGAGCTCCTCTCTACTCTGCCACTTACTCGCTTAGGTAGAAATAACTCGAATATAGATAGCTTTAAAAGATTGTTTCCATAGTTAAACCATTTTCTACGCTTACTGAAGCGCAAACTTTTTCAATTATTTCATATTTTGTACGGCTAAGTTAGGACGACTGCATCGTCTGCAACTCACTCATCCACAATAAGTTTTATTTTATTATACCTACATTAAAGTTTCAGGGCCAACTTCATTAAAACTTTGATTGTTAGAGGTTGAGTGGGTTTCTCCGAAATATTTTCAACTCTCGGGTCCAAGTTTCGATATGCAGTTTAAAGCGACAAATATAGACTAAATTATATTTATAACTACTTGGTGTATACGAATAATAGAAAATTCGTCTTGTTTCGTTTCAGAATTTAATTCAAGACCCGATTCAATTCAATTGAACTATTTTTTTTAAGAAATAGTATGTAGGTTCCTATCAATTTACTTTTAAGTTAAAAACATTTCAAAGTAGTCCTCTAATCACGGGCTTACAAATGCAGCATTTTTAGTCATTTTTGAAGGGTCGATATTCTTTTTACTTATTTGATGCTAAAATAAAATAAAGTAAAAACTAAAACCCCGACTACGACAAAAAAAACGACGCTGAAAAAGTATAAAACAAGATTTTCAGGATAGAACAAAAATAAAAGCCGTAGTCACACGTTATAGGTACTATATATACTACTGGTTATAGGTTTTTTTTTGTCGTAGTCGGGTTTTAGTTTTTACTTTATTTTATTTAAGCAATTTTGGTGTTAAATCATTTTTTTTTTAAACTTGACTTTCTGTCCGCTAGAAGGCGTCAATTTAAATTTGAGCAATATTTTGGAAATGTACAAGTGAGGCCCTTTCAAATGATACCAAACACGGCGTATTTATCTCCATTTTAATTTTTAACACATTTCTTTTTGTCCGCTAGAGGGCGCCATATCGAGTTTTGTGACACGTCGTAGCCTATGTTCAGCGGACAATTAAGACGGTTATAACGATACCTCATATGTCGAGTTCCGATAAGTAGATTAGGAGCTATGAGGGAACAGATGAAGATACTCACATACATACATAGCCAGTCAAAATCATAACCCTCCTTTGGCTTTGCCGTAGTCGGGTAAAAAAAGAAATGTCAAAGACGTGTCTGCGGTATACCTTGATATTATGAAAAAAATAATATAATACGTTAGCATGGAGCATAGCAACCCCTGTGCCGTCTGTCGCCACAAACAAGAAAAGACACCTTAAGTATAGAAAGACTATCCTACTTCAGATGTTATAGTAATAAGACCAAAAATACATTTTGGTTCAATCGTCTAGCTCTAGAAGAAATCTCAATACGGCATGCGACTTATTCTGAACAAAAATCAATTTATCGTTACTAACGAGGTTTTCAAGTAGCATGACTGCCACAAAAAAAATATATCATAAAATGTAATGAAATTGAAAACACAGAATACCCCACATGATCATGAACAATAGAGTACCTATCGCATTTGAGAAGTTCCTCCAACTCTTGATGGGTGGTGGCTATGGGTACCTCACGTAACAGTTAATAAGGCTTCCCAATGTAATGGTGGGCCCGTGTCCTTGATATTTCGTAATCAGATACTCGTGTACACCCAGGCTGGTTTTCTTAATCGTATTTAACAACAGAAAACCTTGTTTTTGTTGATTTAGGTACTTTGTCAGTTATTAAACAGTGGGTAGATCATAGGGATGAATCTGTAGGCGAGGACGCGTCGACGGGGTTTTTAAAAGATAAGATGGCGTAATAAGGAGCCCTAGCTAGGAGCTCTCTATCCATGAGATCGAATATGTGGGCTGTATTATATGTATAGATATGTAAAGGTATTCAGACAAGCTTTTAATTTCAAGGTTTAGCATCTAATATTGTTTTATTGTGTTGTGCTGACAAAGAGAATATGATAGCTTTACAGAATTTACTGAAATTGCAGATACAACGAGGCGAAATTATATTAAAAAATATGATTTTAGAGGACTACTCATATACTTCCCGCTTTAAAGACGAGTTAAAAACGTGAAACTTTAAGAAAGTGGTTATTCCAGCTTTTATTATTTCCTTTTTTTATTTTTATACAAATTTAGTACATTTTTAAATATTACTTACAAAATACAATAAAAAAATCATTTAAAAATATAAAAAATTGTAGCCCATCGGAAACGGTCCAACTTTTTATTTTTAAAAGAAGCATATAGTTAGAAAGTTTCATGGCAAATTTCATGTCCTACTCTGCAAATTCTGCAATAATGTAATTCAGGGTTCGTTCAAAAGAGATATTTCAAATCGGGTCTGATATACGAAACACTACTTCTAAAAGTAAAATTCGCGAAAAATACAGCTTATATGCTTAGGTACTTTTTCTGGTACCTACTCAATTGATATTTATTAATTATTTTTATCGACTTTCAACATCTCGCCAATTGAGGTACACTTTGCCTAAAAAAATAATAGTATAATGTATATCGTGAACTGTATACTGTGCTTGTGGCTGCTTTTGAGAAATTTCAGGAAGTCCAATAACCTCAGGATTAAAAGAATTATAAAACATGAATTGGTGATTTATTTGTACTTTTGTTTGTTTACTCTAGTACAAAATATAATCTTTGTATTGGACAATAGAATCAAAAGATCGATATACAATTTTTTGCCCGAGTCAACTATACTGCGTTAACGTTATTTCGACAATTGAATAACTGCAATAACGCCCGAATACTCGAACGTCACTCAATTTTAAGTTGCACTTAAATCTCGTGCTGTCTTTGTTACTTTAACGCAGAGTGACAGAGATAGCACGAGTTTTGAGGGCTACTTATAATTGAGTGACGTTCGAGTATTCGGGCGTTAGTCTGTTAAAATTTGAATGACTAACTTAGTGATTATTATCGTTGATCATGTAATTAGATAACCTAATTTTGGACTCCATAGGACATCTAAAGGCCATTTGCGTGTAACTGCAATGGTAAAGGTGCTTTCCCTTACTACCCCGCGGAAAGTTTTCCTCCTCTATATTGGAACCGCAGTACGTGGGGTTTTATCGTTTTAATATTATGTAACGAATCAAATGTAATCGATCAAATACCAACCGCACTAACACGTCGGGTTATTGAAACATTCATGAAGGTAGGAGGAAGGACGTGCTGCAGGTTAAATCCGGATATCTCAAGCTATTATGCATTCCCTACCTCTTGAATAAAATATCGACTTTTAAGCATAGTTTTTTGTGACTTATTGTAATCGCTGTTATCGGATCACACGGTTAAAAGTGGGATGAGAACACCATTTGTTTTATATTTATACTTAAAACAGTTTAAACGCTATGAATCATTCATACGATTTGCGCACAGGTTAACAGCATTAACCGTAGCAAGTTACCCGTCATCACCAAAACCTCAACCACGCAAGGAAACTCTTTTGAAACTTAATGCGTTATAAGCTGAAGAAGTAAGAATAAGTTGCGTGAGATATAATAGTACATTATGGTACAAGTGTGTAATGTTGGTGTCGGTGATTACCGCCGAGGCGCCATTGAGACCCGAGCCGTCAGGTGAGGGCCGAGGACGGTAATCATCAATACACACGTGTATCATACGACGGTCTTCAACACACTTGTGAAGAAAATAATACTAAAAAGTCATCTTCAACAGTTAGAGCGAGTTCTGATTTTTTTTGCGGGAAAAAATTATCGGTTTTCCTATGCGCGCGCATCTACAGTTCGACCAACTTATCTATGCAGGCGGGAAAACACGGAACTAAAATAAATGTACTAAGTTTGACGTAGCGATGCATATTTCTTGACCAGTGGCGCCACCATGAAATTCAAACTGAAAATGGTCATACTGTAACAATGACGATCGACCATAGACTAAAAGAATGAGGTTAATTTATTTAAAAAAATAGTTATTTTTATAATAATAAAAAAGTTATATTATTTGAGTGAAAGTTTCATTTATTAAAAACGTACAAGTTAAAATCTATTTAAATTCAAAGTTGCATGAAATGAGCAAGCACTAGGTACATTAATTTATGTTCACTTCTCTCGCTCTGAAATGCGTCTTTATGTCGTGCGTAGGCGACATAAAGTCGCGTTTTATGCTCTAGAGCATAAAGTAAAATCTTCTTCGAAGACCAAGGTATTCGGCACAGGTAATCGGCCCAACAGCCACACGAACAACTTCAACTTCATAGAATAACCTCTTTAATTTAATTCGTTTCGTTAGTATTCTAAGAACAAGGGATTAGGTACTGCTTTTCATTACACAAGGAAAGTTGATGGGAATAGGCTTCCCCCAATTACCTAAATCGCTTGATGGCAATAGGCTTGCTCTTAATTAGGTTGGTTGATGGCAATAGGCTTGCTCCTAATTACCTCATATTTTGATGGCAATAGGCTTGTCGGCTTGTCCCTAATTACATCAGTTGATGGCAATAGGCTTGCTCCTAATTACATTGGTTGATGGCAATAGGCTTGCTCAAAATGTTTTTATAACTGAGCAGTATGAGTAACGACATAAGTCAGGTGTTATGTCAAGTTTCCTACTGAAAAAAAAAAGAAGTTAATTGGCAGGAACAATAATTATTTTTACAATATTTAAAAGTTGCTGTTTCATTTCCTCGCAATCAAAGTGAAAAGTAGAGTGTAAAACTCGTCCATAAAACCCATTTTACTCTCTACTTTATATCCATCCTCGCTCGCAAGCTCGCATCGGATGGATAAACGTCTCGCGCAAAATGGTGCGTTTTATGCACTTGGTGTACAATCCACTATTTTACTATTGAACACGATCTTTTTTGTATCGAAACTTTTTTAAGAACATAGCAACTCAACCAATAAAATTTAAAAAAAAAACGGTATTACCCGGTTAAATTGAAAATGCTTTGTTTACTCGCATATAATTTGCAATATGGTACTAACTTAACTTTGTAGTGATAATTCTATTATGCACTAGTGTATAATATTATTATGCACGTGTGAGTTATACTTCGGTTTATGGCCCTAAGAACGATGTAATAAGGCTCACTTTACGAGCAAGTGTGTTGAAAAAACATTTTCCAAACTGGAGATATGTGGGTTGCCCTCGGCTGAATGCGCCGAAGGAACGTGGTTGCAGACGGCGACGGAGTTGTGAGTTGTGACGCAACTTGGGAGAGACTTACGACCAACCAGACGAAAACTGCCTAGTTCATTGATTCATTCAAAATTGCTGTAAAACGTCATTGCCTGATTTATTCATGAAATCGAGATGTCGTAAACTAACTTAACAAGAAGTGATAGAGTTTTTTTTTATAATAAATAGGATTGCGTTTAACCGCAACTCACCTGATGTGAAGCGATGATGCGGTCTAGAGTGGAGGTAACTCGCCAAAAAGAAACCAATTCACGAACGAACTTTGAATATATCCACTTATTCCAGATTATAATGATCAGGGAGCAGAGTACCCGGCATTGAATTCAATAGACTGGCGGCTCGCACAATAAAATGTGGTAGCATAGCGCTTTGTTCGGGTCCGTGGAACTTCAACCATAATATAATGCCGACGCTTCGCCGTATCTCTGGTCGTCCGATGATAGAATGAGGATACGGGAATATATTTATTGACTGGCCTGTTGGTCTAGTGGTTAGTGACCCTAACTGCTATGCCGGAGGGGGTGGGTTCGATTCCCACCCAGGACAAATGTTTGTGTGATGAGCACGATCATTTGTTCTGTGTCTGGGTGTAATTTATCTATAATATGTATGTATTTAGAAATATATAAGTATGTTTATCAGTTGTCTAGTACCCATAACACAAGCTCTGCTTAGCTTGGGACTAGATGGCGTTGTGTGATAGTTGTGGAATATTATTATTATTATATTGAAGTCTAATACGAGGTTATTACCAACAGGAGTAGCATAAGGATTGCTAAAAAAAATGAAATTAAATACAGTACGTACTGACGAGTTATCATGTCCCAACATAAAGAATCACATTTAGCAAACAATTCCTACCTCCAACCCTCGAGAATTGAGTATCTTATGACATGTAATTTAAAGTTGTTGATTCTTTCATTATGTTTAAAGCAGTATATATGTAGTTACTTTGAGGTGCTTGGAACTATCACAAATCAATTGATGGACTCAGAAAACATTCATCTTTCAGTGTAGGTATTGATTTACCAACTTTGCGGCTAAGTGTTGGTAATCCGTTTAGTTGGCGTGAAATGGACCATCCTCATATACCAGCTACGTATAATGACATTAAGTGCGGGATGTCGGTCATTTTCAATTGAATCTTGAAAGACCCTACCGCTCAATTTTTTTTGCTTTCACTAGAGGGATATTATTATTTTTGTTACTTAACATTTATATTGGCCGGATGATGCACGATATTGATAATGACAATTTTTCAATGATTTACTGCTGGCAGTCTGTCATGTGTCATTCCACAAATTAATTTAGATGCTCGTATACTCGCCTGTGAGCTCCATCACAAAATATTATTACTTACGTAATGGTAGGAAAGCCTTCGATGGTTAATTGAAATATCGTTTAGTATTTTCGTTTATAAGCCTCTAAAAACCCCTTTACATACCTCGACCCTAGGAATTTAAACTATACAGTTTCAATTCAAGATATTTCAACATATTATACATACTTTCGAGATAGAACTACGAATACGAGCAACATATCTACCGTTTTCATTTTAAATGATTTGAAATGAAATGCGTAGTATAGAAGGTTTTCTTCTTTTAAGTAGTCTCCATCTCGACCATGTCTATCGAATCGAGTTGGAACCCAAGTAACGCACAGCTCTGATTTTTCGAATTTATATGCGTATTGTATAATTATCATTTGTTTCTGAAAAACATCGTAAGGAAACCAGCATGTCTGAGTGATATTTCTTGTTGGCATGTAAAGCCAAGTCTGAGGTCAATGATCGGCATTTTATAGAAAAGAAGAACGGATCAAAGTTGTTTGGGTAAACGGTAAACGTTACATAGTTTGGGTTAGATTAAGTAACCATAATCGGGATAGCGTTCTATTTGCACAATTGGGTAATTGAAAAAAAAAACAAATGAGTCCGTCAGATAGATTTCCAACAAATATTGGACACATGTTTTATTTTTTTACGTCAACAAAATATGAAGAAGATAAAGTTCTACGAAAACTCGTGTGACGTCACATTTCAGTAAATTGTTTACCTAAAAGTGACGTCACAAGCCCCCACAGGTAGACGCGTTTAATATTCGTTAATACTTATTAATTTGATAAAATAAAAAATAAAAAACTATATTTTTCAATTATCTAACTGACGGACTAAACAGAATCTAATTTTTTTTTGTCAGGCGACATCCCTATTACATTTAAAATAGCATTTTAGCTAATACAGCATATTACTTCCTAAGCTAAGGTACTGTACATTCTCAAGTGTAAAAGTTGGGGTCAGACCAAGGGGCTCTATTAGCTGCTATGTTCATAGCATAAAAACTGTTGCAATGCAAGGTAATGTTGCATTAGGGTAGTTGACAAAAAAAATCTAATTAGTCCGTCACATAGATTACCAAAAAATATTGGACACGTATTTTTTCTTTTTGCACGTAAACCAAAAATGAATACGATACAGTGTTTCGAAAACCCGTGTGCACTACATTTTTTACCACGTAGTGCCGTCAAAAGCCCCCAGTCCTGATCTTTGACGCGTTTTATCTTCGTCAATTTTTATTAATTTAATAAAACAAAAAACACGTATCCAATATTTTTAGATAGGTAATCTAACTGACGGACTAAACGGAATCTTATTTTTTTTACCCAGGAGACATCCCTTTTTTGAATAACTAGCTGACCCGTGCCCACTTCGTTGGGCATAATGTTAATAATCCTTTTTTTCATAGTTAAGGCAGCGTTCGTAAGAAACGCTTTCATTCGACCGTTTTTTCTCCGATTCACTTTGCAAAACGGACTACCACGTAAAAGCCTTTTATTTTTCGGTTTTTTATATAACCTATGACACTCAGCAATAATGTGGTTTTCTATTGGTGAAAGAATTTTTAAAATCGGTTCAGTAGAAACCGAGATTACCCCTTACAATTTAACAAATATACAAACACACAAACTTTACTTCTTTATGATATTAGTATAGATTTATATGAATAATTTATGAATGTTGATTTTAACTCGAGTATTAAGTTTTTATATATCAGGGAGTAATAATATATAATTATTATGTTTGTGGAGGAATAAAGGCTATTATCACTCTTTTTTTTTATTCAAAATCTTATATTATTAATATGGGTCTAATGGGTCTAGCCATCTCTACAAATGCTTTGAGAGATTAGTCAATAAAGTGACTGCGGAACTGTTGGTCATGGGTATCTTTCGAATTGCTCAACAACACTGCAGAACTGGAAATGATCAAAGTGAAGAAATATGAGTAAGCAGACGAACGTCACGGCGCGCGGCGATGCCCACTTTACTCTCAATCAATGAATCAATAGGAAAAATAAGGCAAATAAAAACGAAAGTGCATATCTTACAACAGTTCAGTGAATTTGGTTCACACATCAAAATAATTGTTTTGTATTTCGTTAAGTTCTTATTTTGATTGAAATGTCTGAAAGACCATTTATAGCGTGGACACATTTTTAATATTATATTCATTTTATTATATTCGTTCCCGTAGTGATGTGGGACTAAAAAATCTTAGGGAGTGGACCACCCTTATCACTTAGGGGTATGAAAAATAGATTACTCCATACCTACCGAATATACATATCGAAATTTCATAAAATTCGGTCCAGCCGTTTCCGAGAAGTATGGCAACTAACTCTGAGACGACTAGCTTTAAAAATGCCGAAGGTTTCAATTTTGTATTTTTCTGGAAAAATTCAAAAATCTCTTTTTTTTGTATTTTCGAATGTTGCATTGAACAAATCACAGTACGAATCTTGCGGAAAAAAAAACAGGAATCTTTCGAATGTTGCATTGAAATATTCACTTTTATGAATCATTCGGAAAGAAACAGAAATCTTTCGAATATTTCGCTTCTTGTGCTTTGAAAAATTGAAAAAAAAAACAAGTTTTATTGAACTGGGTTGTGGAGGTCAGATAGGTAGTCGCTCCATGTAAAATACTAGTATTCAGCTGCATCCAGTTAGACTGATGATGATTTATGAGACAAGAAGTATTAGGGGGCGAGAGGGTCTACCCTCCTGGACCATCCCCTCCTCGTATAACCCCATGGTTATAGAGACCTACCACCTGCCTACCACCTGCTTACCGCCTCCCTATCAGACCTGCCTTATGCCTACCTGCCTACACTCAGCCTACCGTCGCCTACCACCTGCTTACCGCCTGTCTACCAACTGCCTGCCCGCTGCCAATCGCCTGCCTACCACCTGCTTACCGCCGCCCCACCACCTGCCTCACACCAGCCTACCGCCTGCCTACCACGTGCTCGCCTGCCAACCGCATGCCTACCACCAACCTGCCACCTGCCTACCGCGTGCCAACCACCTTCCTTCCGCCTGCCTACCACCTGCTTACCGCCTGCCAACCGCCTGCCTACCACTTGCCTACCACCTACCTGCCGCCTGCCTACCACCTGCCTTCCACCTGCCTACCACTTACCTACCACCTGCCTAACACCTGTCTACCATCTGTCTACCACTTACTTTCTCACCGTTCAAATCTTCGCTGGATGCCACAAATATTGAAAACCAAAAATTACCCAAATCGGTCCAGCCGTCGCGTTCTTGAGTTTTAGCAAGACGAATGAACAGCGATTAATTTTTATAATGTGTAGATTTAAAACTGAAAGATTCCCATTTCTTGCCGTTTTTCCGTATTATTCGAAAAAAAACGTGAAATTTATACTTTTTTACTTCGTAAAACTTTCGAAAGTCACATTGAAAAATACAACGGCACTGGAAAGAACCGGGAATCTTACCGGCTTTTTTCAACGCTAGACACGACACGAGAATAAGATAGATTTTTCCATACTGACCTATAACAACCAGTCTTTTTGGTCAAATTATGTGCTACTCGTTACAGTCCTGTTTTTGTTCATGAACATTGTATGCTTGCCTAAATTATAACTTAAAAGTCATTTAAAATGATTGAAATGATATCTCTTGATATTTTGTGAAACAAAAAATCTACTGTAATACTTGGTATATCTGCACCTGGAGCCCATTCGTCTTCCGAGTCGTCCTCATTCCCAGTCCGCTCCTGCCAATACGTAGATCTATAAGCGCATTTATACAAAGTGCTTTTTACGCAACTGCAGACACGTGTAGCGTCATGTAGCGTCTTATTTGTATGAGCTTCTTTGTCTCGCGGAGTTTGCCAATAACTTAACATGTCTTGACCTCAATTCAAAATAGCCACTTTTTTAAACATTGCATTTAGGGCTGCCATTTATATACTTGTCCCTACGCACTACGCAGTGATGAAGAAGAAAAAATGATAGTCCTACCTTCATCATTCTTAAAAAGAAACGGCTTGAAATTACCTATTTTGTAATACAGTTTATTCTCCTCAAGTTTTGGTTTGTAAATTGTGAGTTGAGCAATTCAGTCTGCGCCGATATTTAGTTATGAAATTACTTTCTCCTTAGGCTTATGACAAGTGCATGAGTGTAATCAAGTGTAATACTGTGCGAGCCTGTGCACAAGTAACTTTAAAATAGTGAGGCAGCGTCCGGTTTTTGTGTATTCAAAACGACAGTTTGAGTGCTATCTGTGTCAAGGTGCGGATCGACTCTTGCGCAAACTGTTTTTTAATACTACGCCCGGTTGCGAGGTAATTAATTCGATTCAGTGTCGCAACGAGCGATACTCGTAGTTTTCGAGTATTTAAAATATTTTTTGTAAAATGGTCTTCAAAGTTTTGAAACTTTATATTAATTGAATGTATCTTTGCTCGCCAACACTTGAGTGCATTACTCAGCTACTTGATGTCATAGCGTGCTACAGAGATATAAATGATGACATCAGCGGCATCTAACTTAACGCATCGAACGATCGACACGCTATA